>JAKGUB010000332.1:8875000-10075000 GCA_026261675.1 Hippocampus mohnikei | reverse complement strand
TTGTTTGTTTGTTAGGATTGACAGCCAGCATATGTACCGGTGGGCTTCCGGCCGGTGTGGCCACATTAGAGCGCCTTGTTATCAATGATCCGAGCTGTAAAAAAAAAATGTCAGATGATTTCAAGGAAACAAACTTTTAAGTTGGGCATTTATGGTTTTCAATTTTGCTGTGGTGAAAATGGCCTTTCCTGCATTTCACAACAAACAAATATGAGAGTTGACAGAATGGCTGTCCATTAAAGATACGACAAAGTAAGACCAACTTGCTTGCTTCGTTGCGCTAACAAACATTGTTCCCGGAAATGTCAGTAATTTCTGTTTTCAATTTATTTGGGCCCAAAAACAGGAGTTGCGCTTTTTACATTGTCGCGCTTGGACAGGGGCTCCACGTTTGTGTGGCCACTTTAGAGAGCCTCATTGTCACGGTGTGCAAATGCCCCGCAACGACTTACATTCAAAGTTGTGGACAAATACTTTTGCATTGATGGAACCTATGAGGAGTCACAAGTTAGACTGGGTGTTCTCGTCCAAAATCCCACCGACTTCTCGCCGTTTTTTTAAAATCCTTTTATGCTTTCATGAGCTCTCTTTAGTCCGAATGTCTTCTTCTGGCTGCTTTCATGTGAATTTCCGTATTAAAGTTGCCCTCCCGGTGTTTTTCGTGCACAATGTGCGACTTGACTGCGGCCTTGAACTGAAATGACTTTTCAATGTTGACGGAGGGAGGAGGGTCTCACTCCCATTCATGCCCCTCCCCCTTCCTCCCATCACTTTTTGACTGTACCCCTCTCTTTACACCGGCCCCATTTCTTCCACCCCCCTTTGGTTTTTTATGGGCAAAACTCCCCCATTCCCACCACCATATGGCCTGCTCAAATATCACACAGCCCCCACCCCACCCCTCCTCCCATCACTCTATGATCCTAAAGGTTGCGGCTACCTGTTAATGAGTCACGTGACCCAAACGGACACAACAGGGCTCCGATCGGCCGAGAGGGTGCCTGACAAAACCTCAGCATGTTCGGCTCATCATCACGAGCTCGCCGCAACCCCGTCCCGTCCTTAATATCGTCCCTTTGCGGCTTTCATTAGCCCCTTCGGCTCTCCTTGTTTTCCTCTCTCCCGTGCCCTTGTTGTCATTTCGACGCTCCCTTCCGCTCTCTTTTCGCTTCTCCATCCCGCTGCCCTTTAACTCCTCCGCCTTCCCCTCATCGCCTCCATCCATCTCTCGCTCGGGCTGAGGACAAGGAGGTGAAAGCCAAGCCGATTACAGCGGCGGTTTAATCTGGCTGACCCGCCGAGGGATTGCTCTGCGCTTTGCTGCGAGGCTGGAGGGCAGCGGGGATGGGTGGGTGCGGAAAATGGGGGGAGGTGGAGGATGGGAGCAGGTGAGCTGTTTGGAACACGACATCAGAGGGAAGACGAGCCCCACTTTGCCGCTAATTTCTTTCCATCGAGTTGTCCTATGAATGCATGTCTTATGAATAGACAGCCTCCACTCGTATTAACGAACAATCAGTATCAAAGAGAGAACACAAGAACGTCCTTGGCTCCAATTCTTTTGCCTTGTCTTCTGACAAAATGTCTATTTTTCTTCCAGAGTGCCTGTCTTTTATGCTTAGCAAGTGTTGAACCCTGATTGATCAGGTTCAACGAGTGCTAAATCAGATTGCGTCTGCTGGGGGGGGGGGTTCGTCCATTTTTTGTTTCTTTTCGTTATTAGGCATCATTTGAAATCACACATGAATGGTGGCGGTAATAAGACAATTTACATAAAAGGGGTTGTGAGGTGTTCATCTTGGTGGATGTCCTCACATCGGGACACACGCACACACACACACACACACACACACACACGCACACGCACACACACACAACACAGGCTGGGTTTTTCAATGCAGGTCCAAGTGCTCAAGATCAATTTAATGTCTACATCATCACAAAGATCTAATTTGGTTGTTTCTACTAATATAACATGAGAAACCACCCACATGGCCTGCTGTCCAAATTTTATGTTGTATGTTTTAATGCCCCCCAAAAATGTATTTTCAAACTACCACCCTTTAGTCCGTTTTAATGAAATTCTAACTGGTTTCCCAACACACTGAGACCTCCTTTAAGGGGTGTAGCATGCAACAAGATTAGCATTAGCATCGGCGGCTAACAGGATGAGGCGGGATTCTATTGAAACGCTCCCACCACGCGTAACAGTGTGAACTTGAACATTTCGAGCGATTGGTAGCCCGCGGCCTGGTCCCAAGTCGAGAGGGTGTAGGGGGAAATGGGGGACGGGGGACGATCCCATGCCTTCACATCAGATCTCCCAGTAAGTTAGGCAGTGAATTCCCTTTCACAAACTCTTGTATCAACTTTTTTGTTGCGTTCCTGTTCGGGGCCATTATGGTTGTTGCTCATCATGGCATGCGTGTGCGTGTGTGCGTTCGCACGCAAGTCTGTGTTCGTTCACGTGTGTTATCACACGTTTGATCGCAAAGGTTGGTTGACTTGAAAAGTAGATCGTAGGTCAAAAAAAGGTTGGGCACCCAAGTTTCAAGTGTTCAGTGAAGCATGAGATATCGGATATGGATACCTTGAAGTTACATAGAGTGGGTCTTTGGTTTATTACGGACCCAATTCAGTAACCCCTGTACTTATACAGTTTTTAATTTTTTTTTAATTGATTTTATTTTAACATTTTGCAGTCACATTCTGAAAGTGTTTTTTTTTTTTTGTTCAACTATTTACAGTCATGCTGACTATACTCCTGCATTAGCCCAACTTGGTGATAAACGACGATGTGCTCTGACTCATAAGAACGGAACGTTTTGGAAACCGAGAACCCTCTGGAAGGGATCAGAAAGGCACTAAATCAGAATTTAGGACTTCGACCTGCAGTATAAACCCATCCTAAGAGGCAAAATAATGTTCAGTGTATGTTTCTATGTAAACAAGGAAAGAGCAGCATCTGTCCCACAAAGGAGTCCTCCTCGCCCTCCCGTGTCTTCCTCTCTACTTTTTCAAGGCTGGTTAAGCCTACTGTCCCCCCCCTCCCCCTCTTCAGAATCAGGACCAGTAGGAAGCTAATCCGCCTCTCCGACCGGACCCCTCCTCTGAAGCGGCACAGCGGGGGTGGTCTGATGAAAGGAGGGCTGATACGAGGAGTATGAAAGGCATTGTGGAGGCAAACACAGACACCCGCGCCGCCTGTAGCTCACTGTACCACCACGCCGGAATGTTCCGTCACTCATCGTGGCTGTCAAACGTTTTCCCCTCGCCCGGGCCGGACGTTTCCATTTGGGCCGCGCACAGGTTAGGGTACTTAATGTCCAAACTGAGCTCTCACAACCATTAACATCCTGTTTGCTCAAGGCCGAACCTCTTGACTGCTGCACTACGTTTCACTCGCTGTCGGTGAAGTGCTGTAACAAAGTGAGCTTGAGTAAGGGAAGGGGAAAAAAAAAATATATATATATATTCATTCATTCATTCATCTTCCGAATCGCTTGATCCTCACAAGGGTCGCGGGGGGTGCTGGAGCCTATACCAGCTGTCTTCGGGCAGTAGGCGGGGGACACCCTGAATCGGTTGCCAGCCAATCGCAGGGCACATACAGACGAACAACCATCCACGCTCACATTCACACCTAGGGACAATTTAGAGTGTTTAATCAGCCTGCCATGCATGTTTTTTGGAATGTGGGAGGAAACCGGAGCACCCGGAGAAAACCCACGCAGGCTCGGGGAGAACATGCAAACTCCACACAGGGAGGCTGGAGCTGGAATTGAACCCGGTACCTCTGCACTGTGAAGTCGACGTGCTAACCACTGGACTACTGGGCATAAATATATATATATATATATATATATATATATATATATATATATATATATATATATATATATATATATATATATATATATATATATATATATATATATTTATTTTTTCTTTCATATTTCCTTTTTTTTTATGTGCCTGTCTCTAGAAGAATAGCAGGGAGAGTTTCTGTTTTTGTTTTGTGGTTCCATACAAATATAATGTGGTCCGATTGTAAGTGGGGCCTCAAAACCCGATACATAGCGGTGCAGCTTTTCTGTTGCATGGCACCAATAGAAAGGCTCAGTGCTCAATCGCTCAGTGTGCAGCGAGCAGTCACCAACTCAAACTGTTTCGCTGTGGTCCAATACGTCACATTCGGTTGTGCCAATCAGCATCCGGCGACCTTTCTGCCTCCTTGAAAGTTACATGATTCCCCCCCGCCCCCCACACCAGTCTGCATGAAAAAGTCTGAAGGACCCATGACCGAAACCGGACAGGAAGTTCGCCATTTTGTTTTGGAGTGGCCATTTCAATCAAATAACATGGATCATATTTTGTTGAACTGCTAGTCCGGATATGTAAAACACACAAATAAGTTTCACCGTCTCACTCAGACACAGTTATCATGACCAAGACAGATAGGCAACACTAAATTGCAAAACGATTTGCCCATGCTGTGCGGTTGGAACATGATGTCAAAGTTTGCTGATCATTTCAAGAATACGCTTTAAAAAAATGGTGCGAAAGCCCATTCCTTATTTAAATAATATCTTTTTGTTCCAATTCCTTCACCAGCTTGGTCAGTGTATCATTTCCAGAACTGGTACAGGGCTGCTATTACCATGCACTAGCATGCACCTGTGCTGTGAGAATAGTTACGTGACCCTGCACCCCCACCCCCACTCCCCTCCCCTTGCGATCAGCGTTGTTCCACCCCGCATCACGGGGATTCTTGGGGATCTTATTTTGGGCTGCACCAGGTGCAAGTGGTTTGGGTTGGTTACTTGATCTAATGGAGAGTGTGTTTACGTGTGTTTGTGTGTGTGTGTGTGTGTGTGTGTGTGTTAGGAAGGGTGGTGTCTAAAGAGGTGTGGTTTTGTACTGGGCCAAGCCTGCCTGTCTGCATACTGGAGTCCAGGAAAGGTCATAGATTGGGTGGAGGTGCCAGGAATAGGAGTGTGACATGCCTGTGTGTCTACACCCTTACAGACACACACACACGCACACGTATGCATGCATGCACAATAAAAGCTGACCAAAGTGGGGCAGTTTGCTCCGTGTCTCCTCCTTCTCCAGCCTCCTCATGTAAACACAATGCTGCTTTCTGGATGTGGGATGCCTGAGGGACAGAGCGCAGACAGGAGTACCGTCACCATGACAACAGCTTCTCCGAGCTTGCCTGACACCCAGACACTATTGGCTGAGGGCTGCGGGGTGGGGTGGGATGGGAAGTGAGGGGGTGGGTTGGTGGGGTTCGGAGGAGGAGGAGGAGGAGGAGGGAGGGAAGGAAGGTGGGGTGATTGGAGAGAGAGTAAGTTAAGCAAGGGGTAAAAAGAGGAGGACGGGGGGGGGGTTGCGATATTGAGAAAAGGAGATAACGGAGGCAAACGACCCCATTTCTCCTCATGGGGTTGTGCAGTCTGCTTGTGTGGCTGTCACATAAAGAGGAAGAGGAGGGTGGCTCGGGAGGTGTGTGTATGTGAGATACCGGGTGCACAAACCTGTGCGCGCATGTGTGTGTGTGTGTGTGTTGGGGGGGGGAGGTTGTGTGCGTGCGTGCGTGCGCGCGCGCCATCTTCTCAGGGTCGTATGCACATGCCGCTGTTCTCTGTTGCATGTAAATGTTGGCACACGCGCGTTGCTGAGAGCTAATAAGCCCAGCTTTCTCTCCCCCAGTGAGAGATGTGCGTACGCTGAATAATTAAGCCACATTATTTTTTTCAGCAAAAAAACCCAATAGATATATATATTGAATTGTTTTGGAAAAAAAATAAATAGATGGTTTAATAGACGCCCCACAACCTCTGCAGTTGAGTAAATGCCCCCCCCCCCACTCCTCACCATATGGGGCATGTGGTTAAATAAGTTCTGTAATATCTGCCTCTTTGTCTGGCCACCCGTCTGTCATTATTTTGGAAAAATAAAACTAAAGTTTAAAAATTGATGCCTTAACCTTAAGACATGCCTGGTATGCTCTGCTGTTGAGTAAATAAACACCCATATCCACTAATGTTTAAAAATTGATGCCTGACCCCAAAGACATGCCTGGTGCACTCTGCAGTTAAATAAATGAAACAGCGTTATCCACTAGCTCATGAAAGACAATCATAGAGGTGTTTTGTCGGGGGGGAAGATCTTTAATTCATAATAAATCAGGTTATTCGTTGTGATATTTTTGATTCTATAATCTCTTGCAATGTTCTGAACTCCTTTTAGATATTTTAAGAGACACTCTCTCCCTAATGGATAGCTGATACCTTCCCAGTTAAATAACTCAGCACCTCCATCCACAATATGCACAAGTACGGTAAATAAGAGTGGTGGTTTTGTCGGGAGAAAAAGTCCTTGATCAATCACTTGAATATTTTTTGATGGTATTATCACTCTGAATGTTCTGAACTTCTGTTTCAATGACAGCCTGAAGGTAACATGCAGTGAGAGCGGCTCACTGGTACCAGAGAGGAACTTTTAGAGTCACCGATGCCTCTCCATAGTTGTGATCTGATGGCATGACAAGGCCAATGGGGATCGCATATTAAGCATTACTGTACCTGTATGTGGTGTGCGTGCGTGTGTGCATGCGTGCGTGCGTGCGCGCGTTGGCAGCCTTCTGGCGCAGCTTGAGGGACAAACAGTGAATGAAATTGGTGAGTATGTTTTTCAAAGCATGGGGAACTGGCGATTTTGTGTGTGTGTGTGTGTGTGTGTGCAGTCTTCCCGCCGTTCTGTGATCACTGGCATATTTAGACTAATTATTGAAGAGGGGCAACATGTGTCTTCCTGAATATGATCTGCATGGTGCACGCTTGCTGTGCACGCGTATAATAAACGTGTCGGGCTGTGCACCGCACATGTCAAAGTGTATCCAGTTGCAGGGACGCACACACGCACAGTCACACACACGTGCGCACACACACACACCCAATGTAACAGCGTTGCTTGTGTGGATCCGTCCAAATTTCCACACAAAGAAAAATGTCCCCTCACACAAAGACAGAAACAAGAATATACACATGCACTCTCTCTCTCTGTTTCTCTCTCTCTGTCTCCCCCCCCACCTTTGTTTCTCCCCCCCATCTCTCTCACAAATAAACACCTTATTTCTCTTTATCACATACACATGCCGCACACACACACACACACACACACACACACACACACACACACACACTCAAATAGAGCTTCCTGTGGAGCCCTGCCTAAATGTACCAACCACACCAGAAAAACAAGGACACAAACACACACACCAGACATGCACACATGCAGACACACACAGTCTAACACAGCTTCCTGTGTCGAGCATCCTAAACGTACTAAGAAAGACAGAAAGACAAGACCTGATACACACACAATCATGGCATTCTTTTACCGGAAAGCTGTCCCCATTTGCACACGTGCACATACGCACTCATGCACGCCATGCGTACAGTCTATTCGAGATTTCTCTGGGGATCAGTCAAACTTTGTCTCCTCAATACTGTCAAGGTGGGACAAACAAGGGTGGTGCCACACTAAGACAGGAGTACACGCACACAAAGCGGTCGTGTCGACGGGGTTTTCTTGTGGTGGCCACTTCTGGTGTGTGTAACGCGCTCTCAAAGGTGATGCCGCATTAAGATAGAAATACAGAAATACACCCGTAGTTTTATTGATTTATTTATTTTTAACTACCGCCTAAAGTTCTTCCCATTTGGACACACACACACACACACACACACGAAACGGCTCCATTTCTTTGTCTCAACTTCTGGTTCTCATTTAGGAGCCACTATTCGTTCGCCACCCTCCCCTTCACGCTCACTGTGTGTGTGTGCGTGCGTGCATATGTGTCTGCTTGTGTGTGTGTGTGTGTGTGTGTGTGTGTGTGTGTGTGTGTGTGTGTGTGTGTGTGTGTGTGTGTGTCTGCTTGTGTGTGTGTGGGTGGAGCCAAAGAGGGTCAAAAGGAGGCAAGCATGTTCCACCTTCCTGCCACTGACTAATACTTGGAGACGTCTTCTCCTCCTATCGCAAATGTCTTCATTTTATCCTTCTCTCTCTCGTCCGTGTTGTTCCCCGCCTTCGTCATTGTGCTTCATTTTTTTGTGTGTGTGTGTGGGTGTGTTGTCCGTGTGTACAAGTGTGTGCGTTGTCCTCTCTTTCTGGGTGTGCGTGCCAATGCGACGCATGGCTAGCTTCCGCCGTGCCGCGGATATTTCTGTCAGCCTCCATTTATTTATTGATGGCGAACGCTGGTGAGCCTGCCTACACGCGCGCTCTGTGCGAAGCCGCTCTTCCTCCTCCTCCTCCTCCTCCTCCTCTTCCTCCTCGGCCTCTGTTGTCTCAGAGTAAATATTTGTCAACCTCCATCCCGGCTGACCCAGGAAGTGTTGGCTCGGCGACCCCAGGAAGCCCTCCGTGCTCTCCGCCTCACTTGGCGTGATGGTTCAATGACAACAAGTCGTGGCAAGCGACGGGCAGACTTGCCTGCGTGAGCCAAAGAGGTCTTCCGAAACAAGAATGATAACAATTATGTCATGGCTTATTTTCTTTCATGGCTCGATACAAATAAACGCCTTCCTCGAGTAAACCCCGCCCCTTTTCCCTTTTGGGAAGAAAATGTATTAGTATCCTTGAAGCTATCCTTTGCACGTAAAAAGGTTGAGCATATTTGAACTCTATTGCTAACCAAAACAGGAGTACCTACCGAGGCACATAAGCCGGGTTGAGACTTACTGCACGTTGTAAACAAGCTCCACAGTCTAGTCTACGACTTCACATTCATTTTAGTCGACAGCGATGGTGATGACACTCGAGTCAACGTCGATTAATCGACATTATTGAGACTTGTTTTTCAATCGGCAAATAGGTTCGCTTAACCCGACCAGCGAGGCGTCAGTGTTCTTCATGCTAAACAATTAATCGAATTTAAATTGACATCATGTGGATGGATGGATAGAGGGAGTTTTTTTCATGTTGACTTGGTATTTTGTAGCAGTTACTATCATACAATCAGATCTTACACACACACACACACACACACACAATATTTATTGATGCTTTTGTGTTATGTAGCTGTGGTATTGTTGAAACACTCGAGCGATTTTCCGTTTTGTCCTTAACTATTCTGCAGATCTCCCCCCTCGTTTATTCTTGCTACTTTCTCTTTTCCGAAACATTTTTGCCCTTCAGCGGGGCCACGTGACCCCCCCAGGGAGGGGGGCCTCCTCGCAGTTTCAGCAAGTCCCACAGACCAGCCATTGTCTTGGGAATGTGGTTTTCGGTCTCCCTCTCCGCCCCCTCCTCCTCTTCCTCCTCCCTGTCTGGCAGCAGACAGGCGAAGGTGTTGTTTGGTCGGCGGGAGACTGAAGACGAGAACCTGACTTAGCTCGAGAGTGGGATTCCCAAGAATGCTGAACTTGACAGGGTGGATGTCTCTCTCACTATTTTTCCCTGATTAACTCTGACAGTTGTTTTGCGGCGGTGCACCTAGTATTGTGGATAGACCTTGAAAAGTTACCGCTGGGCAAGTGTGAGCTGCCACTTGGTTTTCTTTGTTGCTCTTGTTACCGCCGTGAGTTTATCACGACTGCACAATGGGTGAAATCAAACGATCAATTCATCGATTAAACGCGATGAAAACCGTCACTTCCTCCCTCCCCCCGCGGCAGCAATATAAAACTGTTTTACAAGAGCATATTTTATATAAACACACCGCAAATGACTGATATCGGACAGATTTAGCACCAGAAACATCTATTTATGAGCCGTTTACATTTCTCTCAGATGTTAATGATATGGAGCAAAAGCTCCTTCCAAACCGCCCATTTAACACCGAAGACGGCTTTTATTTTCCGCCTTTTTGCTTGTCCTGTGTATAAGGTATCGATGCAGGAAGTCAAGCTGCCAGTTTGTCACCTAGATAGATTCAGAAGTGTCACATCACAAGTATGTAACGGAATATCAAGATCCGATCAGTGCACAAGGCCCTTTGTGTTGAAAGCAATGGTCACTCTCGCGCTGCTTGATAATTTATACAATTCAACATTTTATTCATTGAAATAATAATTTTCTGTGTGTATGGCTTTAAAAGGCGTGGCCTGGCCCGGTGAGTGACATGGGTGTCCATGAATGAGCTTGTGCAATACATTTTTATTTGAACCATATGGGGGGGGGTTCCGCTTTCAAGCACAAAAAGCACTGTGCTACACTAATTGGCAAGTGTCATTTTGTGAAGTGCTGCCTCCGCGAATGAAAATACAAATTGTGTTGAGACGGTCATTGCGGCGGTTTCTCTTCAGACCGCAAGCTGTTTGACCGCTCACCTAGTCTCAACACCCTGGCTGTGCCCTTGTCGTCATGGTAACGAGAGCCCCACTCTGCATATTACTGGCGGCAGATTTAGCTTGAATTGCTTCGAGTGGCGATGAATCGGCAGGATTTGTCCTGCTCAATTAATTGCTTATCACGCTAAATGCTAAAGGTAAGGAGGCTTCAAGGGAAAATTTGTACAGGTTGCAGTATTTAGGTTTGCGCTCGCTGCCTCACCCTCGATGTCACATGGCGATTGACTGACTGAGGGGATGACGCAACATGACGCAACATGACGCACAATAAAATGTTTCTCTCGTCGCAGACCACCATGCGAACTTTTCCATTTATCAAAACGTTTCAATCCCAAGCTGTTGGTTTGGCCTTTGGAGGTGGAGGTGGTCTACGCACTGCTGCCTCGGGGATATGAAATGGAAATTAGTTGTGTATGCGTATTTGTGTGTGTCTGTGTGTGTGTATATCTGTATATATGTGCGCGTGTGTGTCTCATTGCCCAACCCCCCCCCAATGTCTGGTGCTCAAGAGGACTGCTCCTTTGGGAATGCCTCTTCCTGCCCGGCACACAGACGCGCGCTAAAATAGAAGCGGGTTGAGTGGATCAGACTGGCGTGCGATGGTTTTAAATGTCTCGCCTGTGTCTTGTCGGACTCTAAACATAAGCAGCGCATCCACACGGGCGGGCGGAACGTCCGACGGTCGCAGGTGGCGAAACGGAACGGACTCTGTGCACAGTCGTCGCCAGGGCGATTACGCAGCTCTGGGGTTTTTTGTTGGGTTTGGTTTGGTGATATTATGCAGGATAACATGCAAATGTCTTCAGTGTTTCAAGCCAAAGGCGTCTGACTGCAGCGTCCACCGTATTGCTGTAGGCTGCATGGAATATATGCACACGCCAAAAAAAAAAAAAAAAAGAAAATAGCTGTGTTGTTTTCCTAACCCGCTTGCTTGGTAGCTGTGATTTGAGCAGATTTGGGTTACTTTTACCAAAGGTTGGGTTAACTATTTTGACCCAGCAGATTGAGTTGAAAATTGGATGTCGTTCGTTGCATAGGGAAGATGAAGTCAATACAATGTAGCATTCAGAGGAAATGATGGTGGTTGCCTAGCTCAGTGGGTCACAAATCTGACCCAAAGTCATATGGAGGGGGGGGTCAAGGTTCAAATCCCGGTCAATGTGAACGGTAACATCCAGTTGGAATTCTTGGCATGACTTTTTAGGCCAATGCCGGTTCGGAAGCGCATCCGTGGTAGAAACTGTACCAAACATATCGTGCGCTCTAAAAACAGTTGCGTCAAAAATCACCCAACATACACCAAAAAGCTACCGACACATCTTTTAGGATTTTTCATTACCCCCCAAAAATGACTAAATAGGTGATTTGGTGGTCTAGTGGTTAGCGCGTCGACCTCACAATGCAGAGGTTGTGGGTTCGATCCGAGGTGTGAGCGTGGATGGTTGTTCGTCTATTTGTGACCTGCGATTGGCTGGCAACCAGGTCAGGGTGCCCCCCGCCTACTGCCCGAAGACGGCTGGGATAGGCTTCGGCATGCCCCGCGACCCTTGTGAGGATAAAGCTGGTCAGAAAATGGATGGATGGATGAATAACTAAGTAAAAAAGTTGAAATGAAAAACCCATAACTACCCCTCACCCCTCCCCCAAAAATGCATTTGTTTGTGGGTTATTGATTTTAACCCAACTTCTGGAGTTTAAAGAATAAACTAAAAGTTGAGTCAGTCCCTTTTGATTTGGTTACTTTTTGACCCAGCTGTTTTTAAAGTGTGCAATAGGCTCACCGTGGCAACCCCTGACCGCGTAAAGTTCCTTCTTTTGCTTCGAAAATGACGGTCATCAAATAAGTATTATTTCGAGCCACAGCTTTTAACCCGTACAGCTTCCCCGTCCGTCGTAGTGCACCTCCCTCCTCTTCAGACCAGATCGAAACAAGGAGAAAAAAAAAAAGCGCCAGTATAATCCGAAAGATTGCCAGAGAATAAGGAGGTAGATATTACGAAGAAGGTTGCCAGAAACGCTTTTCATTTTTAATAGTCCCGTAGGAGGTCTGGCTGATGAAGTGTTATGTTATGTTATTACATCTTGGCAAAACAAGTTGGAGCTGCAACACGTTTCAGTAGCAAGTGTGGAAGTGCGCCTGTAGGTTGGATGACACCCTGAAAAATGCAAAGATTGCAACGGCCTCTGTTTGCATTTCTGAAATATACGGAGGCTTGAGACAAAAAGTTTGTTCCCACGCTCAAGCTTTTACCATCACAAATCCTTTCTTCGCTGCTCAAGAAAGTTTCCCCAAGTAGTCCTGTTTGAGCTTTTTTTTTTTTTTTTTTAAACTGTCATACTGTAAAAGTGTAAAATGAGGAAATGAGGCCATCGGTATTTGACAGTTTAGACTTTGCCGTTTTTGGAAGCTTGCCGATGGCTCGCCGATTGACATCGGGGGGAATGTTGCAAAACGCCACCCGGCAAGAAGTTTGTCTGTCCCCGAATTACGCTCAGTGCCAGTTTGAGAACTTTTAGGGGCCAGTGAGTGGCGACACTAGAACTCAGCAATGACAAAAAGCCCGATTTGGTGGATTTTTGGAAGAATGATCATGCAAGTCTTTCATATGATGCTGAGCAACCTGACGAGTAAATTGCACCACATGTTTGAGCAGCGTTACTTTTTATTGTTATAATATAGCGGCCAGAGCAAAAATAAATAAATAAATAAATAAATAAAGATAGATAGATAGATAAATAAAATATGGCTTCTCGCTTGACGATTCACACCGTATTTTTTGTGGCCCGCTAAAAATGATAATGGCACGCTTCAAAACGTTAAGAGCATCAGGGAGTCGAGTTTTTGCATAGTTGGTATTGTGTGCGAGGGTCAGTCGCCAGCTGCGCGGGTGTCCTTTGTTGACGATTGTTCAGTTCGGTCACGTTTTGCCCGCGCCGCTCGCCGCGCGGCATCCTAATTCGTGAGCGTCAGTGAAGCCGGGATTGAGGAGTCAATACGATTTTCTTCCGTTTGAAAGTGAGCGTTTGATTTCCAACATTTGCGACACCAAGGTTGACGCGCTTTGCCGGATTCGCCTAACTCGATGCAGTAACTCCGCATCGCCGTCAATTTGGAGCAAATTCACTCTTTATGAGTTCAATCAAGTGTGATGCATCTGTGATTTTTTTATTTTTATGGATTCATTTCATTCTCCTCCGGCATAACCCGGGGGAAAAAAATATCATGGGGGCTAATGTATGGTGAACGAGAAGAAAAATCCACCAGCCAAAAAAAAAAAAAGAATAAAATTGGAATCTCACATGAACATATTTAATCTGTGGAGGTAAAAAAAAGATATTTCCTGTGTCCCTCCAGACTTTAGGGATACCCTTTATTATAATAATACTGAATATGTTGCCTTTGTATCCATTTTGCTGCAATTATATTTATCAATTACATGTTGGAAGCGCTTTGCAAACTTGTCAAAAGCAGAAACGCGACACTATTTCCACATATAATTGTCTTTAGCCAGACCATATTAGATTCACCTTTGCTCTCCTCGTCTCCAATTATTTACGTCTCTTCATGAAGACCGATGCAGGGAACGTAACAGAAGCGTGTCGCCTCAGCAAATCAACGTTAAATGCCACTCTGTATTGCTCGCTAAATGTCATAACGTGAAGGGCGTGCGAATACAGTACATTCCCACCAGCAATGTATGTGCGCGTGCGTGTGTGTGTGCGCACGTGTGCGTGTGTGTAGGTGTTATTTATCATGAGGCTCAGACACTCAACGCATTCCTGGTGTTTTGGCTGCCAATCTCCATACCTTTTGTGGCGCCAAGTCTTTTTCGTCTGCTGCTTTACTTTGCACACGTCGCCGCTTTGCAGTGAATTCCACCCGCTTCACATGGCAGCAGTTGGCCTGCGGAATTGCTAATGGTTTTCCTTTCACGTGTAGGTACAACATGTAAGCATGTGCTCGCAGAATTGGATGTTTTCCGTTTTTTTTTTTTTGGCAGAGCGCAGTGTGTCCCATGCTTCCATTCTAATGGCACCCCCACCCATCTTTATGATTAGTGGATGTCGGGGTGAAAGCGCGCCTGATGAAATGTGCGCTTGCTCTTTGATTTAAAGGCGCTGGCGGGTTGTTTTTCACCTCTGAGGATTTATGTCCGGTAGTCCTAAACAGAAGAGGAACAAGAGTCTCTTTCACTCAGAGATACGGCAAAATTGCCGCAGCATTTTTTGCCTCTCGCGGTTAACCCAGCGAAGGCGACATATTGACACATAATTTATTTATTCCAGTTATACAAATTGACGATGTGGAAAAGCTAGTTGATCAGGTGTAGTACCCCGTGTACCAGTCAATGTTGGTACCGTATTTCCTGCACTATAAGGCGCTTCGGATTATAAGGCGCACCTTCAATGAATGGCCTATTTTAAAACTGTTTCTAATAATCACCACTAGATGGCATCAGAACACTAACAGGGAAACAATTCAATGGGGAATATGAAGGTACTGTAATTCCATATATAAGGCACATCGGATTGTCGGGCGTACCGTTCGGCTTTTGAGAAAATCGAATGCTTTTAGGTGCGCCTTATAGTGCAGAAAATACGCTCCATCTTCAGATTTCTCGTAGAAAGCTAAAAAAAACACATCAGCCAAAGCCGACCAGAAAAGCTGAACATCACTTCTCTGAATGGATCGCTTCCCTCACTCTCTCCATCCGTCTCTCACCGCACACCTTTCATCCCGCCGCATTTAGCTTTGTCTCTAGCCTGCGAGCGTTCCCTAATTAGCAGCGTTAATGATCTTCAATTAGGCACCTAGCTGCAAATGCTTGTTCCACTCATAGAGTCCGCGTGCGCGTTTGTCCCGATTCTCTCGTGGCGACATCGAGTACCTAATGAGGGAGTGAAAGGGCACCGGCCGAGCGAGTGGCGGTGGATGTCGGGATCACATGGGTGTGTGCGTGTGTTTTTGTGTGTGTAATTAAAGAGCAGTGGCAGCAGGGGGGGACCTGTGTTCGAAAGGGTCACCCGGGTGAGCAGCAGGCCGTCGGCAACCTATGGTCATTAACTACCGACACTGCCAATAAAGGCTTTGGCGAGTGCGTGCGTTTGCGTGGTGTGTGTGTGCGTGTGGAAGGGCTCACTAAATGACATTCTATCAATACTTGTATGACTCAGGTGATATAAATTCACGTTATCTTAACTATATAAAGGGAACTCAGAAGTATCGCATCGTATAGAAAACCCTCATTTAATTTGAGCAATTGAAAAAAATAGATTTGTATACATTATTCTGACTTGCGAGTAAAAAAATTGATACTTCACCCGAGTATCCAAAACTTGCGGACACAAATCGAAGTATAAAAAAATGAACCAACTTTTTTTTTCAGGTGTACGTAACATTCAAAGTGTTATTGGCTGGGAGAAGCCAATTTTGACTGAAAGTTTGAAGTTGTCAGGCATGGTTACTTGCCCATTTTGAAAGATAGTGAAGATGACATCCCCTTGACATTTGGAAGTAAACACACGCGATGTGAGCATGCTTCAAAGAAAACATCTCTGTAGCGGACCACCACAAACATGAATCCATTTGACCCCACTCAGGTGGTACAGTAGCACACCTGCATTGTATGTGTCCTGTATTATGCGTGTCCTTCTCTGCAGTCTACCGCTCAAATCAAAATCAAGTTTACTGGCCTTGTCGTCGTTCCTGTTTTTATCTCGTTCTGTGAATGGATGTGTGTAATTATTTTGTCAGCTCAGGTAGTACAGTATTGTCAGAGCAGCATGTACTTCATGACCCCTGAGATGCATGCGGTGAACCTCCGACCACGCGTGGAAATCCACCCATTCACAATGTATTTTTTGTGGGAAACCTAAAAAATACATCAGAAAACATTTTTATTCCCTTTTTCATCTTGCCTGAAGCCTGAATTCTTGCAAAAATTTGCCAAAGCCTTGGACAAAAGAAAAACATTAATTGGTGTACAGGAAGTCAAACCTCAAATCACTTTTCCCTACTAAAATGAATGGAAATGCCATTATTCCTTTCCAGTCTCCCCACAAAAAACAAACCCAAAAGTTGTCTTTTTTTGTAATGAGAAAAAAATATCATTCAATGCTATTGTACTTAACAAAAAAAATACAGTCATGACATAATTCAATGGAATTAAAAACAACAACATTGTTTTGGTCATACGTCAGTCAATTGAAAGGCCATTGCTGCACAGCTTACAGCTTAGCCCCGTAGGAGCAGTATAAGAAGGACAGACGGAAACACTGCACATGGATTCCTGCAATGTGTACTGTCTTAGCTCAGCTCAACTCCTCTCAGAGGATAAAGAATCTATGACACTTCTACATTGAATCTCTAAATGTGTTGCTGCTCCGTTTATGCAAAAATATTAAATAACGATGACTGACGATGACGGACTGCGGATTTCACTGCTGGCGAATGACGGAAGTTCACTGATGCGGTCATCACTGGGTGTATGTCCGTTTCCCATTACATGGTAGTGTTAGCATTAAGCTAGCAGACTAAAAGTGACTGACGTATTCGTTCTGGAAAAACTTCAATAGGTTGGGTCACTCGTGTCTCAAGGTCCCAGTTTATCCTGTTAATACCCATAAAAACGTCCGTTAAACATGGAGCATGATCGATGAACTGTTGTATAGCGGGGGAACACTGTAGATTCCCCTCCCAGATAGTGCCTTCTCTCAGGACTTCCTGATCTGAGGTACCGTCTTTTCTTCGTCATGACTCTCTCGTCTACTGCAGCCTTACGCACTCCCGCCTCTGCTTATCACGGCGGGATCGCTTCGACTGACAGACTTATTGGACCACTTGTGGTTGAGGGAAGAGGAGGTGAAGGAGGGTTGTGATAGAAGGTCCCGGGAAGGGGATCGCGGTGATGACGGTAGTCATAAGGAATTGCCGGCTTGCTTTTTGAGGTTATGGAGACTCCAAAACAGCAATTTTGTCTATTATGTGTAGAGATCGAACAGATATTCCCAGACACGTACATGTACCAGTTTCAGTGGCCAGCAGGTAGTGGGATGTCGGTCTGCTTGTTTGGAGCCAGATAACAGCGGATCTATTACTCCCCGGAAGCGGCGGTCTGATCTCCACATTGATATAGACGCTCGTTCGCTGTCTGAGGGCCATCCAGCCAGCCTGGCAGGCAAAGTAGCCATTGGCATGGAGCTGAAGAGCTTCACAAAGCAACGGGGCAAAGGAGAGGGGGCCCCTCTGTTGTTCGAGAACCATCAAACATGAACTGCAGACGGAACTGTCATCCCACTTTTAGCCTTAAATGAGTCAGGACTTGTGAAAGTGTGACATCGATGCTCATTTGCCCTCAATTACTCACATTAGCTTGAGTGTGAACGTGTGAACTCCACAAATTTTCAGCGCCGTCAAGAGATGCGGCAAATTTGCTTTTTGTCAAATTAAAGCACCCACCGAATTAAATGTGAGTGTTATTTTTCCACCGTTAGCATCTCATGCTAAACGTCTGGTGCTGGTTTTCCATGAGACAGCACTGGCTTTGTGAGAGTCGGTCAAATTTCCTTCGAAGCAGAATAAATGAGCAAATACCACATAGCACTCAATACTTTAGTTGTAATGACCTAACGCTTTCGTCAAGAGGGAGAACGAGGGCAGAGAGAAGCGTACTCTATGAAGTAAAATGACAGGGCCCAAAAGATGAAGCAGCGGCCCGTTTAAAAATATGTTTTTTTTGGGGGGGGGGCTTTTTTTTTTTATCGACACCTGACCACATTACAACATAAGACAAAGACATTCAAATGTCCGACAACAAAAAGATGGGCTTGATTTTTGGGGTTGATTATATTCTGCCAAATATCAGAATCAGCATCGGCCTCAAAAAAGAAAATGTATTTATCGATCGGGCCCTATATCACACAACAGACACCAGAACTGAGCCACAGCAACAGGGTACGCTCGCGAAAACCTAAAGGCAGCCAGAAGACAGATCACTGCAGCAAAATGGAGACTGTGAAGTATAACACTGCAGCGTTTAGCGCTACAGTAAGGCACAGCAACGGGATTAGACATGTGTCTTATTCATGAGGAGACTTGTGGCAGATGAAAATAAAAGTCTGCTGCAGAAAAGTGGAGAGTGCGGAAAATAATACTGTATGTCCAGTGCTAAGACATGGCAACCGGGTTAGCTGTGTGTCATTTAAAAGGAAGCTGAGGGCATTCCAAAAAAAAAAAGTCAGTCACTCAGTTGGAGCGAAATGGAGACTATGGGCATGTCATGCTGCGATGTCCATAGGTGAGACAGAACAACAGGCTACAATAACATCAGTATATGTGATATTTGGAAGGAGATTGAGGGCAGCAATAAAAGGGTCCGATGCTGCAAAGTGGAGACTGTGGAGTATAATACTGCGAAGTCCAGGACTAAGTCACTACGACAGTGTTAGCTATCTTTGGCATATGTTTGTTTTTGACATGAGTCCAAGGGAATCAAGAAAACGTTCTGCTGCAGTACAGAATAATCCCGCAGCAATACGTAATCCAGTGCATCAGGATACACAAATGTCCCTCTCATTGATTTTGGGCCTGGTTGTACGTGATTGCCGTAATGTCCTTTTAATGAATTTATTTATTTATTTATTTATTTTTGCCAGCGAGGGGCAAAGACGATAACGGTGGACAACAGAGACCTGTCTGACGGCATCTCACTTTTCGTTTTGCTTCTCTTCTTCATTTTCATTTTTCCTCTCATTCTCTCTCGCTCGCTCGCTCGCTTTCCCTCCGCCACCCCGGCCATGCTGTTGATTGACGGCCTGAGGGTTTTAATGGGCACTGGAGTGCAGGAGCTGAGGTCGGGGTTGTCATGGCAACTAGGAGAAGGGGGCCTTTTGCTGCCGCTACTGCTGCTGCTGCTGCTTCACCTGCGTGGTGTGTGGAGCCTTGCACTCTTCTTGCACGTAAAAATCAAATTGTGAACGTCTTGACCCTTTAAGTCCTCTTTGGAGGCAGAAATGGGCACTTTTTTTTGGGCTACACTCTTTTCCCAGTTGATTTGTTATAGATCATACTCCCTGGTATTTTAGCTGTGTTTTTAAAGCAACCTTCCTCCGTCCAGTTGTCTCCCCCCCCCAAACCGCCAGAAATTACGCGTTTTATGAGGGCCGGGTCTAGATTAGTGGGGTGTCACGTCTCGAGTTATTTTCATAAGAGAACATGAAACAAAGTGACTCATTGCATTGAAGCAAATCCCCAAGAAAAAAAATAAAAATCTGTTATTGCCTTTCTCGGATGTCACGACAGGTCCAAGACAAACCTGTGGAAAACATTGATGTGCCTCAATAGCCTGTACAATTGAGACAAACAGGACAGTATGACCCAATACAAACAAAGTCAGAAAATGATGAAACCCACGTGAGGAAGGTTCCCCAAACTGTGAGAAAATTCATGTTTGTGTTCTCACCAAATCCAAGGCCAGTGTATAAATAAATTGGCCAACCGATTATTTAATAAAATGTCTGAATACAAAATAGATTCAAACGGAATGAATACCATTTAGATGAACTAATTTCAGGGAATCATTTAAACGAGTTTAATTCCTCAAATTTTACAGGACCTTTGACAATGAAGTAGTAAATCACGGGTCACCAACCTTTTTGAACATGAGAGCTATTTCCTCGGCGCTGATTAATGGGGACGGCTGCCAGTTTGAGGCACGCTTAAAATACGAAATTTGCTCAAATGACCTTTAATTAAGGTATCATTAATAACGGATGATATTCTCCTTTATGAAGATGCCAATCATGATTTAACAAGGTAGGAAATAGACGAATGTCAATATGCAATACTCTTTTTTTTGGGGGTAGAAATCTGTTTCCATTTTCAAATGATGATACGTTTCCAGGAAATTACAATGTCCCACCACTGGTGAGTTATTTTCAGAGCAGGTCCGCGGGCGAAAGAACGGAGGGTTGTGATTTCGACTGCAACGTCTTTATTGTCGTATCATACCCATAGATGATTGGCGTAGTTGTTCCATGGCTCAATATCTGCTCCTGTGTTGTTTTCCAGAGTGCGGCCGCCGCCCCCAGTCCAGTGATGGGCAACATGCCGCCCAACGATGGCATGCCGGGAGGACCCATGCCTCCAGGTTTTTTTCAAGTAAGAACCCGAAATAAATTTCCCTCTGATTTTTTTTTTCCCATTCAAGCTTTGCATTGGACATCTACTTTCAGTCACGCAGCACTTACATTCTGCTTTTACGTGTTTCTATTTCTCCAAATCACATTCTGCGACACAAATTGCATTGTCTTCGTTGTACACTTTTAAAACTGCTGCGTTCACACTAAACCCAAATTGGGACCAAAAGGGATCGTGTCAATGCTGGGTTATTTCTATGTGGCCACATTGGGGTGAGGATTTGACCCAACACTTGGGGTCAAGATTGAGAGCACGCAAGGGGTAAAATCTACACATACTGATGAGTTAACGCCACCAAGAATTGGATTACCAGGTTATCGGTACAGCTCTGATTCACCCTTTCATGCACCCTGTACCCTGATAACATGATAAGCTGTCCCCGAAAGGGTTAAAAATAATCAGATTTTTGTGAGCAACATTTTTTCTTCAGATGAAGAAGCTTTGCTCTGTCAGGGATCACCACACCCAGTCAATTTGTTGAGCCCAGTTTTTACACCTGGCACAACCCACCTATTTTTCACCAGCAGGCTGACTACCCAAACCAGGATTTGAACCTGATCCCGTGTCCATTTGTATTTTTTCCCCCTGTCACTTCTGAAATGGTCAAATTTGAAAAAATTGCACACCACAGGTGTCAAAGTCAAGGCCCGGGGGGCCAGATCTGGCCCGCCACATCATTTTATGTGGCCCGCGAAAGCAAATCAAGCATGTCAACTTCCATGATGCTTGCTAGAGTCTGAAACAAAATGTCAAATTGTCATATGTAATCCATTATCACAATATTTGAACAAGCCATTATTCTTGACTTCTGATTTCAAAACAGGTTAGCCATCAATTTGCTGTTCGCTGTGTATGTAATATGTGGAGGTGGTTAAACATTTTGGTTATACAAAATTCACAGTCATAACGGCCCTCCAAGGGAACCCTGTTGTATACCTTGAGTATTTGCTTCTTCAGACATGTCTTTTGAGTTACTGTCATGATCTGATTTTTCGAATGTAACATTCCAATACCTTTGTATATACGATTTTATTCAACTGTCAGCTCTTCAGCATTCATTTATTTGGCAAATGTTATTTTCACGCTATGTGCAGTTTGTATGTAAGACTCCAATCCACCAATGACAAAAACCTCCTCCCCCTCCCCTGACCACCTTTAAACCCATCTTTCTGTCTCCTCATCCTCTTTTTTTTTTTTTTTAGCCTCTTTAGCTGCCCTAATCCCTGTCCAGATGTGCGCCCTGCTCTGTCCCACCGCCCCCCGCCCATATGTCACACGGCCGGCTTGTTGACTCCTTGTGCACTTTGTAGCCTTTTCTCCTCGCTTTGTAGCCCAACTAACCATGGCAGCCTCGAAGTGTGTCAGGAAGGTAGAAAGAGAGAGACTGTTCTCCCAGTTTGTGTTGCTTCACTAATTCCTCCCGTCATCGCTGTTCTCTGAAGGCTGTCTACAGGGGTCTCGGTTTGCACACACGCAAGCCTTTTACGGCACACTTTACTGTGACCCACATCCAGCTAGTTTGAAATTGGGAGGTTTTGTCATAGCCTCTATCTCTTTGAAAGAAGGCGTCCTGGCTAAACGTGACTTAAACAAAACAGAGATGAGCTTTATGATGGCATGTAGATGAGAATTCATATTTCATGGCTGGTTTTCTCATGGCGGTGTCCTTGAGCACAACTTTATTGGCTCTGTCAGGAATGAAGCATGATGGTGCGCACAGACTGTCGTCTCTGATCGTGTCGTAATTGAAATATATTGTAGGTGTACACTACTGTTGAAATGTTTGGGGTCACCCAGATAATGTTTAGCTTTCAAGGAAACATGCCGTTGTATGTACAATTAACCCTTTCACGCATCCGGTAACCTGACATGATAAGCTGTCCACTGTAGTAACCGCTGTCCCTGAAAGGGTTAAAAAGTTATGACGGTCACTCGCAAATGTGCCTATTTTCCAAAACAACACTTAAAAAATGTTGTTTAGATTTTTGTTCCACCCTATCAACGCTTTCTACAATTGTATTTTTGATTAAAACATTTTCACTTGGGAGAAATGTATATATACAGTTTGTTTTAAAAAATTATGTATTAAAGCTGTGAATGAATCGGTGGTGACTCGAACTGAGATGTGAAATGGCCATTAAGGACGAATGCAAAATCAGATTTTTTTTTATGGGGGAAGAGTTTGCAAACTTGGATGCTGACGCAGAGACGAACAGTCCCAAGTTAGCGTAGCAGTAGCTTAGCTAGCATGTATGACAGTACACGGATGTATTTCAAACTTTACCAAAAGCGAAAAAAAAAACACTCTGGGTTCTGCCGTTGGAATCCTGGACTTTAAAGTAAGTTATTTTAAAATAAAAAGGAAAACCTTTCCTTCGGCTGGCATGGCTGCCTTAACGTGTCAGTGTACACGTGTGATTCGGGGCTCGCTGGTTAAATGGTAGAAGAATAGCGAACGCGCGTTTTGGCTGCAAATCCAATCTCTAGACCAGGGGTCACTAACATGATGTCCGTAGCTCTCAGTTTCAAAAATGTTGGTGATCTCTGGTCTACACTTTATTTTCCATTAATGGAATGCTATCATCAATGAATAAAACTGCTTTTCATTGATTGTGACGCCAAACTGTATAGATAGATGGATGGATACAGAACATGGATATCAATTATATAAATATAAATTCAATTGACAGTAAAATTAACGACAATGAATGTCCATTTTTGTCAGAAAAGTTTACCGTGTGCAACGCAGCCATTTGCATGCATGTCCATGTGCGCAAGGATGAGCTGTGCGTGCGTGCGTGCGTGTCAGGGTCGCGCAGAATGTTAATGTTGTATGAGCAGCGCGCAGGCAGGGGGAAAGCTATCTGGTGGTGTTGCGTGAGTGACACGCCATGCCATAAATAGACCTTGTGCGCATGACAGACAGACAGGCGGACAGACAGAATGGCAGAGGGGATGCAGGGAGTAACAAGAGGAATGGAGCATGACCGCATTCTTCACCGTCTTCGGTCGAGAACATGCAGTGAAAACAGCAAATACATGATGTGCACATGCGCTTGACCTGCGGTTTGTCGGATAACGCTGCACGCGCAAAGCATTCATTTCTCTGATGTGCCTCAATAGCCTGTACAATTGAGACAAACAGGACAGTATGACCCAATACAAACAAAGTCAGAAAATGATGAAACCCACGTGAGGAAGGTTCCCCAAACTGTGAGAAAATTCATGTTTGTGTTCTCACCAAATCCAAGGCCAGTGTATAAATAAATTGGCCAACCGATTATTTAATAAAATGTCTGAATACAAAATAGATTCAAACGGAATGAATACCATTTAGATGAACTAATTTCAGGGAATCATTTAAACGAGTTTAATTCCTCAAATTTTACAGGACCTTTGACAATGAAGTAGTAAATCACGGGTCACCAACCTTTTTGAACATGAGAGCTATTTCCTCGGCGCTGATTAATGGGGACGGCTGCCAGTTTGAGGCACGCTTAAAATACGAAATTTGCTCAAATGACCTTTAATTAAGGTATCATTAATAACGGATGATATTCTCCTTTATGAAGATGCCAATCATGATTTAACAAGGTAGGAAATAGACGAATGTCAATATGCAATACTCTTTTTTTGGGGGTAGAAATCTGTTTCCATTTTCAAATGATGATACGTTTCCAGGAAATTACAATGTCCCACCACTGGTGAGTTATTTTCAGAGCAGGTCCGCGGGCGAAAGAACGGAGGGTTGTGGTTTCGACTGCAAGGTCTTTATTGTCGTATCATACCCATAGATGATTGGCGTAGTTGTTCCATGGCTCAATATCTGCTCCTGTGTTGTTTTCAGAGTGCGCCGCCGCCCCAGTCCAGTGATGGGCAACATGCCGTAACGATGGCATGCCGGAGGACCCATGCCTCCAGGTTTTTTTCAAGTAAGAACCCGAAATAAATTTCCCTCTGATTTTTTTTTTCCCATTCAAGGTTTGCATTGGACATCTACTTTCAGTCACGCAGCACTTACATTCTGCTTTTACGTGTTTCTATTTCTCCAAATCACATTCTGCGACACAAATTGCATTGTCTTCGTTGTACACTTTTAAAACTGCTGCGTTCACACTAAACCCAAATTGGGACCAAAGGGATCGTGTCAATGCTGGGTTATTTCTATGTGGCCACATTGGGGTGAGGATTTGACCCAACACTTGGGGTCAAGATTGAGAGCACGCAAGGGGTAAAATCTACACATACTGATGAGTTAACGCCACCAAGAATTGGATTACCAGGTTATCGGTACAGCTCTGATTCACCCTTTCATGCACCCTGTACCCTGATAACATGATAAGCTGTCCCCGAAAGGGTTAAAAATAATCAGATTTTTGTGAGCAACATTTTTTCTTCAGATGAAGAAGCTTTGCTCTGTCAGGGATCACCACACCCAGTCAATTTGTTGAGCCCAGTTTTTACACCTGGCACAACCCACCTATTTTTCACCAGCAGGCTGACTACCCAAACCAGGATTTGAACCCTGATCCCCGTGTCCATTTGTATTTTTTCCCCCTGTCACTTCTGAAATGGTCAAAATTGAAAACAGTGCACACCACAGGTGTCAAAGTCAAGGCCCGGGGGGCCAGATCTGGCCCGCCACATCATTTTATGTGGCCCGCGAAAGCAAATCAAGCATGTCAACTTCCATGATGCTTGCTAGAGTCTGAAACAAAATGTCAAATTGTCATATGTAATCCATCATCACAATATTTGAACAAGCCATTATTCTTGACTTCTGATTTCAAAACAGGTTAGCCATCAATTTGCTGTTCGCTGTGTATGTAATATGTGGAGGTGGTTAAACATTTTGGTTATACAAAATTCACAGTCATAACGGCCCTCCAAGGGAACCCTGTTGTATACCTTGAGTATTTGCTTCTTCAGACATGTCTTTTGAGTTACTGTCATGATCTGATTTTTCGAATGAAACATTCCAATACCTTTGTATATACGATTTTATTCAACTGTCAGCTCTTCAGCATTCATTTATTTGGCAAATGTTATTTTCACGCTATGTGCAGTTTGTATGTAAGACTCCAATCCACCAATGACAAAAACCTCCTCCCCCTCCCCTGACCACCTTTAAACCCATCTTTCTGTCTCCTCATCCTCTTTTTTTTTTTTTTTAGCCTCTTTAGCTGCCCTAATCCCTGTCCAGATGTGCGCCCTGCTCTGTCCCACCGCCCCCCGCCCATATGTCACACGGCCGGCTTGTTGACTCCTTGTGCACTTTGTAGCCTTTTCTCCTCGCTTTGTAGCCCAACTAACCATGGCAGCCTCGAAGTGTGTCAGGGAAGGTAGAAAGAGAGGAGACTGTTCTCCCCAGTTTGTGTTGCTTCACTAATTCCTCCCGTCATCGCTGTTCTCTGAAGGCTGTCTACAGGGGTCTCGGTTTGCACACACGCAAGCCTTTTACGGCACACTTTACTGTGACCCACATCCAGCTAGTTTGAAATTGGGAGGTTTTGTCATAGCCTCTATCTCTTTGAAAGAAGGCGTCCTGGCTAAACGTGACTTAACAAACAAAACAGAGATGAGCTTTATGATGGCATGTAGATGAGAATTCATATTTCATGGCTGGTTTTCTCATGGCGGTGTCCTTGAGCACAACTTTATTGGCTCTGTCAGGAATGAAGCATGATGGTGCGCACAGACTGTCGTCTCTGATCGTGTCGTAATTGAAATATATTGTAGGTGTACACTACTGTTGAAATGTTTGGGGTCACCCAGATAATGTTTAGCTTTCAAGGAAACATGCCGTTGTGTGTACAATTAACCCTTTCACGCATCCGGTAACCTGACATGATAAGCTGTCCACTGTAGTAACCGCTGTCCCTGAAAGGGTTAAAAAGTTATGACGGTCACTCGCAAATGTGCCTATTTTCCAAAACAACAAAAATGTTGTTTAGATTTTTGTTCCACCCTATCAACGCTTTCTACAATTGTATTTTTGATTAAAACATTTTCACTTGGGAGAAATGTATATATACAGTTTGTTTTAAAAAATTATGTATTAAAGCTGTGAATGAATCGGTGGTGACTCGAACTGAGATGTGAAATGGCCATTAAGGACGAATGCAAAATCAGATTTTTTTTTATGGGGGAAGAGTTTGCAAACTTGGATGCTGACGCAGAGACGAACAGTCCCAAGTTAGCGTAGCAGTAGCTTAGCTAGCATGTATGACAGTACACGGATGTATTTCAAACTTTACCAAAAGCGAAAAAAACCCACTCTGGGTTCTGCCGTTGGAATCCTGGACTTTAAAGTAAGTTATTTTAAAATAAAAAGGAAAACCTTTCCTTCGGCTGGCATGGCTGCCTTAACGTGTCAGTGTACACGTGTGATTCGGGGCTCGCTGGTTAAATGGTAGAAGAATAGCGAACGCGCGTTTTGGCTGCAAATCCAATCTCTAGACCAGGGGTCACTAACATGATGTCCGTAGCTCTCAGTTTCAAAAATGTTGGTGATCTCTGGTCTACACTTTATTTTCCATTAATGGAATGCTATCGTCAATGAATAAAACTGCTTTTCATTGATTGTGACGCCAAACTGTATAGATAGATAGATGGATGTATACAGAACATGGATATCAATTATATAAATATAAATTCAATTGACAGTAAAATTAACGACAATGAATGTCCATTTTTGTCAGAAAAGTTTACCGTGTGCAACGCAGCCATTTGCATGCATGTCCATGTGCGCAAGGATGAGCTGTGCGTGCGTGCGTGCGTGTCAGGGTCGCGCAGAATGTTAATGTTGTATGAGCAGCGCGCAGGCAGGGGGAAAGCTATCTGGTGGTGTTGCGTGAGTGACACGCCATGCCATAAATAGACCTTGTGCGCATGACAGACAGACAGGCGGACAGACAGAATGGCAGAGGGGATGCAGGGAGTAACAAGAGGAATGGAGCATGACCGCATTCTTCACCGTCTTCGGTCGAGAACATGCAGTGAAAACAGCAAATACATGATGTGCACATGCGCTTGACCTGCGGTTTGTCGGATAACGCTGCACGCGCAAAGCATTCATTTCTCCCTCGTTTTGATTATTGTTTTTTATTGTCACATTTCATTTCATTTTGACAGCACGTCAGCTCAGCAACAGCTCTTCCGCATTCAATTTCTTCAACAATTGCATTCTCTTGTCTTCATTTGTTGTCGAGTTCCATTTTTATTTGCAACTCTGTAAAGCTCCGTGAGCGACACTGACTCGAACGCATGGCTGAAGTTGAACGTGGGTGGCTTTTTTACGTGACATTTGCCATTCTTTACATGAACTGCATCATCTTTTGAAACTCCTGCCAGAGTATGGCTTTTGCCACGAGTGCTTCTAATTAACTGGCAGGTAAACACACTCATTTACCTACGCCGAGCTGACGTCAAATCCAAAGTGATGCAACACCGCCATCCGCTGGCGTTTGTTTGTCACTACAGTTACGTGGATGCTTAAATACCACAGACAAGCTGGGCGAGACCTTCTTCTCCACTCACCTGTTGAAAATCCTCCTTGACGAAAATAGGGATTATACTTGACGGTTATAAACATCCCCGGCAGCCAATGAGTTCAGTTGTTTTGGAATAGCTTAATTTTTTTTTTTTTTTATTGTTATTCGTCTTTTCTGTCATCTCTCAATTGCCAACAGCATTCCGGTTAGCGTCAGGTCCTCAGAATTGCACCGTATTGTCATTTTTGCATTCAGAAGTGTGATCGCATCTTGAAAAATCGAATATTGAAGCAAAATTGGTCATTTTGGTAATCCCTGTGACCTGTATCGGCCGATAACACTCATGGATGACCGGTATTGGAATCTTAAAACCCTGATCGGAGCAACCACAGTGGTTATCTGGGTTGTTATGTGGTTATTTTGCTTCAAAGCCTTTTGTTGTTGGGTTAGGATAGTGGAACTTATATACATCTCTTGTAAAATGTATTTTCAAAAACGAAATCTATTTGAAATGTGTGTTTGGCAGATATGCATGTACAGTATTTTGTCCATTTTTGAAATAGCATTTTGATCATACATCTCGTTAAAAAGTGCGTGGTCCGACGTGGCCCCCCGCAAGTCGCACGGATGAAAAATGTACGGTTTGTATGTAAAATTGTGCCTCAAAAAAAAAAAAAGATACGCACTTGGGTATCAGTACAAAATCACCAAAGAGACAATTGGTCCGAAAGGAGAGATTGTCACACGTTTGAAGCAAACGCAGGTGAAATGCTCCCTGCCCCTTCTTGAAAATTACCCCCACACACTACGACTCTGCGATACTTTGAGGATGACATAGCTGAAACTGGAGCTGAAAGCGTACACGCCGCATTCCTGGCGAGCTGACATTCACTCCCCTGCTCAACTAATGGCTACTGCGGTTGCCAGCCTTTCGCACAACTCTCGCTTTTGAAAGGGGAAGATTTTTTTCATCTTATTCTTGTGAAACTCTCACTCTATCTGTCGAACAATGGGATGCGAAGCGACGCTTCTTTTCTCACACACGCCGCTCCGGCGACACGCGCTCACTCGCAGACCCGTGAACAGTTTTATTATTTGCCTTCCCTGCTGTGCTAGCGAGGTAATTAACACGGGTGACCCTAACTTTGTTTGCGAGAGAGGCAAGGGTGAGGGGCAGAGGTGGTACGAGCCTCCCCCCCTGCTGCATGCAAACGGGAGATAGATGAGATGCGCAAAGAGAAAACGGTGCGAGGGTCCAAACAGTGTACACGTCAGGTATATAAGCCCCCCTCCCCTCCCAGGCAAAAGTCCATCACTGCTGCATCACGGCCCTCTGGGGAGGACAGGCAGAGGGGAGATGGCGGGGAGGGGAGAGCGAATTAATGATAGCAGCAAGAGGAGGAGGAATAGAGCACACAAAGGCATCGGGAGACTCTTTCACCTGTGTTTTTTCGGAGGCAGACGCAAGATAATCGATTAATTGGTCTGTAAGAATTCTGTTGATTGTGTATGCAATTAACTGGGTGACATTCACACCGTGTCACAACTCCTATGGCCGGCATAATTCAGTATGACACCGGCACGGTAATAAGTCATTCTCGTAGTTTTGTGTTTGACAGTAAACTTCAACTGGGAATGACAATAAACAGCTTGAAGGCTTTTTTTTTCTCCAAAGAACTGTTCATCTGCCAAACTGCTGCTTGTTGTGAAGTGAATTGAGTTCACTGCCACCTTACGGTGCTTGCATTTCAATTTTTTTCTGGCAAGTCAAAACGAAAAAATTGGCCTAATGACAGCTGTTTGTCTTATATCACACGTATCACAAGACAGCATTGAAATCTGTTGAATGAATGGGAACAGGTGGACATGTACCTTCTGCCATGAATTCTTCTACCAGGCAATAATGTCTCTGGCATATGTCAATGCTTGAAATTGAAGTTTTTTTCCTTGCAGTCTAGAGAAGAGAGAGAGAGAGAGAGATCGACTGTAATGTAATTTTGAGAACATTAATCGTGCAGCTCTCAAAAGTCAAAATAAAACTTAATTAACCAAACAAATAAGACCAGTGATATTATAAATATTCAATATAGTACACTAATATACTTTTAACCATGTAGACCGCAATTCCAGCTGACATACACTACGATGTAATATAATTCATTACCGGTGTCAGACCTGTTTAACCGTGTAGCATTGTGCATCACTTTCTCTCCAGATATGTACTAAATTGCCCGCTATTTGCTGTTCAGAGTTAAATCCGCACCACTTTAATGCACCTCCGACCAGATTTCTGTGAAAAGTGTACTCAAATCACCCAGGCACTTAATTCTGGTGTTTCATGATTCCAGTACATGTCAATCTTAGGTTAGCTTAGCAATTAGCATGGATTGTCCGTATTTCCTCATCATCCCTTCGTGAGAACGATATTTGTCAGAAGAGAAGCTTATTCATTGTCACGGAAACGATGAATACTAACTTAGGAGTGACTCCATGATGTGTTTAGCCACACTAGCTAGCCAGCCAAAGCTTGTTGCTTGCTAGCTGATATGGCGTAATTAGCCCCCACCTTGTCGTTGACTTCCTATTTCCCAGCATAGGTCACGTAAGTGCGTTGCGCCACGTTAATGCTTGTGCGTTCAGCTAAGCAACGTTTTTTGAGAGCGTCTCCTGATTCTCCGCGGAAATCTTTTAAAATCTGGGATTCTCGGTTTTGCTACTCACAGTGCGCTTTAATGAAGCACAAAGTGTGAACTTGCGATGTGAAACCGCTTTTGAACCTTGTCGATAAATGAACAAAGATTTATTATTTGTAGTATAAAAAGAAATGCTTTTGGACTGATAAAGGGGAATTCAGTTAGTTCGTGTGTACATGCAGAAATCTAGCAGTGAACGTAGAATCTGCGCCATTCATCAACGCAGAATGAAGGAGTGCGATAAAAGTCCAGATGACATCAATGCAAATAATGTCATGTCATGTTAATACCTACATTGGGTTGAGCCTATGACCTGCAATCAAACACCTCTAAGACGTGTGTAAGAGGCTGTTTGGACGACAATGGCGTGTCTCCACTTGGCCCCCCGAGCCCCCCAAAAATATAAACATGATCAAGTAGTCGAGAGTGGTTGTTTTTTTCAGCACACAGGTAATCACAGCGCTTCCTGGACGAAGCCTAACAAGAGGATTAAGTTTGATGACACATTTAAAGAACAAGCGGTGCAAGTATCAAAGGCAAATTCAAGCACCGTTCAAAGCGGAGGCATGGCGAGCTTGTGGCTCTCAAAAGGTAAAAGACTCATGTCGGCTCTGATCAGTCCCACTACTAAGTCGTCGACAACTGTAGTCCAAACGTGAGTTGCTAAAAATGATGAAAGAGATTCTAACAGATACAATTACTGAATAAATTATTCCTATAGAAAGTACCGAAATGTGTGTGGGGTGGGGGGGGGGGATCACAACAACTTGAGAATAGAGTTAAAAAAGATGATCACCCATCCATCCATCCATCCATTTTCTGATCTGATTTACTCTAACAAGGGTCACGGGGGTTGCTGGAGCCTATCCCAGCTGTCTTCGGGCAGTAGGCGGGGGACACCCTGAACCGGTTGTCAGCCAATCGCAGGGTACACAGACGAACAACCATTCGCGCTCACAATCACACCGAGGGACAATTTCCAGTGTTCCATTAACCTGCCATGTATTTTTTTTAAATGTGGGAGGAAACTGGAGTATTCGGAGAAAACCCACGCGGAATGGGGAGAACATGTAAACTCCCCACAGGAAGACCGTAATCGAACCCTGCACCTCAGCACTGTGAGGCAGAAGTGCGAACCAGTCAACCATTCTGCCGCCCTTGATGTGATCTGTATGACAGTATTTTTTTTTTCATTCTAAGAGATATACTGTATTCTTTCCTCAACGATATCAAAAACGGTAGCAAGGTTGTCTCGTGGTTCGTGTGGCCGCCTCATGTTCTTCTGGGTGCTGCGGCAGTTCCCGCTGCCAACATGTAAATGTCTACATGTACTATAACATTGTGGAGACATAACAGCAAGCTCAGGGAAAATCCCTGGAAATGTTTCGCCCAAATATTATGAGGGGGGGGACCGTCTCATATGGGCCAAAAAGGTTTCACTGGCTTCAATATCAAAATCCCACAGAGGAATGGAGTCATACTTGACTCTTATCAGTGCTGCTTGTCTTGCCACAAAAGTGACACCTAGCGATTCCTCCTCAGGGATTCCGAAGAATGACGGGCACTTGAAACATTTTCTTCTTACCGTCCTTGATCGTGCTCACTCAAGGTAAACGTCGGCTGTGACGTTTGCCTCAGAAAAAACACACCGAAAAACTCATCTTTTCTCTCTCTTTTTTTTTTTTGCTTCAGTCTGTCAGGCCATAAGATGCTACAAAGCACTGGCTAGTAGAAAAGTCATAACTTTCTCAGATCTTTGTAAAACGGGGAGAAGTTAAAGTTTCTTTGCATGTGTTTGCTGTATGTGTAATTTAGGGGCTGAAATTGTCTGGAGCAGTCACCAGAATGCATTTTTCCAATCTTGACTAACACAGCAGCCGCTGTCACACTTGTACCAAACAGTAGCCGCCTCATAATAACAAATTGTTGACAGACATTTGGCACAGAAAGTACAAAAACAACAAAACGAGTCACATGCTGCTTCACTCAATCAAAAACCATTATCTCGACTTGATTCATATTTATCTCTCTGTTCTGGTTAAATTTCCATTACAGCAGTTCTAACTCTTACTCGGTCGCTGTCATGTAAACATTTATCATTGAGCCTGTCATACATATTTTGGGGCTCAAAGTCAGACTCGAACCTGGAACGTTCTCATTTCCCGCTCATCCGCCGCGCTGCCCGATTGACACGGACGACTCGTTGCCTTTCTATCATGTTTAATCTCTCTCATTCAGGCCTGATAGCATGTTGTCATCTTGTCACCTTGCTATATATATTGTCAGCTAGCTGGAGAGCTCTCTGGAATGTTAGCAAGGAGTGACAATGTGCGTGAGTGAATGTGTGTGTGTGTGTGTGTGTGTGTGTGTGTGTGTGTGTGTGTGTGTGTGTGTGTGTGTGTGTGTGTGTGTGTGTGTGTGTGTGTGTGTGTGTGTCTCCTGGCTTTGTTTGTTGTGTTCAGTGATGCAGGCTGCTTTGTATTCTCACTCTGTGTGTGCGTGTGTGTGTATGTGTGTGCGTTTCTAGCGTTCGACTGCAGCTACACACTGCCCTCTAGTGGTGGCTGAGTGAAACCCACTAACAGAGATGCTGCTGCAGGTCTTCCTTTAGCTGAAAGCGGTGTTGGGAAAGTGAGGGGCCTGCGTTGTTGCTTTTGTGGTCCCGTGCCAAGCTGTTATCTCCTTAGCCGGCTAGAAAATGATTTTATTAATTGCTTCATTTAACGCTCCCCATGCCCCCCCCTCCACCATACCTCCCCCCCTACTCCACTCTTCCTCTACTCCTGGCCGCTCCTCCACAAACACACACACACGCATACACAGTGTTGGCCCGCGTACACCTCTGTGACAGTTGAAGTGTTCTTTCTCTGCGGGGACCTGTGGAGGAAACAGCGCGGTCATAAAGGCCGTATGCCGGCTCATTCACATGTAATGGCAGGAAGGCCCGCAGAGGCCCAGCCAGCCGAGACACTGTGCTCCATTATGGCACATTATGGGGGAAGAGTGTGCACGGGCTATTCTTCATGCTGTGGGGCGCATGAATCTGTTTACACAGAGGCTACTCACGCCATGTCCAACCCCGTTTTCAACTACAGGAAGCAAGTTGTCTGAATAGAAGTCAGCAAAGAATATCTCAAAAGCCTCTGCGTTTCGTGTGAGACCTTAGTTCTGCAAGCTTGAAATGAGTGATTTACTGGGCTTTTTTTTTTAAAGAATATACGTAGTAGTCCCCTGTTAATTGTGGGTATTATGTTCCAGAGGACCCCCCCCCCCTCCATGCCCCACGATAGATGAAAATCTATGAAGTAGCATTATCTTGTACTGTAGCAGCTGTGACTATCTGTGACTGAATGCATGTGGGTTTCAATGTCAGTCAAGAAAAAAGTGATGATACACAATCCTAAAATAATATACTGTGAATGGTCACGGGAGCCAGTAAAGTTCGCACTGCAGGAAGCTCTCATTACTCCATCGGGATCCTAGTGTTTAAAAAAATAAATAAATGCCACTGATAGTGTTTTCAGCGAAACAAATAACAGAAGTTGTCAGTAACAGAGACAACGCAAGATGCCTGTGCCCTGCCTTCATTGGTGGAAGCCGACTGGCAATCCAGGTCATTTTATACGTCCGTGGAGTTGAGGCAATCGGCAATTGTCCTGAGAGAGAACATGAACTAAAGAGGGGAAAAAAAAAACGATGACGCAGGTAAAAGTTAAATGACCATCATTTTTATTCTTGACTCGATTCTTAGTTTTTTACATTATGCACAACTCTCATTTATTGTGCAATAATCTAATTGTAACATGTATTTGTTACATATATTGTATTCATTCGGAAACATTTATGTCTGAATTTTGGGGGTGCTAAGAACGAATTAGGGCATTTACATGGAAAACGCGTCTCTACTTACATTTTCTAGTTCAGAAATTTCCTTCAGAACCAATTAATTTCGTAAGTAGAGGTACCACTGTACACTAAAATACTGTGTTATGAGGATTGTAAAACATGCCCGCGCCGACGCATACAGTATGTGTTCAATATGTTTTCCCCACAAGGCACACAACTGAACTGTGATTTTTTGGGAATATAATAGCTCCTTCTCAGATGATGCAGTAAATTATTGAAGGGCAGTGTTGAAGTTGTGCATGAAGCAGGGAAATGTCAACGCGGGTTCCTCCTAAGTGAGGAAAACTAGCCTGTGTGAGGATATAGAGAAGAAGCTGCATCTGGGTCAATGCAGCCAGACCCTGCAGGGCTGTCTTGTTAGACACACACACACACACACACACACACACACACACACACTGGCTGGATGGCTGGATGGCTTGGCAACAACCACAATAACCTCTGAGGTCAGACAGAGCTCGTGCTGCATTAGCCCCAGCGTGAACCTGCTGAGAGACAGAGTGGGCCAGGACAGCAGGTGTTAACCACCCCAAAACACACACACACACACACACACACACACACACACGATCGAGTCACTACTGTGCCAACACATCAAGACCCCGCCGCATGTCCGACAAAACCAACATTTTCATAACACAGGGATAGATTTCAGGACGGCTGCATGCTGTTTGTCTGCCTAATAAGCGGCTTTACCGCGCTCGTCTCATAACAGCTTGAAAGTCAACAGGCGAAGCACCTGTGTTTATTTCTTTGGTGGCTTTGCTGATTTTTCAACTAAATGTGGGCCTGCCCCAAAAATAAAAGAAAATTGGATTAGTGGTACATTTGAGCTTATTTACGATAGATGATAATTCTCAAAGTGTGCGATACGTAGGAGCTTGCATAAAGAATTACTGGCTACAGTTCAGTTGTATTTCACTTTGAAGTTATTTACTTTTTAAGAACTATTTGGCCTTAAACATTTGTTTAAATATTTTTTTAATGCAACTTATTTGCTATACATTTGAATATATCACTATTGAAGTGCATTTTTTCTCCCTCATTCGTTTAAGAGCAATGTCAATGTTAACATACTGTATTTTAATTGACCGTGATGGTTGTATTTGGCGATAAGTATTTTTTGGGTGGTGTAAAAAGTTTGGCAACCAGTGTTAAGGTGTAGAATGGAACCAAGGAGATTTTCACCTGTTGCTACACAGACTTCACTTTGTTCACTTCTGCCTTGTTTTCAATTTTATGAAATTGTAGTTGGACAGCACAGTTCAAAATTATCCATAGGTGTGAATGTGCGTCGGGATGTTTGTCCGTATTTGCTCTATAGTTGGCAAGCAGCCAGCCAAGTGTCAGCTGGAATCCTCTCCAGCTCACCCGCGACTTGAAACAGGATAAACGCTATGGATGTAATGATGTCGTGAAGTTTGGCATTATGCACAGGGCTTTAAAAAAAAAAGTGCCTCATATAATTAGTATTCTTCAAAATAGCTAGCTGAGTAAATCACCACTGCGGAGGGTATAATACTTGTATTAATCAGGTCAATTTCCCACTGCACATATTGGGGAAAAAATGTTTAATTAATAAAGAAAAACAATCATCCCTACCTCAGTGATTAGGCCTGTCTGATTTGCGTACCGGCACAATTACGGTAGGAGTGTGTGTGTGTGTGTGTGTGTGTGTGTGTGTGTGTGTGTGTGTGTGTGTGTGTGTGTGTGTGTGTGTGTGTGTGTGTGTGTGTGTGTGTGTGTGTGTGTGCGAGCTAGAAAGAAAGAGGGAGAATTTGAGTGTGTGTGTCTTAGGTTATATTGCAAGTAATCCCCTAATCCTTTTGGCTTTTCACTGCGATGTTAGATACACACCTGTTGGAGCATGCCTGCATGCGCGAAACACAACAGATGAGAGGAGAGCAAACACACCTAAACACACACACACCTGTACTGTCACTTGATAGCTGAGAGCTTGACAGAGGTAGCAGATAAGGCCACGGCATCTTCAGGTAGTCCTGCTTCTCCATATTGATAAATTGATTGTTAAAACCCAAATGAGTGTTCACCTGGGTTCCACAGTGTGATGTGAAAACACTGATTTTAGTGAAAGACTGATCGTCCCTGCGTTACAGAACCAATGGCAAGGGAATCTTGTCAGTCGCTGTAAACAATTGTACGTTTGTGATATTGAGGTGGCTTAACCCTTTCATGCCCCACGAATGATAACCTGTAACCTGATAACATGATAGGCTGTCCACTGTAGTAACCGCTGTCCCCGAAAGGGTCCATGTTAAGTAAATAAGGATCTAGTATAAAGGAAGACAATGACAAACATACAGTATAACGGTGCTTATTTCTATCTTAGGAATGTGTTATTTACTGAGTGATTACAAAAAATGAACATTCTAACATTAGCATACCTTGCCTCTGCTCTGGACTCACATTTTGCAAGAGCATGCTTTATTGTGTTGAAACTGTTTTCTGTGCAGTGGAAAACCTTAGACTTTTGCATGAAAGCAATGTCAGGAAAAGCCTACTAGAACAGTGGAACTTGATTTGGGGTTAACCGCAGATACTTTCAATGGTGCCAGGTGTGCGCTGACTCCCATTTCACATGAGTTTGAATGTGAATTCTGAAATCACCCACCTACTATTTATGAGATGGTGTCCACCCTTTTGCAAACACCTCATTTGAGTTTTATGTTTTTCACTTTCCTTTTTGTTGATGATGTTTTAAAAAATATATACGGGTCACTTCATTGATGTCAATTGTTTCCAAATGATTTATCTTGGTCGCATTATTTACATTACAAACACCTGTCATTTCAACAGGGGTGTGTAGACTTTTTATAACCACTGTAAACCACTGTTTATAACAAAAAATGTTTGAATCCTTTGGAATTTAGTCTTGATCTTTATTGACACGACCATGTGTGTTTGTATCCAGGGTCCCCCAGGATCTCAACCCTCCCCCCATACGCAGCCTCCCCCACACAACCCCAGCAATCCCATGATGGGTCCTCACGGGCAGGTAATACACATACACACCCATGCACACATACACACTTCTTTATTCACGCACTCACTCTTTCGCTGGCTCGGGACAAGCAGCATTCAGGACGGCGTGGCAGATGAATAATTTAGGAGTGGCGGGCCGGGCTGGAAGGGGCGGAGATGCATCTGGATGGGCTTCTCTTCCCCCCTCGGCCAGGCACTCGCCGTCCCAGAGCCCATCAGTGGAGCATTAATATTGCAGCATGGCCTGACAACGGTGCGTTTCCTCGCGCTAAACCCACCACAAGTTGGTCACGGAGGAGAAGAGACAAGAGAAAAAGTGTTGTAATAAGTCAAGATAGTGTTGCATAACTACTTGCTTTGACAAAATTGTTTTTCTTTTTCTTCTTAAACCTGAAAATGAAATACTTTGATCTGACGTGACATCGTGTGCATTGGTATTGTGCACATATGGGAGCAGAAATTAAAAATCTGTGGCCCTAGTGTAGAGCCCTGTTGAGCTCCTCAGATATAGGAAATTTAAGGAACCAGCAGTCCATTGACATGTTCTGCTCTTATCCAAATCCGGAATCAAACCCTGCACCTCTGCATTGTGATATATATTTTTTGTTTATTTTATATATATATATATATATATATAAAAAAAAAAACAATCCGCATCTCACCCCTCGGGTGGTGTCCGTCCCCCATTCAGCTCGGGTCCTCTACCAGAGGCCAGGAAGCTTGAGGGTTCTGCGCAGTATCCTTGCTGTTCCCAGCACTGCACATTTCTGGACTGAGATGTCTGATGTTGTTCCCGGGATCTGTTGCAACCACTCATCTAATTTGGAGGTCACTGCCCCGAGTGCTCCGACCACCACAGGCACGACTGTCACCTTTACCTTCCAGGCTCTCTCCAGCTCCTCTCTGAGCCCTTGGTATTTCTCGAGTTTCTCGTGTTCCTTCTTTCTGATGTTTCCATCACTTGGGACCGCTACATCCACTACAACGGCTTTCTTCTGCCCTTTATCAATGATCACGATATCCGGTTGGTTCGCCATTACCATCTTGTCAGTCTGGATCTGGAAGTCCCACAGGATCTTCGCCGGTCATTCTCCACCACCTTGGGAGGTGTTTCCCATTTTGACCTTGGGGTTTCCAGTCCATACTCGGCACAGATGTTTCGTAGACTATGCCAGCCACCTGGTTATGGCGTTCCATGTAGGCTTTCCCTGCCAGCATTTTACACCCTGCAGTTATGTGTTGGATCGTCTCGGGTGCCTCTTTTTGCACAACCTACACCTTGGGTCTTGTCTGGTGTGGTATATCTGGGCCTCAATGGCTCTGGTGCTCAGGGCCTGCTCCTGAGCAGCCAGGATGAGTGCCTCTGTGCTGTCCTTCAGGCCAGCCCTCTCTAGCCACTGATAGGACTTCTTGAGATCAGCCACTTCACTTATGGTCCGGTGGTACATCCCGTGTAGGGGCTTGTCCTCCCATGATGGTCCCTCTTCCAGCACCTCATCCTCTGTTCCCCATTGTCTGAGACATTCTCTGAGTACATCATCCGTTGGAGCCTTCTCCTTGATGTATTCATGGAGCTTGGATGTTTCATCCTGGACAGTGGCTCTCACACTCACTAGTCCCGGCCTCCTTCCTTTCGGCTGCGTGCACAGTCTCAGGGTGCTGGATTTGGGATGGAACCCTCCATGCATGGTTAGGAGCTTTCGGTCTTAACATCCGTGGTCTGAATCTCTTCCTTTGGCCACCTGATTATTCCTGCAGGGTATCTGATCACTGGCAGGGCATAGCTGTTTATTGCCGGGTCTTATTCTTGCCATTGAGCTGGCTTCTTAGGACTTGCCTCACCCGCTGGAGGTATTTGGCCGTGGCCGCTTTCCTTGTTGCCAGTTCGAGGTTGCCATTGGCTTGTGGTATACCGAGGTACTTGTAGCTGTCCTCAATGTCTGCTATTGTTCCTTCAGGGAGTGAGACCCCTTCAGTGCGGACTACCTTTCTCTCTTAGTCACCATCCGACTACATTTCTCAAGCCCGAATGACATCCCGATGTCGCTGCTGTAGATCCTGGTTGTGTGGATCAGGAGTCTATGTCCCTTTCGCTCTTAGCATACAGCTTTATGTCATCCATGTAGAGGAGGTGACTGATCGTAGCTCCATTTTTGAGGCGGTATCCGTAGCCTGTCTTGGTGATTACTTGGCTTAGGGGTTCAGTCCTATGCAGAACAGCAGTGGGGAGAGTGCATCACCTTGGTATATGCCACATTTGATGGACACTTGGGTAAGTGGCTTGCCATTGGCTTCAAGTGTGGTTTTCCACATCCTCATCGAGTTCGCAACGAAGGCTCTTAGGGTCCTGTTCACCTTATACAACTCCAAGCATTCAGTGATCCATGTATGTGGCATCGAGTCGTAGGCTTTCTTGTAATCAATCCAGGCTGTGCACAGGTTGGTATGTCGGGACCTGCAGTCTTGTGCGACTGTTCTGTCAACCAGGAGCTGATGTTTGGCTCCTCTGGTATCTCTACCAATGCCCTTCTGTGCTTCGCTCATGTATTGATCCATGTGTCCACTTATCTTAGCCGCAATGATGCCTGACATGAGCTTCCATGTTGTGGAGAGACAGGTTATTGGCCGATAGTTGGATGGGACTGTACCCTTTTTGAGGGATCCTTCATGATCAGGATCGTTCGCCCTTCAGTTAGCCATCCTGGGTGAGTCCCATCCTTCAGCAACTGGTTCATTTGTGTTGCTAGGCGCTCATGGAGTGCTTTGAGTTTCTTTAGCCAGTAGGTGTGTACCATGTCCGGGCCTGGTGCTGTCCAGTTTTTCATATCTGAGACTCTTTCCTGTATGTCTGCCACTGTTATGGTAACTGGGTCCTGCTCAGGGAGGTTGCTGTGCTCCTCTCTCAGGGTCACCAGCCATTGTGCACTGCTGTTATGTGCAACCTCCTCTCCCATATTCCTTTCCAGTACCTTTCAGTTTCCAGTCTTGGTGGGTCAGCTCTGCTGTTAGGACCCTGCCACTGAGCGTACACTTTCGCAGGTTGTGTTGCGAACAGCCTGTTTATTCGCCTGGCCTCATTCTCTTTCGTGTACCTCTTTAGGCGACTGGACAAGGCTTGGAGCCTTTGTTTGGCAGTTTCGAGTGCTTCAGGTATGGTCATCTGGGTGTACCTCTCAGGTATCGGCCTTTTCATCACACCTCTCTGGGCCTCCGTCAATTGACTCACATCTTTCCGAGCCGCCTTGATCTTAGCCTCCAACCGTCTTTTCCATGGTGGGTAACGTGTCTCATAGTTGCTCCGATAGCCAAGGATTTCTAGGATCACTGATGCTGAAGCGTATATCAGCTCATTGGTTTCGGTGATCGTTGTGGTAGGAATCGCCCTCAGTGCTGCATTCACACTTTCCATGAGACTTTCAGGTGGTACTTCACATAGCCGTTGTAATCGGTTTCTAGGTTGCCCAGCTTTCATCCTCGCCATGATCTTAGCTTTCAGGTCAGTTGCTGCCTTGCTCAGCATTTCATTCATTGGGGCTGGCCTCCCAATCTCATCATCTGCATTCATTGGGGCTTGCCTCCCAATCTCTGGTATGACCTCCTCCTCTGATCTGGCAGCCTGGGGCCCTTCACCATGGAACCTGCGTTGTACCTCATCAATCTCAAGTTGTGACAGCAATTGCCGTTTGTGGATGTTGGAACACTGAGTTACTAGTTGTTTCGTGGTCAACCGTGACTGTGGGTTTCAAGTAACCATTCAGCCTGCATTCTCTGCATGTAACCCCCCTCTGACTAGGGTTGCTTGAGTAGTAGCATTCCAACAGAGCCATGTTATCGCATCTCGCCCATCTCCGCTTTGTTCCAGTAGCCCATTTTTCATATATATATATATATATATATATATATATATATATATATATATATATATATATATATATATATATATATATATATATATATATATATATATATATATATATATATATATATATATGTGTATATATATATATATGTATATATATATATATATATGTGTATATATAATGTATATATATATATGTATATATATATATATATATACACATTATATATATATATAATGTATATATATATATATAGCCTCATGTGGGTTTTCTCCGGTGCTCCTGTTTCCTCCCACATTCCAAAAACATGCATGGCAGGCTGATTGGACACTCTAAATTGTCCCTAGGTGTGAGTGTGGGTGTGGTTGGTTGTTCGTCTTTGTGTGCCTGTGTGCCCTGCGATTGGCTGGCAACTGATTCAGGGTGTCCCCTGCCGCCCGCGACCCTAGTGAGGATCAAGCGGTTCGGAAAATGGATGGATATATATATATATAAAAGATATAAAAAAGATATATATTTATATATATATATATTTATTTATTTTTTGTGTGTTTTGTTATTGATTTCTATTTTTGTTCAAAGTTGAACAGAAATATGTGCAATTTGTGCAATATTTGCAATATCTGGCCTACCCTATCGAGCTGCGTGAGAGTGACACAATAGTAGAAACAGCTCTCAGTATGTTGCAGTTCAACACAACATAAAGCATGTTGTTAAATAATTTCTAAAGGCAGACTTCATTCTATACAGTTCAGGTGAAGCAATGAAGTGGCCAGTGAGTGAATGTTGCATGTTGTTCAGTTCTTATATCCGAAGCTGATGTGACAATGAACACACAACTGTGTTACATAAGAGGCACTGAACTGCACAAAATGTGAACCATCACTAATACTCTTACGCTGCCTGCCTCCTCTTCTTTGCTTATATTGTTCCTTACAAAGTTACTGTTGCGTGTTTCTGTTTAACCTCTCTCAACTTAGATTTGTCTTTCTTTGACTTTATCTTAATGCCTTATCTGAGGTCCTACTCACCATCCCGAAGTTCTCCTTTGCTTGGGAATGTCATATCATTGTGAACTGAACCCCAGCAAGTGCATTGTTCTGAATTACAACAGCGCCCCCTGTTGACGTAGATTTGAACTGGCCACACTCACTGGCTGCATTAACTTTTTCCACAAATTTGCCTTCACAATAATAATGACAATAAATACAACAATAAAAATACGTTTTTCTCATCTCTTTTGCAGCCATTCATGTCGCCGCGGTACCCAGGTGGTCCGAGACCCACGCTCCGCATGCCAAACCAGCCACCAGGGAGCATCCCTGGATCACAACCTCTCCTGCCAAACAGCCTGGACCCCACCAGACCTCAAGGTAGCAACTTCAACAATGACGTGGTATCTTCCTGTTAAAATGGAACGATTTTACATATATTTGGTCAAATCATGAAAATTCTTCATCTCTCTGCACAGGACATCCAAACATGGGCGGTCCAATGAGAATGAATCCCCCTCGAGGGATGGGCGGCATGGGGCCACAGGTACAAAATATTGAACTACAGGAACCGCGGTAAACCAAATTTGCTTTCCATAATCACTAACTTAGTAGTAGTAAAGTTATCGTTGTAGTAAATATAGTTATAATAAAATAACTATCATATGTTCAAATGATAAACTCTAACTTCAGCAGGAACTGAGCTTGCTTTCTTGTGCTGTGTGATCGCATATAGCATTCTTACGCTGCTACACAAACTAGTTCAATGCACGCCGTTCAAAATCTTGAACCCTCATAGGTCAGAACTGTCCTAAATTGAGAACCGCTAATATCTAACTTAACTATCTCTTCTACTGTGAATTTGCAAGTTTCTCCATTGTGAGTTGAATAAAGGTTTTCTTATCTTATTTTTCTTATCTTACTGTAATGCCAAGTAATTTTGACATACCGTATATGCGGTGTGGACCTAGTAATTGTGCTTTCACCAGCTGCCAGTTTTCCTCTGTAACAGCAAGCAGTTGTGACAATTATGTGAGTATAATGTAAAAAAAAAAAACTGTGGATGTTGTACAGAGCCTTGTGGAACACCTCAATAGCGACAATGTAGCCTGAATTTGCACGGAGTTTTTAACGCGCCGCAGTCTATCAATAACAGTCACACAACACAATAGCAAAATCATAATTATAGTCCAGTATTTGTATAAAAATGCTTCCAGACCATAAATATAGAACGATCAAATTCAAAACAGTAATTGTGCTTTCTTGTGATGCATTACCTTGTTTTCTTACGTTGTTAGGGCAACTAGTTCACTGCTCCTAACCACGAACCACGGTCCTAGTATAGAGCCACCAATGTCTAGCTACAAGCGCTACTTGGTTTATGACCCAGAATTCCTTCCCTATGGCAGCTCATACTTTTGTAAAACGAGGACCCCCTGTATCTGTATCAAAAAGGTAGAGAGTGCTTCAAAACAACACTGTAAGCGTCTCTTGACTCTTGGCTGTATCGCTGATGCTTCCAATTTGCATCGCGAAAGCAAATTCACTCACCGCGTTCCGTTGCCAGCTTGACAACTTTTTAATGCGAGCTTGGCTCCTCGCTGGAATCTGCCCACTCTCCACGTTCCCCCGGCCGACTCCCACCTTGGGAAGAATATCTCATGCTTGCCAACACATTCACCAAAAGTTGTGCCAATGTGACACACTTTCCTTTTTACACTCTTGGCTGTTGCTGTTTTGTCCTGTGTCCTTTTAAATGACAATGACTGGACAGCTGCTTGATTGTGCAGCAGCCTCACAACACACACACACAAAGATACACACACACACACACACACACACACACACACACACACACACACACACACAGGCACTCGGTGACCCCCCTCCTGCCTGCACTGGGGGTCCCATTTACTACGATGCCACCCTTGGCACAGCGCACACCGGCAGCTGGTGTGGCATCTGCTCGACAAGTGTATTCGTCTGCTGAACAAAACTTCTCCTCGGAGTGGAGCCTCAGTCGCAGCGCAGGCATATATATATATTGTACAGATGCAAAATGTGATCAAAATAGTATACAAATAAGGTTTCCATTTGTTGTTTTCAATTTGTATTTGTGATCACTTTTATGGGATGATGTTTTCCTTATTCAAAAACACATGACACATTTTTTTGGGGGGGAGGGGTGGTGATTAGGCTATGTTTTTGAAATCCATGAAAATGTACGTTGTTAGTCTAAAAGCACAAGTCATTTTGAGCTTGCTGTTTGAGAAAAAGAAATCATTTTTCTTAGCGGTGTAAATCATGAGCCATCTAGTTTATGACAATCTGCAAAGGTCAAATCGAGGCAACTGGATTCTTGTTGTTTTTCTGAAAATGTTCACTTGTGACAGATGCAACTATGCCAGGAGGATAAGGATATTTAACTCCAGAAGTGTTGGTTGCTGAGCCTGACGAAGCGTTTGCGTGTCTTTTTATCTTTTTTTTACAGAATTACGGTGGAGGGATGAGGCCTCCTCCAAACTCCATGGGGCCTGGAATGCCGGGCATGAACATGTTAGTAACCTGTTCAAAGCACTTTCAAAACAATACCCCACCACGTTTTCATGAATTCTAAAAACATTTATCTTAAGTTCCGACAAAATGTCCTAACTAAACAAATTACTTGTATTTAATATGCAGCGCATGGAACAACACGTCCAAACACTGCTGGACACAAAGTGCTTTGTTTATATTAATTTTGCGCTTTACGCTCATCTGGAAACAACAGCATTTAGCTATACTTGAATTATTTGTTCCAATTTTTATCATTGTGAGGCGACATTCATATTCACACAATACTACGGTGTAGAACGTGAGAAAGGCTGACCCATCACAGTGGGGAAAACCTTGCTCAGCATTTCATTCATTGGGGCTGGCCTCCCAATCTCATCATCTGCATTCATTGGGGCTTGCCTCCCAATCTCTGGTATGACCTCCTCCTCTGATCTGGCAGCCTGGGGCCCTTCACCATGGAACCTGCGTTGTACCTCATCAATCTCAAGTTGTGACAGCAATTGCCGTTTGTGGATGTTGGAACACTGAGTTACTAGTTGTTTCGTGGTCAACCGTGACTGTGGGTTTCAAGTAACCATTCAGCCTGCATTCTCTGCATGTAACCCCTCTGACTAGGGTTGCTTGAGTAGTAGCATTCCAACAGAGCCATGTTATCCATCTCGCCCATCTCCGCTTTGTTCCATCCATTTTCTTTTATATATATATATATATATATATATATATATATATATATATATATATATATATATATATATATATACATATATATATATAAAAGATATAAAAGATAGATATATATATATATATATATATATATATTTATTTATTTATTTATTTTTGTGTGTTTTGTTATTGATGGCAGGCTGATTGGACACTCTAAATTGTCCCTAGGTGTGAGTGTGGGTGTGGTTGGTTGTTCGTCTTTGTGTGCCTGTGTGCCCTGCGATTGGCTGGCAACTGATTCAGGGTGTCCCTGCCGCCCGCGACCTAGTGAGGATCAAGCGGTTCGGAAAATGGATGGATATATATATATATAAAAGATATAAAAATAGATATATATATATATATATATATATATATTTATTTATTTATTTATTTTTGTGTGTTTTGTTATTGATTTCTATTTTTGTTCAAAGTTGAACAGAAATATGTGCAATTGTGCAATATTTGCAATATCTGGCTTACCCTATCGAGCTGCGTGAGAGTGACACAATAGTAGAAACAGCTCTCAGTATGTTGCAGTTCAACACAACATAAAGCATGTTGTTAAATAATTTCTAAAGGCAGACTTCATTCTATACAGTTCAGGTGAAGCAATGAAGTGGCCAGTGAGTGAATGTTGCATGTTGTTCAGTTCTTATATCCGAAGCTGATGTGACAATGAACACACAACTGTGTTACATAAGAGGCACTGAACTGCACAAAATGTGAACCATCACTAATACTCTTACGCTGCCCGCCTCCTCTTCTTTGCTTATATTGTTCCTTACAAAGTTACTGTTGCGTGTTTCTGTTTAACCTCTCTCAACTTAGATTTGTCTTTCTTTGACTTTATCTTAATGCCTTATCTGAGGTCCTACTCACCATCCTGAAGTTCCCCTTTGCTTGGGAATGTCATATCATTGTGAACTGAACCCCAGCAAGTGCATTGTTCTGAATTACAACAGCGCCCCCTGTTGACGTAGATTTGAACTGGCCACACTCACTGGCTGCATTAACTTTTTCCACAAATTTGCCTTCACAATAATAATGACAATAAATACAACAATAAAAATACGTTTTTCTCATCTCTTTTGCAGCCATTCATGTCGCCCGCGTACCCAGGTGGTCCGAGACCCACGCTCCGCATGCCAAACCAGCCACCAGGGAGCATCCCTGGATCACAACCTCTCCTGCCAAACAGCCTGGACCCCACCAGACCTCAAGGTAGCAACTTCAACAATGACGTGGTATCTTCCTGTTAAAATGGAACGATTTTACATATATTTGGTCAAATCATGAAAATTCTTCATCTCTCTGCACAGGACATCCAAACATGGGCGGTCCAATGAGAATGAATCCCCTCGAGGATGGGCGGCATGGGGCCACAGGTACAAAATATTGAACTACAGGAACCGCGGTAAACCAAATTTGCTTTCCATAATCACTAACTTAGTAGTAGTAAAGTTATCGTTGTAGTAAATATAGTTATAATAAAATAACTATCATATGTTCAAATGATAAACTCTAACTTCAGCAGGAACTGAGCTTGCTTTCTTGTGCTGTGTGATCGCATATAGCATTCTTACGCTGCTACACAAACTAGTTCAATGCACACGCTTCAAATTCTTGAACCCTCGTAGGTCAGAACTGTCCTAAATTGAGAACCGCTAATATCTAACTTAACTATCTCTTCTACTGTGAATTTGCAAGTTTCTCCATTGTGAGTTGAATAAAGGTTTTCTTATCTTATTTTTCTTATCTTACTGTAATGCCAAGTAATTTTGACATACCGTATATGCGGTGTGGACCTAGTAATTGTGCTTTCACCAGCTGCCAGTTTTCCTCTGTAACAGCAAGCAGTTGTGACAATTATGTGAGTATAATGTAAAAAAAAAAACTGTGGATGTTGTACAGAGCCTTGTGGAACACCTCAATAGCGACAATGTAGCCTGAATTTGCACGGAGTTTTTAATGCTCCGCAGTCTATCAATAACAGTCACACAACACAATAGCAAAATCATAATTATAGTCCAGTATTTGTATAAAAATGCTTCCAGACCATAAATATAGAACAATCAAATTCAAAACAGTAATTGTGCTTTCTTGTGATGCATGACCTTGTTTTCTTACGTTGTTAGGGCAACTAGTTCACTGCTCCTAACCATGAACCACGGTCCTAGTATAGAGCCACCAATGTCTAGCTACAAGCGCTACTTGGTTTATGACCCAGAATTCCTTCCCTATGGCAGCTCATGCTTTTGTAAAACGAGGACCCCCTGTATCTGTATCAAAAAGGTAGAGAGTGCTTCAAAACAACACTGTAAGCGTCTCTTGACTCTTGGCTGTATCGCTGATGCTTCCAATTTGCATCGCGAAAGCAAATTCACTCACCGCGTTCCATTGCCAACTTGACAACTTTTTAATGCGAGCTTGGCTCCTCGCTGGAATCTGCCCACTCTCCACGTTCCCCCGGCCGACTCCCACCTTGGGAAGAATATCTCATGCTTGCCAACACATTCACCAAAAGTTGTGCCAATGTGACACACTTTCCTTTTTACACTCTTGGCTGTTGCTGTTTTGTCCTGTGTCCTTTTAAATGACAATGACTGGACAGCTGCTTGATTGTGCAGCAGCCTCACAACACACACACACAAAGATATACACACACACACAGGCACTCGGTGACCCCCCTCCTGCCTGCACTGGGGGTCCCATTTACTACGATGCCACCCTTGGCACAGCGCACACCGGCAGCTGGTGTGGCATCTGCTCGACAAGTGTATTCGTCTGCTGAACAAAACTTCTCCTCGGAGTGGAGCCTCAGTCGCAGCGCAGGCATATATATATATATATTGTACAGATGCAAAATGTAAACAAAATAGTATACAAATAAGGTTTCCATTTGTTGTTTTCAATTTGTATTTGTGATCACTTTTATGGGATAATGTTTTCCTTATTCAAAAACACATGACACATTTTTTTTGGGGGGGGGGTGGTGATTAGGCTATGTTTTTGAAATCCATGAAAATGTACGTTGTTAGTCTAAAAGCACAAGTAATTTTGAGCTTGCTGTTTGAGAAAAAGAAATCATTTTTCTTAGCGGTGTAAATCATGAGCCATCTAGTTTATGACAATCTGCAAAGGTCAAATCGAGGCAACTGGATTCTTGTTGTTTTTCTGAAAATGTTCACTTGTGACAGATGCAACTATGCCAGGAGGATAAGGATATTTAACTCCAGAAGTGTTGGTTGCTGAGCCTGACGAAGCGTTTGCATGTCTTTTTATCTTTTTTTTACAGAATTACGGTGGAGGGATGAGGCCTCCTCCAAACTCCATGGGGCCTGGAATGCCGGGCATGAACATGTTAGTAACCTGTTCAAAGCACTTTCAAAACAATACCCCACCACGTTTTCATGAATTCTAAAAACATTTATCTTAAGTTCCGACAAAATGTCCTAACTAAACAAATTACTTGTATTTAATATGCAGCGCATGGAACAACACGTCCAAACACTGCTGGACACAAAGTGCTTTGTTTATATTAATTTTGCGCTTTACGCTCATCTGGAAACAACAGCATTTAGCTATACTTGAATTATTTGTTCCAATTTTTATCATTGTGAGGCGACATTCATATTCACACAATACTACGGTGTAGAACGTGAGAAAGGCTGACCCATCACAGTGGGGAAAAATAATACCGGCTTTAAAATACATAAACATAGTGGGATAAATACATGGTTGTGACCTCAATGATTGGAGGATAAATCCAAATAGTCCACAAGATAAAAATCCCCCAGTCATTGAGTGTGTGACTCAAAACGTAGCATTAGTATGTTTGTATCGCGCCATTGTCTCCTTGTGTCCAGTGTGTGTTATCATAGACGGCATGTATTTTTCCCATCAGGGGTCCTGGCGGCAGAGGTCCATGGCCGAACCCCAACAATAACTCGGTGAGTGACACTCCCCCACTCACGTCTTTATTTGCGCTGACATCTGAGCGTGTTTGACATGGCAGCGTGTCATCTCTCCACAGATAGCTTATTCGTCTTCATCTCCGGGCAACTACGTGGTGAGTGTCCCGCTGACGGCTTCTTCTGTGTGTGTGTGTGTGTGCGTGCGTGCGTGTTCGTGAGAAAGAGAGAGAGACCGTGAAGTGATCCGCCACTTCTGCTGTGATGTGTAAGCGGAGGCGTGTTGACACTGCCAAGCGCTTACTTTACTCTCCTCTTGTTTCGCTCTTCAGGGCCCCCCGGGGGGAGGAGGTCCGCCAGGAACTCCCATCATGCCAAGTCCAGGAGGTGATGCATAGACGTTTCCCCTTTCTAAGCGCAACTTTTTGTTTCAGTGCAGGAGTACTTATAGTACAGGTACTGAGAACTAGAGTGGGCTAACTCACGATATACTGGATACACAGTACATACAAACATTTTTTTAAGAGCAGAGTAGGCCCTAAAACTGTGCTTCTCACACACCCCCAAAGGCAGAGGAAAATATTTTGCGCTCCCCCAACTCTCTTCTGTGAATATAAATAGCATTGTTTGTATATAAAATTGTTGTAAGTACACCTCTGCAAAACATTGTCTCATTAACACTGAAGAAAACAAAGCAAAAAAAAGGAAATGTAGATCAACAACAAGCAGTCGGAATGGAGTAGGCTCGCTGAGTATGCCGTGCTTGACGTTGCGGACACAGAAATATACTTGCTGAGGTCCGTGCCAGGTAAACTGCAAGATCTCCCCTTGCGGATGATGTGGTCGGCTGTGCATGTGAAGTGGGCAATTGGAAAGCACTTCGCACCTACACAACCTTGCGTCCGTGTACGACAAATAATAGAGACGGGGTGATATAAAAATGTTTTTGCGATAATGATGATAATTTGTTCAATTAATTAATTTCCGCAATCATTCAGAGGGATCTCGTACATTGGTGGCATATTTTGGAATGAAATCCAGTGACATCCATCACACGTCCGAATGTATCTGCCTGTGCCTCGATGAATGAAACCAAAATTGCATCACACCATCTGTGCTGCACAATAGATCTCCTTTTAGCCAGTTTAAAATCTAGTCTACCGTTTTTGTCACCAAATAATAAGATGTCTGAAAAAGTAACGCTGAACGAGGTGTAATGGCTCTACCAAATTCACACACCGACTGAACATGACCATCTCCCTGACACGAAAATGACGATGCACCTGTTTTTACGTCCAACGTACATTTCTCTCTTCACCAAATAATCAGGTGCTCCAGGGTCGAGGCTGCTTCATGTGCCGGAACCCCCAGAAAGGCCCACGCACACTAGACTAGATTTCCGCTGGCACGAAAATGAAGTTGGGACCGTTTTTACGCCGAGCTCACGGGCTCCAGTCTACCAAAATAGGGCCCATTGTATTTTTTTTTTTTATTACTAGCCTCTATTGTGCTGCGTTGCCCAGGAAACCTTCTATACAAAACGTTCCTGACTCATATACTCAACGAGGGAAGACATATTTTCCATTGCCAGTCGCCAAGACTACACATCAGACACACATTTCAATCTCCTACAAAATTGTACACCTCCCACTCACTATTGGCCCTCAGTCCCAACAACAATGGCCAAATTCAGGAACTTTGTTCGTGCCACATCCAAACATCTGCCGTCTCTCCCAAGCCTTTTATGCACAACTTTCAGTTGGCAATATCAGATCAAGGTCACCTCATCCTCGCGAGTGGCGACAAGGAATACTGTTGCTAAGGTGCCAGGCGCTTGACAGAAGAACTTGGGATATGCTGAGGGGAAAAATAAAATAAAAAATCATGTTACGCAAATAGTAACAATGTTATGAGAAATTAGTTATGGTATGATCAATGAAAGGGCTTGTTGTTTTCAGGAAAATAGTCATATGAAATAAAAGGTAATCCATTTAAAAGAAAATAGATATGATATTGAAAGTATAAAGTTATTGTACAATAAAATGAGGCAAAATACGAGACAAAAACATTAAGAAAAAAAAGGCTAAATTAATTGCGACGATGAAGTTGTTCTCTTATGTAAAACAAGTTCCACTGATATTACAAGGATAAATATGTGATAATCGCCATTGAGGTCTACATTGGGCTAACTCCATTTTGGTCATTTTGCAGGGTGAAATTCAAAATCTTATGATTGCAATCAAATTTGGGGATTTATATCTTGGCGATTTCTACGGCAATTATTTCTTCTCCTGGACACTGAACACGTTTGGCATTTTGCCTAATATCATGATTTTGGACTTGGATCATATTGGCGATATTTATCGAATCCTCGTTGCCTGATTTGAAAAGAAATCAAATGTTGGGTGGAGGGGAGGTTGTGAAATAAGTCCACATAGCCATCAAATATCAAAACTTAATCAAAGATGATAAATAATGTTCACTCATACTAAAAGCTAGAGGCACTGGCATTCAAGCTAAAGTACTACTTCATTTCTGAGTCTTATTCATTTCTATCTTGAAAATGAGAGTTAGCCCAGTGTTGCACTAATGTATTTGAAAATGCGTCACCATTTTACTTAGAAATGCCCAAAACTTGATTTTATTTAGAAGGTCATTGTGTTATGAGAAAATATTCCTCTTTTTATTAGGAAAAAAGTAACGTTACATGTAAATAGATTTATATTTTTCCTCTTTATTTTCTTGTAGCATTGTTACTTTATTCAAGTTAATGAATGTAATTATTCAATGTACAATTTCAACTTCATTCTTGTTGTTGTTTTTTTAAAATATACAAATATGCATTACACAGTTTCAAACATGCTCCCGCTTTTTCCTTGTAGATTCAACAAACTCGAGTGAAAACATCTACACAATGATGAACCCCATCGGCCCAGGTGGAAACAGACCTAATGTGAGTCGTAAGAGGTGAAAAAAAAAAAAATCTCGATGAAAATGATACTTGTCTTTTTAGTGACACTTCTGGTCTTTCTTCGTAGTTCCCAATGGGACCAGGGCCAGATGGGCCCATGGGTGGAATGGGCGCCATGGAACAGCACCATATGAACGGCTCGCTAGGTGAGCAATGAAGGTGTATTCTTTATTGGAAGTCAGACTGCGCCTTCTAGAGGCCGGATGAGGAAGTGCCTCCTTCTTCTCTTCTGTTGTAATTAAAATGAGATGAGATGAGTTGATGGTGCCTATACCGTAGGCGCTCTTGTCTGTCTAATACTCACAGCTTCCTTCAAGTTTATAAGGGTGCTCGGAACGGGTTTGTCAATTAGTAAGTAGACCGCTCCTAAGCTTTCTTTCTTGCTGTGTGCTCACAGGCTCCGGTGACATGGACGGGTTGCCAAAGGTGAGGTGGAATACAGTTTTTGTTGTGTGTCTTAGGGGTTGCACGACTTCAGTGTTATTTATTTATTTATTTATTCAGCTATTTTTTGTTCAAGTCGGCACTAATGCGATGATAGTTGAGTCGACTCGCCGCTGGTTACATAATTAATACATACAGTATTTAATGACATTGGACAGCTCATAAACGGAATTTAGTGGATCCCAGTTACTGGTACAGATCAACGCCAAGCAGCACAGATATATATATTTTTTTAAATTAAGGGACACAAGCTGTTATGTACCGTGATGTGATTTAAAAAATAACAATAGCAACAACAACCCTGCTCCTTGCTGAGTAGTACACTTTGAACTGATCTTTAAGGAGCTCACTTATGAGTCTAAATTCCCCCAAATCTTGCCACGCCCTCTCCTCATTATAAATCAAGTCATGGCTTTCCGTCGAAAAGGTGACAAATGCATATTTCTGAGCTACCTTACTTCTGAACCGGTGCCCTAAAGGCACCTGTCTACTGCTGTTCAGTCACTTAGCTACCAGCCCCAAATATGGGCAAGCTTGCTTGCGTCGTCCGGGACGCTTTGCAAAACTAAGTGCGGTGTTCTTTCATTTCCCCAACTCTCTCTCCACTTTGATATTGTGGTGCCAAAATTACGGTAATCAAAACCTTCAGTCGTAGAAGTCCATTTCAGTCATCTGTTTGTGCCAGCAAACATGTTATTAGCGACTAGTCGACGTCGTGGACTCGCAAAGTCAGCATTGACTGGTCTGTACAACCCCTTGTGTGTGTTGAATAATAAGCATGTCAATCTACTTACTGACTGTGTCGTGCGGTTGTGTGTGGTAGAATTCTCCCAACAACATGGCAGGCATGAACAATCCCCCTGGCACTCCGCGGGATGACGGCGAGATGGCAGGCAACTTTTTAAACCCATTCCAAAGTGAAAGTGTGAGTAGCGCCACGTATTCAACTACCTCCACCAAGGCCACACCATTTGCTTTGAAACTTAAAATTGAATGGGTTTGGTTCACGTTGATTCAGCCAATTTTGCTGAGTCTGCCTTAAAAAAATAAAATAAAAATTAAAAAAGTAATTTAAATTGAATATATATGAAAATAATGGCATGTTGCTGCTTCTTCGCGGGAAGAAATTCAAGATCTGGATAAAAGTTTACTGCTATTTAGTTAGAGCTGTGCTCATAAGTTTACTGGGTAAATTTGGAAAATATCGGCAATTTGGTGGGGGGGGGGAAATATGACTGAACGGAGACCATCTCATCTGGATGGCTTTTTTCCCCTTAAACTTTACATACCAATGATTACACGGGTAAATGCAACATAAATTAAACATATATTTGAAAGAAAATAGCATTTTTAAAAGTGTCATTCTTAGTAATTCATTATCATTCTAAAAGTTGTTTTAGTTAAAAATACATTCCAATTTTATGTTTATGTTAACAGTTTTATCATGAGCATTTTTCTATATTGGAATAATCTATGACGGAAACTATTAAATGCTAGGGACCAGTTTTAGCGCATAAATTATATAACAATTTTTATTTGATTTTATAAGATATTATTTATATATATATTATTTTAATTGTGAGAGCCCCCTCACCTATCTCCCCAAAAATAAATAATTATAATTCAATGTTTCCTCAATCATGCAATGAGAAATAAATTGAGTTCAACTTCATATTCACGTGACCTTGCGTCCCTCCCTTAAATGTTAAGAACAGTCCTGGTGGACGTACACTCTTAAGATGGTGATCAGTACTTTTCTTTGTGCCTTTGTCCTCGCAACAACACGGCATGCACAACAAAACCCACGCATGGAAACACAATGAGTGTGCATGCAAACTATCATCATACAAAGACGACTGATCAGGATGCTGACGACGCGTCACAAATCTATCACTGTCACCTTATATTCTCTAACGTTCTTCTGTGGGCTGCACTACTTCTCCTCCACCTCCTCCTCTTGTATGTTCTCGGCTCTGCTTGCTGCTGTTTTACTCATATGATAATTTATTCCCATGACATGCTGCTGTAAAAGGGGGGGCTGCATATAGTCCAGTGTTGCTTGACTAAGTTGAATAAGAGTACACGGGCTTATCTTTTCTCTCTCTTTTTTATTTTTTTTTATTACTAGCCTCTATTGTGCTGCGTTGCCCAGGAAACCTTCTATACAAAACGTTCCTGACTCATATACTCAACGAGGGAAGACATATTTTCCATTGCCAGTCGCCAAGACTACACATCAGACACACATTTCAATCTCCTACAAAATTGTACACCTCCCACTCACTATTGGCCCTCAGTCCCAACAACAATGGCCAAATTCAGGAACTTTGTTCGTGCCACATCCAAACATCTGCCGTCTCTCCCAAGCCTTTTATGCACAACTTTCAGTTGGCAATATCAGATCAAGGTCACCTCATCCTCGCGAGTGGCGACAAGGAATACTGTTGCTAAGGTGCCAGGCGCTTGACAGAAGAACTTGGGATATGCTGAGGGGAAAAAATAAAATAAAAATCATGTTACGCAAATAGTAACAATGTTATGAGAAATTAGTTATGGTATGATCAATGAAAGGGCTTGTTGTTTTCAGGAAAATAGTCATATGAAATAAAAGGTAATCCATTTAAAAGAAAATAGATATGATATTGAAAGTATAAAGTTATTGTACAATAAAATGAGGCAAAATACGAGACAAAAACATTAAGAAAAAAAAGGCTAAATTAATTGCGACGATGAAGTTGTTCTCTTATGTAAAACAAGTTCCACTGATATTACAAGGATAAATATGTGATAATCGCCATTGAGGTCTACATTGGGCTAACTCCATTTTGGTCATTTTGCAGGGGTGAAATTCAAAATCTTATGATTGCAATCAAATTTGGGGGATTTATATCTTGGCGATTTCTACGGCAATTATTTCTTCTCCTGGACACTGAACACGTTTGGCATTTTGCCTAATATCATGATTTTGGACTTGGATCATATTGGCGATATTTATCGAATCCTCGTTGCCTGATTTGAAAAGAAATCAAATGTTGGGTGGAGGGGAGGTTGTGAAATAAGTCCACATAGCCATCAAATATCAAAACTTAATCAAAGATGATAAATAATGTTCACTCATACTAAAAGCTAGAGGCACTGGCATTCAAGCTAAAGTACTACTTCATTTCTGAGTCTTATTCATTTCTATCTTGAAAATGAGAGTTAGCCCAGTGTTGCACTAATGTATTTGAAAATGCGTCACCATTTTACTTAGAAATGCCCAAAACTTGATTTTATTTAGAAGGTCATTGTGTTATGAGAAAATATTCCTCTTTTTATTAGGAAAAAAGTAACGTTACATGTAAATAGATTTATATTTTTCCTCTTTATTTTCTTGTAGCATTGTTACTTTATTCAAGTTAATGAATGTAATTATTCAATGTACAATTTCAACTTCATTCTTGTTGTTGTTTTTTAAAATATACAAATATGCATTACACAGTTTCAAACATGCTCCGCTTTTTCCTTGTAGATTCAACAAACTCGAGTGAAAACATCTACACAATGATGAACCCCATCGGCCCAGGTGGAAACAGACCTAATGTGAGTCGTAAGAGGTGAAAAAAAAAAAAATCTCGATGAAAATGATACTTGTCTTTTTAGTGACACTTCTGGTCTTTCTTCGTAGTTCCCAATGGGACCAGGGCCAGATGGGCCCATGGGTGGAATGGGCGCCATGGAACAGCACCATATGAACGGCTCGCTAGGTGAGCAATGAAGGTGTATTCTTTATTGGAAGTCAGACTGCGCCTTCTAGAGGCCGGATGAGGAAGTGCCTCCTTCTTCTCTTCTGTTGTAATTAAAATGAGATGAGATGAGTTGATGGTGCCTATACCGTAGGCGCTCTTGTCTGTCTAATACTCACAGCTTCCTTCAAGTTTATAAGGGTGCTCGGAACGGGTTTGTCAATTAGTAAGTAGACCGCTCCTAAGCTTTCTTTCTTGCTGTGTGCTCACAGGCTCCGGTGACATGGACGGGTTGCCAAAGGTGAGGTGGAATACAGTTTTTGTTGTGTGTCTTAGGGGTTGCACGACTTCAGTGTTATTTATTTATTTATTTATTCCGCTATTTTTTGTTCAAGTCGGCACTAATGCGATGATAGTTGAGTCGACTCGCCGCTGGTTACATAATTAATACATACAGTATTTAATGACATTGGACAGCTCATAAACGGAATTTAGTGGATCCCAGTTACTGGTACAGATCAACGCCAAGCAGCACAGATATATATATTTTTTTAAATTAAGGGACACAAGCTGTTATGTACCGTGATGTGATTTAAAAAATAACAATAGCAACAACAACCCTGCTCCTTGCTGAGTAGTACACTTTGAACTGATCTTTAAGGAGCTCACTTATGAGTCTAAATTCCCCCAAATCTTGCCACGCCCTCTCCTCATTATAAATCAAGTCATGGCTTTCCGTCGAAAAGGTGACAAATGCATATTTCTGAGCTACCTTACTTCTGAACCGGTGCCCTAAAGGCACCTGTCTACTTGCTGTTCAGTCACTTAGCTACCAGCCCCAAATATGGGCAAGCTTGCTTGCGTCGTCCGGGACGCTTTGCAAAACTAAGTGCGGTGTTCTTTCATTTCCCCAACTCTCTCTCCACTTTGATATTGTGGTGCCAAAATTACGGTAATCAAAACCTTCAGTCGTAGAAGTCCATTTCAGTCATCTGTTTGTGCCAGCAAACATGTTATTAGCGACTAGTCGACGTCGTGGACTCGCAAAGTCAGCATTGACTGGTCTGTACAACCCCTTGTGTGTGTTGAATAATAAGCATGTCAATCTACTTACTGACTGTGTCGTGCGGTTGTGTGTGGTAGAATTCTCCCAACAACATGGCAGGCATGAACAATCCCCCTGGCACTCCGCGGGATGACGGCGAGATGGCAGGCAACTTTTTAAACCCATTCCAAAGTGAAAGTGTGAGTAGCGCCACGTATTCAACTACCTCCACCAAGGCCACACCATTTGCTTTGAAACTTAAAATTGAATGGGTTTGGTTCACGTTGATTCAGCCAATTTTGCTGAGTCTGCCTTAAAAAAATAAAATAAAAATTAAAAAAGTAATTTAAATTGAATATATATGAAAATAATGGCATGTTGCTGCTTCTTCGCGGGAAGAAATTCAAGATCTGGATAAAAGTTTACTGCTATTTAGTTAGAGCTGTGCTCATAAGTTTACTGGGTAAATTTGGAAAATATCGGCAATTTGGTGGGGGGGGGGAAATATGACTGAACGGAGACCATCTCATCTGGATGGCTTTTTTCCCCTTAAACTTTACATACCAATGATTACACGGTAAATGCAACATAAATTAAACATATATTTGAAAGAAAATAGCATTTTTAAAAAGTGTCATTCTTAGTAATTCATTATCATTCTAAAAGTTGTTTTAGTTAAAAATACATTCCAATTTTATGTTTATGTTAACAGTTTTTATCATGAGCATTTTTCTATATTGGAATAATCTATGACGGAAACTATTAAATGCTAGGGACCAGTTTTAGCGCATAAATTATATAACAATTTTTATTTGATTTTATAAGATATTATTTATATATATATTATTTTAATTGTGAGAGCCCCCTCACCTATCTCCCCAAAAATAAATAATTATAATTCAATGTTTCCTCAATCATGCAATGAGAAATAAATTGAGTTCAACTTCATATTCACGTGACCTTGCGTCCCTTAAATGTTAAGAACAGTCCTGGTGGACGTACACTCTTAAGATGGTGATCAGTACTTTTCTTTGTGCCTTTGTCCTCGCAACAACACGGCATGCACAACAAAACCCACGCATGGAAACACAATGAGTGTGCATGCAAACTATCATCATACAAAGACGACTGATCAGGATGCTGACGACGCGTCACAAATCTATCACTGTCACCTTATATTCTCTAACGTTCTTCTGTGGGCTGCACTACTTCTCCTCCACCTCCTCCTCTTGTATGTTCTCGGCTCTGCTTGCTGCTGTTTTACTCATATGATAATTTATTCCATGACATGCTGCTGTAAAAAGGGGGGGGGGGGGCTGCATATAGTCCAGTGTTGCTTGACTAAGTTGAATAAGAGTACGGGCTTATCTTTTCTCTCTCTTCCCTCTCTCTTTTTTTCTCTCCTTTTACAGTATTCACCCAACATGACGATGAGTGTGTGATTCCGTTGTTTTTTTTATTTTATTTTATCTTTTATTTTACTTTTTCATCTCCCTTTTATTCTTCCCCTTCACCCACGGTGCGTCTTGCATTGCCCTCCTCCCTTGCCCCCTTTTTCCTCCCTCATCGGTGTGGATCGGCGTGCAGCCCCTTGGAATGCCCATGGACAGCAGGACCCCCCTCAAGGGTCCCCATCCCAACATCTGTAAAATGGGTGTACGAACATGAGACTTTCTTCCTCACCTGCTGCAACGACTCCCCCATCCCTCCTCGTCATGAGCCTTGGAGCACCCCCCCCCCGCACCCCAAAGATCTAGAAATCAACCCCAGTCCATTCAACCAGTCATGAAGCTCAACAATGGCGGAAATAATAAGCACAGGCCCCCAAATATGTGCAACTTTTTTTATTTGTCTCTTGGCGAATCTCATGTCAAATCTTGACGTGTTTTGCTGCATTTAAGACCTTCTCGGAAATGGGAAGTAAGCTTTCAGTTGAAAAGAAAAAAATATATACCGGCCAGTATTTCCTTTATTTTTGTTGTTTTTAAAGATCGATATACTTGTACATTATGATAACATACATACATGATGTACCATGGATATAAAAAGCCTACTAGAACATCCGAACTTAATTTGGGGTTAATCTGAGGCACTTTAAATGGTGATAGGTGTGTACTGACTCCCATTTGAGTTTAAATGCAATAGCATGATTCTGAACATAACCACATCCCAGTTATAAGAGGGTGTGCACACTTTTGCAACCATATTACCTCAGTTGTTTACGTTGAAAAGATAAATAAACTAAATAAATACATTGAAATAATTTATGTCACATTAGTGGCCGAATGAGTTTGTAAATGAGTTATCATAGTTTGGTGTTTTTAATCTTACAAAAACAAAAACAAAAACTCCCATTTGGACAGCGATATGTAGACTTTTTATATGCACTGTACATCCAAGGTACATTGTGATTTCCGCCAAGTTTGTAAGTAGCGACTTTGACTTGTAGCAGCTTTTTTCTGGTCTGAGGTCATACGTTTCCAGTTTTCCCATTTCATGCAGTACATATACCTTCAGTCAAATCAAGGTTGAGTCTTTTCAAGATGAGCCATTCATCCATGAGCAGATTTGATCTTATGTGTAAACATTTAACCCCAATTGTTGTTCTTTTATTCTTTGATGCATACAATTGTGCCTGTAAATCTTTAAAATGTGTTTTCTACACCCCCAAATCTGTTTGTTTGTTTGTTTTGTAGTTTCAACTTGACCTCTTTTCAATTCAGGACTTATCGTTGTTATTTGGACTGGAAGTCAATTGTGAAAGGAGTATTAGCGCCACACTGTCAAGAAATTATTCATTCAAAAATGTTCAGAATTTTAAGAGAGAAAAGTTCAAATGCTCTGACCAAAATAATAATGTTACTTGAATAAAGTTATAAAACGATGAGACTGAAGTCATAATATTCAAAACATAAATCTGTGTCAACAGAGGGAACTGTTGAGGATCGGGTCAGTTTACACTTGAATGTGATTTTCAGTTTTCAACTTCTTGAAAAAAAATAAATGAAACTTTGTACTCACACTATCGCAACATTATTCCCATATTCTGTTTTTTTCCTCCTAGAAAATAATACACGTTTGTTTTTTTTATATTTCTACTTCCATTCTCATAATATTGCATGTTTTTTTTTCTGTGAAAACTCTCCCCTTGAAATCATCAGTTTTTCCTCACAGTTCAACCAATTCTAATTCTACAAAATTCTGACTTTTGACCCGTACTATCACAATTTCATTCTTGCAAAATAAAAACATTTAATTCAGGATATTACAACTTGTCTGTCGAAGCCTTACATGCACCCTGTAACCTGATAACATGATCAGCTGTCCACTGTCGCAACCACTGTTCCTGAAAGGGTTCAGAAATACAACTGCCTCCATCATATTGTCACTTCTGTCCCATATTAATGCAACTTTATTCTCGTAATACAACAGTGTTTTCGGATGTTACATTCTCCTCCCATGTAGAACCTTTTTTTTTTTCGTGTGTGGCCTTAATACTCCATACATTGGCCAAAGAGGTTCATTGATCCAGACTATTATAAAGGTGATAGAAAGAACCAAGTGATACATTTTTTCCCCCTTGTTTTTGATGTATACACCTGTAAGCATAATCCACAGAATCTCCTATGTAACATGATTCTTCCTGTACATTTGGCCCAATTTTAATTAAAGGGATAAAAATCTCAGAATAGCGGGGTGGATATTTCCAAGATTTAGCTCCCAGAGGAAGCTGGTGGGGGAGACACTCGCCGGTCAACATGACACTCACTCTCCCTTTCTTCCCCTCAAGTACCATCCCTCTTCTTCATTTTTTTTTCTTTTTTCCCCCGTTTTTGTAAATACTGTACAATGCATTTTGATATCATGGACATGTTTTGATATGTCAGTCACTACCGATGAGTACAGCTGAGAGTAAATTATTAATGAAACTGTCCATGTTTTTTGGGGGGGGTCATAGAGGAGCAAGGACGCCCGTCGACTGTTTGGCTCACATGTGGCTGAATGTCCACCAAAAAAACAACCACAAAAAAAAAACGTTCTGGGGTACAAGGACGACTAGGAGTAATCATTAAAAGCTGACCTCATGTTGCAGTTTTTAATATGAAGGATTTGTTTGGGGTTTTTGCCAGTTAAAACACTCAAGAGGAGTTTGTTTTGAAATGAACATGACGGGACAAAAAGAAAAACGGTGTCCTTTGCTATAGAGTCCTGTATAGACACGCTCTCAGTCCTCTGTGTATATGGATCATCTCTGTACTTCTATTGTGATGTATAATACTGTACCATTAGGAGTAAGATCTGCTGGTCATGTTGAGTGTGGGAGGGGGCGGGGCTTGGGGAGTATTGGGGTGGGGGGCATAATGGATTCTCCTGCAGTATTCAATATGAAGCAGTCTGTCTCCTCCTGGTTTGCTTTGTATTTCATGCTAGGATAGTTGGGAATCTTGTCTTAGGGACGTAGATGTCTTGTGTAGGTAATAAAAATGTTCTTTGTATGTTTCTTTATATTGTAAAGTTCCTTTAGACTGAAAGGAGGGGGGGGGACAGATAATTTGCTTATCAGAAGAAAAAATGCATCAATAATAAATGTAATTTGTTTTTCCTCATTGTTTGAATCTCTTCTGCAAAATGCTACAGTGGATCACGAGACATTTTCGCATTGGAAATAATGTAACGTCGTGTAATTCTGTTGCTAACAATAAACATTTAACTGTTCGGGAACTGCTATGAAATTAACTGCTGGATCAAAAAGTTATTATTGTTAATCTGCTCAATGCACACTGAAGGCTAAATTCAAGTTGTGACAATGATTAAAACATAGTCAATAATGTTTAAACTAGTATATTATTATGATCGTAATAGTTATGTTTGATTTAATAATTTTATTATAAGGTGAATTAAAAATATAAATATAGCACGTACGAAAGTGTGTCACCGAGTCCTGTTTTAGTATTTTTGTGATTTAAATTCCTCACAAGTACAATTTTCACAAATTTGTAACATTAGCTCTAAAGATAGGAATCGAAAACATCAGTGCTGTTATGTACATCTATGAGGCGTGCGAAGAATGAAATGTCAAGTTATCCCGGGTTAATTCGGCCGACCCATTTATTCTCAGCACAACGGCTAAAGGCCTTGATACGAGTCAATTTCAAAATAAGATGGTCGCGCTGACTGTCAATTAAACGTCACCCAAACAGTGTCATAATAATGTAATCATATTTATTCTTTATAGTGAATAGGAACGTGGTTTGACGCTTTAAAGACGTGAGCATGATTTTATTTTGAAACTGTCTCCGCCGTTGTTTCCCCACACTCAAGTCTCGCGGTAGTGCTGGCAGCGGTAACTGGAAGTGGTGCTTTTGACGAAATTGTTACTTGTGTTTCCCCACACAAGCAGGCTGACTTCTGAAATAGATATAACTTCACCGTCAATTGGATGAAGTGTTGGGCTGCCACTACAACAAGCGACCGTGTTCAAAGGTAAGATACACAGCTACACACATGCTAATTTTTTAATATATTTGGACCCAACGACTGACATTAGCCAGTTAGCTTTCAAGCACAACTACATCAAGGCCAGCTATCATTGAAGGGACCGTAAGAGAACTTTCGAGAAACTTCCAGAAAACGTGAGGAAGGCTTGGAAATAGTGACGCAATTTGGACGTTTGGTTAATTTGAGTAAATAAACATTAATGGGCACGTTCAGAGAAGAAACTTAAGCGTTTCGAGATGTTTGACATCGTCACGAAAATGTCCTTGGTTTGTGACGCCACCATGCACGGTGTTGATATGGGATATTACATTTGCTATCAACGTTTTATAACCCATTTAGCACCTCCAACTTATGACCGGGAAAGATCATGGACGTCATCGATGGTGAGGGCAGCGCGGCGGCACCGGCCAAGAAGAGCGGCCGGACTTCGTTGCTCGACAGCGGAGAAGACTTTGAGGTCTTGGATGACGATGACATTGACGACGACCCCCCTCCTCTGGAAGACGCCGGCGGTGGGGAGGGCCAGGACGCGCGTGAGGAACGCGGAAACGAAGAGGCAGACCCCGAAGAAGCCTCTCAGGAATGGCTGGATGTGCTAGGTTGGTGCTTTGCTTCGTGGCGAGCGGCTAACGCACTGGAGAAAATCAGTGCTGGTACAAGCGTGCTGCCCTAAAGGCGCAACCACCAAACACAGATTCTTCTCCTTTGAAGAACGTCGTGCAAGTTTAAATAATTTTAATGCACATTAACTCATGACCTTAATATATAGATTGTGTTAAATGTCACTGTGAAATGTGAGGAGAAGGTAAGGACATTTGCAAAAACCGAGATAAAGGCTGGTGTTGTTTTTCTGCCTAGTCAGAGTAATTGTTCCTGTTTGAGACAGAATGTTATGTGCTGTAATTGTAATGAAACATTTTGTTCTTAGGTAATGAGCAGCTGAAGAAAAAGGTCCTGGTAGCAGGCGAAGGCCGGGGGAGTCGCCCAACGAAAGGACAGAACGTGACCATTTGTCTTAAAGCATTCCTGAATGATGGAACGCTGGTGGAGGAGCAGCCCGAGCTCACGTTCACGCTTGGTGACGGCGATGTCATCCAGGTAATGAATGGCCAGTGAGTACTATTTGTTCTGGCTTGGCTTCAAACACCTCTCTGTGAAATGCTTTCAAGTGTTTCATGTGTTCCAGCAGTATTCTACAGTGAAAGCGTGCATGTATACGGATGTTGTGGTGTTTTCAATGGGAATTTATGGAGCTTCTTAATAGGCCAACAGCTCTAACTCCGTCTTCTGTTATGAGTAAAAATTATTTATCCCATTCGGACAAGAAATTGTTTCTGAGAAATGCTTACTCCTTATAGCTTACCCTCAAATGGTAGCACCTTTTTACATGTTGACCCAAAATGTATGCCCTTCCATTTGGATCAAACATGCCATAGCATTTTGATGCAATAAGCAGATTGCATACTGACTTGAAATGTTAATTTTCATCCTGTTTTACAATACAATACATGCTGATTTATATAGCGCTTTCACAACAGCAGCAGCTGTAACAAAGCGCTTAACAAAACAGTTAACATAAAGTAAAATAATAAACACAACACATAACATAAAACACAGACAGTTGTGTAGCCCTAACCACTTTTCCCTCTTACGCCTTATTGTTTAAAGCAGTTTGAGATGAAAGAGGAGAGAATCAAAGTGTCCTTTCACCAGTGGATTAGAGACGTCATGCTCAAAATGTGCAGTTTTGACAAACAGTCTCTTCTCCTTTGGTTTTGATTAAACTCGATAGATTTTGTTTCCCACGTTGACCTAAAATTTTCCCCAATCCTTCCTAATTTGAACTAAAATGTTCAATTTCATTCCATTTTGATGAAGCGTGGTTTGTCTTTGTGTGATATTCCAAAAATTCTACCTTGTGTTCACCTTACCATTTTACAAAAATGCTTTCTCCTGCCGTTTTGACTGAACTATACTATAGAGCCCTCAAGGTGACACGTAAAAAAAAACCCTTGTGTTCCCTCGCTAATAACTTTGCTTTCCCTCGCAAAAAAACTGAGTTCCCTCGCAAATATTTATGTAAGTGATTGCGAGGGAATACAAAATCCCACCCATGTCACCATAGCGGCTCCATACTACACTATTTGGACAAACGGGTTGAAAAGAACTGTCATCATTCTATTGACCACTAGGTGTCGCCACTATAATTTATTTATTTTCAATTTGGTATGGGAATTTATGAGAAAATCTCTGACCGTCCAATACCGTCGTGTACATTGTTGTTATTTTTGCTCTCCCAGGCCTTGGATCTCGCAGTGCTGCTCATGGAAATGGGCGAGAAGGCACTCGTCCAAACTGCTGCCATTTATGCGTACGGTACCTGGGGAAGGTAATGGCAGAGTTTTGCTAATACATTGCATGATGCACATTTCTTGTGTAAAATGCTATTTTGAATATTTTTTTTCGAGCCATGACCCAGATGTGCCTCCCAATGCTGAGCTGTCCCTTGAAGTGGAGCTGAAGAAAGTCTGCGATGCACCAGACATGGAGCTGCTGCCTCCGCTGGAAAAGATTGCACTGGCCAGTGGAAAGAGAGAAAGGGGCAACATTCTTTATCAGCGCGGAGACTTTGCTTTTGCCATAAACTCCTACAGCATCGCCCTGCAGATCACAGAATCCAGCTCCAAAGGTAACGCGACAAGTTGACCCTCACACTGCAAAAAGACCGAATGGCCATGTGTGTTTGCTTGTCTCGACAGTGGACATAAGTCCGGAGGAGGAAAAGGAGTTGACAGACGTGAAAGTGAAGTGTCTGAACAACATGGCGGCGGCGCAGCTCAAGCTGGACCACTATGAGGCTGCATTCAAGTCGTGCGTCGACGCCCTCACTCACCAGCCCAATAACATCAAAGCACTCTTCCGCATGGGCAAGGTAACACGTTTCGCATACTTTCACTTCAGAGTCCTTGTCATCATTGAAGCTGTGACAGTACAGAGCCGTATTCTCACTCCAGGTGCTGGCCTTGCAAGGCGAATACGGAGAAGCCATTCAGAGTTTGAGAAAGGCACTGAAGCTGGAACCGAGCAACAAGGTAATCTGCACCCGATGCTACAATCCGGAAAACTAGGTTGTTGGGACATTTCAGACCTCTGAATATGAAAACACCCGAATGTCTATAAAAAACGATATTTTTTTCATTCATTGGTTGTCTTAGACCTACCTCTCTGTAAACGACAGATGATACGAGTTATTCACTGTTGAAAACTTGAGAAAATTAACCCCAATGAGATGCTCCCAGTTTCTTATCGAGACTTCTTTGCTCCCGATGAATATGAGTTGAGCTCATGCAGCCGTCTTTTCTCCAGGCAACCTAGAAGTCCTCGTAAAATTTGCAAACATAAAACGTATAAAAAATACGCTATTGGTACTCAGGCTTACTGAAAGACACAAGACGCTTGTAGGGCTTAAAAACCAAACCTTAAAGTAAATCATGATGTTGTCAATAGCCAATAAGTGCCAGTGATTTATTTTTGTATTTTATTTTTTACTGACAGCCTTGATTTACAATTTTGGGTGGAGATCAAGGAGATGAGTCAAAAGATTTGGCACTTTGAAGTTACACCTAGACCAGGGGTGGGCAAACGTTTTGGCTCGGGGGGGCCACATTGATTTCTAAATTTGACAGGTGGGCCGTGTCAGGACAAGATACGGTACATATAAAAAAAATGTATATGTTGACAGTCCATACCAAACATCAACAGAACAAGTAGTCCCATACCTTTTTTCTTTTTTTAATGAGAACAGTGAAACAACTATGGTATATGTCCTGTATGAAGGTTCAAGTATGTGAGCAACATACATGTGACAACACAAGCAACAAAGTGCAATAATATATTGGCCAAAAACTGCAGCAAGCAGTACAGGTATATGACAAAATATAACAAAAGTTAGGACTAGTTGCTACAAAATGAGACGTGTAAGAGACCTGGTGGCTTTTCTTTCGACTCACTCATTGTCTCTGACTTGACCTCCCCTCGATCACCACACATGACAACATTGCTCAGCTGATGTCGCGCAGCGAACATTTGAAGCCAGACACGGGACGCTTCGACGTCTTCTATGCTCATAGTTAGCGCTATGGGGCTCGCTTCCTCTCTTTTTAGCGGTCCAGTTTGCGGAAAGATTTTAGCACGATAGCAGTCAAACCATTCCAGGAAACTTTTATTTACTCGACTGTCCGTCGAGCCGCAAGCAATTCACTCTGGGCATGGAAATAGCCAGAATCGGACTGAGCACAAATGACTTTCTCGTTTTTCAGTCTTGTAGATTTGAGTCTTTCAGACTCCAAGCGTCTCCTGAATGTTTCGTACTTTGTAACCCGCTTCGTTTAATTAGATACACTTCACTTTCTCTTCCGTGGCCATTACTGTACCTTTTCGTTGATCATGCCATGATCGACAGGACGTGAAAATGTTCACAATTGCAGTAAAACTCACTGCAACAAACAGTCACTTGCATGTCGCTGTTTTGGATCCAATGATAGAAAATAGCGGCGCGGACACACTTATTCCGTCGTATCGAGCGGGAGTTGCTTGAGTTGGCGCTACTGCTGGCTTCCGTATTGTCTCCCCCTCCCTCCCTGTGCTCTGCAACTTCAAGTAACTGCGCCACCTGGCGTTGAAATGCCTGTCATTACAAGTCCAAATGAAATTAATGCAATCATTTATATCGAACCTTAATTGTGTTGTGTAGCAACCTTCGGCGGGCCGGATTAAAAAGCCCAACGGGCCGGATCCGGCCCGCGGGCCGAAGTTTGCCCACCTCTGACCTAGACTGTAGTTGGAATGTTTCCCTGAGTCGCTTGGCACTCATCCCTTTGAATTGAACACACGGTAATGGGCCACTAGATGGCGCCACAAGGTTACAACCCTCAGTCTGAGCCGCTGATTCATCATTTCAGAGGATGTGCTTTCGAGTGGCTTTAAATAGGTTTGGCCTTGCCATCTCGTGCCTTCTGTTCTTCCGCTCCCACAGATGGACATATAAGGTTCGGTGACCATGTGTGATTCAGGGCCAGAATACTCCCCATGCAGTCCTACACCAATCTGTCCGACATGACTTGGCTTTTTCAGCTTTTCATTCACCATGCCAATTGTAAATGAATATAGGTGTTATGTACTTGTGTGGGTAAGTTTTTTTTGTGTGTGCGTGTGCCAGGCTGATTATCTGTGCCAATAATTGCCGTTTTTATTCATATCGGCATCGGCCTTAAACAATCCAATGGCTGATAAGCGATCAATGTAAAACTCATGGCTGATAAGAGATCAATGTAAAACTTGAGGGAACAGTTTTATTAAATTTTGTAAGAGACACCGTTGACTAGGCAGAGGGCGATTAGCTTCTGCGTCACCCGTCTGTGCATCAAGGAGAAATGTCTGGCCACATTTCCTTTGCCGTTCATCATTTCCAAACCATCCAAGTATGAGCGTCTGTCCTTTGTCCTCTTGATATGCTTCCATTATCCACGTTGGCTCATTTGTAACCGTTGTGCCCCTGTAGACCATCCATGCAGAGCTGTCGAAACTGGTGAAGAAACACTCGGAGCAGAGAGGAGCAGAGCAGGCCATGTACAAAAAGATGCTGGGAAACCCTACCAACAGTGGCGCACACAAACGCTGGATCAAGTCGTCATGGGTGAGCCCCTTTGAGATGTCCCCTTGAGGTGTCTTGAGTCCAGTCTGATATCAAAACTATGATGTCAAAACTATTACAAAAGGCCGTGGAAGAATCTCTTGACATTTTGATAATTACCTCATGGGTGGGAGAACTTCCTTCACTTAAACAGGGTATACAAGCACATCCCTAAATTGGACGATATTTATACTACAAACCTAAAGATTTGCTTTCCATTATTCTACATGCCTTAAAATTTCAAATTCAATTTGTTGGAAAAAAAGATGTTAAAAAACAGTGAAATGCAAGAGGGGTTTGTATTTGCTTTGTGAATGCAACAAGATGGTGTCAAAGGACTATTTTTGTCTAAATGAAGTTCTTCAACTCACTTGAAATTGTTTCCTTGGTACCAGTATGCCACCAGATGGTGCCAAAGCAATAAATATCTGTCACAGTTCTAAAGTTATGGACAGGATAGTGGAGCTCAGACTCTCAACCGAAAACACCATTAGCTATTCCAAAAAATGAAATAACTCGATTGAATTTTTCTTAAATGGCATGCCCCTATAAAGCGCTCTACCTACACCCTACTTTGTCTAAAAAGCTTTACAAAGTCTTTTACACCCAATTCGCATCTCACTTTGAGTCACCAGCGATTAATTCACAGCCCGACAGTTGGGAGTAGTGTAAGAATAATGTAATATGACCCGATTCATTCAGAGAAACAAGATAAATATTTGACACAAGGACTCCGCTGCGAAGGATTTTGTGGGACTGAAAAGGCTGAGAAAAAAAATACTGGTTACCGCGAAATGGGCTGATTAATTTTTTAAAAATGTAATGCATAAAACAATCCTCTAATCATGGCTTTTTTTTTTTTTCCTTATTTTTACTGAGGAAGGCTGAGAAAAAAAATACTGGTTACCGCGAAATGGGCTGATTAATTTTTTAAAAATGTAATGCATAAAACAATCCTCTAATCATGGCTTTTTTTTTTTGTTTCCTTATTTTTACTGAGGGAGGATGAAAACTTCTTACTTCAATTTACTTCCATTGTGTTGTTATAAACATTAACATTGACACACTCTCTTCTTTCTGCCCCTTCTCCTCTACAGGGTCTCAGCTGGAAGTGGTTATTTGGCGCCACAGCGGTTGCCATCGGCGGCGTAGCCTTATCGGTGGTCTTGGCTGCCAGAAACTGAAGCCTCCCCCATTCCTCTTTTCTTTGTTTTTTTTTTCTTTCTGTCTGTCAGCTAGTGAACGGACCAAGAAATAAGCACATCTGGCACTGAGGACATGTCAGTGGAGTCGTTCGGATGATTTTTGAGGAGTTGTTCATGGGAAGTTTTTGAGTTTGCATAAGTGTATTCGGATGCTGACAAACCTTGCAGCTTCCAATTAATAATGATCCCTTTTAGCAAATGGCCGCTGCATCTGCAAAGCAAAAGGGTCCCGTGTAACAGTCATAAAAAGCTCATAATTTCCTCCCACATAAATGCTGAATTCTCACCAATTTGCCGTTTTTTTTGCTCATGGCCAAAAGCTGTGTCTAATATAAAAGTATTTCTTGGGCGGCCAAGAAGTGATGTTGAAATGAAGGGAGGAGCTTCATTTACATTTATTCATAAAAAAGCCATTCACAGACCCTTTTTTTTCCTCCCCCCTCTCCGGGTTACCTGATTTTGACGCAGCTGTATCCCTTTCGGCACGCCAAATGCAGTATTGCACACATTGCAAGTCACCGTTGCACTTTGAAGTTTCCCATGACAACTTCCAAAACGACTGACTTTGCGTAGTATAAAACATTTTTTCCTTGTTTTTTTTGGGGGGGCGTGGGGGGTGATATTTGCGTACCTCTATTTCTTGCCTTGTAGACGATTTAAAAAAAAGTAAAAACATGATACTCTATTCCCCCCTGATTTCGATCAGGTAAAAATTATGTGATCGGACCCAATTTCCAATCGTGTAGTTGGGATCAGGACATCACTAATATACGCTATGCTTTGTGAATAGGGGGGGTGCACTGTTATGCTTTTTCCTTATAACCACCCCTACAATAATGGCCCAAGTCTTTTCAGTTAGTACTTATTAAGGAGAATGTGTGTTGAATTAGGTATAAAGTATGGTGTGCTTAGACAAAACATCCAAAGCTAAACGTTCAGAACACTCTGAGGTGATCTGGAATGCGGTTAAACAGTCCTACCTCGCGTTTGTCGTCATCTCATTAACAAAGTCAATCCAAGATGCAAGTGAAGTATGTTCGGTACGCATATAATTACAAATTGATGACTCGTATTATCACCGTGACAACCAGGGCGGTGTGCGGCTACACCAAGTTTTGACACTGCAGAAAGAGCTTATTTTGGACATTTTTGTCACTTATACCTCAGGTTTTGACCATTGAAGACCAAATGTTGACAAGTCCAACACAGGTGGATTGTGATTACTGTTTCCTTTTAGGTGTTAATTTATTCTAGCGTCATTGCTTGTTGCTCTGTAATTTACCCGCACTGAATGTGTCCTAAATTAAAAAATATTCCCTCAACAGTTTGTCACAGTTTTCCTGTGTTAATTTTATATTCATCAGAATAAACTTCCTGAAGTCATCAAACCTGTGTGCTGGTTTATTCTAGGACCCTACAAAATTATATGTCAAAATTGTAGTTTTTTTTTCGATCTGAACCATTTGAACATTCTAGGACCCTACAAAATTATATGTCAAAATTGAGGTAGTTTTTTTCGATCTGAACCATTTGAACATACCGTATTGTACACGAATTTACAGTGATAATGTGAGCTATTTGTGCAAAGACACACTTCCAACGCTGGCTCCTCGTAATACAATACATTTGTAACTAGTTTGGTGAGTATTGTTTTTAAGGTTTGATTAATGTTATTTGTAATTGTGTAGTATTTTGTCGAATTTACTGATCAAATTTTCACCTACAGTATTTGAAACTAGGTTTGACTGAGGCTTAATCACATTTTATACTTCATGTTTATCTCATTTCATTTTTAGGTTTGATATATTTATTGTAGTTTTGACTGATTGTATTTTATTTAAGTTTGAATCATACAAATTAGCGTAATAATAAAATCTATGTTTCCACACTGGTGGGGACCTTATAATGACGTAATTCGAATGATCTCATTCCTCTACCTCCCCCTTTGAAATGAAGCATGCCTGAACGAAGTGCTTTTTACGGTAACGTGTGCGCCACACACCGAAAAAACAACCTGTTTGAAAGGTTTTTGTCAATGGACTGTTGTCCATCTAGTTTCCCAGTTTGGTTACAAACCCATTTTTAATCTAAACTCTTAAAAATATGTATTTATCGTTTTCTTTATTAATATCAATGGGAGTGACGTTTTCTTTGTGGGCGTGTCAATCAAAATGTACTGACGTGACGTCATAACGTGACGACCGTATATGGACTACCCGATTGTCAAGAAACGGGAATTGTCCGTTTACGGCTCAAGTGCTTGCGCGCGCGCCCCCCGTACGTCCGCGGGTTGTGTATTGCGCGCGTGAGCGTACGCGTGTGTGTGCGCGCACGCGTGAGCGTGCGTGTGTGAGTGTGTGCGCGTGTGTGTGAGTGTGTAGCGGCGGCGGTGGGAACGGCAGCCAAGATGGCGGCGCTGAAAGAGGAGCGGAGCTACGGGCTGTCCTGTGGAAGAGTAAGCAACGGCAGTAATGTCTCCGTTTTCCACGTCAAACTCACTGACAGCGCGCTGAGAGCCTTCGAGGGTTACCGCGGCGGCAAGGTAAGAGTACCCCCGGCCCTCGTGAAACGAGACATTTGGAGCTGAGGTGAGGGAGGGAACGGGGTTTGTTGGAAGTATATCCGCGAGGCTGTGACAGGCGGCGGCGGTAGTAAAGCTGGAGCGTAGAAGGGGGTCGGACGGTCCACTCCAACTCGCTAACACCCCTCTTGAGCCCCGACAGGCGGCCACACCAGGGGAGTTTAGCGGCCACTCGGTCCCCCCTCTGAGCAGCTTGACTTGAATTAGGTAGCTAGCTTTTTTTAACCAGCAACAGCCAGACTTGAGTCTGAAACCCCCACCGGGACACTCGAGTGTCATATTTTATTTTATTTTATTTTATTTTATTTTATTAGAGGATTATTTCCTCTCCCTAATTAGTTTGTGAAATATATTTCACTCAAAGTTGTTTCTAGAAAGTTTAAGCCGTCAAAACAATCTAATGAAGCACCCGGCAAGTGGCCGCACCATCAGTGGGAGATTCTTAAATATAACACAGCTACTGTACAGTGGTGTCTTGACTTACGAGTTTCATTCGTTACGTGTCGTAACTCGAAGTACTCGTTCCTCGAAACAACACGAACCTCCCCAATTAAATGAATGGAACTGCCATTCATCAGTTCCAAGCTCTCCTCTCCAGCAAGCACAAAATTACAATGTTTTCATTTTAACAGAAAAAAATATCAAATAAATAGTAACATAAAAATGTAATAAATGAGAATGTAAAGAAAAAAAAATCTCACATTTGTGTGTTGTGCCTTTAAATGGCGTGGCCAGTTCTACGATCTCTATTGCCGTGCACGCAGCAGCAGGTACATTGTCAGCCTTTTATTAGTCGAGGTTAGGGCTGGGCGATACGGCACATTTTTCTTTTCCACAAAAAGTCTGATTTTGAATTTTTATTTATTTCCCACCCTATCAATATAAAGAGAAAGCAAATTACACTGACATTATTTAAAACTTGGCGGAATTGTCCCTTTTCAAGCCCGCAATTAATGATTTTAATAATCAATCCGGTGATTGTTTTGTCAATTAGTTGATGAATCGGATTTTAGAAACATGTTTATTTCCATCCGTTTATTAAAAATCATGACGTTATTTCAAATTGACAGTGCAGAAAATGCACAATATGAATGAATTATGATTTCTTACTGATTGTTACTGGTTTCGACCCTAACATCCGTCAGAAAATGTTTATCATTATTTTCCATGTTTTCCATGGTCGAAGCAAATCAACACAAAGATGATCAGTACACTTTTCATGGAGGCTTATAGAAATTAGATATTTACCATTGAAAAGTTGAAATTCCAAGCATTTGGTCAATTTTAAATTGAAAAATGTATCAAATAATTAATCGATTATCAAAAAAAATTATGAATTTAATAATTAATTGATTTAATCACACTTTTTTAAATTGAAAAAAAAGTTTGATCAATTAAGCCCTAGCGTAAGTTACTTTCCACAAACCTTTTCCAAATAGCACAATCACTTTCAGTTTTCTCTTAAGCGGAGCATGTTTACATTAAAAAACAAGCAAACTTAGATGCTTGGCTCGAAGCAAATGAAGTTCACTATTCATGAGAGCGAAAGCGCAAATGAGCATACCACGGATGGATACCATGGATGTAAAGAAGCATAATTCATCAACCCATGCAACATTTGCCCCCCAAATGTTCTTTAATGGGCTTTTTAGTTTTTGGGTGCCCTAGATAGCCTAACGAAGCTAGCAGCGATGTTGCGGTGTTTTCACTCTGAAAGCAACGGACAGCACCGTCACACCCCTGCAGGAAACCATAGCTATGATCGTGGCCCAAAAGAAAGAGTTTGATGGCCCTGGTTTAATTTGTGGAAATCGCTATGCTGCGCTGGGGCTGCTGCTACTCGCCCAGAAGATTGCCTTCTAACATTTCAGCCCCTATAAATATTTGACAGAGAAAACCTGACTGGTCAAGAGAAGTCCTCATGGACCTCATGCAATGTTTGCGTACAATGTCACTAACAGATGAGCACGAAGTATAAATTGTGTGTTTTTATTTTGACTCTCTCTTCTCAATATAAAAAAAATGCCTCAGTTTTAGTTGTATGGCAGTATTCTTATGCCATTTTTCATCTATTCATCCATCCATCCATCCTGAGAAGGGTGTCGTATGCATGCCTATCCCAGCTGTCTTCGGGCAGTAGGCAAAGTACATCCTGAACTGGTTGCCAGCCAATCGCTGGGCACACATAGACGAACAACCATTCGTGCTGACAATCAGCTTGCTGACAACCCGGAGAAAACCCACGTTGGCACGGGGAGAACACGCAAACTCCACACAGGGAAGGCACTTGAACCCTGCACCTCTGCACTCCGAGGCTGACGTGCTAACCATGTGCCACCCCCTATTATTTTTTTTTATATTATTCAAAATTTCCCATTCATATGAATTAGCATTAAGTTCAGACACATGCTACTCTGTGATAGGCTACTCAGAGTATGGCTTTGTCGCTTCACTTATTCTGTTCTTCAGAATGTGACCCATTTTAGTTGACTCTGTGAGGCTGTGAAGTAGCATTATGAAGGGAAAAAAACCCCAACATAATTCTTTGTGCTGACGTCCAAGTGCGCAACAGCCGTCATCAAGCAGTGAGGCGGCCGGGGCGTTTTGATGCTTCCTGTTTGAGACGTGACTGTCAGCTGGTCGCGCTCCCATTACGAGAGCAGTAGCAAACTACAGCTTGCTTTTCTCCTAACCGGCTGTAACTTCAGCGACAAGTCACTCAATTAGGCCTTCGATGCAAGGTCCAGACGACTTTGCTTCAAAGGTCAGGATTATGATGACAGGGTAAAATGATTGCAATCCTCACTGGGCAATGATCACATGGCGTTTGCCGAAATTTTTCATTGAGCTTTTTGTCGATTCTTTTCAGGAGCAGCATTTTGAAAGCTTACTCCACAGAAAGCTAAACTTCACAGCCCCCGTCCTGGCATTGCAGAGTATCCTTTCGCACAGTCAGTGTTCCATCTCTTGCTCTGGCCTTGATTCTACCTTAGAATGTGGAAAACTGCCAGCTGGACTTTTATACGGAATAGCGTCACGTAGTAGGCGGGAAAATACCAGCCTTTACAGGCAGTGTAAGTGGGGCAGCGGTGACTTGCAGAGTTAGATTACTTCCCAAAAACATAACCAGAACAAAGGTATTGAAAAGACGGTGGTGAGAGTTTAATCTTTCTCGACTGACTTGGCATCCATCTCGCAGTTTTACTGGTTTCACTCATTTCACGCAGGTCTGCACCCACTTTGAAAAAGTTGCACGATGAATCAAAATTTAATCGTGGTCCTGATTTTGACTGCCACACACTCGAATCAATACCCATTACTGTATCTGGTTTTGGATTCAGGGGGTGTAACATTCAAATAATACCAGATGTACTCAGTCAGCCCTTGTTGAATTTTGAATTCTTGGGTAAATGTTATTTTTATATTAGTCATCGTTTATTCTTGTTTCATTTTGCATGAAAACATGTTTTCAGTCAAGTATTGCAATAAAAATACAGATGTGTGCCCCCCGGCGGCCCGGTGTAGTAGTGGTTAGTGCGTCGATCTCACAGTGCAGAGGTTGTGGGTTCGATCCCAGTTCCAGCCGTCCTGTGTGGAGTTTGCATGTGCTCCCCGTGCCTGCGTGGGTTTTCTCCGGGTACTCCGATTTCCTCCCACATTGCAAAAACATGCATGGCAGGCTGATTGTACACTCGAAATTGTCCCGAGATGTCTTTCTGAGAAAGAATGGGTGCTGCAATTGGCTGTCAACCGGTTCAGGGTGTCCCCCGCCTACTGCCCGTAGACAGCTGGGATAGGCACTCCCCGCAACCTTTGTAAGGATAAAGCGATTCGGAAAATGGATGGATGGATGTTTCCCCCCCAGCATAAAGGAGTAATTAGGATTCATAATTGTGATTACAATATAGATGAAAATAGTCATGCAGCCCCCTAGTCATGGACAGCCTAAGTTAGCTTAGCTGGCAAGCTGTAGCTGCTCTGTCACACTCGTGTGAGATGAGTCACCGAAACCCTTGCAGGTCCACATCGTCCTTTGTGGCGCTGTAAAATGAACAGTTGTGCTGAAATTCTGCATTCTCGAAGGCTGGCGTAATAATTGTGGTATTGGTTGAATTTCTCTGATTGTTTTCAGTCTTTCAGTCTGGCAAAAATAATCATTCACGCAAAGTCTTTGTTGTCCCGTCACGCCTCAAGCTTTTCCATATACTCACCTGCATAAATTTAGTTTTCATGGCCGTTGACGTGCAAGTTCACAAGATTAGGCAACGTTGTTCCATTCTTGTGGTTCTTCTCTTCGTCATGAGTGATTAACTATTAAGATAAAAAATTTTCAAAGTTACCGTTGTTCGTCCACTGCACATTGTTTGTTTTTCCCATAGCTTCTGCTGAGTAAAAAAACAAATAAATAAATAAATAAATCCCAGGGTTCAACATCCCTTTCACCCTGGCATTCTTCCAGTCCGTTGGTCTCAAAGCCAAATGTCTGCATTCTTCACAGGATTACTCCAAGAATCCCCTAAAATGTTGGCTAATCGTCTCATCAAAGTTGAGGCGAAGTCATTCATTGATGATTTAACAACTAATCAGTTATTCATGTTATTTTCATCATCAATGAATCTTTTTGAGACATTGTTCAACTTGAAATTGCCCAAATCCTGTGTTTTCAGCCTCTCAGCTGTAAATATCTGATTTCTGTAATCCGTCCTGAAATCAGGCCGATTATCTTTTGTGGAATCGAATTAAAGATGTTTGCAAATATCTGTTTTTACTTTGGAAACAATTTATCAAAATGTTTTGCCTATATTCTGACATGTTTTGGGCTATTTTATATTTTTATATATTTTTTTGGGGGGGGGGGGGGAATAACTGTAATTGAATCTGAAGCAGCCGTAGAAGTGTGCAGTGGACCCCGGCATTCTCGCGGTCGGGCACTTTGCGGATTCACCTACTGGCAGGTTTCAGTATTTTTTGTTCCAATATTTTTGGGGGGTTTATTGTTTTTTGGTATGAACGAATGAATGCAGACTCTAGACCTGACCCGAGACTCTCCGTTCCACACCCTCTGTTGCAGTCCAAGGTGTTGGCACTCACATTTGCCACGCTACTCATTATCTGAGTGCATGAAGCTGCACACCGTACACGCTTCGTCTCATTCCCTCAGAAAGTCACTCGTTATTTCGCATAATGTACTCCTCCAGTGGGCCAATTTCCCGGGAAAGCAGTGCGAAGGCGGCTCCATTTGGCACTGATTCAAATTTGCATTGTTGGGCCTTCACGGAAATCTGAGTGTCATTGTTGTTGCTCCTTCCAATGAATTGTTTATGAACATTATAAAACAGGACTTTTTTTGTGTGTGTGGACATTTGGCTTGATTTTTCCATTTTGAATGGATCCATCTGAAATGAAGAAATCCAGTCAGATTGGCGTCTGCTCTCACGAGATGCATGATCGACAAAATCTGCACACAGAGTTTCATCAAAGCATTTTACCTTTCTTACTTGTCATTGGCCACACTTTGTTTTGTTTTCATGACTGGATATCTTGTTCTTGTCATGCTCCAGACCGTCAGAATGACAAGGGAAGCAACGGAGATGAGCTTGGTGGTTGGAGTTCGGGGGTTGGTAGCTTGAAGCGGGTTAGCATGTGCCACTGCAGTGGTTATTTAAGGAATGCTGACTCTCCAGTTTCAGCTGATCATGGGACACGGTGAGAGAGAGGGTGGGTGGGGGTGACCCTACCAGCTCAGGCCAAATATGACTCGAAATGTCACAGTAGTCCTCAGTCTTATGTGGCAACCTTCTGGCCAGCGATCACGTCACCCTGGATGTCACGGCGTACGCGCCAGACGCACTCCCTGACCCACAACACGGGAAGTGGTGGCACGTACATCACCCGTTGCCTTGGGCGTGGTCTGCCCCCAGGGTGAGTTTATCCACGCGCAGGTTTTGTTTTCCTTCCTAAGCCCTTTGTCACTTTAATGATGTTCTGTCACTCATGAGGGGAAGTCGTAATGAACCAATCAATGGCCGGACTCGTCTTTAAAGATTCCTTGTTCTTTATTAGCATAGGCCAAATAGATATATGGATGGACTTTGGCCAAAAGAGTCTTTGCTAGAGTAACACTAGTGTGTCTTTTACTTTCTATTTGGAAACGGAGATTTAGTGAATAGATTATTCAGTACAGTGTTTTTCTATCCGAAACATCTGAATCAGCTCAGTGACAGTTACAGAAAAAGATCGCACAATGAAGTCACATAGAGTCAGTTATTAGTGCCGAAATGGTCTTAGCATAAACGGTACCTACCGCTATTCGGTGTTGTGGTTTGGCCTTGGTTAAAAGGCAAGAGCGTAGCCAGAAATTTTTCAGTGGGCTGGCATGGGTGTCACACCACTTCAGTGAGGGTCGGTTGTGTGCGCGCCATACCATCCCCAGTCAGGGTTTCATGTCATAAAATGTACACGCATCCAGAACAATGGCCATCATGCTTGTGGACTACCTCTTAGTGTTCTTCTAGCCAATGCAATGATTGGCTTGTCCAATTGTCACAGACGGCTGACGCCATGTAGCATATTGACCAATGGCCCATTCATTCAAATCATAAAAAGCAGTATGTGTGCATTTTGTTGAATGAAACTGTGACTGTGGCTGGTATGACAAACAATGACTTTGCGGCTGTTTTGTTTGCTTGCTATGGTGTGAAAGTAAGCAATTTGACAGACATGGATTGCAAGAATTGAATTTTCTTGAAGACAGATTCTCTGACAGTTTGCATTTTGATCAATTGGCTAGTTATTTTTTAAATATGCAGGTAATAAAAATAACTTGTGGCGGAGTATCGAAGGGGGTCTAAATGTACTGCATCCATGTGAAAACCACAGAAAAATCACGTTTCTAAATTTTTCCCACAGTGTCGAGTGGCCAGATGTTTTTTTGTTTTTTGTTTTCTTCCCAAGCTCTCACTAACTACGCGATTCCCTTAACGATGAGGATAGAGTGTGAAATGAATTAAACGAGTCGCAGCGAAAGCAGGAAGCACTTCAAAGGGATGTCTTCAAGCAGACGAGGCCACTTATGCTGAAACACCTCACCTTCGGGCGGTGGGCTAGATCAACACATGAGGCTCTTCTGCTCAGGCATTTCCTCACGTTCTTTTTAAGGTCATTCAAACTGATTTATGTGTTGTACATTATTCGGCCTTTTCTGTGCTATGCTACTGTTGTAATTTTGTCAAGAATGTCATTTTAAAGAGACTTCACATTTATAGTATTATGTCATATTTTCATTGGATTATTTTGATGCTTTATGCCGGATCATTTTGGGGTTTTTTTGTTTGTTTTTAAATCAGTTTTTATTTGCAGTTTCGAAATGAGTAATTTCGATTTGGGGCTGGAGGGGGAAAAACCCCACAAAGTTTTATCATTAGGCCATAATGTAGCCATAGCAGAAAACCTGGCATTTATTCGGCTCATTACAAATATAATGATGTCAGCGTCTTTTGTGATGTATAAAATACTTGTCGGGCATTGCTCTGTCAACACAACAGGGCGGGAGATGTGAGTGTCGTTCGGTGTGTGAAATACAACAGCTCTGTATTGGCATCACAGAAATTCCCCGATGCACCGATGTCGCCCCGAACGGTTCTGCTACGAACTCTTCTTCTAGTTGGCAGCGCGTGGTGGCATCTGCGGCCTTGTCATCGATCCCACGGTCCAGACCTGTGCTCTGTCCCCCAAGGTTAGGTCTGTGGAACATTCTGGGATCAGGTCCCACTGAATAGTGGCGTGTCAGCAGCCTATTCAAACAAACGGGCTGATGGTAGCACTATGTATGCGGAGCCGGGAGAGGGGAGGGGGGGCTGGACTGCTAAAACTGGTTCGGTTTGACCAAGAAGGGTGACTCCATGAAAGGTCTGGATAGGTTCTTGGTGTCCCCACAGTCCGGCGCTTTGGAAGTGAAGCGGCCTGTTGCTGGGAGAATTAATCATGAGCATGTATTCATAGGAGTGAGAATATTAAGTCTGATACGAATTGACATGTTATTTAAAAATAGCCACCAGTGTTGGAAAAAAAACCACTTCCACTTGAATATTGCATATACAATCCATCTAATAAGATGAATTGATGATGTGTAGTCGGAAACAAAACTCATGAAAGGCACCATATTTTTTGTACTGTATGTGGCGTGATGCGTTTCAATGTTTTTCAACGGTCAAAATCCCGCCAAACCTGAAGATTTTTTTTTCTTATTTACATTTTTTTTTTAATTTTATCGGGCGTTTGGAATGTCACAGTGCACTTGTTTTTATTCAAATGTTGTAATATAGAATACATTTGGAACTTCTGTGTTCTATCTTGAAACGCGTCAAACTCATTCCCTGCCAGCCATTTTACCGCAGTTTGCCCGATCTTTCAAGCCTTCCAGATTGTCTTCTGTGAACCTACCAAAATAAAGAGTAAACTCTATTCTTTCCCCAGAGAAAAAGGTTTTCCACATTTCTTTTGTTCTTCAGTAATTGGTAGTGGAGGGTGTGTGTGTTTTTCTTCTTCTTCTTTGCCCCAGCCCTAGTTGGATCGTAGTTGACGGTAGCAATGAATGAGTCAAAAGTAGCTTCAAACCGATTTTGGTCATAGTTCTGCAAATTTCCATCAAATGTAGGATGCCTTGTAATCTTTGTGCAATCGTGGGTGAGTGAGTCGCTTTTTTTAATTTTCCGGCATTTTCTCGCGAATATTAAGACATGATTAATCATGCAGTGAATTTTGTAAGCAAGGTGCTTTCCGAGCAAAGAGCTCTCACACGGCCAACGGGCTTTTGCAGAAACCAACTTCACTTAGTCTGTCAGGAATGTCAAGGCAGGATTTGCACCACCTCGCTCTTTCTCTAAATCCCATGACGGGGATACAATTCCTTTTGTTTCGTTTCCAAATGCAGATTACAGCCAACCGAGGCTCTAAAAAAATGTAAGTTGGCACCTCCGAATCACGGTGGCCAATTTGAAGTCAACCGATTTGATTGCCCCAATGACGTGGGTTGTGTCAGGAAAGGCCATGCAACATAAAAACTGTGCCAAACAAATCATGCGAGTGACTCGCTGTCGCGCCCTCTGATGGGACAAGTCAAAAGTGGCAACAACTTGTGACTGCCGCTTCAAGTAAAGCCTTTGTTGCCTTCCACTCGTGACCCGAGTTGGTCAACTATACATTCCAGAAACAGCTGATTCAAGATAAAATCACGTGAATCATACGTTTGACAGAAGAAAGATTGAAGGCTTTGTACGTGAGAGTACAAAGCTTGATTGACTTGACCTCGCGTGAACTTCAAATTAATTTGAAGCAACGCCGTGTGGACGGGGGGAACAGCCTTTTTGACTTCCTCTTTGCGTGCGTTCGTGGATGTGTGTGGGTGTGGGTTTGTGTCCACTCTTTGCTGGAATATGAGTGAGAGTTGTCATCTGCAAAGAAAGTTGTTTAAACCTGATTCTTCGCAGTCAATATGCTAATGCAAATTCATAAGTGGGAACATTACAGGTATATAAAATAAGTATATATATTTATAAAACATAAGCTCCAAACTTTGAGTTTTGGTTAGCACAGGGGTGGGCAAACTTTTTGGCTCGGGGGCCACATTGATTTCTAAATTTGACAGGTGGGCCGTGTCAGGACAAGATACGGTACATATAAAAAAAATGTATATGTTGACAGTCCATACCAGACATCAACAGAACAAGTAGTCCCATACCTTTTTTTTTTAATGAGAACAGTGAAACAACTATGGTATATGTCCTGTATGAAGGTTCAAGTATGTAAGCAACATACATGTGACAAAACAAGCAACAAAGTGCAACAATATATTGGCCAAAAACTGCAGCAAGCAGTACAAGTATATGACAAAATATAACAAAGTTAGGACTATTTGCTACAAAATGAGTGTAAGAGACCTGGTGGCTTTTCTTTCGACTCACTCATTGTCTCTGACTTGACCTCCACTCGATCACCACACATGACAGCGTTGCTCAGCTGATGTCGCGCAGCGAACTTTTGAAGCCAGACACGGGACGCTTCGACGTCTTCTATGCTCATAGTTAGCGCTATGGGGCTCGCTTCCTCTCTTTTTAGCGGTCCAGTTTGCGGAAAGATTTTAGCACGATAGCAGTCAAACCATTCCAGGAAACTTTTATTTACTCGACTGTCCGTCGAGCCGCAAGCAATTCTCTCTGGGCATGGAAATAGCCAGAATCGGACTGAGCACAAATGACTTTCTCGTTTTTCAAAGTCTTGTAGATTTGAGTCTTTCAGACTCCAAGCGTCTCCTCAATGTTTCGTACTTTGTAACCCGCTTCGTTTAATCAGATACACTTCACTTTCTCTTCCGTGGCCATTACTGTACCTTTTCGTTGATCAGGCCATGATCGACAGGACGTGAAAATATTCGCAATTGCAGTAAAACTCACTGCAACAAAGAGTCACTTGCATGTCGCTGTTTTGGATCCAATGATAGAAAATAGCGGCGCGGACACACTTATTCCGTCGTATCGAGCGGAGTTGCTTGAGTTTGGCGCTACTGCTGGCTTCCGTATTGTCTCCCCCTCCCTCCCTGTGCTCTGCAACTTCAAGTAACTGCGCCACCTGGCGTTGAAATGCCTGTCATTACAAGTCCAAATGAAATGAATGCAATAATTTATATCGTACCTTAATTGTGTTGTGTAGCAACATTCGGCGGGCCGGATTAAAAAGCCCAACGGCCCGCATCTGGCCCGCGGGCCGTAGTTTGCCGATTTCTGGGTTAGCATCTGGATAAAAGTGCAGACCCTCCCAGATTCGTTTCTGCGTATTGTCTTGTACGAACCAGGAAGCATGTGATTTTTTTTTTTTTAAGTGCAGTGAAGAAAATCAAATCTGTTCCTCCTTCCATTTTATTGTTTATTCTTGGCTGTCATCCTCAAATACTCTGAAGAACTCCAATCGTCAGCCATGCGTCTGGGGGACACAATGACAGCAGACTCGCTGGCTCATGCTCGGCTCGTGATTGATGCATTTGATAACAGTTATCGAGGTGATTTACACATGGATAGTATTGACTGCTGCTTGCTTTTGAATTCTTTTGCGAACCGACATAGCAGCACCTATTTGGGGCACACGTACATTTTTCAGTCAAAACGATGAATCGTTGCCTCCCTAGATGTAATCAACCTTCATGACGTGTGTTGCGAGAATTGTGTCAATTGATTGATAGTGGTGACAAATTTCCTTTTTTTTTTTCCTTTTTCATTCTAGGTCCTGTCATCACAACCATTGATCACATTTAATGGAAACCAAGGGGTAAGTCATGGGCCCACGCATTTGTTTATCTGGTTGCACGTTGTCACTTTTAGCTCAACTCGATGAAAGAACTTTTTTTTTGTTTGTTTTGCTTTGAACATAACCACATGATCATGTCTGGCCCGCAGCGATGTGCCAAACTACTCTATCTTGACTTTCCCCCTGCACACTGTATCATCAAATTTAATAACAGTTTATTATCATATACACACAGGCATGGTGTTGGATGTAGGGATGGACATTTGACTCCATTTCGAATGTCAAATATGGGAACACTTAGGCGTAGAAAAATAAGTAGTGTGTTTCCGGTAACATGAAATTTCAGCATAGGGTCGGTAGGTCGGACGTTTTTTTTTTTTAATCTTTTTTTTTGCCCCCCATCAAAAATGTAAACAAAATACCCATAAAACATAAAACAAGGAGACATTTTTACTATTATTGAAACCCCCGCTCGCCGCCGCTGGGTGTCTCGTTACCTCTGCGTCCCGCGTCCTAGACGGCCCGTGGTGTTCGTCAAATAGTTCGCGGAATCTTTTCGATTGGATGCTATTTTCTTAAGATTATGGTGCGAGCATGCGACTGTGACACACAAAACGCGGTTTAAAGTGTTGTCGGAGATCGTGGCCGCCGCCACGATTCAATGTTGTTGACAGACGACAGGGCAAACCACGCGCACGCTCAACGTGAATATCGCGAGAGTTTGCACTGATGTGAACGCCCTAAATTCATCTTTCCTTTTATTATTTATAATTTTGTCTGTGGTTTTATTGTTCTTGTTTTGATTATAAAGCGTCCTTGAGTGTTTTGAAAGGCGCTTATAAATGAAATGTATTATTATTATTATTTGTGGCATGTTATAACCACAGCCACAGGGTCAGTTTACGACGGCGTGACGTCACGGCCGTAAAAGTGTTCATATGAAAAGGTGACTACTGACAATAAACGGCAGTGAGCACAGAGTCAGACTCCCCGCGTTTATTAAACACAACAATGGCAACGAAGATGGAGCTTCCACTCTCGCCTCTTCCTCCGTTCCTCGCCCTGCCTGGCGAGCCGCCTGTCCCGTGGCCCCGCTGGTTGGAATCGGTCGAGACCTTTATTGAAGCCGTTGGGCTCGCCGACGAATATCGCGAGAGTTTGCGCCGATGTAAACGCTCTAAATTCATCTTTCCTTTTATTATTTATAATTTTGTCTGTGGTTTTAATAATAATAATAATACTCTTTATAAGCGCCTTTCAAGACACCCAAGGACATTTTACAATAACAAAAACACAAAACAATACAAAACAATACGGGTTGAGCAGCGGCAGCCAAACGCGCCAGCGGTCACTCAACCCGGAGGAGTCTCTCTCTCTCTCTCTCTCTCTCTCTCACCTCCAGGACATCTCCACGGGTTTTATTGCTCTTGTTTTGATTGTAAAGCGTCCTTGAGTGTTTTGAAAGGCGCTTATGAAATGAAATGTATTATTATTATTATTATTATTATTACACAAATGTTTGAAGGTTTGAAAAAATGCAGACCATAAAGTTTTTGTTCGAGGTAGAAATTCTCGGTCGGTCGGGTTACTGGAAACACACTACTTTTTTTTCTACGCCTTAGCAAATGCTCATGTTCTATGTCATATTTTGAAGAAAAAAAATCTCATCAAAATCAAACTTCTTGGCACTGAATCAACAGCACGGCTGCCGCAAGCAGCCACAAAGGGAACTCCATTTTGCCTCAAGTGCTGCAAGGCACTGTTGACTGATTCGTTTCGCAATCGACAGCTTTCTTCACGATCAATGAATCGTTTCTCATCGTCATCCCGATAGCTCAGGGGTGTCTAGCTCGTTTTTGTCGCCGGCTACATTGTCGTCACGGTTTCCCCTCGGAGGGCCGTTATGACCATATAAATGTTTAACCACCTCCACATATTACATACACAGCGCACAACAAATCGATGGAGAACTTGTTTTGAAACCAGAAGTCAAGAAAAATTGCTGGTTCAAACATTGTGATTATGGATTAGATATGACAATTTGAAATTTTGGTTCAGACTTTGGCAAGCATCATGGAAGTTGACATGCTTGATTTGCTTTTTGCGGTCCACATAAAATGACGGGGCGGGCCAGATCTGGCCCCGGGGCCTTGACTTTGACACCCTTTGAACAGTATCGGCAAAGTCACAAGGATACGTTGCCATTACTGTTGCGTGGGCAGTCATTTAAGTTGCGCCACAAGGCCGAACAAACCAATGGGCAATGCGAAAAAACATGGCGCGATCCAACTGCCTGGCTATTAACTACAAAAAGCAATATTCTTACACTCGCACGTATATTGAATCCTTCCATGCGCCACTCCACCACAAAGCAAAGTGGGAATCAGGTGTGCCTCCTTCAAATAAATGCCTCCCATCACAAAAAATAAAAATAAAACCCTTTTTACCATTGATGGCCTCGTTTATGCACAAATAATGAAGAGTTAACCGCGTTAGCCCATTTGGGCTTTTGTCTGTGCGATCCTCTCATGGGTCATGTTTGTCATATGCCCAAATCAGATGGTTTGCCACATGTTCTTGATTGGATGTTTCAGTCTATTAATGCAGCCGATGCCCTTCTGAAGTGATGCAGCAGACTCACTCCTTTCGGAAAACGTGTTGCCGCTGAGGTCAGAATGTTCGGCGCAAGTGCGAAAGTGGCTAAATGACACAGCAGATGCTTCCATGACACGATTTCAAGCGTTCACTCTCAGCTCTCGACTGAGCTCACGCACGCACAGCAGCATGTTTCTCACATGGCGGAGGCAAGAAAAAAAGGGGGCGGGGTGAACGTGCGTAATCACAGATGTCTGAGTCGTGTGGATGAGAGGATCCGCTGGCTTTGAAGGGGCACTCGATTGGTATAAACATCGGCACTGATGTCATATGTCTGTAAAAATGTCACTGCTTAATGGCGTCGACACCCTTTAAAACTCGCATGTCAGTTTTCTTACGTCTTGTGTTGATAATTAAGCCTTTATCGTTAGCGTACTCATTCCTTATAGGTTGACGCTCAAGTTATAATACTCGTGACGGAGATGAGTCCAGAATATGAAGAGATGAGTCGAAACGTTGGCTTTGGACTCATCTCATCGTAACCTTTTGTGTCCGGTATGCATTCCATTGCATCTCCCAAAATATCCAACCCAAAACCATTCCAATTTTTTTGGGTCATGGTAGTACAACTCACTGTGCTTCTGTAAGGTGGGGCGAGACCGGTTGTCATCGACAGAGAATTTCCCACTTTACCGTGTGGAGTTTATTTTATGAGACACTGTCTTGCGACCATGCCATGATGTCACACTATTATGGAAACGGGGAGGAGCCCAAATTAAATGCCAGTCATCAGGGACTCTTGTCAAAAATTTTCCCCTACAAGCCACATATGTATGATATTACAGTCATAATAGTCGACTTAAAAAAAAAATAATAATACCGGTAATTAATTGCGGTTCATGATTGATCCGCAAGTGAGTTGTTAAGTGAATCGCTTTCTGTCTTTTTGGAACTTAGACAGGAACATGTCACTCGAACACAATCCCAGAACATTGTTCACAATGTAACCCAGTCGTCCATTGTTGCTCTACTTCTGTGTCTCTTGGGTCATCTCCGTGGCTTTGAATTTGTCCTTTTTTTTCCTAATGAGTCCATCCTGAAAAGAAGTATTGTTTTCTTGATGCCAAGCAGAATGAAAAGATGAGCAGACTTGCAGGCTCGACAAAGCAGGAGGGGAGTGTTTGGGCAGCCTGTTTAAATCCACTTGTACCAGTAGCCAAAGCTATAAACGGGGCATTGTTTGTAGACAGGAAGTGCCGTCTCATTTGCCGTTTTAGTAATGTCTTAACACTCACCTTATCTGTTTTGTGGTTTCAGTGACGCAAAGCACTTGCAGTGCACTTTGCTTCTCTTCTGGTACTAAATCAAAATTGTTAGCTTACCCTGTTGCTGTGTCTTAGCTCTGGGTGCTGCAAGATTGTATTCCTCAGTCTCGATTTTGCTGCACTACTCTATTCCCACGAATATGCCTCCGCACCTTACCTTTGGCCCCAAAGTAAATAGTAGGACGTCGCTTTCCTCCGTTGCCGCTTGCTAAGCTTTCCGGTTCCAAATAAACAGCATTGAGTCAGAATATGAGTCCTGAATTCAGTACAGTATTGGAACTGATTCGTATTTGTGCCTCTCTTATTCAAACATTCTTTTTTTGTTTTGTTTTGTTTTTTGCTTAAGCAACAACTTTGCAAATTTTCTGAGGACAATGCAATTAGGACTTCTCTCTTAACGCCTGGCCATATTCTGACTATTCACACTTACAAATTGTACGCATGTGATGAGTTTGGGCCTGCGAGCCATTTGGTGTGGGGGAGCCTCACTCTCGACTCATTCTTTACAGTGAGTCACTGAGTCAACTGCGTCAGTCCTCTGCGGCTTCGCCTCCCTGCATCACAATCGTTCTCACGTCCATCTCCTCTTGGCTTCGGAGGTCTCCGGCTCAAATTGCAGCATTACATTTTATAACCCCTGTAATGTATAGCTGTGGAGTCGCCAACCAACATTTTCTGCCAATAACGCTAAATTACAAACCTGTTGTGATTTATGCGTTTGCACTCACTGGAGTTTGTTTTTCTGTTTGTTTTGTTGATCAGTGGAATTCACGTAAAACCAGAGTCATAAAATCATAGTCGTCGCAAAGAAAACAAGATTTGTGGTATTTTTTTTTCTGTCGGGTCCCTGAGTGGGCCTTTACCTCGTATTCGTTAAGCACGTATCAGCCAATAAAGGTAATTGAAAAGCAACTGTTTGCTGCTCTTTATGGTCAGTACAAGTGGGTGTTATTACATGCGAGAGTAGAGCAAAATGGACAGGAAAGAAAGGGCATGTATTCATAGTGGGCCACCTGCAGGCTTCACACATGTCGGCACCGCGAGGGATGAGGAACACAACGTACGTAATGGACTCAGTTAAAGTTGTCTCCGTCAGAATTTCACTTTAGAATTCATTTATTACCGCCACTTCAAGCGACAAAAAAAGCCATAGAAAATGCAAGACTTGATTTTTCGATCTAGAGCTGCAGCTCTGGAATATTTTTAGAACACCAAGTTTGACCAACTATCCCATCAATTAATTGAGTACCGGTAATTGAAAAAAATATATAGATTTTTTGCATTGTTTAACATGTGCCACATTTTCCATTGCCATCTCTGTGCTTTTGAGTGTGTGTGACTTTAAAAGGCGGGGTCTGGTGAGTGACGTGCGTCAGCAAATAAGACTACCGGGCAGTTGCTTGGTTTTTGACACAGGTTGGCTAGCGGCTTGCTGTTAGCTGGCTAACTGTTAGCAAGTTTGTGTGTTGAGTGACTGGGTGGAAGTGATGGGCCGTATGAGAGAGCGTATGAATGTGCTTGTTGTGCCACCCCCCGCCCCAAAAAGTGACTGAAAATCTAAACAGTTTTTTTTTTTAGATGTGAACTACCGGTAATCCCTAACTTTGTGTATTCTATCTTTTAGGACATTAATTACAAATTCTACACTAGGTTTCTTCATTCGTGTACAGTATTTTTGATATGTCTGTTCTCTTGTTGCAAAGACACTTTGTTTGGATCATCGGAGATGTGCCATCTATAATAATAGAACAGAGAAAAAAATACCTGTCATAGCTTCTAGCCAGAAAACTGGAAGAATGGGAAGCAGTTGTGTGGCTTGAAGAGGTTTTCCGGGGGGGGGGGGGTTTGAGTTAAAAAAAAAGTACTGGACCACATTTGCGAAGCCCTGGGTGGACTTTTTTCAAATTCAATTTAATTGTAATGAGATGGGAAAGAACAAATATTATATGCATTCCCACGCTGTGTGGATAGCAGCAGTTTTCAATTATTTTGCACAGGGGGTGGAGAAAATGATCCTGCCATATATCCTCAAATGATTCCAATTCTGAAAATCATATTGAGGAGTTAGGCAAAGCTATGTCAACGGTATTTTTTTTTCTGGGGTTTTAGAGTGAAAGGATTAGTTAAAGTAAAATAAGCCCAAAGTATGGTGATACCATGACTTTACTTTACCACGGCTGTGGTTTTCCAATTTCCCCTTCAAATAATCTTCTGTCTATTCTGTGTTTGGCACTAAAGAAACAAAATACAACCCAAGTTACAGAGTAAGAGGAGTACTATGTGCCAATGTGTTGCTGTGAGAGAATAGGATTGTAAATGCTTTTAAAAACCCTGATGCAAGTGTTTTATAGGTTCAAAAAGTGTGCGGACTCCCCATAAGGTTTAAATGTATTTTAATATTGAATACGACATAATTTTTGCCAACATTTATTTAATCATTCCTTATATTATTGTATCACAATAGCATCTTTCCTCCAGATTTTCAGTTTCTATATCCACTGAACTTGTTTTGTTGAGTCACATGTTGATGTTGTTGGTTTTTGCCTCTTGCAGAAAATTTCAATACCACGGTCGGAAAATTCCAATGAACTGCACACGTTTACTTTCTACCTGTCCAACGTGGGCAGAGACAACCCGCAGGGCAGCTTTGACTGCATTCAGCAGTACATCACCAGGTGAGAGCCCCACTCTTGTCGCTCTGCTCAGCCGCTCCCTATCATCATAAAATATGTCCCGAGTCGATGGCACTTTTGGGATATCAACCGAGGAACGATAAGTTTCGTCAGTTTTACCGACTGTCATGGAACTGGGTCAGACAACGGGTGAAAAGGAGAGGCTTTGAGCAAGTCAATCATGCGTTGACACTCGAGAGCGTGGAAACAATCCCAGGAGGCAGACCAGATAAGGCGCATGGGGCTGTAAACAGTTCATAGCAACTTCACATTTTATATCGTTGTGAAATAGAATGCACCAAGTGTTGGATTATTCACCCACTATTAGGAAGGAAAGTTTGATGATGCCTTGATAATCAGCTGGTGCGGACCAGAAAAATCAAATGTCTAATTCAGGATGGCAGATTTATTCGATGTATATAAAAGGCCTAAACATTAGGGGTAACTTATTTTATTATATTTTTCTGCCTGTCCTCTAAAACATAATTTTATACAGTCCTAAATACAAGTCAGCGTTAGCACAAAACCTTCAGTATTCTGCTAGAAAGTTAAAAAAAAAAAAGGTCAGGAAAAGCCTACTAGAACAGTTGAACTTCATTTTGGGTTAACCCTATGTTGCATGGCTTCTGCAGGAGTTATTCAATTGTGGTTTGTTTTTAAATTTAGGGTATATTATGGCCAAATATCATAATAAATTCACAATTTTGGGAAAAAAATACATAATAGGGGGGTACTTGTGTACATAATGGTCACTACAATTACCTTGCCAAAAAGCATGGCAGTACTGATAGGTAACACATAGAAACTGTTATTTATTGTGTTCTATATGTTCTATATACTCTTCTGCACAAGTACAATAGGGTATTTGGACCTTTTCATCTCACGGATAGAAATTATTCAACATTTTGTGGACCCTCTTTCACCTTTTCCTCCCGCTGTTGCGCACGCTAGTGACATCTTGCGGTGGATTTAAAAACTAAAACTGGTAACTTGAATAACCAATATGAGTTAAAGTTGTGGTTACTGTAAGTAACCCGTATGCAACATATGGTTAATGAGAGGAACTTTGTGTGATGGTGGGCTTGGTTCATTTCGAACACAGCCACACCCCCGGTTATAAGAGGGAGTGCAGGCTTATGCAATCACATTGTTGCTGGTGTTTATTTTTTGCTTCTTCTCTCTAAAACAGGTATTTTTTTCCAATTTAAGTTGTATACGCTAGAAGTCACAAATATGGTGGAAAAAGTTTTGAAATGTACTCTTGGTCGGTTTTTTTTTTTCAACATTTGAACAGGGGTGTGTGAACTTATTATATCCATTGTACATCCGCACCATGGCCAGACAAACGCCAAGATACCGAGAGACAGGCTAGTGAAACCAGAAGTCAGTAGGACGACTCATCCTTGAGCCCTACAAATTGACCTCCGGTTCTATGTTGTCAAGTATCGTTGACCTTTTCCACACCAAAGTACATTGACTAGCTCTCATTGCTGTTCCACTGTGCGCAAAAAAAAACAAAAAACAAAAATTTAATATGAACTGAAGTCAAAACCAGAAAGGAGATTCACTCTGCCGAGTGTCAAAACTCTCTGTCCCTGAGCAAGTGGAGTCACGTGTGAGTTGAACCACATCTCGGGCTGGATCCTTATCAGTGCGCCGGGCGTCCATGTGAAACCATAAAATGACAGCGCTCGGCCCTTTTGCTGCCGCGGCATCTCATTTGCTGCCAAACTATTAAAATGGACGCACGAAAGCGGTCAGACAGAGAGGCATTGCTGTGTTCATGTGGAGAAATCCAGACATACGGTAATTGGGAAAGTAATAGTAAAGTTGCACCCAAAACATGTCCGGAGTCAAACTGTCTTTGGTTACAGTATAAAACTTGTCGTTTATTTAAATGTTTTGTCTAGAATAACAGCCCCCTTTTCCCCATTGAATCTTTGAGTCACCCCGCCCTGTTCTTCCTCTCTCACGGTCTCTCCTCTTTGTTTTGGCAGCGAGGGTAGCATTCAGCTGGACTGCTTGGGTGCCATCCAAGACAAGATTACTGTATGTGCCACAGACGACTCTTACCAGAAGGCTCGAGAAAGCATGGCCCAGGTCGAGGAAGAGACGCGCAGCAGGGGCGCCATTGTCATCAAGCCCGGCGGCAGATTTGTCGGTGAGCGGCATTCCTTAAGAAAGACACCAGAAAAAACAAAACGCATCATTAAAAAAATGAAAATATCTCCACTCATGTAGCAATTTAAGAGAAAATTGTGCATGCTGCAACCTCCCAAGCTGTCTTGCAGGATACCACCTATACTGGAGTTGGAGATTTATTTACTTTTTTTTTAGACCACCACCACCATGTGAACAAAATGGTGCACCCCTCCAAAGCCATAAACTCTAGTGTTGAACACACACACACACACACACAAAAGAGAAAAGATGCCTCAAAAGTCAACAAGTTCAAATCGCCATGTGTGGCATCATCAAATCTCATGAGACTTCAGTCAGTGGGCATCTTCAGTCGGGTAAACACATAGTGATTATTCTCAATGATGATCGTATGATGTGGAGTGTCTTCAGAAGAATTATTGCTCCCCGTTCTGTTTGGAAAACAGGCGAGGTCTACAATCATTGCACAAATGGCATTTGCTTATTTATTCAGCTTTTCTGGTTTGTTTTTTTAAGACACACAGACGTATAACCGTGATAGCAAAGAACAATATGAACAATACCCATTTAGGAAATATCATTTATGCGACTACACAAATGTTCAAGGCTTGCTAAACTGCAGTGTCATCCCGAAATGCAACCCATCATCAATGTTGTGGCTCCGCCTCCTTTTCCCTTCAGGCAAAAGGGTTCAGATCCGGAAACCGGCATCGGCCCTGTCCGACGTGGCCCCCTCGCGCAGGACCTCTCGGCCCGTCATCATCTCCAGCAGCGCGGTCAAGAAAGCGAGCACTCAGCACAGGCCGCTACGAGAGCGCCTGGTGCACCTGCTGGCCCTCAAGCCTTACAAGAAGCCCGAGCTGCTCCTGAGGTTGCAGAAAGACGGCCTCTTGCAGTCTGACAAAGACTCCCTGGACAGCCACCTGCAACAGGTCACATGCGCTCTCTGCTGTAACTGGCCGACTTCGCTTCTCAAATCCGTCCTTAGCGCTGACCTCTTTTCATTTAATAGGTGGCAAACTTGAATGGGAAAGATAATACCCTCACATTGAAAGACTGCTTATATAAGGAAGTTAATAAAGACTGGCCCGGATACACGGAAGGAGACCAGCAGCTTCTTAAGAGAATCTTGTTCAGGTACAATTGCCTTTAATTGTAAAGCAGTCATCACCATCAGTTTTGTATTGGTTGGCAAGATTGTGATTAGTTTTGATCATACACCTGATGCGGTAATAAAAAAAAAAAAAAAAGTTACATTCAGCTGGATGACCGATCAGATTTTTTTTTTTCAAGGTAGCTCTGGATGCTGATAATCTTACAAGACAGTTGTACTATTGAGATAAAAGTTTTGGGTTTTTTCAGAGAAAATTAATACTATTAGAAGTTTTCTTTTTCTTATGGGCCTTCGTATTCAGGCACACAGGTTGCTCGAAACTGATTTCCTCTGCTGACTTCACATTTACTTCTATTTTCTGCACGGTTATTAGTTATTATTAGTTTTGTCACTGAATGCCTAGCAGACATTCTTGTTGTAAGTCTCGCTTCAAAGCAAAGACGATACCAACCTGTACTTTTAAAAAAATCAAGGCTGTCACGTATCAAAAGGCAACTAAATGTCATGGATTATGCAGTCACATTTGACATATTGATGCCTAATTATGGCCGTTTCGAAAGCACCCTTTGTATGTGGCGCCTCCGAAGAACAACTTGTGATATGTTGCCATCCGCGCAATGGATTAAGTTTATTGACATCATAAGCTGTTGGCTTTCTTCCCAGTGGAAAAAAAAATCTGGTTCCTCAGGATCTGCTAGAAGGAAAGGCTCGCTTCCATTTGGCTATATATAGATCAGGCTCAGCCGATCACTCATAACTGAATTGAACGGGATAAGCTTGTTTGTGACGAATAAATGCTCCCGTAATAATATCGAGTGCACCGCTTAACCATTTAGAAAGTGGAGCGGAGACCTCTGCAAAGCCACTCGAATTTTATGCTTCCTGCAGCACAAAAACATCCGTTACCACCAACATCCTAAACTTTTCACAGCCCCCAAATTTTTTTCTTCACTTGCACATTTCCGAAGCTAAATTATTCTCACTTAAAAATATCAAGAGTTGCTGTCACTAGACAGACAAGTAAAACTCAGAGATGGGTGACTGGAGGAAAAGACCACTTTGAGGGTGTTTTTAGTGACAAATTAGCAATTTAACTAAGGTAAAAGTTTTTTTAAAAATAGGTTTTGAGAAAATTCTGACCCTTTTAACTTGCAATATCTGCATGTTTGCTTATGAGGTTTATATTCATGCTTAGAGTGCATCATTAGTGGGTTGCTCCCAAAATGTACTCGCAAGCACACCCACCCATCTACTTACACACTCACACCGCTCCGGCAGCTATCAGTCACATAGGACGCACGCAGCAACATGACTGTACGGCACGTGATGCAACAGAGTTCCAGCACATGCTGATCTCTGTTTTCCTGGTGTGTGTGTGTGTGTGTGTGTGCGTGTGCGTGTGCGTGTGCGTGTGCGTGTGTGTGTGCGTGTGCGCGCGCGCATCTTGTTTGTGTGTTTGTGAGGTGGCAGTAGTCCAAGGTTCAGCCATGTCAATTGACCGCCTCTATTCGAGCCCCCAGCACACACACGAAAACGCTTGGGTCACCATGTTAGATTTTGTGTCCAACTGCCCCCCCCCCCTTACTGACAATCAGCTGTGGCTCATTTACTCTGTTATGTTTAGGAAAAAGTACAAAAGCTGAATTCTACAGCAGCCGACTGTAGTTATCTGCTTGCACCGTTTGATCGCATGAACACAGTTCTTGTCCGACCAGTCGCATGTGGGGGGAAAGTATGGCCGGTCACTTATTGGGAATGAATGCGTTTGTTCTTCCAGGAAACAGTGCCAGTCTCAGAACAATGCCGCTCCTCCGCCAGAGAGCCCGCCCAAGGATTTAGCCAGCAGCTCACCGTCACAGGTGAGCATCCTGCTGCCTTCACACGAAACACATTCAACACTTTGCGGGCCATTTACTGTGTGCCATGATAACATTTAATTTTGGGTATTTGTCATAAGAAAAAAAAACATTTTAGAGCCTGAAATTGCACGTTTTTGTAAGATACCCTTGTCACCGGTTACCTCTTTCACACAGAAAACCAACCAAATTCGTATATAATAGCCCTAGCCGTAAATACGCAGCAACGTGGCATCCAAAAATGCTAATTTTACGTGTGACAAAGTCAGCATCCGATGACTAAAATGAGTCCAGCAGGGTGGCAGTGGTCAGCGTGTGGGAGTGAAGGAGAACTGAAATTGCAGATGAAACAGGCTGAAAATGTAGATGTCAAGGGCTGTTTACTTTTCACAGAATGCAGCAAAGTGGGCTATGGCGGCAATACATTTAGCTTTTACACACAAACACTGAGATGTCATCAGTATCTGTTGTGGTATATAAAACACTTGTCAGCCGTTAACAACTTCATTCAAATGCATTGCCGGTAATGTGTCTTTTGGCATTATTTTACCCATATTATGAAGTCAAACTAAAACTGCTCACCCTTTGGATTTAAAACGTCTACACACCCCTGCTCAAATGCTAGGTTTTTGTGACCCCCCAAAAAATGAAACGAAAATCAATTATTACAAAATATTTTCCACCAGTGAATGTGATCTATAACCTGTTCAGATTAGAAAAAGGAAATCTTTAAAGGGGAAGTTGTCACGTGAGGAGCAGAATTTGGACCCGGAAGTAAACATGACACAAAAGTGAAAGTCTTCACGAAAATGGCTGGATGCAGAGGACATGGGAAAAAGCAGACATTCCCACTCGAAGAAAACTTGACATACTGACCACGTGTCACAGAATAACCCGAACTTATTATAGATCCCGAGACATCAGACCTATACAAAAGAATAAAGGTGACACTAAGCACAAAGCATAAAAGGTCCACAGCAACTGCATAGCAATTACCCAGCAACTGATACAACACGGAACATCCAGTCAGAACGGCAGTAAAAATTAACAACTGCGATAATGTGCTTGCACAGGCTCTTATAACTGGATGTCTGGGAATCACATTTCGACTCAATGTTATTTTAAACGGGAGTCAGCACATACACTTGTCACCATTTAAAGTGCTTCTGATTAACCCTGAATAAAGTTCAACTCTTGTAGTCGGCTAACAATTAACAAATATCCTTATTTGTGAATCTGTTGTTGATATTGTGTCATTTTTTTTTTCTCGCAGAAACGTCCTGCTGTAGACTTCATCGACCCCTTGGCCAATAAGAAGCCGAGGATATCGCACCTTGCTAGCAAAGCTGCACCAAGTCCTAACAATGGCAAGATCAGCTCATCCAACGGCAAAGCGGAGGCGGGCGGAGCGCAGGCAGGACTCGGCGCTCACCTGTCAGACAGCGCCCTGACATCCAGCTCCCAGCCCCTCGCCATGCTGGATATCCCCCGACCGTTTGAAGCGCTATCAGACGTCAGCAACGACTCGAGCCACAACGGCAGAGACTGCGACGCCCAGGAAACGACAGCAGAGAGGCTTTCCCAAGCGCCTTCGCTTCCTCCATGCACGACCGCGCGCCCCGCCAGCGCGTCCCCCACTCCGCTTCCGCGTGACCGGAGTCCGCCACCCGCCACTGGTAGCAAAAAGCCCAAGAAGAAATCCAAGAAGCATAAAGACAAGGATAAGAAAGATAAGGGGAAAGCCAAAGGCCAAGAGGAGAAGGAGAGGAAAAGTCCACACTCTGTGGCTGAGCCTGTTAGGACCTGTGAGATGAGCCCAGAAAACCTCAAAAGCAACAGTATTCCACTCAAAAGCACAAGTAAGTAACAAGTGTTCTCCTCCTGGATTTGACGGTCTGTCAAATGCAGCCTTCTTTGCCACTTTTTTTTTTTTTTTTTTTTTTTTTGAGCAGTGGTTGCGTCGAATGATCATCAATTTCACAAAAAATTATTATTATCCATCCATCCATCCATTTTCTACCGCTTATCCGGGGTCGGGTCGCGGGGGCAGCAGCTTTAGGAGGGAAGCCCAGACTTCCCTCTCCCCAGCCACTTCTTCGAGCTCTTCCTGGAGGATCCCGAGGCGTTCCCAGGCCAGCTGGGTAACATAGTCCCTCCAGCGTGTCCTGGGTCGTCCCCGGGGTCTCCTGCCAGTGGGACATGCCCGGTACACCTCACCAGGGAGGCGTCCAGGAGGCATCCTAATTAGATTTATTAATAATAAAATAATAATAATAATTCTTATTTTATTTGTGTGTACAATTTAGGGATCTTTGTTCATCCATCTGTACTTGTGACAAATATTGACCGCTTACAACCTGTTGCCATTCATCCACAGTATAGCAACCCGGTGTTCAAACAGGCCCAGATTCACATACTGAGTCAGTCAATTGAAAACAAGATCATTCATATTTCCGTCTGCATACTTTGTGTGACACTTTACATAATTTCAAATGTGTACCTTGACTCAGTGCAGGTTGGCAAACGCTCGGAGGATGCTATCCTTTACGAGTCCTGAAAACGTGATCATGTCACAAAGCAAAGAGAGCGTTGGTTTATGCCATGAGCTTTTTATGTTGCATCTTGACAGAGTTGCAAAACCGACTCTTCCCAGCACTTATTTCTGGCCAAATAACACATCACATTCAATCATGCAACCTCTGCAATAATATAATAAGAAAAATGCAAAAATGCATTGTTGTTTGTGACTTCAAACCCAACAATAAAGATTGATACTATTGATTGATACCCAATCCATTTCCACAATGCCTTCTCGACAAATTGCGCAACCCAAGTCATTCGCTTGACCTTTCCAGACATAAGTCGCAAACGAACCCTGACAGTTCCCCTCTGCAAAGTGTGCCTGCGCACAGCCACTGTGGCTTCACGCAATCAGATCATCGCATATGTTTGGGACAGCGACAAAGGGTGTGGGCACGGAGTTTGGGCTAGGTGTTAAATTTCACACTCTGGCTATTGCCACTTGCCCCTGATACTCCTCTTATACTACCTTGGAATAGGACTGGTTGGATATTGCACTTAGACAGCAAGCTTCTAATACAACATAGTGGTTGTTGTTTTTGTCATCTCCAGCCAATAGAATTCCATTTAACAAATAATAAGTCTTCATTTGCGCAGGGTATGAGTCATTCATTATGGGCTGAATGTATATTTACTCTGTTAGAAAGTAGAATAGAAGCAAACCCTTACACGTTGCTTCATAAGTCATCACTGCAAGGGATTTTCTTTTTTGTGTGTGACTCACGGATGAAACAGAGACCTCTGCTGGCCACTTGGGCACACTGATCCAGCCAACCTGATACTACTTAATGATGCATTACTGAAAGCTGGAAATGTCTAAACTATGACAACATGGAACATACCATTCAAAACAACAGGCATGAAAATTGGTGCAGAGCGATATCGATTGTCCATAAATGTATTTGGTAAATTGAGCCATTGAGACATTGAGTGGGGTAACTCAATTTTTGGCATTTTCTGGGAGAATGATTAAAAGTTAGGATATGTGACTGGAGTCAAATCTGGGGCGGGGGGTGGGGGGGTGTATTTCATTCCCTGTCATTCAATTATTATTTTTACAGAAGTTGTGGTTATCCTCAGGTTTTGCCATTTACAAAATATAATGCTTTTGCACTTGGATGATATTGGATATATTAGTATTGGATAAATTAATCCACCAATGAAGTACTCTCATCAGTTTCAACAGTTTAATCTTCATCAGTATCATCTAGATTGCCTCAAAGAGAAAAAAAAGTGGGTTTAGAAACAAGATGGCTCAATATGGGTGTAAGTCCAAACAAAAGTCAAATGCATTTAATATTTCATGAAAGTGGGCGGCCCGGTAGTCCAGTGGTTAGCACGTTGACTTCACAGTGCTGAGGTACCGGGTTCAATTCCAGCTCCGGCCTCCCTGTGTGGAGTTTGCATGTTCTCCCCGGGCCTGCGTGGGTTCTCTCCGGGCACTCCGGTTTCCTCCCACATTCCAAAAACATGCATGGCAGGCTGATTGAACACTCTAAATTGTCCCTAGGTGTGAATGTGAGCGTGGATGGTTGTTCGTCTCTGTGTGCCCTGCGATTGGCTGGCAACCAATTCAGGGTGTCCCCCGCCTACTGCCCGAAGACAGCTGGGATAGGCTCCAGCACCCCCTGCGACCCTAGTGAGGATCAAGCGGTTCGGATAATGGATGGACGGATGGATTTCATGAAAGTTGATAACATTCCCTTGAACTCTCAGGGAAATACACTGGCACCGGCGGCCATTTTGGAGAATGTGAGTTGGCACGATGATGCGCTGATGAATCGGGAAAAGTGCAGAGTGCCTTAAAGGTCTGCTGACTGTCTGTCAAAATTGCAACCGACTGTTGAGTTACACCAGTATTCAACCGAAACTGCTCCTTTTCTCTTAACAATGACCAACATGGAGTTTGAGCACTGTGACACAAATATTCTTTATATAAATGAAAAGGGCTGTCAGAAAAAATACATGTTTGTTTTTGCAGCTACGATTCACACAAAACAAACTAAATGTACAAGACATGCGAATGTCTGTTCTCTCACATGGTTGTCAGCCATTTTGTTTGCGTACATTCTACAAGACTCTCTTGTGGTTGGACCTCATGAACTCAGTGCGATACTGTTTTTCCCAATTAGCCAGCGGTCTTGAATGCAACGTGACACTGCTTTTGTTATGGAGTTTCCCGGTACATGTTCATGTTACTGTCACTGTGTTTCAGCTCTGAACGGGATGTGCAACAGTGCCAGTATTTCATCGTCGCCGGAGGTGGCCGACTACTTATTGTAAGTTCTTCAATGTTTTGCGTTTCCCTTCCACCCTTGAAGTGACATTTACAGTGGATATGCATAGAATAGATCTCTAATTTATTACATGATAATTAAAAAATGTTGGTAGACATTTTAGAAAGGATCGTGCAAGTTGTCATGTTTGAGCTGCTTTCGCGGGCCACATCAAATGATGTCGCGGGCCAGATCTGGCCCGCGGGCCTTGAGTTTGTTAAAGGGAAAAACAAAGAAAGAAAATACCCAATATTGTGACAACAAATGATCTATCTACCACTCACACCTTTTATTCCATCTTGTGCTACATGTTTATAATTTCCAACTTGAAAAATAGTGGATTGTGTTTGACTTCCACTTACCGGTAGTTTGTCCGCTCTTCTTGTAACCGTTTCTCGTAATACCCATGCTAGGAAGTACACGGTGATCACGTCTCCAGAGCAGCGTCAGAGGTATAAAAACGACTTCAACTCGGAGTACAGCGAGTACCGCGGTCTGCACGCTCGCATCGAAAGCATCACCAGGCACTTCTCCGAGCTGGACAACGAGCTGAAGAAGTTGCAACAAGGCACAGACAAGTACAAGGTAGCGTTTCTGTTCGGACGCAAGTAATATCTTTGTGCCACGCCAACATTAAAAACAAGGCGGTGTCGTGTTCTGTGCTTTACAGACAATCCACAATCAGATACTCCAAGAGTATCATAACATTAAAAAGGTACGTTTTTGCCATTTTCACACATGAATGAATGCCGGTTAGAAATATAAATATGTATGCCCTGACCAAATTGTTTATTCAGAGTCATTTGTTATGTGTTGAATGGGTACACTGTAACTGGGAATTTGTACAAGCAAATGAAAAATGACTAAGACGCTCTCTCGAAGTATTCATTTAAGAATCTATTCTCGATAGTAACTATCCAGTGTTGTAAGTGTGTAGTTGATTAGCATGTTCTACATGTTGATAGATGATAGACAATTTGAGATGAGTGATTTGTGTTAAGCGTTTGTTCCCGAAATGAATTCAACTCGTATCTTAAGGCACCACTGTAAGTATACGCTTGTTTTGATTTTGCAGATCAATCCCCATTATAGCCAAGAGAAGAACCGCTGTGAATATCTGCACAACAAACTGGCACATATCAAAAGAGTCATCGGCGAGTACGATCAACAGCAACTCTGAAAGTAAAAATACTTATTTGGATGAGGAAAAAGGAGGAGAAAAAAAACTCTGGAACTTTTTTTTTTTTTTTTTGCGTTTGGACAAGGATGCTCTCATTCAGGCCAAAGGCTCTCAGAAGATGACTCAAACAAGGACGCGGATTCTTTGTCCTCTCTTTACTTTACATTGTGGAAGATGTCGCTGCCAGGCCTCTTGAGGCTGGGTTTTCTCTCTCTCTCTCTCTCTCTCTCTCTCTCTCTCTCTCTCTCAGCTTCTTCTCGTGAGATGTGAAAGAATCAGGGAATTAAAAAAAAAAGAAGGAAAAAAATCACCTCTTTCCAAGGAGATGTCTGTCCTGCTTTTGAGACTGGGAAGTGCTGGCCAATGATTTGTTTTAAGTTAGGAAAAAAACAAATGAAAGAGTCTTCCCTGCCTTATCTATATTGAGATGTATTTATTTTCACAGCCTCAAAGTGATGGGGGAATATCAGCGCTTTTTCAAGGCCATCTCTCCTCATTTTGAATGCCAGCCAGTATTTTATTCAGAAGCTGCCTTTTGCCCTTCATTCTTCTTCATCTCTCTTTAAAAGGAGCACGTATAGGTCGATAGAGCCGCACGTCATGTTTTCAGGAAATGCTTTCCAGCACTGAGGCTTGTTGTCTCGCTACTCATCATGCTTGAGAAGAGCCGCTCAAATGCTGGTGGCCAACAGAGAATTTGATCCGTTTAAAAAAAATAATTAAAACATGTATCAAACCTCTTTTTGGAAAACATTGAATCGACAAATTCTCAACTGACAAAAAGTTGTGGCTCATTTCAGGATGAACCTTGAAATTCACTCTACCCTTTACAAGTCAATCCTCTAAAGTTTTCAGTCATGCGTTCAGCGTTTCAGTACTTTTTGCACAACTAACTGTTCTCTAGTAAGGAGCTAACACTTTCAAGGATGTCCACTGTTATGCCTTTCTGTTACTCTTCCAGTCTTTCTGTGTCTCTCCTGGAAACCTGCTGATAACACTCTAAAAGTCGGTGGCCGCATCGTTTTGAAAACATAAGGTTACTTTCTGTTACTCTTCCAGTCTTTCTGCATCTCTCATGTAACCTGCTGACAACACTTTAAACTCCGTGGCCGTGAGAGTTGTTCAGAAAGTTCTGAAACGGCTGGCGCGCGTTGAAGTTTCAAGGTTGATTTCCGTTCCTTTGTCAAGATTGTAGTGCATTTTAGGTTCATCCTGAAAATCCACCCAACAACTTTTTGTGAATAGCATATATCATCACAATTATTCATTTCCTATGGCAGATCTCCATTTCGGGTCACGTTGCGTCCGCACGACTGTTAACATGAAGCCATCCTCCTCTGCGACAGATGTTTGCCCTTGACCACTTTTTGCCTTTTCCACCCCTTGCCCCCAAAAAACTTGATGTCAGACAAGCTCACGGGAGAGCAAGTCCAGTTCATCAGTCAGCAAACAGCATAAGGTGATCATTTACGTCAGGGCTGAGAAACTACAGCCCATGGGGTCAAGAAAATGAAGGAGAAAAAAACCCGGAGGAACTATGATGAGAAACCCACAAATGCTCACTTGTTTTGACATAAATTAAATGTAAAGGCCCTCTGATAGGAAAAGATCCCCTGCTTTATGTGAAGATGACAAATCAGCACTTTTCCCCCCTCCTTCACCTTGCTGTTATCTGTGAGGGTGCTTTTGTTTGTCTTTTTTGTCCAAGTTATTTTTTTTTCTTTTTTTGGGGGGGAGCGCATGCTTTCCGAATGAACAGTTTTTACCTGGAGCAGAGCGTTCGGGTTGACAAAAATCCAAGCTCCGCTCCAATATGATCAATTGAACTTGTGTTTCGGATTTTTTTTCTCTCTCTTCTCCCTTCAGTGCTTTACCCATCAGAGAATTTACAGCACTGTTTCTGTTTGCGTACCGACCTGCACCGGTCTCGATGAAAATCCATTATGAGTGAATATTCAGCCACGCAGGAGTAATTGTGCCAAAAGGAACTTGTTGTATACGCTCTTTTATTTTTTTTCCCCCTCGCCCCTCTTGTCTCGCTGATGTACAAACAAAAGAAGAAAAAAAACAAGGGGGTGGAGGAGGGGGTGCCGGGGTCACTCAGGAGGTAGATGAGTCTGGAAATGTCAGCGCTTAAAACCCAAAGCACGCTTTTTGAAAAACCATAAGGGACTGGGACTGAAAATGAAAATCTTTTGTTTCAATAAAAATTCTTTCAAATCCTAATTTGTCAAATTCCCGACCCCATTATTGCCGTCTGTCTGATTCTGCAATGCATTGGGCACCCGCTTACGATTGAAGCATGTACAGTGCGATACAAAATGTCAGTTCACGAACTTACTGAAATTTCGTTTCACTAATTTTGAAGCTCCCCCCCAACCCCCTCAGGAAATAAAATGAATGGTGGCAATCGGAAAAGTTCAGGCTGCTTCGTAAAATATGAGCAGCACAATGATCAAATCTGTCCAAGCAGATGCTAATGTAAATATTGGTTACTTATGATTCACAGTTGTTAATTCCAGCAATATTTATGAAATGATACTAGGTGACAGTTGCTGCAAAAACCTTCCTGTACCCTCATTACATGTCTGTCAAGCGCCTTCTAAGGGGTGAGTAGTTTTACTTAATTTTGAATATTAATGTTCAGCTGTTAGGTTTGTTTTTTATATATTTGTATGACAAATGGTAGAAGTTTCAGCCCAAAAACACATTTTACAATTATGTGTATTTAATTTAGTAGATTAGATCTATTAATATTAATTTGTTGGCTACACTGTGTTGTAGTGATTGACACGTCTTTCTCACACTTCTGAGGTTGGGGCTTTCAAATCTCTGCTTTTTCCTTCAGCTTCTACAGATTTCCCATACATTCCAATGAGTGGTAGGTTCATTGAAGAGTCTAAATTGCCCTTAGGTGTGATTGTGAAATAATCCTCATCTGTCGACATGTAGCCTTCAGTTTGGCTACAGAACTTACTAAAGAAAAAAATTAGTAATATATCTAGGTTGTGTTTTGGTTTTTATTGGGGGGGGGGGGTTGTTTTTGTTTTTGCTTAGACCGTGTAGCAAAATATGTATTTGTCCAAAGTATTCCCAGAAATGAGCTGTAATTTCATATTTATTGTGATTTGAACCCGTTCGACCTCTTGGTGGCAGCACACTCCTCCTTTCCACCAGCTCGGCTCAGTTTTTGACAATCTTCGTTTTTTCCCCCCCTCCTAGAAAGCAGCAGACTCCAGCCAAATCTTTTCCACACTGCGTTGCCAGACTTTGCATGGTTCCCTCTGACATGTCAACAACACTTCAGGGCGCATTACACGGACTGATTACACTGTCTTCAAGTGCGGGGAAACAACTTTTTCGATTAATGTAGTCCAGACTTATCCTTATCTTTACAAATACCTTTAAACGCATCACACGACCCAGTGAGGATCCTTTGGCATTGCATCAGAGCCAGCAAGAGACCCCAGCTGTAATCTGACACCGTGCTGAAGGATCCCAGAATTCCTCACAGCCACTGTTGCTCCACTTGGCCTTGGCCTCGTGTGTTATGCTGCTACTGGCTCGCATCCCAAAGTTGGCCTCATGCAGCACGGCTCGAGTGAGGGAGGAGGGATGTGGTCAGTGGGTTCATTGTGGCATGCCGCCATGTCTTCCCCAGCATACAGCGGCTATACAGTATATGCTGACATGTTTATACGCATGTGGAACCCACTGGAAGTCTCCGCCTTTTCCCTCTCTGGGTTTTATTAGGCACACATTCTGACTGGAGTTAACTAGCTGTGTCGCCCGCAGGGTGCCCACCATGTTACTCGATGACATGTTTGTGTGAGGGTGTACTTTGTGCTGTTGAAACGAATTGGATTTTTGTGCGAGGTGGAGATTGGGGACATTGAAAAGTCATAAAGCATGTTTTGGGGCCATTGGGTCATCATATGATGGACTATTGACATATTTAAAGATCTTGGCTGCCCTCATGAAGCACTACAATTTAACTTTTTTGTTGGGGGTTTTATGCAAATAAGAGTTTTGTGACTTTAAATGTATTCTGCTCATCATATGACTGAATATTAACAAAATAATTATATCTGGTGCTTCCCCATAAAGCACTTTCATTGAGGTGCATCTCATTGTTGTTTGGTGCAAATGATTTTGTCGCTTTCACAAGAAATTTTTTTTTTTTTACATTTTCAGGCTTTTTTTAAATCACATTCATCATGTGACAGACAGAATACTCCCAGAATATTCAAAGAGCTGGGAGGTCATCATCCTGCGCTATAATTTGAGGTGTGACTCGATCTAGAAAACCTTATTCAAATTAATTTGAGATGCTGTGTTAAACATAAATACATTCTGCAGGTGTTACAACGTGGCTTCATAGTAAAAGAGACTGGCCTGCCTGCAGTCCAGACCTCTATCCCAGTTAAGATGTGTGGCGCGTTATGAATGGAAATAAACAACAACGGAGACCCCAGACTGTCAAGCAGGAATAGGGAAAAATGTCCACCAACAAAACTTGAATGTCCTGAGTTTCCAAACATTGATTGAATGTTGTCAAAAGAAAAGGTGATGCAACACAGTTGTAAACATGACCCTGTCCCATCTTTTTTGGAACCTGTTGCAACTATAACATTCAAAGTTAATGATTATTTGCTAAAAACAATAACGTTTATCAGATTGAACAATAAATGTCTCATTTTTGTAGTATATTTGATTAAATATAGGGTGAACATGGTGATGTTTTCAGGCTTTTGTTGTTGTTGTCATAGTCATCATATGATATAATGCTGTCAGAATAATTACTGATCATGGAAGTCATCATTGCGCTCTGTTAATTTGAAAGGTGATTCAATGTGGTTTGCTGTAAATCGATTGTTGTAGTTTGAATAAGAAGCGATGATAGATTATGATCCCCCCCCCAAAAAAAACCCAAACATGTTTTCTGGTCATTGTCAGCATGTGATGATGTAACACCGACAGAACTGGGTATTTGGGAAGTCTTTGTCATTCATTTGAGACGTGACTTGAGGTGATTTGTTGCAACAGGATTTTGATGAGTTTCATAAGAGGAGAAATTAGTGTAATTTTTTTGGCACAGGTGACCTGAAGAGAGCAGGGCATGCAAGACACATTTTGGAGCCCTTGGAAGTATGTAAATGTAGATAAATGTTTGGACTGTTTGTCTAAAAATCTAAGAGTCCTTTGGTTCCTTGAAAGATATCATTATTACCATTATTATTGTTTTGAGTCACATAAATATGAGTGAATTTACCGGCTGTGGGTTCAAAAAGTCTTATACAAACACAGGTTTTAATATTCTGTTTTGTTTTGTTTTGTTTTTGCAGTACTGTTCTGTTTTGATAACAGACGTTCAAATTCTGTGTTGGAATTCTTGGAAAACCTGTCATCGATGATGAATGATGCTTATGGTTCAGGAGCCAATCCAGTTGAGCTTTAAAACGTGTCAGGGCTGTCACGTGATCTCGTCAACCCCTCGCCGAGTGACGTTCTTCCTTTAAAATCATTTTACAGTCTTTTCAAATATTCATATTATCGTTTGGGCTCGTTACTAGCTTTAATGTGTGAATATTTACCTGGAAAAAAATGATAAAAGTGGCACGCCGTCACCGGCTGTCATGGTTTCCTGACCTCAATGTCCCTCCCCTTCTGTGACGTCTACTTCCCCTGTGTGTGGCCTCCTGCCATAGTTTTTCAATGCCGGGCAAGATGGCGGCCACACAGACGAGGTGTTATTGCCAGTGGTCATAAAGGGGGCATTTTTATTCAACAATTCGGAACTGAGTCAGACGTCACTGTGTGCTAATTCCCCGCCGCGACGCCTCTTTTGGGGGCTCTTTTTCTGCCGTTGGTTTTTTTTTCCCCCTTTGAAAAACATTTTGATCCACCGCAACATGTTCACGTTGTAGCTCGCGGAGAGCAAGTCTACCAGCTAGTCTCGCTCGCTAGCCGCAACCCCAAGCCGCCGTCAAGTGGAGAATGGGAGAAAAGCTGGAGCTGAGGCTCAAATCGCCGGTTGGAGCAGAAGCCGCTGGCTACCCGTGGCCCTTACCGGTTTACGTAAGTGTTATTATTCGTCAACGCACTGTGGAATAGAGCTTGTGTATTTGTATTCTGTATGTTTTGGCTTTGTTACCTAGCCCCCCTGGTGCTAGCCACTTCCGAGCTCGGGCACGCTAGTGTGGTTCGGACAGCGCCGGTGTGTCAACTAAGGACTCGGGCACACGTTCACCTTGTTTCACCTTACATCCTAATGTTGTCACGTTGATTCGAACAATGGTTCTAAAACTGCAATCGAAGAGTCGTAAATGATGAATCATTTCGAATATATGCAATGTATTTTCTGAGTTTATGGGGCACTAATAAAACATAGTCAACCAATAACTCCTTCGTGCCTCAGCTATGCCCCAATTCAAAAGCTCTGGTATTATGGGGAATATCCCATAAATCTGTCACCCCTGCATGCAGCAATTGTAGTTGTCTCGCGTTGTTTTCTCATGTACAGTTGAGGCAAGGCAGCAAATGCACTTGAACTAGCAACTGGATGAGGTTTCACAAATGACAGAAAAATATGAACAGTGGTTCCATGCTCTTTTCGTCTTTTTAATACATTGCTGAGGTGTCTGATTGGGACTAATGGGCAGAAATCAAGTAACTCGGGTGCTAAAGAAAATGTGAGGGTCATTCTAAAGAAAATGTGTGGGTCATTCTTAGCACTGTTGTCCAACACCTGACAGCTTTAGAATACATTAAAGGAGTGCCTTGATAGCCTGTTTGTGTCTCCTCCAATGTTTGTGTCATCAAAGTACACATTCTATGCTGCTCCATGGCAGTAAATGCAGGCACATCTGTTAGTACTTACTGTAACGCATACCTTATAGCAGCACGTGGCCACAGTGGCAAGGCTGTTTTTGTCCTGAAGGCTGGATTTACACCGTATGGTTCAAGTATTCACAATTGCCTTTTAACGCCTATATCTTTTTTTTTACGGTCTATTACCATGCACATTATTAAAATGACACACTCATTCTATATTTACTGTCGATAAATATATTTTCTTATCACATCTGCCTTTTGGCGATAGCCAAACAGCATCGTGTGTGTGTGTGTGTGTGTGTCTCCTAACTGATATGTAATCAGATATTTATCCACATTTGGAAGAGGCTCCCTTCCCATCTAAAGCTATACAACTCCATGCATTTTTTTTTCTATTTACACGACCTTGACGTCAAAGCTCCAGCGATTGAATATTTTTAGAATCAAGTATTTATCCTTCCAATGATCACGTAATTAATGGAGTAGTTGAATACAATGTGATTTTTGCATAATTAAACACATGCTACCATGTAAGTTTTATTTTTGTTCCTTTGGTTGTCGTCTTCGCATAATCAAATTATTTGATATGTTTGATTAATTGTCACCTTACTGCAGTGTAAATTCAGGCCAAGACTCATGGTGTTGACATTAAGTGGTAACTTGGGTCTCTCATGCTTTCACTGATCATAAAGCTGCCAAAGACTTGCTACCGGTAGTTTGTGTGCTACTGTCTAGGACCCCTGAAGAGGCGGAAACGAAAGTGGTTGTCGTATCGTCTTAGTGAGACTCATTAACTGAACCGTGTTTCTATTCTTTTGTGATTGCGGTGAGACAGTAAGCAGTGAAGAAAAAAAACGATGGAAATTCTCAGAATACCCGTGGGTTGTTTCTTTTCTGTAAGTTTCCTCTCCGGCAACATTAAGTACGGAAATAGAGTCATCGCAGTCACAGCCACTCCAGGCTGCGCTTGGGTGTAAATGTTGACCCTCCCTTTTTACGCTGCTGATAACACTTTGCCAACTGCCTCGACGAGATCGCGCGTTTCCTTTTGTTGTGGTCCGCATGGCTACACGCACAAGAACAGGCATGGCAGGAATTGGCGATACGCTTGGGCCTGGTTCATGTCACTGAAGCACACCCCCCGACTGTTTTCAGAGGGGCACGACTTCCTCTCTCCTCCCTATGTCCATATGGTCCAAACTGCAGAGGGCTGGATGGAAGTAGCAGTCGCATTCCTACGTTCTGTTTTAAATGTCAGCTTATAGCAATCAATTCCACTCCATGACTGATGATTGCATCACTCTCACCCACATTGCATAGGCACAGTGTTGAAAATGTTTACACACACACACGCACACACTCACACAACAAGACTATTGTGTTGTAGTACAAGGCGCACGCGCTTATCAACTGCTTTGGATGCCCACACACAATGACATCACATTGACAGAATTCATTGTTCAAGTCACTTTTACTTATTTGAGCAATTATTATCGTAACAATGCAATGTAAGTGAGCTGCTTTCTGCACCCGAAAATCATCTATAAATCCATTTTCTCTAGTGTTTGTTGTCTTTTGGGTCACGGGCGAGAGGCAAAGTAGACTCTGGACTGGTCGCAAGCCAATATCTGGGCACATGAAGAAATTGAATGTGCCAACCACTTATATCCCTTTCCCACTGCCGCAAATCCCCTTCTGTTGGTCAATGGCAAAGGGACATATTGCCAATTGGTTGCATGTCGCCACAGATCACTACTACCCGCTAATTTCAGTGCATGCTTGTGTATCCTGCGGCATACGTTGTACAGCCCCCATGGCTACGGCATATTTTGATTAAGGTTTTTGTCGAGGGCGTGTTTCAGTATGATACCTGCATAAAGTACCTTGATACTGCTCAAGGTACTTTATGCAGGTATCATAAACATTTTGGTACATGCAATGTTATCAGGACCATTTGAACCCTTTCAAGAATAGTGGTTACTACAGTGGACAACCGATCATGATATCGGGTTACGGGTTATCATTATTGTGCATGAAAGGGTTAACATTAACTGTCACACAACTGGCAAAAAGACAAGGATAGCACTTAACTGCCTTTGCCGTTAACACAGATACCAGTGAAGCGGGATGCTGCCGTCATGTGATATGCTCAATTTCGACGTCAGATTCCGTCTCTGTGAGCAACGCGCCTCGGCAGTCGCTTTCAAAACAACCGGGTACTTTACGTAATGTCCAGTGTATATTCTCCTTTTCCTAACCCTTGTTGAGGCTGCAAAAAGCCAAAGCACTTCACACTCGCCGAACGGAGTTAAAATCGTTTCCCCAATGTCATGCGTGACTGCGGTTTCTAAAAGTTGCATGCGACTTTTGAGGCCTAAACAAGGCTCATAGTCCAAATTCCACGACTTTTCCCTGAGAGGTTATCCTGTGAAAATGGGGACAAATGGCAGCCAGTGGCTGTGTTGTCCCTTTTAGGCAAGAAGTTCAATTCAGGTCAGTTAAACACACAGAGCAGAGAAAAGGTCTTTTCGGGACAAGGCGTGCGTTTATCGGTCGCTGTGGAGAAGACGACGCTTGAAATGATGACTTCATTGTATCCCGAAGGCTGAATCAGTCAGTCTGTCATCCTTCATTCCGCCCGTCACCCTCGCGTCCTGTTGATTTTTGTATGACTGTGCTCACAGTATACAGTGAGTTGAGAGCACGTCTCCCTTTTATTTTTAGCCTCGACTCTTTGCCGGAGTTGCTGCATGCCCGTTCTGTGCGATCACGTGACTTCCCTCATGTGGCAACCCGCACGCATACCGAGCAATTTATATGTATTTGTGTCTTCGCGAAAGGGTGTTAGCGCGTTGGGGTTGGGGTGAGAGGGGGGGGGGGGACTTAGCTGCGAGATAGCTCGTGGTTGTGTTGATAATTTACTGCGCTGACAGGAATAGCCTTTCCTGTGCGCGTTTGAATGTGCGCGCCCGCAGCTTGTGGAGTGTTGGCGGGAAGTATTGCGCGGGAATCCGCAGCCTGTGAGCTGTTAGCTCAGGCCGCAGAACAGCTGACAAATAGCCGTTTTTCCCTGCGCGCCCACCAGCCTGGCCGTCCTCTCCGCTTCTCTGCACTCCTCCGCCTCTCCTTCCTTTCACCCCCCACACACACCTATCACTGCCACCTCACTTGTCTTTTCTCACTTTCTCCTTCTCTGCGTTCCCCTTCGACCAGAGGCACTCCCTTGGACGCGCACCGCCGTGTGAGTAGGGAAAGTGGGTCAGTGGGTCATCTCAGGCTCACGCTGCAACTTGAGCGCCCCGTTGCTCCCGCGCACTGCACTCAAGATTGCCATCTAGCGCTGCAGATGATTCGGTTTTATTCAGGATGTCTTGAGGACACCGAGTTGCTATTTTAAACCAAATGAAGGAAAGATTAGCCGGCGAGAAGTTCACCCCGCAGGAAACAATGGAAATCAAACCCATTCGGTTTCAGTCAGACTCGCCATCAGAGCGCTTTTAACTAATTGTACAGACAGTGTTTTTCCATTCTCAACTATCGTAAGTGAAAGTAAGTCGCCTGACTTTAAAAAATGCTTTCAAGCTTTCCAAGTTGTGCAACTTCAGAGGCCTGTTTTGTGGGGTGTTCGGTCACTTTTCCGTTGTGCGTTTTTGCTTTCTTTTTCAATACATATATGTCTAGGACTGAAACTGAAAACTAAAGTAGATACAAGAGTTATTAGAGATGTGATGCGGAGGCATGGAACACACTTTTGCAATATGCTAACTATATGAACATCACTATCCCAGCTCACGTGTGCCCTTTTAAAAAGCTTCTCCTCGCATACGACAACAACTCGATAGCACGGTCCCAATACCATTATTGTCACAATTTTTTTCTTGTAATATTTTTGAGAGTATGCAGAGGCTGTGTGACAATTACACCAGGACACTGTCTAGTCACATGCGTTTTTATGTATTTTGGGTTGTTGTTTTTTTTTTAAACTGTAATACACGTGTTCAACCCTTTCAGGGACAACGGTTACGACAATGGACAGCTTATCAGGTTACAGGGCGCATGAAGGGGTTAAAGTAATCAATAGTTATAAATCCTCAAACCAAAATAGCTACTAAAGGTGAACTTTATCCCCTTTCTCATATTCTGTGTTGCGGTTATGTCAAACTGCACCGACACGTATGACTGGTACCCAGTCACTTTCTGAGTTGCTCTTCGAACCATAACAGAGGGGAGACGCTCACTCTTCTCGCCTTGCCTCGATCCAATTTTTGCTGTTTTATATGCTAAAGTCCTCAAATCAATGTCGCTGCTACCCTTTTAGGAAAAATGTAAACATACAAGGTATGTTTGTATCGCACGGTGGTGGTTAAGACTTTCGTGTATGACCTCGTGTTCCACCGTATTAAAATAGTTGTTTTACTTGTGCTTTTCTGAGGTGGATTTTTTTTTTGTTTGTTTTTGTTTTCAGTCCTCCAGCATAAAAAAACAGGGTTGTGAGGTTCTTTCAAGACTATAAATTGTCCATAGGTGTGTGAATATGCGAGGGGAATTGTTGTTTTTATATATATGTGAGTTGGTGACCAGTCCGTGGAAAGGTCCTCTTACCTCAATTCAGCTGGGATAGGCTATAAAATATCATTTCATTTCCTAATATGACAAGCCATGTTTGTGTTGGACTCCAAACGTTGCAGCAGGCCTCCGTGTGTCACAACTGAGAAAAGCGAGCACAGCGTTTGTAATCATGAAGTCATTTCCTATTAAGTGCCTCTCACTTTGCTTGTGAGTAATACCGTGAGGCGCATGAGTGTACACATGTGTAATCCTCTTCCGTTACAGCTCATTTCTGCAGTGATTTTTCGCCATTTAAGTTGTTGTTTTTTCCCTCCCGGACTCTTATGTTCCAATTTGCCGTGACTTTATAGTAATTGGCACTTGTTTCTCTTACCAGGATAAACACCACGATGCTGCCCACGAAATCATCGAGACCATTCGGTAAGCGTCGCCTCTGCACCCTGACTCAACCCGCCGTTTGTGTTTTTTTTTTATTGCCGTGTCACTGTGTCAGGTGCATCGCTTTGTGACTAAATTGTGCGTGTTTTCTTAGGTGGGTGTGCGAGGAGATTCCAGACCTCAAGCTGGCAATGGAGAACTATGTGCTCATCGACTACGACACCAAGAGGTGAGGCTCAGAATGACAAGCACCCCACTTCAAAGCATCACTGATGGGGGCATATTGTGCATTGTAAAAACTCAGTGCAGCTCTGCTTACCTCTCGGCTTTGACATGAGACCAGGGGCGTTGCACCTGAGAGTCGGTTAACTCATCACCCGAGTATATAAGACAGTGGTGTCAAACTCATTTCGCGTTGTGGGCCACATACGGCCTCGGTAGATGTCAAGTGGGCCGGAACATAAAAAAATGATACCGCAATCTGCTATAAATAACCAAAATAATATGTCTTCCCTTTGTTTTGGTCTAAAGAAGCACAAGAACGCGAGGAAAATGTTGAAATGTAATGAACATATCTTTTACAAAACATTTCATGAAGCACCTTACAAATGTGCAATTGACTTTTATCATTCACATACAGTATATGCATTGCAATTAATCCCACTGACTGTACAAAGGCACAAAACCTTAACAAGTAATTGGTATTGAAAAATAGAGTCCAGTAATGCACTTTTAAGATTAAACGAGATTTATAAAGAAAGGAATTTTTAAACCATTTACACGGGCATATAAAATCTAAATGTAATCCTACACCTTACAAATTAAGAAGATCGCTATAATATGTGTAAAAAAATAAAGTATTCACATGTCCTTGATAGCGTCTGTTGTGTTGGGTGTGTCTCAGTGACAGACCGAGGCTGCTGTTGTCTTCTTCTCTGATCAAAACAATGCTGTCTTTTCCTCTGATCAAAACAGTGTCCCCCTAGCGGATATTCCATGAATTGCACCCTATTAAAAATATTTATTCCGTGTCTTTTATGCATTTTTCCACTTCTAAATTATCCTGCGGGCCTGATCAAACCTCCTTGCGGGCCGGTTCCGGCCCGCGGGCCGTATGATTGACACCCCTGATATAAGACGTTTACCACCGTAAAATAAAACACTCAAAGAGTATGTCGCAAGAGTCTGAATATGAATACGCAACTTTTGGTAAAAATTTCTTCTCTTGCATTTTTTGTTTTTTTTTCTTAATACCCCTTGTTGAGGTTGGTTTCACAAAAAGCCAAAGATGAACTTAATTTTGAATTCTACAATGTCTGGCACGGTTTCCACTCTGTTTCTGCTCTGTTTTCACCACGCAAATGCCAAGATGATGTCTCTAATCTTGTGTTTTTGTTGTTGTTTTTTGGGGGGGTTTTGGGCTGTTTTAATTGAAACAGTTATGAGAGTATGCAGAGACTGTGCGACAAATACAACAGGGCCATTGACAGCATTCACCAGCTGGTAAGCAACAAGTAAAATGTATTATTATTATTATTATTAAGTGAAGTCAATGCGAAATGATTACAAACTTTTCTGTCATCTAACAGATGTGGAACAGTGAACTACTCCAACTCAGCAATTTCTCCTTTTTTAATGTTTTTATTTAATCCAATGCGGAACATGCCATTGTGATCAGAGGCATGGGTTATTCATTTTTGAACTGCTAATAAGTTACGAGAATCATTCTTTTTCAAGTGTAGATTAAAAATAAAAGCATTAAGAATAAGAAAACCTTTATTTCTCTCACAATGGAGAAATTCCCCATTTACAGCAGCAAAGTTATGAAAGGACGAAAGTAGAAGAACAAAACGTATAGGAGCTGCTGTAAAGGCAGCCACTCTCGCCGCACAAGTGTGACGACTTTGGGCTAAAACATTCATCTGAATCAGTCAGTTGTGCTGAAGGTTTGAGAAAGTCCAATGTGATTTTGATTGACTTCGGCTTGTTCGTTCTCCTTACCAGCATTAAAAGGCCAACGAAGATGTTGGAAAGTCCATCTGTCCCCTTTAGGTGAACCCAAATTGGATCACAACTGTTTATTGCAGTTTACCATTACATGAAAATTTGACAAAATGAATGTCACTTGTGTACTGTGCTGAACATATTTTATAGCACATTTTAGACACAAGGCAGCTCGGTGTGCATACACACAACCAAAGACAGAAACACCTAAAAGCATTTTCAAGCACAACGGCTCAAGATAATTCACCAGCTAAGCAGAGAAAATAGCTCATCAAAATTACAAAAAGAATATACCTTGACAACATTGAAACACGTAAAAAAAACCAGCACAATTTTATTTTGAAACATTACAATAAAATGAAATACATCTACTCTGTCTCTCTAGTGGAAAGGGACGACTCAGCCCATGAAGTTGAACAAGCGCCCGTCCAACGGGCTGCTGCGACACATCCTCCAACAAGTGTACAACCACTCTGTGACCGACCCGGAGAAGCTGAACAACTACGAGCCCTTCTCGCCCGAGGTTTACGGCGAGACTTCCTTTGACCTGGTGGCGCAGATCATCGACGAAATGGAAATGATGGAGGACGACACCTTCGTAGACCTCGGCAGCGGTGAGCCCGACTGTACAGTGGCATGAAATCCCCAGCGCACGAGTCCTCGAGTCCCGTTGTTTTGTCAATAAGAAGTTAAACGCTCGTCCTGTGTAGGTGTCGGTCAGGTGGTGCTGCAGGTTGCGGCAGCGACCAACTGTAAACACTACTACGGCGTTGAGAAAGCAGACATTCCAGCAACCTATGCAGAGGTAACACTCATGCGCGCACGCAACTCAGAATAATTTGAAAATGGATGAATTTCAGATCAATTAGGCGACAGTAGGACATTTCTTTCCCGATTAAGTCAATGTCACGTTCATTTCAATTAATACATGACATCTTCATGTAGCCCAAGAGTTCTCCTTTTATTCGATCATGACAAAGTTTGAGGTTTACGTCCTCTCATAAATTCAATATACAGTAATCGAAAAGGTGCTTTGATTTGGTTAGACGGGCGTGTCAGCAAATTACAATCAGAAGGGTGCCCGTTGAGGTGCCCTGAGGTCCTTCTACTTTGGTTATTTATGTAGTCATGTTGATATTTCTCACAGAGCATGGACAAAGAGTTTAAAAAGTGGATGAAATGGTATGGTAAGAAACACGGGGAGTACACTGTAAGTAGCTAGCGCGAGCATTTCTAAAACCAACGTCAAAAAGGGGGCGAAAGTGCTCAAGAATTCTTGTCTTTCATTTTCAGCTGGAGAGAGGAGATTTTCTGTCTGAAGAATGGAAAGAAAGGATCGCCACCACAAGGTTGACATAAAAAAATGTGGAACATTCATTGTATGAGCAGTTGTGAGTCATTTTCTGACTGGTGCTTCTTTCCTTCTGTCTTGCAGTATTATTTTTGTGAATAATTTTGCCTTTGGTCCAGAGGTAGATCACCAGCTGAAGGAACGTTTTGCTAACATGAAGGAAGGTTCGTATGCAGCGGAGAGATTACGTCAAGAAAACCCATAGCATATTAGCATATTTTTCCAAATGCTGGCTTTCCCTTTAGTACATCATCCATCATAACATACACTCGGAAATACCTTAATTCGACTCATTCTCCTCATATTAAGAACATTAAATGTCCTTTTGGAGTATCTTCCATTATTGCTGTCATCATGAAGTCCACTGTCCATCTTGCACCACGCATTTAAATTCATCCGAGTTTTATTTTTCAGGTGGAAAGATTGTATCTTCCAAACCATTTGCACCTTTGAACTTTCGAATTAACAGCCGAAACTTGAGTGGTAAGTACCTTGCTTTTTTTTTTTTCTTCTTTTTGACTGCACGTTTTAATCTCCCGACTGACCAGTGATTTTTACGGATAGCTTTGACACTCCTCTCTGTCACCTGTAGATATAGGCACAATAATGCGTGTGGTAGAGCTCTCGCCACTGAGGGGTTCCGTGTCCTGGACTGGAAAGCCAGTCTCCTACTATCTGCACACCATAGACCGCACCATAGTAAGGAGAACTGCTCTACACCTTGAACAGAATTCATATTCAGTCAACATCCTTTTCACCTTCAAGAACTGCTGGCGAATATGACTTTTCCTTTTTCGAATTGTGTCACTCAAGGCAATGTGTAGCGAACTCTCCATACATGCTTCTTATTTCAATGTCTGGTCAATTTATAAGGAAATATATGCTGACAACTCTCAAACTGATGATTGATTATTCCTTTGAGTTGGCATTCAGAAACAAAACAGTCAGCAATTATTTGGCAGCTGATTATTCACTCGACATCTTCACTCATGGCTCCTCCTCAAGCATTTTTATTTTGGTGTAACTTGTTTTTTGTTTGTTTCTGTGTCCCCGATTTGCAGCTTGAAAACTACTTTGCTAGTCTCATCAATCCTAAACTCAGGGTAAGTCCTGATATGTAATGAAACGCCCCGCAGTAAGCTATTGAAGTTTCTGTGTCAAACTCTTCCAATATCTCAATACAGGAAGAGCAAGAGGCAGCTCGACGACGTCAGCAGAAAGATATTAAGGACAGCAAAAGCAATAGCACCACACCCACCAAAACCAAGGAGCAAAACAAGGTAACTTGTGCTGACGTGATTGTAGCAGGACTCAAACTTTTTTGTCTGCCATGGAACTGGTTTTACGTCAATTTTTGACAGAACGGACTAGAAACAAATGGGTGCAAATGATTAAAGCCACACCTCACCAATGCACTTACTGTAATTGTTCCCATTTAACAAAGGCAAGACATTGACACATTGTGTTCCTGTATTTGTGGCTGTAAAAAGTCTACGTGCCCGCAATTACATAAAATAATGAAACCAAGACCACCATTAACATGACTTGTAATCTGTGCAACCTAATTGGAAAACAAATAGTCTTTTTAGAGCAGGGAAATGAAAATAAATGCACACCTTTTTAGAAAACTGGGGATTTGCCTGAGACGAGACGGCGTGTACGTGTTTGACATTTACGGGGGCGCAGATGGGCGCACCTGATTTTTCCAAATTTCCTTCAAACGCTGATCAGTAAAATATAACTATTTTGTGTTCAATCTCTCCTTATGATTTGGTAACAAACAACACAGAGACCGGTAAACGTGGCATGTTATTGAGGGTCGCAGATACAAGATAACTTATCTGGAAAGTGATACATTTGACCACTGCGTATGCATGTACAGTACCTGTATTCGGTACTCCAGCAGGACTCCTGTGGGGAGGAGGAGCAGCGCCTCCCATTGGTGTCTGTGGTCAAGCCCGCCGCCAAGCCCCGCCAAACCAAACTCTTGGCCAAGGGTCGCAAACTGAACAACAAGAAGAGGGGTCGACCCAAGAAGGCGGCGCCGGCTAGCGACAAGAAGAAGAACCAGAGCGCGTTGGATTTGCTGCATGCCAAGACCCTTTCTGCAGCACCCCCTCAGGGTCAGAGGAACACGCAGTGCTGTGCACCCTTTTCATTTTAGTATTAAGATCTATATTGTCATTTGCTTGCGTGTGTGCTTTTGAGACTAGTGTTCTTTGTGCTTGCTGTGTGCGCAGATGCATACCTGCAACCGCGGAGTCCCTTTTACCAACTACCTCCTAAGGTCCAGCACTACCCAGCCAATCAACTGCTGCTGAGCCCAACCCCTCCCGGTCTGCAACAACTGCTAGGTAAGCCGAGGAGAAAACTGGGCACCCCGACCGCGATTTCCAGCAAACTCGCAGAGAAACTTTTGGATTGATTGACGTGTCGCCGGTCTTCCAACAGACAACATCAAAGTTCAATACCTCCAGTTTATGGCCTACATGAAGACTCCTCAGTACCAATCCAATCTGCAGCAGCTTTTAGAGCAGGAGAAGGTAAAATACTCCACTTTTTTTGTTCTTTTATGGAAGGTACGAAGCCACACTTTTTTTTTAAATATCTATAACCTTATCGCGTTTGCAAAATAATTTCGATTAGAAATGTGCAGGATCGCAGATGAGACAGCTGAATTTCTCATGACTATTTGACATGTACGGTATATGTGATTTGCTTTGCTCCTTTCTCAAGTTAAATGTGATAAATGGCTTTGCAGTGATTGTTGCCATGCAGTATCTCAAGCGCTCAATGCAATCGCATTTTGAGCCTTCGATGTCGACTCTTACTATTACTATGAAGGCAGAATTCACCGACCATTGGACGTGGGCTGGGTTGAGACCGTTGTGAGACACCTGTGATCTCTTACTACTGATGTGTTGAGGCAAGAATAATCATAAAAGCTGCCAAGATAAAACAGTACCCTAAATCTGACCGGATGTCTTCTTGTTTCACTTGCTATGTTGACGGTTGATGACAGTGTGGTCCAAATATGCCGCTGATGTGAAGTAGTTCAATATTACAGTACTTTTAGAATACGAATACTTAAGGCCGGTGGAGTCGCCTGCGTGATGTTTACAAAGTCATCCTCGGCGAAATTGTGCTTCAAATAGCTATTGCACTCAATCAAAAAACTGCATACAAACTTAAACCAGACTCTACAAAATCAATTTTGATGGCAAGGGTCCTTGAACTTGTGTTTTCATCTCTAGCAGTTCACGGGTTAACTGTTTGTCCATCTTAAGTCTAAAGTCCTGTGCCTTGGCTTTTGTCTTTAGCAAAAACGCAGGGATTTGTCCATGCAGGCAGAGCAGCTCCATTCCATCTGTCAGTCTCATAAGGACAAGATCAAAGGTCTCTTTCAGACCAAACTGGATGAGGTGAGTGCTACCCGTGTTTAAAATGGCAGGAAAAGGAAAAACCAACCACCTGTGTCCTTAGTGGAATACCACAGTCAGTGATTCGATATCTTGTATTCATTCATTACCTTCGATGACCTCCCATTTTTTCAAATCTAGTTTTGCCATTGAAATCAATTATATTTGGAATCATTTCTTCCAGACTCCAAACTGTCTTGGTGATAAAACCGAACCGTTTCACATTTAGTCCTAGACGTCAATGCAGCTAACCAATCTACTATAAATAGATTGGAAACATTCATTATAATTGGACTTTTTAGGTGTATTTTTGGTGGTGGTTTTTCCTGAAATATTTGGTCAATCTCCACATATTACAAGCTTTAACTCGCCTGACCTTCAAGGTACCGTTGTGTAGTTTCTTGGTTGCAAGTACATGACGCAGATGCGTCGCGGTGTCGTCATCAAGGGCGCTCTTGTCTGACACGTTGAAAAGTGATCATGTTTTTGTGAAAGCTGGGAGTGAAAGCTCTCACTGTGGAGGACCTGCTTCAGGCCCAGAAGGAGATATCGTCCCACAACCATCAGTTGAAAGAGCAGACCAAACAGCTTGAGAGAGACATGGCTTTACTTCGAGATCACAGCGTGCTGCTGGTGAGACACCAGTGCTGCTGCCAAGTTGCTTTCAATGTGTCGTTTCATTTTTTGGGTATTGAGGAGAGTTTAAACCGAGTTTGGGTTCCAGCTAAAGTCTCGATGTGAGGAGCTGAAGTTGGATTGGGGCTCTTTGTGTCTGGAGAGTCTGCTGAAAGAGAAGCTGGCCCTGCGGAGACAAATCTCTGAGAAGCAGAGGCACTGCTTAGAGTTGCAGGTAGGTCTCCCTTGTCTCGCCATTCTGAGCAAAATTGACATTTTTTTCAATGTCAGCATCACAGTGATACATTCCAGGACTATTGAAGCATGTCGACGTTCCCTCTGGTGTTTATAGATTAGCATTGTGGAGCTGGAAAAAAGCCAGAGGCAACAGGAGCTGCTTCAACTCAAATCATACAGCCCTCACGAGGGCTCCCCTTTCCGCAAGAACCCGGAATCCCGTTCGTCCGCCGACATGGATGCCCCCAAGTTCGGCCTGCCCTCGGTCTCAACTCTCAACGGCATAAGCCCAGAACGCTCTATCAACGGTACCGGCTCGCCTTCTTTGGAGCGCGGGAACACCAAGACGGAGGTTCTTTCACGCTATCTGCCAATCTCTCCCGACCACGACGCCGCGGCAGCCATGCCCGAGGCTCGACAGAGGCAGCACGTCTCCCACACTCTTCCCGACTACACGCGCTTCTCCCCCGCTAAAATTGCCTTGCGCAGGCACCTCAACCAGGAACCCACAGCCGCGGGCCACTTGAGAGGCCCCGGGCCTCCCACACACAGGTGTGCAAAGCTGCTTAAAGCTCCCGAAGCTTGTTGATTTGTTGTCACAGTCTCAATATGTTCTATTTCAGAGGGGAAATGGGTGGCGTTAACTCTCCTCTCGGAGCCAAGCAGGGCAGCCCATCTCCTCATGCGTTGGATGCTCAGAATACACCGAAAAGCACTGAGAGGGTAATTGATTTTTCGTTATGTGTCATGTGAGATGGTCTTCTGGTTTCTAAAGAGTCATTTTCCCTTCAGGGTGGAAAGGAGAAGAGTCCATCTGTTCAGGCAGACAACAGTATCACAAGCCTTCCAATAAGTATTCCGCTGAGCACTGTTCACCCAAGCAAACTTCCTGTCAGCATTCCACTCGCCAGTGTGGTGCTACCCAGTCGGGCTGAGAGACTGGTGAGTATTTTCAACACCCTGAAAGTTTTCGCCTTTTATTTGGCATCACAATATGCTGTTTTTTTTTTTGCGCATCGTTGCAGAGAAGTACTCCTAGTCCTGTCTCTCAGGCCTGTCAAACCAATGGTAAGGAACTTCTGAACGTTAAATTTGATTCAAAACAGCCCTGGGAATAGACCTTGATGAATTGTTTCCCACTTCTCGGTTGACAACATCACCGACATACGACGCTCAGAGGTCACGAGTGGTGTGCAATGTACTAGTTTGCGCTGCGGCCTAAAAATGTTGTCACAAGATCACAAGAAGGCCCCTCTCCGTTCAAGCTTCTTCATTTTATTATTTTAGATTTGTGGCATAGATTTGTTTTTCGATATTGTCGATGAAATTATATTCACAGCGCTTCGTCAAAGGTGACATTTGGATTTATCTTTGAGCAGGATAATGAGTCTAAGTAACGTCAGGACAATTCTGAATGTCCTTGAGGTGGGCCAGCAAAAGCCCGGTCCGATTTAACAATTCTTGGGGCGCTCTGTAAATGGCTGTGCTCCAACACCCTCCGGGTAGTGCCAAACATGTGGCATCAAAAAGACTTGAAACTGTCATTGCTGCCAATGGTGGAGCAACAGAAGTATTGAGCGAAGGCTGTATATATTTATGTTCATGGGATTTCTTTGTGTGTTTTTTAAATTTCTAATTCATTTGCAACAAAATTCAAAATATGTTTTTCTTGCCCTTATGGTCTATTGTGTGTCAAATTCTGTGAAGGAGAAACTTTTATTCCAATTTTAGAAATCGTAAAACTGTAACTTGTACGATGTGGAAAGAGGCTGTGAATACGTTCCCAATGCCCTTCGTGTTCTTTAGTCAAATTGTTGAAAATAATGAAGCAAATGACTGCTCTACGTGGAGCACCTCCACTGTAATTGGGCTTCATTACCTTTGTTGTTCACTGTAGGATATTCATCTAGCTCAGGGCTCATGAACGGAGGTCCCCACTCAGAGGAACAAAATGGTGCTTCTTCATCGCCTCCACACCCAAACACACCCTTGGTGGGACCCATGAGCAGAGGAGGTCCAATCCAGAGCCCCCCACTCAGCACTGGAGGGGTTCTTCATTATGCAGACGGACCCCCAAGGGTTCTTTCCGAAGATGGCCAGGAACGCCAAGAGACAGAGTCCGACACTGAGCCCCAGGACAATGAACTGCGGAGGAGAATTTTTTTCTCCTCCTCTTCCTCCTCCTCGTCTTCGTCATCGGGCAGTGGCGGATTGCGCCTCCACCACCACATCGGCAGCTCCACCAAGCAGGGATACCACAGTAACCACGGAAACCACAACCACCAGTCGCCTGGCACGCAGCGCGCGCACACGCCCCCCACGCACGGCCTCGCTCCTCAAGAAGGACGCAAACGGGGGCGGCGGAAGCGCAGCTCTACGGTGGCTATCGCAACCAGCGGCTCACCAAAGAGGAGGACCTTTCCCGGCGTCAGTGCAAACAACCACTCCTCCGGGTCACCGCTCAACATCAATTCCATGGTTCGTCACACCCCCCTCGACAAACATTTGACCCCCCCGGAGCTTGAAGTGTGAGCTCATGTCTGTCATCAACAGGTGAACAACATTAACCAGCCCCTGGAAATCGCCGCCATCTCCTCACCAGAGCAATCAAGCCGCAGCCCTGGTGCGTCGACCCTGGACCAGCCTCCTGTTCTGAGGAGGGAGCGCCCCCTGGAGGTCAACGGCACCGGTCGTTACTCCTCCGCGCCCAGCACTGATGACGAAGACTCGGGATACCCTGTTGAAAGCACCAGTTTACGGTAAATCCCTTCAAACCAGTCATTCCTGCGACATGTTTTTTTTTTTCATTTAATGTGTGTTTATATTCACGGCGTGAGTGTTTTCCGTTCAAATATTAAATGTAAATTTGGCTGATTATTATTGCCACGGACCAACTTCTTCCGTCGTCTCAAACTGAAGACCACCTATGGATGACAATCAATAGTCTGTTTTTATTGAGAATCACTCAATGAATATTCAGTTTTAATCCAGGTTCTAGTATCACCCATACAGTATTTTCCCGTCATGGTCATGAAGTCAAACCAAGTCAAACCAATTACATGAATAGGGCCACAAAATGCATTCATACCATTGAGAAAGATCAACTGCGTTGGTTATAAACCAAAAAATAATAGTAATAACTTTGATTTACATAACACCTTTTTTAAGAGACCAAGTATTTAAAATGATTGAATTTAAAACAAGAAAATGTGCGTTGATTTTGAGTTGGCTTGACTTCACTTTATTTTTTTTGACTTGCTGTGGCATCTTTTTAGGAGCAAAGCTTTACTCAAATGTAGTGATTTGAAGTATAAGGTGACTCGTTCATCACACAGCGGCATTTCGCTGGATTTTGATGTCCCTGTTTCCGTTGTAGGATTGAAAGAAAAATTGCTACGATATCCTTGGAGAGCAGAGACGGACCCGGGAGACTCGGTGAAAGTGAAAGAGGTAATGAGCAATGCTTCACGTTTTCACAATTTTAAAAATTTTCCGCCTGTTTCAATAGCTTGCTTGTTAGACGCTTTGTCAAAGTACCGCAAAAAAGAAAAAAAAGAGTCTCCACTTCCCACTTCCTGTTGCGTTTGCTAGGCAGGAAGTCAGGCTGCAGCAGCGGTCACAGCACAGGCAGCGAGGCCTCCTCCTCCTCCTCATCCTTGTCGTCTACAAGCAAATGGAAGTCAACCTTTTCACCCATTTCTGACCCCAAGCAACCCAACTCTGACCTCAGACAAGGGGGCTCTCCGTTTGGTATGGGAGCGTCAAACTCGGACGCCGATTACAAACAACACCATCAACAGCCCAGGAGGGGAAACGATGGCGAGTTATCCAGCTACACGAATCCCAACCCTTTCCTGAGCCAAGAGGCTGCCAACCGAAGCACTAGTAGCGGAGGAGGTCAGGCTGGCAGCGGTTCTGACCCCCGCCAGATTGTACAGAAGCAGAAGGCCCCTCGGGATTGGGAGCTAAAGACAAGTAGCGGCCATTCCAGTCAGAACATCTTCATAGCCGCTGCCGCCGCCAGTGGCGGCGCAGGCATTCTGAGCGGCAAAGTCGGTGGAAGCCCTGTCTCTGTTTCGACAGGATCCTCAGTGGGTCAGTACCTGGGCTCTCAGTTCCCACTTGGAGGGACCTCGGTCTTACAGTCGTTGTTCGGGGCCCAGACAGGAAGCTCCGGCGCCAGCGCCAACACGCGACTGGTCAACGGACACTCTGGCCTGGGCAGCTTCTCTAGCGCCGGGCTTGCAGGCGGAGCAGCAGGAGGTGAGTGAAGACGGTTTTGTTTTTGGGTTTTATTTGTCCCGGTGTCAGTAGCGTTAGAGTCCGAGTGAGGGATAGTGTTACCCTTCCTGTGAAAGGGAACAGAACAGGCCTGCTAACGGTGAGGTAAGTGGAGGCTCAAGCTGTTGCTGCTACGTCGGGCTAGCTGCGCTGCTGTGCTTTGACTGGCTGCTTGGCTGCAGTTGCAAACACCCTTGGAAAATGCTGCATGGAAACAAAAGAAAGTGACAGTCAATTTGAGCCGACAAAAAGGTTTTTAGGTTGACTGTTTTGTTATTTTCTGTGGGTGTGTTTGTCAGAGTCATTTCACTTGCACACTAAAATCCGATTATGGATTTAAAGGAGACATGTTATGGATTTATTTTGCACCACGATTTTAAGACTTCCTGGGTGTCCAAATAGAAGGCGCCTTGACTTTGCTCGGCATCCAGTACGTAATATCCGCTTGTTACACTCGGATTGAATTGTTTTGCGGGTGCAGGTTTGTCTCCATAGTAGGAGGTGGTCACCCTTCCGCGTCCAGACTGCAAATTATTGGCCCTTTGAGTCTCCACCGGAAAATTGGAGCCACATTCTTCGAAATTTTTCCTGCTGTATTGGTGCGAGCAATTACAAATATATATTTTTTTAATATTCACATTACATTATCTAAACTACTTGTTAAAGCTCTAGTAACCATTGGATGTTGATGTCAATGTCCACAAACAAAATAAATGCTGCTTGTTAAATGTGTACATATTAATAATTAAAGTTGTGGCAGTGCATGAACAAAACCCAAAAGGGGTCCTTCCACCAAATCATCGTCTTAATAACCGAAGGTCTTGACTAACATTTTTGCAATATTTAGTGTTTCAAAATATTTCCGTGTATTTAGGCATTTATTCTCACAAAAATCAAATGTAGCGGCAGGAGAAAATTTGCAACAAGTTACTTGAATTGAAAACATTTAAATTGTGTTCTAAAATTTTTTGCACATTGCCTCAGTCATTCCAAAAAAAAACAACAACAACAACATACTGTACATGCAGGGCCAAGTCCCTCTGTAACACCCGAGCCAGATACAAAGCTTGTCCCTCAGTCTTGTTTGTGTAACTTTCAACACAAAAGGTTTACAAGGCTGAACTGGGTGGGCAGGCACTCCTGAGACCCAGATAGTCCATTTTCCGAGCATAATATGTCCCCTTTTAAAGCAAATCCACTTGTTCTTTTGAAAGGAACAGTGATCTGACTCTGTTTTGCTTTGTGTGTGCTTATCTGGAAACTGGCTTGGCGCTACCTCGCTCAGCCCTTGCTTCTCCCCCCACCCCCTCGACCCCCTCCTCCTCTTCTTTGCTCCTTGTATCCGCTTCCCTGCTGTCTCGCCCCCTCGACCTCCTCCATTTCTGCTATATGATTTGCAGGTTCCTTTCACCACGCGGTTCCCTCAGTGTCCTCCCATCAGTTTGGGGTGTCGCTGCCCAACTCCGGAGGCCTCGGCTCTCTGCTCAGTCTCTCCTCCCCCCAAACCGCTTCGGCGCCCTCGTCTCTCCCTCCCACCCCATCACAGGCCCAGCATAGTCGCACCCAGTCGGTGCTGCACAGCCCCTCCGCCCTCACGCACTCTCTGCCCCCTCCGCCGCCCCTGCACAGCGCCCCCTCCTCCTCCACATCGGCACCCACGCCCGCCAACACCCCCCCGCCGCCCCACTCGTCCCGTCTCCCGCACGCCTTGCTTCATCACCCGAGGGTCCACGCGCTCACTGTCTCCTCTTCCTCCTGTGTCGTTCTCTCCACCCCCCCTTCTTCCTCTTTGTCGTCCTCCACGTCTCGTCCATACGCAGTGCACTACTCGCCCCGCTTGCCACCGCCGCCTCCCGCCAGCAGCTCAGGTGGTGGCGGGAGCATGCGGAGGACTCAGGGCACACATGGCACCTTCACCACCACCACCCCGCTCCCTGGCTCCCGACCGAGATAGGTTTTGGGGTTGAGGGGCTGGGGGGTTGTGTTACAGGCAGATAGAGAGAGAGCGGGACTTATAGGGAGTTCATTGTTCTAAATGAACAAGGTAAGTTAATCCTGCAATATTAGAATGACAGTCATTTTTGAGTATGATGCGGTGTTTGCCCCTTTTCCACTGCAAGTCTGGGTTTGGGTCAATATCATCCATCCATTCATTTTCTACTACGCTGGACCCCTGCACACATGCAATTCAGCACCTATGAACATTTTTTGGGGATAGAAATCCATCCATCCATACACAGGCGAACAAACACCCATTCTTGCTCACACTCACACCTAGGGACAATTAGAGTGTTCAATCAGCCTGCCATGCATGTTTTTGGAATGTGGGAGGAAACCGGAGTACCCGGAGAAAACCCGCGCAGGCCCGGTGAGAACATGCAAACTCCACACAGGGTGGCCGGAGCTGGAATCGAACCTCTGCACTTTGAGGTCGACGCACGAACCACTTGACTCACCGTGCCGCCTTTGTTAGAAATGTTTTAAAATATTAAAACCCTTTTTTCAAGGAAAAAGCTAACTGGAAGTCAAGCATTTGTTTGCATTTAAATTTTGGCATTTGTTTCTCATACGTTTATAACGGCAATTCTACACAGACTTTTACTATTGGCGGCCGGCCATATACAGTACTGAAGTGACGCTCTCCTCCCGATTTACTCACAAATGTATGTATGTACCTACCGCCCTCTAGTGGATGAGAAGGCAACTTCTGCTTGTCACTATTCTCCTGTACATCAACAAAGGTACATTTTCTGGAGCGAAATAATACTTTTGGACAACTTAAGTGAAATTTGATCATAAGCAATAATAAGGCAGCAGCAACAGCCTAAGCTAGACCACTAGAGTACTCGAAATGGTACCTGGTAAGCTTCAATAGCAAGTGGAACCTTGCATTGGAAAAGGGGCAATGCTCTCTTTTTATGGGTCAGTAAAATGACGAGCACATCTTTTGTTTTGTTTGGCCTTTCAGGTAATTGCTGAAAACTACCTCATCATTTAAAAAAAAAAAACTATGCAAATATCCAGGTGTGGACCCAAGGCACTCTGCTCCTCGCTCACTGGTGCTTTAATAAGTCTAGACTACCGGATCGCCTCCAAGACTGGCTTCTGTACTGGGGGACACACACACACACACACACTCATGTACAAACACAAACACTGCAGCGATCATGAGCGGAATTCAAAGGAACCGGTCTTGTTTCGATCTCATTCTTTTTTTTTTTTTTTTTGAAATCAGAAAGAAATGAATTCATGCAACAAGCACACGACTTCCTCTTTTGGAGGAGCCACTTCCAGTTTGACCTGTTCATTGATGTCTGCTCAGATGTCACAAGCATGTCTTTTTGTTTTAGGTTTTTTGTTTTTTTTCTGACATCTGAACTATGTAACAAGATGAGGAAAGTCATGTTTTGATGACGTTCACACTGGATAACAACATACAGTTGCATTTGTAGCATCATGGTTTGTGTCATTAGGATCCATCCATCCTTTCATTCAAAAGTTAACGGTGAAAAAGCGCTTGAATGGAACTAATCCGGCTGCTTTCAGCTTTCACCGAGCTCAGATTTTCTAACTGGATCAAAGCAATTCCGTTTTTCTTTTTCTCCTCAATAGCATTAGACTTTTTGATATACATAATCAGTGGAGGTTCCGGACTTGTCGGCGGACATAAAAAAAAAAAAAAGCATTGACTCCAAAATCTGTTCATTTCTGCCTAGCAACAGCCAAGGCGTGAACACGAATCAAGATTCTGCTACGAAATGGTGCTCTGTGTTCGTTCTCTCTGGCACTGCTGTCGAGTTAAGTGAAGCTAAATCCAGGTAGATAATATAAATCATAATAATGACAGGAAGAAAAAAAAGCAGAAGTGCTGCATGTGTTTCTGTATTTATTATTATTCATGTTTTTCCAAGTGGCACTACTTTGAGACCTTCTCAAAGTAGGATTTTTTTTAACCTTCTTAAGCTGAAATTTGTATATTTATTTGAGCTGCTGGGTGCCACGGATGGACACCGAGGTTCTACGACTCTAAAATGCGCTAAACACACACACACACACACACACACACATCCTCACACACTGGGAAAATCTTTTTGCCATTTGCCACAACAAACTACTGGACTACTTCCCACCTTTTTTTTTTGTGTTGTCGTTTTTGTGTTTGTACTGTGAATATGATTAATTCTCTTGACTGTACAGTTGTTAGACTTATATATTTATGTCCCCCTATTCCCCATTTTTTTCTTTTCTTAAAAAAAAACCACAAAAATCCTGAAATATGTTGTACAATGCAATATAGTATGTGAGTCGCTGTCAGAAAACAATGGTGCTAAATTTGGATCGTGCCTGATTTTATTTATTCTTCCAGTGGAAAAACATCCCCCCAAAAAATCAAAGGCGATACATTGTGCTATACACAGGGATTTCTTTTTTTTATTTTATTTTTATTTTTTTTTGTAAACTCCCCTTTTTTGGCCTTTAAATGTATCCTATTTAATATTGTATTGGGGTATCCAACACTTTTGGATAAACATTCAGTGGACAAAAAAAACACCACTGTTTTGTACAAAATTGCCAATGCAAAGCTATATTTAATAAGATGTAATTACATATGTCTAAATATATATATATATATATATATATGAGGAAAAAAAATTCTATCGGTGCTGCATAGTGACTCCCACATTCAGTCTTCAGCCACCACATGACCTTAACATGCCCAGGTGCTGTGGCGGAGCGAACACGACGGGATGTTTTCCTGTCTTTTTTTGGGTTTTGTTTTCATTTTCTTAAACTCTGCAGGAAAAACAAAAACAAATGGTGCTTCTGTTTTAAACATGAAATTGAACAATTAATGGTGCAAACAAAGCGACGTGTCTTATGGATGAAGCCCTTCCGAGGATTTTCGGGGTACTGCGAGAGCCGCACTTGTTTTTGGAGTGTGTCTTGTGTTTTGAACACAATTGCCGACTGTTGCGGCCCATGGTGACATTTTTTAAGAACCAAGAACATTTTGCAGAACCTGATAGGAAGAAAAAAAAGCCCCTAGAAAGGCAACCCACAAATGCTCATTGTATACATTGCTCACAAAAAGTTTCATATTTTGGGCTTTCGGTTGAAATGTCGAGATGTTAGCCACAGCTGCTGTGTTGTTAGCATGACTTATTCATGATCGTGCGGCGAATACTAAATGTTACTGGTTTGGAATGTTTGTTCTTGGCATGTACAATCTTTTTTTTTTTTTTAAGTGATAAAACGATCCCGTTGGGCAGAAATGTTGCTAGTTTCACATCCCTTCTGCATTTTCTCAGATACTTGTTCACTCTTGTCGGGTATCTCTCCATTTACTCATAACTTGAGTGTGCTTATTGTCGGTGGATATTCCACCAGAGTTTCAGCAAAGCTCCTCAAGCACAGCGTAGCGGCCCCCTCGGGCACCAGACTTTGTCACCTGAGAGTTAGACGTCTAGAGAGGGATGATTCTTCCCTCCCTGACCCCTCAATTCTCCCTGCCCGCCTCTTCACTTTTCTCAGATAATTCGAGGACATCTAAAACAGGCTGGAGAGAGGCTCTCGAGGACCGGACTTGGGCACATTTGTATTAGTCCAGTCATGGATCAAGAACCCGTTTTCAAATTTGCATTCGACTCCTTGTTATTGAGCAGCGAATTGTGCAAAAAGTGCTCAAATGCTAAACAATTGGACATGTACAGGTTTAAGTGAAGGGTTCAAGCACATTTTAGGTTGATCTTGAAATTTCCTCCCAAAGCCCAATATGCTTTACTTTGAGTCGTGTATATCTCATATCTGAGCTGATGTTAACACCCCCCGCCCCCCACTCCAGTTCGTTTGTCGCCAGCACTGTCTTTTTTTTTTTTAATCAGAGGTGTCAATTCCCTCATCTTCCTTCAGTTTAATTTTGTCTTACAGATTGCTGTCCTGTTTGTAGAACCGCTAGTCAGACAAGACAGTTTGGTGCTCCTTCGACATCGTTCAAAATGCCACTCCTCGAGCTGTTGCTTCGCTTTCTCGCCAGTAAACTTTCCACGGAGGGCTCGTCCGGGCAGCTTTTCGGGATGTGCAAGTGAGAACGTGCATTTTTGTCGCAGCTTTTGTAGCACATTGTAATCGGAGTTTTAAATACAAAGCACATTATTGTCGCGTCAGCGGTACGATGTCTGGTCAAAATACACAAAGATGGACAGGTAGCCTCAGAAGTTCAACGTAAATCCAGGTTTGTGTTAGTTCACAGAGAAAATGGGTTGATAGATATCGATTGCGTTAGCTATTGGACGTTTAGCTTTCCCTGGAGAACATAAAACGACTCGTGCTTGTTTCTGAGCCCTATGGTATGTCCTGTTTTGCCTTCAAAAGGTTGTCAGAATTTTTTCACTTTCTTTGTTGCACAAAAAAATTGATGAAATTATAAAAAATATGGATTAAATTATATAAATGTATTTGACACTCAATCCGACATTTTCCCCAGTATGTGGGGTTCTTAGAACCATATATACGCCAAGCCACTATCACCGTAGATATGCTAAATAGTATATCTTTTTTTTTTTTATTGAATTTTATGAACAAAAGTCTGAACTTTATTTGATTCCGTGGGCCACATAAATTGATGTGGCGGGCCAGATCCGGCCCCCCGCCCTTGAGTTTGACACCTGCCCCTTAAAGGTAGAAAGGAAGTTGATTGTGAACTTTTTTTTAACTCGAAGATGAACATTATTTAAAAAGAAAAGGAGATGGAACCCCCCCCCCCTCCCCCGATTGGGAGTATGAAGAGACCATCTTGTAGAACCTGAAACCTTGCTGTCCAAGGCCTCAAATGCTCAGTCCTGCCAAAGCACTTACCTCAGGAACTTTTTTAACGCATCTTTAAACTTTGTCGCTATATCTGAAAAGACAATCTTTGTGGGGGAAATAAGAAAATAACGCGTGCCATTTGGGCACATTCGGGGTTCTCACTGGCACATCCGTCCAGCCTCGGGAAACTCCGCGAGTCAGCGTCAACCTCTCAAACTACGGCATGGCGGCGCCTTTTTTTTTCCCCCTCGCATGCGGTGGTCCTGCACCGTGAATGGTGTTGACTGTTTGAGGGAGGTGTTGGAGGGTGGGGGGAGAGCAGCTAGGAGAAGGTGCAATGACGGCAAAGCCTGGCTTGTCGTGGAATCGTGTGTTTAACTAAAGTGTGGTGATGGTGCTTTCATCCTGAAATGTAATCATGACAAATGGAATATTTGTGTTGCTTTTCGCCCCCTCTGCATTTTATGAATAGTAATAAAATGTTTCATATGATCTTTGCATTTTGCCGTCACATTTATTGCTATCCGTAAAGGAATTTGATCGATTATCCAAGATTCCTGAGCCAAAATACCTGATGTGAAAGGTAAGATGTGTCGTTCCAATTGCCAGAGGTTCAATAAACACTGATCTTCTTTGGGGGGGAAATATGTGTAAAAAGTTTGATGAATTTGCAATTAGTCTTTAATGGCTTTGATAGTTTTATTTTTCAATATTTTCTCTAATGTGGCATATAGGAGCCAAAATTCAGTATGCTGATTTGACATACATTCCCCCCAAAAAAATTGTGGAAAGATTATTTCTTTCTGTAATTCCCAACCAAGTATAGAAGGTTGTTGACATACTGTTTTTAAAATACAATATTTTCATTGAATAGATGTGATCCTAATTTTTTTTCACCCCTGCAAAATGAGAAGTACTGTACATGGGAATCATTGTATTCTAATTTTTGGAATTCCTGTTTTTGTGGGTTTTACAAGCTGGAAATGTTTTTTTTTTTTTAATGACCCAAAAATGCGTATAAATTGTGGGCCCAGAATCTATAATCGATGAAAGTTTAACTGTTTTTAATAGAATAATGGAAATTAATGTTCATGAAGTATCAATTTGATTTGGCACACTTTATAACCTGTTCTTTCAAACGTTGCCCATTTTTCCGTGTACTTGTGGATCCCATGCAGGAAAAACCGGCAGCTGCAGCCACTCATCATCATTCCCAAGTAGGCGACGGGAGTTGTTTTGTCCTGCTAAGTTCAAACAATTTGTCAAACGTGAACTTCCCACTCGAGTCATGTCCTCCATGTCCGTCTCACTGGGTCGTCTCACTGTCTGTCACCCGCAGCATTTTTTCCAATTTCAAAAGGAGCTACGCGGCGAAGAAGCGAGGCCGACGTCGAGAGAAAACCACCCAACGAGTCTCCTCGGAAGTCTACCACCTGTGCTCAAAATCGCACGCCACGGTCTGTCTATGCTAGCCCATGGAAGGCCAGACTACGGTATATCATGTCGTGAACACAAATATGGAGTGTAGCCCAGTAAAGAGAACCTTTTTGGTGATGCTTGATGATGTCCAAGAATGAGCTTTGGCTGGATGTGTTTGAAGAATCGACCTTGACTGTCTGCATAACTGCACTGCAGCTGTGCGAGCGTCAACACCGCCAAGGAAATAATCTCGTTCTTCGTTGTTGACATTTTTTGGAAGCAAGCGCAATTTCAAACCACCTCAATAATATGTTCTAACCATCCCCTACAGTTATAAACACAATATTCGGATGAATATTGTATTGGTATTTAATGACGCAAATTCATTCACTGGTTTACAGCCGTTAAAAGGCGCAGCCATTTTGGAGATTCTACCGCCCTCTGCTGGCGACTGGAATTGACATCAACTGCAAACGTCACGGCTCACCTGTTTTCTGGATTAATTAACGTAACATTCGCAATGCCAGCCGAAGGCACTTGGACAAAAAAAGAAATTGTCAGGCCACTTGATATGCGTCATTCCTTGACTATCCTTTTGATATGACCCCCGCCCCCAGCCTCACTGGATTCCAAGTGCATCAAGGACACTGACGGGATCTTCCCATTTTGGCGAGGCCACAAGGTTTGTGAGAAAGAACACCCACCCTGTCGATGCCTCACCTCTTAATAACACTTGCATGCACGTGCAGACGGCAGAGTGTTCTTTGTGCATGACAGCATGTCGCTGTGCGTCTTCTACCGTGATCTGATGATGCTCTGCTGGATGGGCTGCTGCTGCTGCGTGGTCCTGCCCGACTCTCCTGGATTGCAGCCAGGAGCCACCATGACAGGTGAGACTCATGGGAGACTTTATTAGCACCATCTTCATTGGCTATGGAAAGTCTGCACACCCCTGTTCAGGTTTTTGTGATATTTAAAAAATGAGACACTCAAGCGTGTGGACATGGGCCACGTGGTTGTCCATCATTGCATATCAAATGGATATTCTTCATAATCACACTGTCAATATTATTGTTTGTAGTCATTAATTAATTTTGAGTACAATTTATTTTTAATTTTTGTTTTGTTCAAACTTTCAAACTTACTAAATATATTACAAATATATCACATTTTATGCATTTAATATTTGTCATATAAACTGTACAGTTGTACAAATTTTAGTGGTAATTTATTTAAATAAACTCAAATATATATGTTGATGCTTTTCATTTTTTGAAATATAATTTTTTGAATATATTACTTAATAGATATATTACGATTTTTTTAAACTATATTTCCCGTCAACCATTTTTCTATTTCTGAAATCAAATATAAACTCGAAGAAAACCAAAAACAGTTAGTCCGTATACTATACTATTGTTTTCATATTTTTCCATGAATCTAGCGTGGCTTAACTCTTTCATGCATCCTGTAACCTGGTAACATAATAAACTGTCCACTGTAGTAACCACTGTTCATGAAAGGGTTAAACTGGCCCTTGATCTGGAAGAAGGTTCTTCACTCAGGAGTATGCAAAGTGGGGATTGGGGGGGGGTGATCATTCCACCCCACCCTGTTGATACAAAATGTTCAATGGGCAGCAAAAAGTAAAAAACTTTGAGCATCAGCCCAGGCAGCAACGGTGCGTCACCCTCTATTCTCCACGTCCGTGATGCTTTGTCATCGAATTCCATTCCAGTTGCCTTTCAAGGGTTTCTCCTTTTGATGCGCTGTTCATGAGACGTTTGTATTTATAGCCACGAAGAGGCCGGCGTCCACCAAGGAGGCAGGAGAAAGGAGCCTTACACTGTTGCCGACACCCTCCACGGTGGCCTCCCTTGTGCCTCCGAAGAGCACAGCGTGCTTCCTGGAAGACGTGCTAGCCGCCATGCGAGAGGCTCTCGAGGACGACGGCCAGTTGACGCCAGGCGGCGCCACCTTATTCGGAATGTGCGCGGCTTCTGGGGGTCTCGCGGTCTTGTTGGATCTGGCGAAGGATGCAAAGAGGAAGCGAGGTGGTACAGTGGAGCTCCTGCATCCCACTGAAGGTAATGATGTAACAACAAGCTGAAGCCAACATAAAATCTTTATTATCTTCTCCACTGAGATGAAGAGAGGGACAAGTCCATTTAGGGAATTTTGCGAGTTTTATGGCTGCTATAAATTCTGGCACTCTGGTGATTGTTATGACCCTTCCTCATGACGGCAACTGGGTCTCAACTGTACAATTATTTTAATTAGCATTTCAATGATCTTCACTGTCATACAAGTGTAAAAATAAGTGAACCGTCGGCACCGTTTACTCTCCCCAGTGTTTTTAGTGGAGGAGGAGGATGATCGGGGAGCACTGATTCTCGACTTTCACATCCCACAATCCCCTTTGCTCCAACACAAGTTTGTTCTGCTCTTGGCTCTGGAAAGTCCCTTCAGTGGAGACGACTCGGACCAGATCACCTTCACCAGTCAGTTTCTGCTACCCAACACACAGGTAGACTCCATCGCAATTGGGTCAATTCACTGTGATATGTCCACCATGTTTCACTTGTTTTTTTTGTGGAGGTTGTGTGCATGTCAGAAGGAACGCAATATGTTCTACTAACAGGACAAGCATCCATGGAACACCAAAGATGGATGCTCTCTATTGACTCCAAATCCTCTAATATGAGTATGTATTTTCTTTCTTTCATTATTTTGTTAGTACATTAATACTGTTCAGTCCGAATTGGAATAAAAAGTCAATCTGTTTGGTTCCACATAATTCATAAGTTTCATTCAATGTCATTCCACTTGATTCCCATTTTTTTCATTTAGTATTCTAGCATTCAAAAGCAATGTCATCAGAAATAGCATTTTCCACTCAGAGATACAATAGGAGTGTTTTAAGTTAAGAGTGTGATCATGGAACAAAGGAAACTTGTGAGTCAAGTTATGACTGTAATTTCAAATATAAATAAAAAAGATAATATAGTAGTATTTTTCCCCGTGCACATGCTCATCCAAATGTACTTGTCATAGAGAAAAGGATGAAAGAACTCCTTACGGATGGAAATACAAGAAGAAGCAACGTGACTCCAGTTCTTCTTTTCTCTCTTGAAGAGGATATCAGGTTTGTCCCGCGTCTTGTTTTTCTGCTTTAAATGCAAACCCACATTTTTTTTATTTATTCTGAAGTGTCAATTCAATTTCTCAATAGCACCAAAGTTTCCGGCTTATCACAGCCAATCTTCTTCTTGTGTGAGCTGCGCCGCTTCCTGAGTGATTCCCTTCCTCACAAGAGTCCGCACGCTCCTCCGCTGAGGCGGGAGTCTCTGCAGGCTCCGCCCCCCATCAGCCTGGATCTCTCCTCCAGTGAGTCCGTGTTGGCGGAACTCATCAACTCGTCAGCCCCGACCGTCTTCTCCTTCACGGGCTCCACGTATCACGTCCACCGGGGAGAACTGGCCATGCCTCCCGGCCTGCTGGACGAGCTCAGGCACGGTTTGGAGCAAAACCTTTTGCAGATCAGGGAGGTTTTACGAGACAAGGATAACGGCCAGAGGAGCATCAAGAGGCTCCAGAGGCTCTGGGAGCTCTGCGCCTTTCCCATGGTGGACCCGGCATCAGGTAATGTGCACAAAAAGTATTCCTGCAGGTCCCTTGATCCTGGGATGATAAGGAATGGGCACCATATGGGCACTGGTTCGTCGGATATGGTTTAAATGGGAATAATTTATATGAATATGTGATCAACACCATGCATCTAGCATGTACACAATTATAAATCAATGTTACATAAATTGTTTCAGTCCTTTGACTTTTTTTCGACACAAACGACCTTCCAAGAGGAATTGTGGGCCATTTCATGTTCCGCAATGAAGAAGAAAAAAAAGACTAAGTGTTAAGAATGTGGAACAGTCAGGTGTGGGAAGAACACGACAAATTTCTTCTCCAAGATGAATAATGCTGCTATTGCTTACATTGTGAGAGTGTTCAGTGTCACAGGTGACCTCACTTGGGGAAAGCGTAACCGAGCAATATTCTCATGAGTGCCATGTGTTTTCCTTAAAATGAACCAAAGTAAATAAATGTTAGTTAGCCTCTCTGTGGTTGTGTTACCAGCATTATGGTAGCAAGGACTGCGCGCTGCACTTGATTTAGATTAATGTTCAAACATGGTTACATTCATTGCAATTAATTAAGCACGTTTTCTATTTAGTTAATAACTAATTGCCAAAAATAACTAATTGCCAAATTTTAAGGTCGCATAATATTGTCATTTCAACATTTTTCCCCTGAAACAAAGTTTCAGAAAGACACAGTTGGAACGTATTATGGGGAGCATAGAACATCAAATGACTGATGGCTTTTTCCGCCCCCTTCAGGTGAAAGCCAGTACTGCGCGTTCCTCCTGTTGAAGGCCATGAAGACGGTGGGTCGCGAGATGTTGCCGCAACTGCGGGCCACCCGTGCGGAACCCAGACCCACGGCCAGGGAAGCCACGTGCCGCCTGAGGAGCCTCACGGTCTCCCTGGAGCGTTTCGTGGTGGGACCCAACACGGCCAACATCAACAACTGCCACGGCCGGTGCGCCTTCCCGCTGGAGAAGACCGTAAACCACGCCGTGTTGCTCAACGCGCACATTGAGAGCGGCAACGTCCACGAGCGGTCGCCGTGCTGCGTGCCTTTCGCTTACGAGTCCCTGGAGGTGGTGGACTTGAACGAACATGGCACGCTTTTCTTCACGCACCCGGATATGGTCGCAAAGGAGTGTGGTTGTCGCTAAAGCTAAAGCTAATGGACACGTACTGGTGTGCGAAAGTCCACTTGACTTAGTGACCACAAACACGGTTCTCTGAGCGGATTATTTTATTTACACTTATTTATTCACAAATTTGACACTATGGCGCATATAGGAAGACGTAGTAGCTGTCCAACCAATATATCCATAATATGCTGTTTGTTTCTATAGAAATAAAACGAAAACCACAATTTTTTTTTTCGTTTGCGTTTCAGATCAAAATACGGTGATAAGTGATTTTTGTTGGCACAGCAACGATATTGAAATATAAATAGAGTGTCACAAAAATCAAGACACTTCTTTTTTTTCCCGTTTTGTTTAAGGTTTCATTTGGCCAAATGTGAGGCCGTCGACATGTGACAACTTCCACTCGACACTTTTTGCTAGCACATCATTCATTTGTCCGAATGTCACTTGAAATGAAATAGAAATAAGGAAGCGCAAATTGACTTTTGGGACACCCTGTATATTAATTACTGTATTGGGTATATCACGTTTGAATTCACGCGTAGTATTAAGATGCTACAGTATTGTTTCACCGGGACGAGATGTCCTATTTTGCTTGTAATTATACAAAGGTATAATCTCCATTTGTAGTCACTAAAATGGAAGACTTGCAACCAGCTATTGACTACAAAGTACACTTTGTGCCTTTTTTAACCTTTCTAATCCAAAAGCATCCGTCCATCATTGTTTCGCGGTTTTAGGTTTCAGGGCCGTTTTACTGCCGATGGGCTTTTTCCGTTTCCTTATCGCTCCGAGTTCTTCAGATCCCCACCACGACATGAACTTGTCCCACAAGGAAATCTGGGCAAGGAAGACACATAGAAAACGATGTAAGTTCAATTTCTAGTTCTGTGATTGTCATATCAATTCCATTTGGTCTGACTTTTTGTCAAAACGGCATGTTCTTCTGGAATACTTTGGCCAAATTCTACCACTCTCTGGGCGGTTAAATCTGGCATGTGTTAATAAGCAGACAATAAATACCTGAGTTATTGAACCATCTTGAATACTTCCGATGAAAGAATTAATTCCCGTCTCTTCGACAAATTTGTCAACGGTGTCTGTGGGACACAATGTTCAGGAAAAATATGTAAAGTGGAGATAAAGTCTGGACACCCTTGACCTGTTCAAATGTTTTTTGTGATAAAATGCAACTATTTGAGGACTATGGTTTATACTGTAAAATGTGTCTACAAAATGTCAGGAAAAGCCTACTAGAACATTTGAACATTTAGGGTTATGCAAAGGCAGCTCAAATGGTGCCAGGCGTGTGCTGAATCCCTTTTAACGTAATGTGGCGACATCCCCACTTACAGGAGTTGTGCAACACTTGCGCAACCACATCAGAGCACTTTGAAATTATTTATCATTTATTTTTATTTATTTATTTATTTATTTTACTCACTGTGAAATTGATGGACCCCTGCGCCCACAAGCAGCACAATCAGCGCCAACGCCAAGCAGCGGTTCATGGTGAATCCCTTCCATGGATTTGAAACCTCGTTCAGATTTTGCATGGACAAAATCCTGTCATAAGACACTGAACAAGACGTCATTCAGATTAAATTAATTTAAAAGCAGCATTTGATATCAAACAGTGGACGGGTTCAAGTGGAGTCAAGTCTTACTTATTCTTGCTTGCTCGTGAACTTTTAGCCTAACCTGCAAATGAGAACACTTGATATAATTTGTGTACTGCTTTGAGCACACGTGTCTTAAAATAGGCCACTGTATTAGTTTCAGTTATATTGTTTTTAAAATCACGAGAGAGGAACATACCTTGTGTAAAAAAGCCTTCAGTTGTGCGTCCACGGTAAGTACACTTGCTGCCGGTGACGACTGTTCTTCACAGGGAGGGGAGAGGTGGTGGAACACACCCTCCCTGTTAGCACTTTGATTGACAGGCACAGATGAGAATGGTTTCCAAATGGGACAAATCTTGTACATTGATACTGTTTGGCCTGTAGGTGGAGCCATTATTCACCAGTAAATAGCTGTATTGAAACGAGATCCCACATCGTGTTGCGTTTTCTCACAGTGGTTCTCAAACTACGGTCCCTGGACTACCAGCCGTCTGTAAACCGCAGCTTGAGTATCCACAAAAATAACTGTAAAGAGTATACCTTGAAAAATGTATCATAAAAAGTGCATATCTACTTGCAGGGGTTGGCAGGTCCATAAAATGTAACAATATTTATTGAGTACAGCTAAACCAAAGTGCTTTTCAAAATAAAATGAAATTGAACATGAAACATAAATATGAATAAAATATTTCATTTGAATAAAAGAGAGAGAGAGAGAGAGAAAACGAACGCGCAAACCACGAACATTTTGGGAGAAAAAAAACCCACTCTAAAATATAAAGCTAACTACATTTTAAAAACTACAGTCAAGACTGTTAAGAAACAGTGTTTTATATTCTCATTTCTGTAATGCTGTGATATGTTGTTTATGATAGAAATGTGTCATTGGGACGTAATATTCATTTGTTTTGAGCGGATCTGGCAACCCAAGATACTACGCCATATCCGGTCTGTACTCGGCGCGAAATGTCTTCCTGTTTAGTGGCGATGAGAAGCGGCTGCTCTCTGTGCAGTCGGCAAATAAACACGCCACGAGTTTGAGTTCAGCAAGAAAATTCACCTCTCGTCGTTATTCTCCCAAATGCACCCCGAACGAAGCGCACATCTCAACAGGTTATGGGCCCAGGAGACGCAGGTGACGTTTGGGAGATAAAATAGAAGCCAGTGAGTCCAACTGTACAGGGGCGGTGAGCTAACGTGGCTATCGCTAACCGGCTAAAGAGCGGAGTAACGTTACAGCAAAATGGATCGAGATCGAGGAGCGGCAAGCAGGCCACTCCGACTGGCATTCGACGGAGATGAAGCTAAGTACGAAATATGGGAAACAAAAATGCTCGGACATTTTCATTTATTGGGACTGAAGAAGACTGTGCTCGGAGAGCCGGTGACAAGTCCCGAAAGAGCGACTGACGCACAGAAAAATGCCGACGCGTATGCTGAATTAATCCAAATGTTAGATGACAAAAGCCTCTCTCTAATTATGAGGATGCGCCCGATGATGGAAGAAAGTCTCTGAAGATATTAAGAGAGTATTATGCCGGAAGAGGAACACCACGGATAATAAATCTGTACACCACGCTCACGTCGCTTCAAAGGGAACGATGAAAGTGTTACAGATTATATTATCAGAGCTGAGACCGCCATCACAGCACTGCGGAATGCAGGTGAGACTATGGGAGATGGACTACTTGTTGCCATGGTATTAAAGGACTTCCAGAGAGTTTTAAACCATTCGCAATACATGTGGCACATTCAGATGATCAAATCAAGTTTGCAGATTTCAAGACTAAACTACGAAGTTATGAAGCAACCGAGAACTTAAACACTGAGCCAGGTGACAGTGTGATGAAGACAAAGGCCCAGGGTCGAAATGGACGACGACCAACAAAGACCAACACCCATGAATGGATCAAAGATGACACCGATATGGTGTGTTTCAAGTGTGGGATCAAAGGCCACAGAGCAAAAGAATGTCGACAGAAAACTTGGTGCAGTCGTTGTAAAAGCGACACACACAAAGACGCCACATGTAGGCGCAAGAACAAGGACAATAAGAACAGACGAGATGATGCCAGTAAAGTTTCAGAAAGTGGTGAAATCGACAACGTGTTCAAGGTGAGAACGGCGAGACCGGGTGCAGGGAGCGGTCGGACGCCGGCATCCGGGAGAGAGGGCTGATGGTGGACACGGGGCCACTTCTCACATCATCACAGACGTGACCATGTTTAAAGATTTCGACAGCACGTTCAGGCCGGAAAAACACAGTGTGGAGCTCGCGGACGGCACACGATGCAGCGGGGTCGCACAGAGGAGGGGACTGCTGAGGTTTCTCTGATAGACAGCAAAGGACTGAGACACAAGCGACACTGAGAGATGCTCTATACATCCCTTCATATCCCCAAGATATTTTCTCTGTGAAGAAGGCGACCACCAGCGGAGCTACAGTTGTATTTAAAGAAGGCAAAGACAGAACTGATTACCAAAGGAGGTACCAAATATGATATTCATGTGTATGACGAGTTGTTTTACTTGCACACTGAGAGTGAGCCTAATGACAAATGTAATACATGTCATGACATTCAGAAATGGCACGAGATATTAGGCCACTGCAATTATGATGATATCCTTAAATTGCAGAATGTGGTTGATGGCATGCAGATTAAGGGTAAAGCATGTAAACCTGAACAAGAGTGTGAGGTGTGTATTCAGGAAAGTTCACTCAGAGTAGGAACAGGAACCCTGATACCAGAGCTAAGGCTCCCCTAGAGCTGGTACACACTGACCTTGCGGGTCCTATGAACACTGAATCTATTGATGGTCACAAATATGCAATATCATTCACCGATGATTACTCGGGTTCAATGTCTGTTTATTTTCTAAAGAAGAAAAGTGACACGGTACAAGCGACAGGGAAGTTTCTTGCAGATGTATCCCCATATGGGAATGTGAAGCGTATGAGGTCAGATGGAGGAACCGAGTACAAAAGTAATGATTTCCAAACATTGATGAGGGAAAACAAAATCAGACATGAGACGTCAGCTCCCTATTCACCCCACCAGAATGGGACAGCTGAGAGGGGCTGGCGAACTCTTTTTGAGATGGGAAGATGTATGCTAGTTGAAAGCAAGCTACCAAGAGAGCTTTGGAACTATGCAGTACAAATGGCAGCGCATGTACGCAACAGATGCTTTAGCAGGCGTACAGGGAAGACCCCCTATCAGATGTTAACCGGAAAGAAACCTAATGTATCCAAACTGCAAAAATTTGGGTCTACATGTTACACATACAAACATAACAAAGGAAAGATGGATACTAAAGGTGACCAAGGACTTTTTGTGGGGTATGATAAATACAGCCCAGCCTACCTGGTATATAATCCAGACACAAACGGAGTATCAAAACACAGGCTTGTGAAATTTACGAACAAGGCAGCTGTTGAGAAACACACACAGACAAATGAGACAGATCCAAATACAGATTATGACATGAGGCAGCCTAGGACTAGTGAGCTCATTCAGGAGAGCGATAAGAAACGAGAGACTACTCAAAAGCCAAGTGTACACAACAGGGACGTACAAAATGATAGTCCAGGTACAGAAATGGGGTTAAATGAGTATAGCCTCACACAACAGAGTGACACAAGAGATGAACCTGAAAGTAGAAGATATCCTACTAGAGAGGAGAAACCCAGTCACTTAAATGATTTTGTGGATGAATATAGTGATAACGATGGGCTACACACCACAGTGGACTATTGCTATAGAGCAGTGTGTGGTGTTCCACAAACATATGCAGAAGCTATGAGGTCGACTAACTCTAAAGAATGGATAAAAGCTATGGATGAGGAGGTCCAGTCGTTAAATGACAATAACACATTTACCCAAGCAACCCTACCAGCGGGCAAGAAAACAGTGGGGGTAAATGGGTATACACTATCAAAAGTGATGTGGATGGAAAAGACAAGTACAAAGCCGGTTTGTAGCGAAGGGCTACAGCCAGGAGAAGGACATAGACTATGGAGAGACGTTTTCACCAACTGCAAATCTAACAAGTGTAAGAGTGGTGCTACAAAAAGCAGCTCAGGAGAATTTACTCCTCCACCAAATGGACGTGAGAACAGCGTACCTACACGCACCCTTGGACTATGACATTTACATTAACCCTCCAGAAGGTTATGAAGAGAAAGATGATGGACTAGTGTACAAACTAGAAAAATCGCTTTATGGTCTCAAACAATCTGGTCATAACTGGAATAGAGTTCTACATGACTATTTAACATATAATGAGTACAAGCAAAATCCAGCCGACCATTGTATCTATACCAAAGAGTCAAAAAGTGGCAAGGTGATCATTATCATATGGGTTAACGATTTGATTATTGCGACCAGCGATGAAATGATTTTGAGAGATGTGAAAGAGATGCTCTCTGTAAAGTTCAAAATGAAAGATCTTGGCACACTCAAGCATTTTCTAGGTATCGATTTCAATCAGTCTGATGGATGTGTAAAAATGTCACAGGAGAAATACATTAACAAAATATTAGAGCGTTTCAATATGCAAGATTGTAAAAATCTGAGAAACACCCTGTGAACAAAAGATGGAATATTCAAATGATGCATTGAAAATGAGTGATGTCAGAACCTACAGAGAAGCAGTAGGTAGTCTAATCTATCTAACTACTTGTACCAGGCCAGATTTAAGCTTTGTGGTAAGCAGGTTGTCACAGTATTTTGCTGAACCGACAGAGGAGCAGTGGGTCACTGTGAAACATGTATTAAGATACCTAAAGGCACTTCTGACAAAGGTTTAAATTTCAAAAGAGATGACAATGAGGAGCTAGGTATTAAAGCCTACAGTGATGCAGACTGGGCATCTGACTCCAGTGACAGGCGCAGTACCACAGGATACTGTGTTAGTCTCAGTAAAAACAGCTCTTTAGTTTCCTGGAAGACTAAGAAGCAGCCTACAGTTGCACTTTCCACCTGTGAAGCGGAATATATGGCTCTAGCTTCAACAATACAAGAGTGCTTGTATCTCGAACAGTTACTAGAGGCGATTGACGACTACCAATACACAAAAACAACTGTGTACGAGGACAACCAGGGGACAATTGCCCTTGCTAAAAATCCTGTTCATAGACAGAGGTGTAAACATGTGGATATAAAGTACCACTTTATCAGGTCCACAGTTAATGAAGGTAAAATAAACTTGGTGTACTGTCCTACTGAAGTTATGGTTGCTGACATTATGACTAAGCCAGCCACCAAGTCAAAGTTGATTGAGTTTGCACCCATTGTTTTGGGATTTAAAATGTGTAAGGCAGGGTCCACATTGTTTTCTATCTTGTTGTATTTAATTGTGTTTACATTACAGCAAACTGAGTATAAGTGGGGTGTTAAGAAACAGTGTTTTATATTCTCATTTCTGTAATGCTGTGATATGTTGTTTATGATAGAAATGTGTCATTGGGACGTAATATTCATTTGTTTTGAGCGGATCTGGCAACCCAAGATACTACGCCATATCCGGTCTGTACTCGGCGCGAAATGTCTTCCTGTTTAGTGGCGATGAGAAGCGGCTGCTCTCTGTGCAGTCGGCAAATAAACACGCCACGAGTTTGAGTTCAGCAAGAAAATTCACCTCTCGTCGTTATTCTCCCAAATGCACCCCGAACGAAGCGCACATCTCAACAAAGACGAAATAAAAGCTAACTACAATGAAAAATGTTGGACTATTATAGGCTGCTCCAATGTTTGTTCTTGTTGTCCTTTTCGTTTTGGGGATTTTTTTTCGTAGTCAACATTCAATTCAAGTTCCGATCCAAATTTAAACCCAAACTCAAACCCAACGTCGTGGTATCATAAAAAAAATGAGACGCTGGAATGTTGTGGTTGTGTTTGACTATGCGTGTTCTTCTTGCGGCAACCAAGCGTCTGGTCACACGACATCGGACACTCCCCCCTCCGTCGAGCTCAGCAGCATCAGCCTGTTGGCCGCTTGTCGACGCCTCAAAGCCGCCAGAGCAGAGGTGGGAGGACGAGCGAGCGGCACGCAAGTGTGGACGCAGTCCGGATGGTTAAATCGAACCTACAAACGATTTTGAATAGTCACTGCTTCGCTAGAGAAAAAGAGAGACACTTATCCAAGATGCCCGTCATCGAACAGACCAGTAATAAACAGGAAAGTGAAAGGTATGTTGTTGTATTTCTGTGTTGTCAAAGTTAAGCTAACCGGGCCTGGCTAAAAGACTCCGTCTATTTCCTGGATGGGCCCACCTGTTTATTGTTTACTCCTGTTTCCTCAGCATTTATGTGACGTTTATGCCAAACGACAACTCAACCGATCTGAAACATAACCTTATAGTGAGTGATCTTTCTTGAACGTGAACATTACATGTACTTACAGGATGTACGTAACCTCAATCGATCGTAAATAACTAGTTGGCGATAGCTACTGTACGTCAAAAATGCGAACGCTATATTGTAAAGGCTAGTTAAGTTTTAAACGGTTGAAAAAACTGCCCTCGCTTTAAAGTTTAAATGTCTCATTGGAATACAATTTCCAAATGTGTTGACGTCAATGTCATGGCAAGTGCAAACAGCGTTAGCTTGTAGCTACGGCCTCGGTGTGATTACGTCACAATACTGTTGTTTGGCCTTCATCGACGCCAACAATACTGTACAGTATTTTCGTTTTATTTGTACATTGTTGCGACCGACTAAATTATTTACTACTTTCTCTGTCGCTATGTATCATCTCTACATTTACTTCTGCTTGCTTGTTCTGTACTGCACATTATTTTTCCGTCTGCCGTGATCTCGGGAGCTGATTAGCACACATTAAATCGCCGTGAGGGATTATTTTATCGTCTTTTTCAGCAGGGAGTCGATATAACAGCCTGAGTTTCAAGTGCTTGTTGTTTTCATTGTGTTTTGCACTCGCTGTCAGGTGTTTTTGTCTTTTTTTTTTTCCTTTCTTCTTATTCACCTGGGTTGGGGATGGTAGGGAAGCAGATTACCCAGGTATTTGTTGCCTTGGTCGGATCGTGTCTTGACAGGTAACGGCCGATGCGGATGGATGTTGTCTTTCTGGTTTCACGTTGTTGTGAAAGACTCTTTGGAAATTTCCACTGCACTGCGACTGCTCGGGGGAGGAGGGAGGAGGAGGAGCGGCGTGTGTGTGTGTGGGGGGGTGATTTAGTGATGTCATATTAAACATAGAGGCCTTTTCTTCTGGTGCACTCTGGTGGTTTTGTAACCCCCATTTCGTTCAGTGATTCAGAGTTATGTTTTCAAATGCTAGCTACCATAATAAACGTAATGCAAAAGGTAGAATTCGATTGTGTCAGCTTGTATAAGTGTGTTGAATAAATATAAATGAGACATGGATAGCAAGTCAAGTGGAGCCTCTCCCGTCCAACCAGTTTTGCCCAAGGATGCTGACAAGCCTCCGTTTTGTTTGTGTCGTCCAGAAATCATATCCCTTTGGGGCTGCAATAATGAATTGGATAGGCTGAACGATTCGATCACAAGAGAAGTTTGAAGCAAAATCTCTGCCTCGAAGCTTTGCAGGGCAATACACTCTAATTTTTGTACATGGACTACTGTTAGGGTGGTCACAGTCTGCACTTTCGGTTAATTTCACTTTTAACAAAGAAGATTAAGTGAAATATGTACTACGTTAGTAGGCTAACAATACAGTGAAACCTCGCCGTAACGTGGTTCACGGCTTTGTTTTACAGACTTTTTTAGCGCAGTTTTTTTACAGTGCATTGAGTTCTGCATCCTGATTGGCTAAGGTACTGTAGACTAATGTCAACAGTCTCCGCCCCTCATCTCTGTCCAGCTTGCCAAATTTACGTTTGCAACAAAAACAGGTTTTGCTCTTTGATTTCATTCGAGAGTACAGTATAGTCCCCCGCCTACTGCCCGGAGACAGCTGGGATAGGCTCCAGCACCCCCCGCGACCCTAGTGAGGATCAAGCGGTTCGGAAGATGAATGAATGAATGAGTATAGTATAATAATTGTAAAAAAAAAATAAAGCTGTAACTGTCGTGATTCTAAATAATATTTGTGGTAATATTTAAATGTACCTTACTACATGAAGGTAAAATGACAGACTCCACATTTATTGAGGTTATTCTGCCCCCTGCCGGTGCATTTGAGGTTGCATTGAGTGGCAGGAAATGGTTAATGTTGATTAATTGGAGTCTCGGACCTACCACGTAAAGGCAGCCCGATAACATTCTTAACTGCTCTACAAATGCAAGTATCTATTGCAGCAACTAATTCTCATTTGGTTTTCACGCCTCTGCTCCATATATAGCGCGCTGGTGTCATTTACGTCAGCGGAAACGATCCGCGGCGAAGCTGCCGTTCATCCGTTAGCGTGCCAGCGCTTAACAGCACACACTCATCAAGCAACACTCTTCCTGCATCTGTCGTTGTGCCAGTGTTGCGTGGCACAGCCCCGGGCAGGAATATGGCCGCTGTTTGTCCTCTACAACTGTAAAGCTCACAATAGTGTTCCAACGTGTGTGTGTGTGTGTGTGTGTGTGTGTGTGTGTGTGTGTGTGTGTGTGTGTGTGTGTGTGTGTGTGTGTGTGTGTGTGTGTGTGTGTGTGTGTGTGTGTGTGTGTTGGGGGGCTCGGGGGCTGTTAGCAGTTATGTGATAAAGTCTGCAATGCCAAGGCACACAAGTACAGTATGTTTAAGAGAAGGGCCCAAAGTAAAATGTACGTTTTTTTTTGGTCCAGGTACACGGTGTACTTTTAGTAAAATGTCCCAAAATGGTTTTGTTTATTGATTACTCTGCTGCCACACAATTGTTTTTGGTTTGTAAATGCACTTTTAAAAAATGGGCATTATATATTTATGCTAATGTGATATCTGCTCATAAAATCAATATAAAATGACTTCAGAAATGTACATTAAATATGAACCTATATTTTAAAAATCGATTCTATATTTCTATAAATTAAATACGTCATTTAAATATATATTTTTACATAGGTGCAAAACAAAATATAATTCAAATAAAACATAATTTGGTCACATTAAAAACAACCCAAAAATGACTGAAGTGATTTTTTATTAATTAATTTTTAAAAGTCTACATGTGTTGATATACTGAAAGTCTGTAATTATATACAAGTAAATGATACTGATGTCAAAGTATCAGTTTAGTTGTGCTTGAAGCAGTTTTATTTTTTAAGGTTGTATTCACCAGAACCAATCCAGTGTTTGTTCTTACTTTATTTTTGTAGTTCACATCCCGACGTCCTATTTCTCCTATTTTGTCTTTTAGCTCCTTTTTTTTTTTTTTGTCAACTTGTCAACATAATGCCCCCTCGGGTTCAGACTTTGTGTTACAGGCTACATTGTTTAGTTGGAAGTTCCTTTTTTATTTTAAAACAGCATTTGGTTAAAAGAAAACACATTTTCATCCTGACTGCAAGTCAAGGATTGAAATGGAAGTCCTTGAACTCATTCATACTTTGTGAAAAGTGTTATTGGTGCATCTTGACAGTTTCTTATCATCTTCTGAGAGGTACTTTGAAAAATCGACACTTTTAAATAGACAACATAAAATGATGGATTGGATTGTGCGTGAGTGCTTGTTGTCGTGTCCGGGGAGTTTATTTTTATGATGACTATGCCAAAATGAGACGTTTGATGTTGGTCACAAGATCCCTAGTGCGCTAACAAACAAGCCCGCTCCTTCCTTCCCGCCTGTTCAAAGTTCCTCATCACACTCGTGCAGCGTCTCCTACATGGTCACTTATTAAAGTTTTTTTTGTTTTTTTTTGCCACGGATGAGTTGCTAGGCGGTAAAATGTCTGCCAAGTCAGTTCTGTAAAGAAGGTGGCATGTGTTGTTAGGCAACAAAACCTTTTGAGAACTTCCCCACTGGCCATGGCTTTGTGTTCACGTGTGCTGGTGTTTTTCCACAGTATCTCCAGTCCCAGGAGGTGCTCCTGCTGTTGCAGTAACCCGTGTCCGGGGCCTCTGTGGTGCTCCTGATGCCCCTCACCCACCCCTGAAGATCCCAGGTGGGCGAGGGAATGACCAGCGGGATCGCAATCTTTCAGCTAAGCTATTCTATTCCGTAAGTGCTTTTTGGTTTTTATTGTACTCTGTCTTAGCTGTGGAAGCTGCAATATTTTACTCCACATTCTCAACTTTGCTGCAGCGCCCTATTTTATGACTGCCCTCAATCTCCTTTTGAATAAAACACACTGTTAGCTTACCAGGTTGATGTGTCTTCGCTCCGAATGCTGCAATATTGTACCGCCATTCTCCACTTGGCTGCAGCAACCTTTTTATGGTTTGGGGCCCTTAGTCTCCTCCTGAAATAATGTAATGTTATTTTACTCTGTTCTTCTGCCTGAGGTAGAGACAACAAATGGGCAACATCAATGCTGGAGGGCACCAATATTTTTCAAAAATGCTACTGGGGGGCCCACATAGGATAATGCCCTTCCTTATCAGACATATGACAAAAAATGTCATTTTACATATGGACAAAATATATGCTCTCATTTTATCTCTGTTTTGATCATGCAAAATAAAATATCTATTATCTTAAGCCAACAACAAAGTTTTTCAATCAAACTACCCCCAAAAAAGACAACGTACTGTATGTTTTTCAGTGTAAAGGTCTTTCTTGCATCAAATTTAACGTTCAAGGATGGCACAAAACTGTTGAACAAGAAAAACAACATTAAATAAAAGCATTTGTCATTTTTTCGCAAATGATCAACTCGCTCAAAATGTTTATATTATTCCGGTACTATGTTTGTCCTGCATCTCATTCCAAATACACAGAAAATGATTAGTCCTACTCACGTTGTAGTATAGGGCACTCCCAGTGTAAATGCAATGAATACATGTATGCCATCTAGTGGTGATTGGTATTATTACAACCTAAAGCTAGTCAAGTTGTTTTTAAGATATATTGTAAGATGTAAAAAAAAATATATATATATATATATATATATATATATATATATATATATATATATATATATATATATATATATATATATATATATATATATATATATATATATATATATATAATGCTTGGGCCTGGAAAAAACATTTAAGATTTGGTTTCATTCAATACAGTATCGTTAGAAAGCCCTTTTTTTTATTGTATCTTTGCAGTTTGATGTCATGTGTCCACAATTTGTTGTGGTCTTTTCCTTCCCATCAGGATGCTCAGTTACTGGTTCTTGAGGAGCCCAGCCCGGCCAACAGCCGAGTGCGCTTCCTGCTCTTTGAGCCGCGTTTCTCAGACGGCAAGAAATGCGTTTGGAGGGCGGCGCTCAAAGCGGGCAACCTCTACATTGAAATCCCCCCCGGAGCTTTGCCCGATGGCAGCAAAGACAGGTCAGTTGGAGAAAGGGGGAGGGACAAAAAAAGCTCAAGGTGCAATCATACAACTTGGGGCCAACAATCAAGATATGAATTCCAAGAAAAACATTCCAATCTTACAATTAATTGTCTTTTAATGTTTGCTTTGCTTTTAGTAGATTTCATCTCGTGTGTGTGTTTTAACATTTGTGGCCGCAGTTTTGCTCTCGTGCTGGAGTTTGCCGAGGAGCAGCTGCAGGGCGATCACGTCTTCATCTGTTTCCACAAGAGCCGCGACGATCGAGGTGAGGGCCAACGTGTCGGGTTTTTACCGGGTTAGTTGGAGCTGGACTCGTACTCGTGAGCTCACGTGTTGTTTTCTCGTTTCAGCATCCCTGCTGCGCACATTCAGTTTCCTGGGCTTTGAGATTGTGAGACCGGGCCATCCCCTCGTCCCTGCCCGCCCCGACGCTTTCTTCATGGCTTACAGCATCGAGCGAGACTCCTCCTCCGACGAGGACTAAAACGAGCGGTGGCGCGCCATCCTTTCTCATCCACTTGAACGTACCGTAATCAAATAAGACATAGAGATCTCCTTTAGTTACCTGTGTAAACGCATTTGACTTTCTTTGATGTCTAGTGACGACTTCCTCTTCACCCCATCATCATCGCCGCCATCGTCATCTGCACAGGCTGATATTTATGATTAAATTTGAATTCAATCGTACTCCTCCAGGTAGATTTGTTTTCATCGTAATTGCGAGTTGATTCTCCTGTTGATATGGATTATATTGTTTTCTATGTGTGCATGATTTTCATTTGATGCTTTGATTCACTTGATAGAAATCTGCATGATGGAACTGAACCAATTAAAAGTGCTCACCTCATACTCACTCTCGTCTCTTTTTCTGGACGTACGCAGCCGCCATATACAACGGACTTCCGTTCCCGTGGCAGGGAATACACGGTAACCTGGATTGGCACGGAATTCGAAAGTTAAAGGCGCAACAAAAATAGACCTTTATTTGAAATACACCGCAAGTCTGTAAGTAACTGAGCAATTAAAAAAAAATGTTTCAAAACAATTGTTAAAATTTGTCTAAAACTGCCACCGCTTGTAGATAACATCCTGTTTGGGGCGACCGGAAACACCTGCAGGTGGTACGTCAAGATGACACGATATACCACACAAACGTAATGCTGCTATTATATCATTCTCGCTTTGAGTCATAATCCCGACCGTCGTGCTCGAGTGGACTCATGAGTTTACCCGCAATGACTCATCAACACACACGCAGGATGATGTAATAGTCAAACATCAGGCAACATTTATTTTTTAACACTAATGATTGACAGTGATTCTTACATTCTGGTCTTAGTTTGTTTTTTTATATCACGAAAAGGTTTAGTTTCCACAGGGGTGTGTAGACTTTTTGACACCTGCATGATGCTGGAAAAGATTTAATTTCAAAATACAGTCACGTACATTCTGCAAGAACACGTTGAATAGAGCCACTTTTTAACTGGAGGAGCAGCCATAACTTCTTAAGTGTCACAATTATTCAATTAAATGAGAAACGGAACTGTTTAATAGTTGTACTGATCGGAAAATAATGACCCGTACCAATTTGTGGGCTTATATTGTGTTTTCAGGATATAAATGCAGTCAGAAAAGAAAAGCATTAAACATTTTATGTTTCTATTAATAAAATGAAAAAAAAGTGTTAAAATATTTCCAGTACAATCAAATGAGATCTATGCATTGATACAAACATCAGAAAGACTTCAGGCTTTAATTCCTTTAGTTCTTCTGAAATATTTTTTTAAATGTTTCAAATTAATTACAAGAGTCCTAAGCAATTTTCATTTTTTAACTCTATTTATTTATTTATTTCAATTCGTACTCAAATGTACCCCGCAAAGTGTGCTCAGATGTAAGTGAACTCGCCCTGCTCATTACATTTAAAAAAGAAATCCCTCGTTAGCAGCAAAAACGCTTATGCCAGGCACATCCACAAACGAAACGTGGCAGACGTCTCGAAATCCGCCTGTCTCGCGCCCCTCTTGTCGTCGAGGGCTCCTTGAGGCCCACCTACGCAGACAATGACGTGATGATGACAGCCGCGTGGCCGTCTCGGGTGCATCATTAGCGTAGGAGACCCTTCACTCCAGCCCTTCACATGCTAAAACGGGCGCAAGAAAACACAGGCCACAGCCTGACATTTAAATGATGAAAGTGGATGGAGGAATCCATTAACATTAAACACTGACCGTTTAGGAGCAGACTTGCTCTAAAAATGACCACGCTGTGTGCTCATGCTGAGAGATTACGTCACTGAGCCGAAATGGCAAAAAAAGTTGGGATCATTCATCGTATCAACTGTACCGGGGAGAACATCAGAACAAATATATGTGCATCTTAAACACTGTCTTACTCTGACAGTGCTTGATTCTCAGCATTCGCATGTAATTTGATGTATAACAGAATTCGGGTCGCGGGCGCGTTTCAATGATCGTCCCTCAGCTTTCACGCAACATTGAAAATATAAAAATATATAAGCGTGGATGTTTGTCTCCCGGCATTCATAATATTTAGTTCCCGAGGAAAAGAGCGTTAGTCTGCCAAATGCACAATAGTGTGACTGTGAATGCTCGTCTCTCAGCATTCACACAATATTTATCTTAAAATTAGTACTAATAAAATGTGTGTTCTCTGTATTCAAACAATACATTTTTCACACAATATAGCTATCACGCGGATGCTTGTCTCTCACTTTCAACACAGTTTTTTTTTTAAAGCGCGATGTAGCATAAGTGTGAATCCAGGTGGTTTCCTCTCAGCATTCACTCAATAGTTTTCATTGCACAATGACATTTGTTGGAATGCCCATCTCACAGCATGCCCAACTTATTCTTTTTGTGACTAAAAAATGATCTGATGTTATCTTTTCAAATATCATGAGCTGAATACTAGTCGCTCCGTTTTCACTCAATGGTGCACAATACCGTTTGTTGGAATGCTTGTCTCTCATTTTTCCCGCAGTTTGAGTGACAGGTGAGGCGCACAACAACACTGCTGCTCAAATAATTCTGGTTTATTATTCTTTTATATGACACACGAATGCTACAGAGGATCCTACTGGTGGAGTCAGTCAGTGGCAGAAGGGAATGTGTTTCTTTATGGCCGTGCGGAGACGCTGTCTCAGCTTGTCTTGTCTGTGAGAAGACGACGGAAGCGAGTCAGTCTGCACTTCTTTTGTCCGGCAGACCTCCGTCCTGGTCTCCGAGGCGGGGGCCTCCTCGTCTTTGTTGGCCCATCGCATCCCCGCTTGGCAGAGCAGCTCCTCCTCATTGGCCATCTGGGGGCTCTGGCTCAAGGTGACGAAGCCGTACGAGGTGGTCACCTTAGCCAGGTGGGGCAAGGAGAGCGCCGCCTTACTGGCCGGGTCCAAGCAGTGCTGAGCCTCTGCGGGGCACCAGGGGTAGGACGCCTCCCTCTGCAGGCGGTTTCTCTGGCGCCGCAAGGGAACTGAGTCGCTACGCTCGGCCTTGCGCCCCGACAGCTCCGATCGAGACCCCGACGAGGACGAGGACGCAGAAGACTCTGTCCGCTCAATCCCGGAACTCTGCGAGCCTTCCCAGCCTTCCTTGGGTTCCGCGTAGCTCTCCTGCGCACTGAGGCCGTTCTGCACCATCAGGCTGGGGATGGTGAACTGCGGGATGCTGTCGGGGGTCAAGATGTTGGCGAAGATGTTCTCGCGGCTGGATGCCAGAGAGCAACCGAAGGATCTGCTGTTGCTAGCCGCCCAAAGGATTGCGCGCGCCCCTGCGCTGCTATGCCTGCGCCCCGCTGTGTAGTCATTGGCCTTAACTTTGCTGCTGATGGCCTCGATGCTAAACGTCCTGGTCACGGCGTCCCTCGCCATCTCTCAGAGGCTTCCTTCCCATTACACCAGCACAGACCACTCTTATATACTTTTTCATCCGGCACTTACGCAAATGTGACGAAAGCCCGCAACGGAAACGGTAGCCAATTCGGGAGCCTTCTGTCAACAAAGGAAGCCTTCCTCAAAAGCTCTTCATATGCTAAGAAGGCTCTTAAATGGCTACGTGGATAAATGAATACGATTTTTCTGTTTATTTTGGGATCCAAGCAACAAATGGGAGGCGGAGTGCACCGTGTGCAAAGCTGGCACGTACTGTATGTGGCCGTGTCTAATAAGGTGCCGAGACCTGAAAGCGCGCACGCAAACACAAAACACAAAAAAGCCATGCGAGGTGAGAGTTCCTCTGCGAAATTGACTGAGTTCCTAATTAGACCCGGGAAAACAGAGTATGCTGTAAACGCAGCAGATGGTACGTTTGCATTTCACACTGTGAAACACCAAAACAGCTACAGGTGCATGAATTGCACTAGTGCCTTGCTAAAAAAGGCACTGTATTTCCAGATTCTGACACCGGCCAAAATTTTCGTAGCGATCGAATGACGACCGAAACCATTGTGAATGTCGTTATAGCGCCCTACTCTGTTGAATTCGCTCATGGCGCCCTCAAAGAAATCCAGTACTGTCATGTTTGTACTGGAAGAATAGTGAGGTTATTGAGGTTAATGACACACTAAATGAGACAACAGAAGCCATTGCAGAATATCTCAGACACACTGGCAAAAACAACAACAACAACAACAATTTGTCTGAAAAATATATTGCATTTACTGGTGACAATTGCAGCACAAATTTTGACTGTTCAATAACCTCTGAGAATTTGAATTTGTGTCTTGGATTGTGTAGATATTATTTGGTTATAAAACTGGATTTTGTATCCATACAGAGGAGACATACTTTCAATGTATTAAAGTTACATGACTGAGTATCATTTAAGTATTTGGAGGCAGGGTCTAATCTAGCTAGCTAGCTAGCTAGTTATGACAACTTCCTGTGGGCGTTACTTAAAATGGCGCCTTTAAAATCACCACTTCCTCATAATGTGAGCGAGGCTGAGTCACGCCCCCGTAGTTAATTGCTGCCTTGTGCCGATTGGCTGGTGCCGATTGCAATCCGGTGTGCTTGCTAGCTGCAATTGGTTGACTGCAAGAAGCTTGAGGGTACATTTGTGTGTTTGTACTTGTGAAGAACTTTCTCTGGTCTGTAGGCCGTCCACGCGGTCCTCAGCGCGTGTTTGAGCCTCTTACATGATGGCCACGGAAGATGAACCTCGCGATGACACAGTATTGAAGGCCGAGACTACCGAGGTGCCGTAATGTTTTTAGTTTTTGTCTTTGGGCTCGCCGTGTTTGTGTGTGCTTGTGTTCCACTTTTGTTCGTCTGAACAGGAGACTGTGGAGGTGAGGCGATTTGGGGTGCTTCGCTCAGTGTTGCGCGGACTCTTCTGGCCGTTTGGCATAGTGGTATGTGTCATAAACCTTTTTTTTTTTTTTTTAATCCCCACCCAACCCCATTTTCAAAGCAGTTTTTTTCAATGTGTACCTCATGACGTCATGCTGGCGACTTTGCCTCATCACGTGACCAGTCTTTAATCTTTCTTTTGCTTAATTTGCCTTTAAAGACGGTTTCCAAACCTTTTTTTACTCTTCTCTGTTCGTTATGGTAAAGCTGTTTTCCAGAGCTCCCGTTTTAAATTTTCATTTTGCTGTTAGCATTGAAAATGTTCAAGTTCGCTTTGTTTTAAAATTACATATGTCGAAAATGGTCTTGATTATTTAACATTTGTGTGTGTGTGTGTGTAATTTCATGGATTGTTTCTTGGCATATGTAAATCAGAAAATGTATCATTCTTTGAAGATATACAATTACATTTATCTGTCTTCACAGGTCCATGCATATCATGGCTTTTGGTGGGTGCTGGGGTTCAGGCACCCCAAGCAAAAGCAGCAGGTTGCCCCTACTGTCTCCAGTCCTGCGCGCCAGTGTCTCACCGGTCGCAAGCGCCTGCACCCGGTCACCCGCCTGCTGCTCAACATCCTGCCCCGCTGGGTGCAGGGCGCCCTGGGCTACCCTCTGCCCACAGCCATCGGTCGTTCCCTCTCTCCAGGTAGCTACTAATTTCTCAAGGCTATCAGTTTCTAATTTATCAAGGCCAAACGAGCTTGAGGGTAAAGTAATTGTGGTCATTTTATTTTCCGACTCATGTTAAACGCATAATAGATCCGATACAGGCTTGTGTTTCAAGTTCCAGTTTCTAAACGAGATGACTCTTTCCCGTTCGCTGGAGATGGCAACATGGCCTCTTGGTAGATGGAGGAGAGACTGCATGTGAATGTTTGAAACTTTTGTGATTAACTGTGGGACCTTTGTCTAAAAAACAAAGGTCACGCATGCACAAAGGTCACGCAAGCAGAATTGAATGATTAGCTTTGTTGATCCTAAATGAGGCTAATTTCCCCAACAACAGAAGTAAGAGTCTCTCCCACCAAGCCTTGTGGGAAGGGCAGCAAGAGGAAGCAGGATGACTTGGAGGAAGATGATGATGACGAGGAGGGTGAGGAGCACCAGAGCTGGGTGGAGGCGCTCACACAGGAGCTGGTTGACGACGGCTCCGAGAAGGATCCTGACTATGAGGTTTGTCTCTGTTGGCGCTTTCTGATCTGTTTGACTAAATTGGTCAATTCCACCTGTGGAGCATCTGCCCCTTTCGTGAGGGGCCGTTTTGGCGTTTTTGAGGTTTCGTGTAGCATCGCGCAAATGGCCCTTGGTCAATTTTCATTTTCCACTGTTCATTGTGGTTTTACTTGGCCATTTTACCGACGTTTCTCCAGCCGATTTCTGTCGAGACGGACAGTGAAGAGTTCCGCTCTCACAACAACACGGAGAGCGACATTGAGGATCACAACAAGACGGTCACGATTGAAGATGTGGAGACGGTAAGATGACTTGGCAGCTTCACATTTGTGGGTGACTTAATGTGCAGTTGTGATGGAACTCCACCCTAATGCACTTAATTTCCCTTTTGACCTTGCAGGGTGTTCAGCAGCCCACACCTTCTCAAAGGCCTTGCCCTGCTCGTTAACAAGTTTTGTATGTAATGTAATTTTCTAGGTCCCAATAAAATGTCTTGAATTTAACATTGGCTCGGCTTCATGGCTCTCTGTTGTACTCGCAAGGTGTGCAAGCATAATGGTCAAAATTCAGTTGACGTGACAGTCCCAGTCAAACTGAAATGACCCACTAAAAGGTGATTAAACTATGGCAGTTTTGTGTCCTATAAAAGTGGATTCAATACCTTGCGTTAGTTCGTAAAGGTTAAAAGCTTAGCTGACCTTTTTGTCCTCCCTCCCGTGTGCTCGTTCAATTAGCCATTTATTTCCAGCAGTGTCCGTAGGCGGCCACTAGATGGCAGTGATGTCTTTTAATTTCTCCCACGAAACGCTGCAACTAGTCCTCAAACTTGATTGAGTAGATTTTGTACCCTGGAGTCTAAAAACGCGATGTTGTACAGATCAACTTGTTGGTAATGTGTCGCAAAAGGCGCCATTTTGTATTCTATGGAGCTGTGCTTTAGCTCTTCACTGTTACTGGTGGTTCTGCGATGCATGCAACACCCATGTTTTAATACCACTGAGGTTTTCACTGATAGACCTTTTTAACCATCTGCAGCATCCTGTACTTGCACCGGCTGCCGCGTGCAGAGCTGTATTAATAGTGAGTGAGTGGGTGGGTGGAAGGATTAATATAGGGGCTCAGCGAACCTCTTGACAGAAGCAGCCTTACTATCTATATTCTATACCTACCCAACAGCCCGCTCTGCAGATGAATCGTCCTCACGGAATTTCTTCTGCATGCTTGAGCTCCAATGAGAGGTTGAAGTTTCCGAGCTGATCTGCTTTAATCCAGCATGCTTAATGGGGAACTCTTCGCAAGATTTCAAGTTCTGCTTTGCTCGCGTGTGCGACTAAGCCTGTGAAATTAGCAGCTCCTTAGGATCATTTAACCCCCATCTTTTTTTTCGGGGGGGGGGGGGGGAGAGAAGCTCCTACAGAGAGGTTTTAGCCCTTGCGGGATGCTTCCACTTATGGAGGAAGAATCTGCCAAAGGACTGAATACCACAAATATAAAGTTCTAAGTCTGCAAGCTATTTAGTTTTAAAAATGTGTGGCACAAAGTAATTTCGGGATCACACATTGCGGTAGGTTTTTAAACTATTGGTGATTGTTTTTCAGGGTGTCAGTTACTCCGTTTTACACCATTTGCAGCAGGACTCAGTCTCTATCCTCCGTGAATATTGGGGGGTGGGGGGGGGTTGTTACTGTAGTGCGTTTGCACTTAGCGTGAACTTTATCGAAACTTCTGGCTATTGAGATGACAAATTTTTTTTTCCTCTTCGTCTTGACGGGTGTTTTATCTTGCGACATTGAGGTGTAAAGGAAGCCGTCGCTCTCCCCAGGTGGCACAGTCGTTTGTGTGTGTGTGGAACCGGTAAAGGCCTTGTGTAACTGAAGCTTAGCCTGCTCGGTTGAGGCAGTCATCGGCCTCCATCTCTGCTGCTTGTTGCCAGTTGGAGGCCACTTTTTAAAACCCAACTTTCTTTCTTTTTCCTAAGCCCTTTTTAAAGTCCCAAGGTGAAGACGGCAGCATCTGGTCGGGGGCTGTAAACGTAACGCTCGGCCTCCAGTGAGCCGTTTTGGCGTTTGTGGTTTTATGAGAAGATGTAGAGTGATTTGGTTGATCGGTAAGTGCAGCACCTTGGGGCGGGGGAAAAAAAAAACTGTCACTCACTCGCTCATGCAGTATATGTATAGACGCAGTGCACCACCAGAACTTGCTGACAGCCTAAATGAATGGCAGCAGGTGCTGACTATACCCTGCGGCTATCTGCTGCATGACAATGTATCGTCAGCCAGCAGTAGAACTCTTAACCTGCATTTGTGTGCGTGCGAGCGCACACACAAATGCAGGCACTTCATGCCCCGCCTCCTCAAAAGCGCACTCCTTTAGTATGTCGCACTTCAGCCTGATTACCAGCTGGCCCTGCACATCCAGAGCATAAATCATTGTCTGGAGAATGGGGAAGAAATGAGACATGTTCTCTCCCATTGGAATTGAGTCCAAGAAAGTGCTACACGGTCGTTTGGCCGTTCGTAATATGCTGCCGCTTGCGAGCAAAACTTCAAGACGAACGATGTATTGTGGGAGTGAACTCGGCTGCCTTCATAACGAGCAGGAGTTTGGCAGATAAGCAATTCTTCCCAAAAAGAACCAAAAAACCACGCAGGCTTTAAAAGTTGAGTGTCGCACTCGGGCTAACCAAGAATTAAACGTCAATTTAATTTTTGTCGGTGTTCCAACGAAGCGACGGGTATTTGAACGCAAACATCGGAGAACCGCATGTAGACAGACGGTACAATACTCATGGCATATTTTCTTTATCCTCGGTGAGGGACAGACTTTTACTGAAGCTTCCAGAGTGAGTTGTGAAATTCATGTCCGTCCATATTTCACTGCCCGCGGTTGTTCAAGGTGCGCGCCACAGGTGGAGCACCTCGACGTCGCTCCTTGACCCGATGACGTACTCCTTACAGGTTAAGGAACAGCGGCATAATTTGACTATCTGAAGAGGCCCATGTCATCAGCAGGTTTCAATTGTGAGACTGAGTGACTGGAGGAGTCACAGAAAAGCATCAACACAGCTAGCCTTACCAATACATTTTCGTATTCTTGTTAGAGGAACCTTTATCATCGCTGACAACTGGTGTCATTTGTTGACGAGATCAATTATGGAGCCGTTGTCACATTATGGAGGAGCAAAAGTCGAGTGAAGTTTCCGTCAAGGATTATTGGTGTCCTTTTCGTGCTGTGAGCTGCCGCTCAGCAAGCCGTGAGCGTCTTATCTCGACTTGATTTCATGTCTCTTGCCGTTCTTCCGCCAAGCCCGGAGAGACTTAAAAGCTTTGCCGCTCGCTATCTCTTCCGTTTTCTGCCGGTCCGTCGTCCTCTGCTGAAGTCAGCACCGCTTTGGAGTCACGGAAACTGTTCGATTTTTATGCCCCCCCCCCCACACCCTCCAAAATCCATTCGCACATTTATGATTCTATTCTGAGGCTGACCGTTAACGACACGCCGGGGAGGACGGCGAGGCGGCAGCCGACAAGGACGCCGGCTGGATTTTAAATGTTTATTCAGAAGCGAGAATCAACTTTTATTACAGGTGTTTGCCCGTTTTTAGATCACGCTCAGCAGTTTACCACAGCAAGCTGCTACATGTGATTAGTTCAAATGTCTTGATGAAGTGAAGCAGCATGTGGCTTTATTCATCAATGGGATTCCTTGTACGGGCAGCTGCAGTGTTAATAATCAGACAACGGATGCTGCATGGTGTGCATCTTTTTGCAATAACTTGTTTTGGGAGGAGTCGTAGTTGATGACATTCATGAGACTCGTATTGAATTGACAATTTTTGATATTATGATTGGAAAAAAAAGTTTTCCAGCTGCAGTCGGTGCATGTTTAAATATTAAACCGTACGGCGTCTTTCTTCAGGCACGGATGCAGACGAGCTGAGAGAAAGCAATCAAAATGCATCCAAGCTCAAATCAAGTCGAGCTTCGGAAAGCGCAGGTTCACCTCGACGCTCTGCGACCTTTATCGTCGTCCTGAATCTTCATTCCTCAGCAGTTTTTCGAAGCCAAACATTGACTCTTATCAGCTGACTTAACAGAATTTCTTTGACCCGTTCAGAGGGACCCGCTCACCGCCTCAGCGGCCTCGTCGTCTTTGGAGGGCTTGAACAAGGGAACGGACGGCGGGTAAGCTATCGCTTGCATGATCCCTGCCAAGTGCTGCCAGGCAACCATTACATGGATTTTTTTTTTTTTGATGTTGCTCCCACAGATTTGTAACTTTCAGCTTGTTTCATCACATGATGTACTCATTAGCATGCGGCAAATTACCTCTGCCGGGCAGAAAAAGCGCAAAGCCATATTGTGTTGATTGCCGCTTGTTTGCAAGATGAGGCGAAAACCATTTTCACCATAATTGATTTTTTTTTTCTTTTTGCGGGTGGGTTGCCCAATCAGACTTAAAACGTATTTGTTCCTCGTCATTAAATTCTACCTCGCAGTTCTGTGGTTTGGTGTTTGAATTAGGTGGGTTGAAGATTCTGAAATGCAGAAAAACGGGTCACCTCAAATTCAGAGAGTTCTATCCAGCTCGACTCAAACAAACAAAAGTAGCAAGTTGTCACTTTCCCTTTCAGTCACAATGGAACTGCCCAGGAATGGAAAATGGGATTTTGCAGTCATCTTTCCCAAACTATGAACTGCGATGCTAAGCTAACATCCGTGCCTTGCATTACCTTTTAATGGGACAGTCGCTCCTGCCAACATGGCCGCCACATTGACTTGTTTACATCTGCTCAAGTCTAATGCAAGTCTGTTCATCAATGAAAGGTGGAAACATGAGCAAATGTTGATGGCACCACCGTGCTTGCACATAGCGGCTGATTTTGGAACTAACGGACTTGAGCAGGTACTTTGGGAAAGTGCGTTTTGAGTGGACTTGACACTGTTTTCTGTCCGTTGAGTCTGGGACCCATCGGTTCTGGGTTTGTTCCAGAGAGTGACAAATAAAAACACAAAATATTAATTTGGGTACTCAAACTCCTCTCGACATTTTCTAAGACGTATTGTTTTTTTTTATTATTTTTGTCCTCAACACACCCGAGCGTTTTTAGGCCAATTTTGGATGATTAGCCCCTTTCCTAAAATTCTCCACAAGTTAGCGCATCTGCCTTCCCGTTCTAATTAGCAGATGTCTAATTATCGGGCGTGTTGTGGCTGTTTATTGCTCCAGAGCACTTTGTGCTTCTCGGGCTGTGTTGGTGTTGCTTGCTCCTGCGCAATGTAGGACAGAGAGACATGAAAGGATTGGAGGCTTGTGATGTTTAAGACTCGCCACCACTAACAAAACAACTGGTGCATCCGCCGGATGTTTTTTTTTTTTTTTTTCTTTTAGCTCTTTTGGGATGTCGTTCTGTGTTTTCTTAGCTCCTGCTTTTTATTTCATAATGTTTGGTTGCCCCGCAGCTTTGCATCATCTGCAGCTTTTTTTTTTCTGTCAACGGACCAGCTGCTGCGAGAGTGTTAGCAGCAAAGGCAATGTTAGTTCTGTGACTTTTATGGTTGCATTTTCAAGATTTGGATAGAGCCCAGGTTTTTTTTTTTTTTAAACAAAAGGGTGTCAAATGAAAAGTATTTCAAATATAAGAAATCCCATGACGTTTGTCTCTGTCGTCTTCAGAGGGCACCGACCAGGCCCTGTAGCGGCGCAGCTCCCACTGTCAAAGCCCGCTCACAAGAAAGTCAAAACTCACTTCACCACATTTGTGATGACGGACCATGAAATACTGCGAGACACATACTGACACTAGCATACGCAGTCAAATCCCGGACTTGCATATTTCATGTGCCCAGTGGCAGTAATACCATCCGTGCCGACTGCAGTGCTGGTTCAGCTCAAATCAAAGGGATGTTCCATTCAAGGCAGTTCCATTCATTCTTATTTCGAAAAGCGGCGCCTCGCAGCCAAGGAGGAAAGTGTCGGCATCATACAAGCCAACTGAAGTCAATATTATTGATATCGTTCCAGTCCAAACGTTTGGAAAAAGAATGATGCAAAATGTCACTTTTTGTGACGTGCAGTAAATAGTTGAAGAACAATTTGTCATTCCGCATTAAGGACATGACTGTGAGTATTGTCTTTCTACGTGATGTCGCTGCACCGTTTGCGGTCGGCCCGTTGCTCGTGTTAACGCACAGCAACATAGATGCTAATTAGCATTAAGGTTGAGCTAACAGAAGCGATGTGGTTTTCAATGCTCTCTAAGCACTTTTAGTTGATGGGGAAAATGCTTCAAGGCAATCCGGAACTGTTGTGCAGCTCATTTTGTCCCGGGGTCTGTGATTGGCAGGCAAACAGGAAATGAAACAAGGGAAAGGCCGCACCTCGCAGCTTGCTTGGCGAGGCCGCCGTATCTCGACAGGGAACGAGAACATTTCCGCCGTTGTCACGTATTTCCTGCGGGTGTCTGGAGACGATTATTAGCTTTTCATTTTGTCTTGCCTTGGCCACGCTGACGCTATACTCTCGCTTCTTGGACGGCAGAGTGATTGATTCAAGCGTGCTAGGCCGCAGAGGGCAGATGCTTATTGAGCGTTCACGTCGTGTGTGTGTGTGTGTGTGTGGGGGGGGGGTGTCTGCCGAAGAATTTCAGCCGGGCCTTGCTGTGTTTATTATTTGGAGTTGACTCAGGAAAAGGATTTCAGTGGGCAGAAACTTGTTTGGGGTCAGCGAGGCCTTCTCAAAACTGACCCGTGGTGAGCCATAAACGGACTTTTGCGGCTTTATTGACTGAGCCCGGATGGCTCAGGCACTGCTTTATCCCAGCGTCCTTACATTAGAAAACAAAGTGTACTAACCTCTGCCGTGGGTTCAACACGCCGTGAAATCGATCGGGGAACGTATTCCATTTTAGATCTGAATAAGTGGAAGGAGTTGAAATTTCCTCTGTAGCTACGATTTCTTGTAAAGCCAAGAGGTTACGACATTAGATGCAGGATGAGCAGCGACCCGTCAGGTTTAGCAGACAGAATACGTTCAAGTGTGAATTTTTAAATTTGATGCAGAGTAGAAAAACTAGACAGTAATCCGCCGCTATCTGTATATATATATATATATATATATATATATATATATATATATATATAAAAAGCATTTGTAGAGTATAATGTACAATCTTACATGAGGAGAAACTGCAAATTGATCTGGTTAGACGTGACACGAGATCCAAGCGTATGAACGAAAACGTTCAATTCAATTTCCCGCGGCCGTATCAAGAGCCTGTCACATGGAGCGGATCCGTAATGAGGCGCAGCTTCACGCCGCTGCCCACGTGTGCACGGAAGCCAACTTCAAAACTGGTTTGACAGCAATATGTTGTCCGCTTTTTTTTTCCTTTTTTTAAACAAATACTAGTTGTCATATTCTACTAATCTATGGCAGGAAGACCACTGACCCATCAAACATTGAGGAATGAAATATCGCGCAACCAACTGCAGATAGGACGTTGCGCACAACAAAGACAAATGAACAAACCCACGCAGAAGAGGAGTTAAAAATAGTGAGCGGAGTCGCCTGAAGCGTTTTGAAGTGCTGCGAGAGGGAGGGCAAGAGATTTTTTTTTTTGTGGGTGTCCTACTGAAATGTATGCACGCACCAAACAATGCTTACTCCCACAAAATGTGCAGAGCTGTGGGGATGAATGCAGAGAATTCCAAGGTGTGTGTGGGTGGGTGGGGTGGGGTTGTGATGAAACGATCACAATTCCAGGTGAGAATAAAATAAGCCACACTCGTGTTGCGCAACATTTTGCCACTCTTGGATCTTTCCTTCTCCTTCAGCTTCTTGGAGAAGTAAAAAGACCCTTCCTGAATTTCAGCAAAATACTTCTCAGTACTTCTTTGTCACATCTTGTATTTGGTTTACACTTTTGAGACCTTCGTTTTGAAGTTGTGCACGGCAGGTTGGGTGGAATGCTTTCGCCCAAACCCCAGATTGACAGTCACAGTCCAAGACCACCCATCGGTTTACGCTCTGTAATCCAGCCCTCGCGTGACCCCCGACATTTGCTCGGGATGTTTATGTGCATTGCGGGCCATGCTCAGTTTTACTGGAGCGGCCACCCGTCCTAATCGGCTCTCCTGGCCCGCGCTGTTAACGAGCTTACAGCGAAGTGGAGCAGTGGTCAGCAAAAAAAAAAAAAAGATATTTGGGGATTGGTGCTTTGTGTTACGGAGATGCTTGGATGAACTGAATAGTTTCCTAATCTGCATTTAAATAAAGCAGGCCGCGTATCATTCGCGGCAGTGCATTGTGTTGTTAAGCTTGTGGAAGATTTTGAGGCAAGCCGAATTCCTCGGAGTGGTCAGAGCCGCATAAAAGTCTTGCTTTTGTGCGCAAGTTATTGCTTTTTATTGTACAATGATACCTCCCCGGTCTAATACCCTAAAACTCATAACATGAGGGATTTTTTTTTTTGGTTTTTAGGAAAAAATGCGTTGCAGTAACTGTTTTACGATTTTCGCGTGGCTTTGAGATGTCACGACTGGCCAAACTTAAGTGCTCATTTGATTTGGAATCTGGGCAGATGGGCCAGGTCATTTCTAGAAGGGTTTAAAAAAATACAATTAAAATACACACAAAAAAATAATTTACTATATATAATGTCCAATTATGTAATCATTTGATAAAATAAGTTTTATTTGATCATTTACAATAAATGGAGAAACAATTATAAAAGAATGTGACTTAACAAGTGAATACATCCTTTTTTTTTTTTTTTATTTTTTCAATTTTGGCTGAAAATGTCTAAATTAATGCAACAAACAATTACATGGCGCTCACAGGCATCGATTCTTTATGTAATGAGCAACTAAAATTTCCGGGCATGCTGAGAAGTTTTACTCTCTCCATGCTGCACGATCCCCTCCAGAAGTATTGGAACGGCAATTTGAAGCCACCCGCTTTTCAAGTGAACAAAAGTATTAGAACGGACATGATGAAATGAATTTTAAGTGAATGCCATTCAATATTTGGCGACATAAGCCTTACTTGAAATGACTGCATGAAGCCCGCGACCCATTGGCCTCACCAAACTGTTGCAGTCTTCATTTGAAATGCTTTTCCAGGCCTCTCGAACACCTTGTTCAGACATAAGGGTGTCCATATGTGCACTTGGCACCAGGACACCCTTGGCGCAGTCGATGATTGACTTTGTGGTTGTATCATCGGATTTGCGGCCGCATGTTTTGAACACTCGGGTGAAGAGAGGCGGAGCTGTCAACTGATCACCACCTGGTGGTGAGTAGGCTCGATGGTGGGGAAGATGCCGGTCCATCCTGGCAGACCCAAGCGTATTGTGAGGGTTTGTTGGGAGCGTCTGGCGGAATCCTGTCAGAAGGAGTTTCAACTCCCACCTCCGACAGAGCTTTTCCCATGTCCCGAGGAGGCGGGGGACATTGAGTCCGAGTGGACCGTGTTCCACGCCTCTATTGTTGAGGCGGCCAATCTGAGTTGTGGCCGTAAGGTAGTTGGTGCCTGTCGTGGCGGCAACCCCCGTACTCGCTGGTGGACACCAGCAGTAAGGGATGCCGTCAAGCTGAAGAAGGAGTCCTATCGGGCCTTTATGGCCTGTGGGACCCCAGAGGCAGCTGACGGGTATCGACTGGCCAAGCGGAATGCAGCTTTGGTGGTCGCCGAGGCAAAAACTTCGGGCGTGGGAGGAGTTCGGTGAGGCCATGGAAGCCGACTTCGGCGGCCGAGGAAATTCTGGTCCACCATCCGACGTCTCAGGAGGAAACAGTGCACCACTAACACTGTGTACAGTGGAAGTGGGGCGCTGTTGACCTCGACTCGGGACGTTGTGAGCCAGTGGGCGGAGTACTTCGAAGACCTCCTCAACTCCACCAGCACGCCTTCCTTGGAGGAAGCGGAGTCTGGGGACTCTGATGTGGGCTCTCCTATCTCTGTGGTTGAAGTCACCGATGTGGTTAAAAAGCTCCTCGGTGGCAAGGCCCCAGGGGTGGATGAGATCCGCCCGGAGTTCCTCAAGGCTCTGGATGTTGTGGGGCTGTCCTGGCTGACACGCCTCTGCAACATCGCGTGGTCATCGGGGACAGTGCCTCTGGATTGGCAGACCGGGGTGGTGTTCCCTCTTTTTAAAAAGGGGGACCGGAGGGTGTGTTCCAACTACAGAGGGATCACACTCCTCAGCCTCCCTGGTAAGGTCTATTCAGGGGTGCTGGAGAGGAGGGTCCGTCGGGAGGTCGAGCCTCGGATTGAAGAGGAGCAGTGTGGTTTTCGTCCCGGCCGTGGAGCAGTGGACCAGCTCTACACCCTTGGCAGGGTCCTCGAGGGTATGTGGGAATTTGCCCAACCAGTCTACATGTGTTTTGTGGACTTGGAGAAGGCGTTTGACCGTGTCCCTCGGGGAGTTCTGTGGGGTGCTTCGTGGGTATAAATTGCCGAGCCCCTGATACGGGCTGTTCGGTCACTATACCACCGATGTCAGAGTTTGGTTCGCATTGCCGGCAGTAAGTCGGAATCGTTTCCAGTGAGGGTGGGACTACGCCAAGGCTGCCCTTTGTCACCGATTCTGTTTATAACTTTTATGGACAGAATTTCTAGGCGCAGCCAAGCGTTGACTGCAGCCTCTTTCAGTTCTCGTTTGTTTCTGGGGGGGTGGGGGGGGTTCTTACTTCCAGAAGCAGCCATGCAAGCTTGAGCCATGAGGTTCCCTCCATCATCAAACAAATAGAATCGGGAGGCCAGACTGGATTTTGTCAAGTACTATCGAGATGCGCCACAAAAACAAATAGAATCGGGAGGCCAGACTGGATTTTGCCAAGAAGTATCGAGATGCGCCACAAAACGTTTGGATCCACGTTTTGTGGACCGATGAGACCAAGATGAACCTCTACCAAAGTAATGGAAACGACAACGTCTGGAGAAAGAAAGGATCCGCTAATCACGTAAAGCACACAAGCTCATCTGTGAACCATGGCGCAGGTAATAAACGATTGTCCTAATGGTTGCCGTGGCAACCGTGGCCTTATTGCCGTATTTCCGTTATTTGCTATCTTTCTGCTATGATATAGATTTTTATTTTTTTTTTCAAGAAAAAGGCTAAAAAGCGCTTCCTAATCCACCCACAGCACTCTGGCGCAGCCTCCATGTGCATACGACGGGGGAGGCTATTATGTGCACTCTCATCTGATAACACACAAGTACTCATCACTGAATAAAAGTAGCCCAGGAGTGCTATCAAAGCCTGGAATGAAGTGAGGGAGACGCGTTATCTCCTGGCTGCATGCGAGCCTGCAGCATATCGCTCACGCCGAGAAAGAAGACAAAATGCTTTTTTTTTTTTTTTCTTTTCCAAAAGCGTATGTCCTCTGCAATATAAACAAAAGCTGGGATGACACATGGTGGGCGAGGGGGTAAGCGAAACATGCCTCTAATTTATTGCGCAGATCAAATTTTCTTTTGGGCGAGCTTTTATTCCACTCGGAAGCTCTCGAACGGGCCTGAATGGCAAACGGGCGTCCCGCTGAGCAGTTTGCAGTTTCCATCTGCGTGTTTGTTTGCACGCAAGCGGGCAAACGAACGTCCAATTTAGCGTGAGTGCGTGCGTTACACTTGACCTCACCCCGCTCGCTTTGCACCAAAATAAAACCGCAGAAGGAGAGATGCTTTTCTTTTTCTCCGTGACCTGGAAGCTACCCCGAAGCTCTCTCAGGCTGGATTTACACTGCACGTCCCAGTGACCGATTCCAATTAATTTAAATGGCATGTAACTCCAAAAGCATCGACATCCGCGAAAAAATGAGAACTATCACTTGAACCACGCAGGGTACATCCAACCAAACTTGCTGCTCACTGGTAACGTCTACGACCGGCCAACCTCCAGTAAGCCCCAACGGACGCCTTCAACAGGCTGCCACGTTTTTCCCCTCTTCCTGAAGTTATTTTCGTCTCGGCTCAGAAGTTATAGAAAGTGATGTCACTGATCTGCGGGAATCGGAGCAACTCGTGCATGGGGCCTCCAAAAGTGGCGGAATCTTCTTCATAATCCGCAGCTTGCTTTATTTTTAGACATTATATAATGAGCAAAATGATGTCTGAACTTGTTTTGTGCGCGATGTCATGCGATCCGATGCAAGAGCTGTCTTTACAGAAATAATCATGCTGGTTGCCTCACTTCAGTCGGACAAAATATTATAAGCAGCTGCCGGTGTGATGTATAAGCAGCACGCAGCAGATTGTTAAAAGAAATAGAAATGATAGTTTATAAAAGGGATCGAGTTATCGAGTAAAAACTGTTTTACACCATGACTTTTACCGTATTTTCCGCTGTATTAGGACCACCAAAAACCATTCAATTTTCTCAAAAGCCAACAGTGCCCCGTATGATCTGACGCGCCTTCTATATGGATCAATATTCTGATTTCTTGGACATCGTATTTTAAATGTTCTGCAAAGTGCGTTGTTACAGCTACAGCGGGTGTGAAGGCTCTATAGAAATGAAGCCATATTGTATTTAGCGTAGCTCCATCTAGTGGATGCGTAACGCAACCGCAGCCATTATTGTAGCTTCTATTCTATGCGCCTCATAATGCGGTGCGCCATGTTTCTGAAAACCGTTTTAAAATAGGCCGTTCGTTGAAGGTGCGCCTGATGCCCCCGAAGCGCCTTATACTGCGGAAAATACGGTAATAAAGCGGCACGTGACGTGAAAATGACTCCTGACAGCCTCAAAATGAAAATGAGTTTAAACGGATGGCGCAACAGAGCACGCCGCCGCCTTATGTCCAAGTCTGGTGCCACCAACTGGACGTTGTCGTGGCGTTGGAACCTCTCCGAAGCACAGGGAAGCTGGGATGCAAGGCAGGATTGATACTCCCCCCAAAAAAAGGGAATTTATTTACAAATTCAAAGACAAATCAAGATCATCCTCAAAGGACTGCGTACAGTTTTTGTGTGAAACCGCTGACGCATTAGATGTGTTAGGATTGTACAGGCTTACCTAATGAAGTGTCCGGGGAGTTTATGTATGTATTTGCGGGCTTAGCCCTACTGCTGCTGACACTAAGCAGTTTAGAGTCACTCACTCGTGCTTGTGGTGCACAAAGGTGGAAATGAGCACTGGAAGCAGCCTCGGCATCCGCAGCGCACCCTAATCCTGCCCTCAATGCCTCGTGGCCGCGTTGTCTTTATTTACTCCCGACAGCCTCAAACCGAAACCGGGATCACATTTTCCACACCGTTCCTCATACTCACTTGCTTTGCCCGGTCAAGTGAGAGCTTTTTATTTTTTTTCTTCTCTGCCCACGCTGATCCTCACCATAGCTCGGCATCCCACAGCCCCCCGTGTCCCAGCAGCCTTCAGGGAGTTAGCAGTAGCTGACCCCGCCGTTGTTTTGTTTTCTCAGTAAAGCAAACGATCTCTTTTGTGTAGACGGAGCGTTTGGAGATGGAGTGGATTTGAGATTGGATTAGGACAAAAGGTGGATTAATCAAAGCCACTGCTGGGTAACAGCGTGGACAACTTGGCCGTTTTCTTCGGACTCCTGGCAGGCAGATCAATCCGATGCCTTTTGTTCACCCTGACGTTGGCATGCCGTCTCCGAGTAAAGCCCCTGCTGCCGAAAAGACACTTATAAAATAGTCGGTTTAAAGCGGGATAATCCATTTTACTTGAATATATTTGCACTCCGTCTTACTCTAAAGGGACTTTGGTGCCATCGGAATCCCTGAGACATCATGAAAATGTAGCAGAATAACAAAACCCTTTGCACGCATACGGTATAATGATGCTCTTCTTTTAAGAATTTTCTTCTTTTTTTTTTCTCGGTTACATTATGACCAACATTTTGTCTTTCTTAAACGGAGGCCGAAACAGTTGCAGAATCAATATTTACACTTGTTTTGTAACTCTCATTGTTGTGTGTGTGTGTGTCCACTCTGTCATAGTGATCAAATATGATATAAAAAGAGAAAGTTCAAATACATTTGTGAAAAAAATATACACATTCAGCATCCTAAGTGAAGGTCCACCGTGTGCTCTCGAAATGCTAACATTAGCCGAAAATGTCCACCCTGTCACCAAGCGCTCATACAATGATTTGATTTTTGCTATTTTTGCATGTACATTGTAAGCTTGTGGTCAATTTATATTTATTCTACGTCGAAAAAATAGTCTTGGAGCTTGACAAATATGAATTCATTGTAACCATAAAATAAATATGAAATTCAGTGGAAAATCTCAACTTTCCTGGTAAATTGTGAAGTTTCAAAGGCATCTAAAGTTGATTTTCACTCATATATGGACTATAACAAGAATCTTCATTTAAACGCCAATATTAACCCTTTCATGCACCAATAACGATAACCAGTAACCTGCTAACATGATAAGCTGTCCACCGTCATAACCGCCGTCCCCGAAAGGATTAAACAACAAAATAACATGTAAGCCGACATGACAATGCGCTAATTTTATAAATTGTAAATATGCTACAAAGCGAATAACGGTATCCGTTTTAGAGACAAATATAATATTGAAAATATTGCTTTTTCACGATGACGCATCATCACAAGCGCAATATAGAGCGAATAACATCAAGTTCCTGATGGGGAAGAACTATTATGAGCAGAAATGAATGAAAGAGTTGTATTACAGTATATGATTTCATATCGGAAAATTCATACGGTAACTTTGCAGGAGCGGATAAGCATGCCTTCAGGTTTGAAAGGGAGATGAAGTTTCCAGAGAGGAGCAGATGGATTCTTCTCAGCGTACACGCATACATGCATACACACACACACACACACACACGTACACACACTTTTAAAGGTCACCGAGTCCTAAATCCGAAAAAAATGAGCCAAAAATAAAAGTCATACTTCATCCCGTAAATGCGCTCGTTAAATATACATCCGCTTCATTCCCAGCAGAGACGACGAGCTTCAAGTGGCGCATGTGACAAATGCGCGCAAACACATTCTTAAGGGGATAACGCAAAGCCCACCTAAAGCCCACCGCAGCCGGGCGTCGTCGTGGCGTCCGTGCCCGCTCTGGCTCTTGCGCTGTCACTGTGGGCAGCGCGTTCAGCGCTTGGCTGCGATTGCAAACGCTCATTAGCTGGCGCAGTAGTACACAAAGCGCCGAGCAGAGAGGATCACGGGAATCCATTCGAATGCCAAAGACCGCGCCAGCCCGTTTGTCGCATCCTTGGACCTTGTGATTTTTTTCCTTGAGAAACAAGATTAGTGGATGCTCGGGGTTGTACGGACTGGTCGATTTTACTCGTAGCTAGGGAACGTGTACATTTGGTGACGCCATTTCTGCGTGACTTATTTCTATACTATATCTCTGTTTTTCAGTGGGTGTTTACAATATACAGGCAAGCAGGAGAATATATGGCTGTCAGTATTGTTTGTTTTATGTTGAAGTAGGGGCGGCCCGGTAGTCAAGTGGTTAGCACGTCCGCTTCACAGTGCAGAGGTACCGGGTTCAATTCCAGCTCCGGCCTCCCTGTGTGGAGTTTGCATGTTCTCCTGGGCCTGCGTGGGTTTTCTCCGGGTATTCCGGTTTCCTCCCATATTCCAAAAACATGGCAGCACGGCAGGCTGATTGAACATTCTAAATTGTCCCTAGGTGTGAGTGTGAGCGCGGATGGTTGTTCGTCTCTGTGTGCCCTACGATTGGCTGGAAAACCGGTTCAGGTTGTCCCCCGCCTCCTGCCCAAAGACAGCTGGCTCCAGCACCCCCCCGAGACCCTAGTGAGGATTAAGCGGTTCGGAAAATGAATGAATGAATGAATGGATGTTAAAGTAGCAGTTATTTGAAGATTTATAAGAACGGACATTTTTATGCTAATATCCATTAGCCTGTTTATGGCATTTCACGTTATATGTTAGCATTAAGACAGCTGACTTTCGTGTCATGAAAATATCGAGCATATGGTTTGGTTGAACATTTTTGGCAAACCATAACGTATGATGCCCTTTTATATGTCAGATTTACAGGGGAACTGGGAATGAAAATAAATAGCTTGAAGCAAGCACACTCGGCCTCTTATTTAGAAAACAGAGTTTGACACCAGGCGCTTAATAGGTGTTGCATGACCAAAGATTTTTTTTTCCAAGCCTGATAAAAGTGAACGTCAATTGCGAGTGCTTTGAGCAAATGCTTCAAAATTCAAAAGCAGAATAGCTTTATCGTCATTGTACCACAAGGTGCAAGAAAATGGAACACACACAACCTGTCCAAGAGACGTAGAACAAAAATCGACCAAAAGCATGATACAGAACGAGAGTCTGCGGGGTCACCTTTACCGCACTCATTTTTTTTTTTTTTTTGCAGATGAAAAGAAAAACATAAGAGAGGAGGGAAAAAGACAAGCCCAGACGAAGCTCCTGTTCTTTGTCGAACTCTGTTTTTATTTGACAAGATAACGAGAGAGCAACATCGTCCTATGAAATGCGATTTCATCTGCCCAGGCGGACTATTCTGAGCCGCCCGAGCTCACTTTGCTCCCTCATCACTTCCGCCATGACTGATCTTTCACCTTCCCTCCTGGTTTGCTGCCTCAGCTCGTCCGGGTGGGGAAACCGGAACGCTCACTTGTGTTGATGGACGACACGGGCCTGCTGGCTGTTTTTCTTCATGATGTGTGAGAGCCTTTTCATTTATAGTCACGCCGCCCACCGCCGCACTTTTTGTCAGGTCATTTCTTCTCGTTCTGGTTTTCATGTCGCTCCACTTTTCATCTTTTTTGTAACTCCCTTACTTCCTTGCATACGTGCATCCAAAATGAAGCATTCTAAAATCATCGGCTTCAAATTTTTCATTTTTGTCGAGTGCCTGCGCGCGAGCTTTCGGCAAGTGGAATTTCTGGTAGATTCTGTGTTATTGACAAACTTTTGCCGGTCCGTCATTCGTCATCCGTCAGCGCCACGGGCACCATCCACCATCATCAGTCCATTTTAAATTTTTTTTTATAGCCCAAGCAAACTGTAATCGTCAGACAAGTCAGTCTGTCATTTTCTTTGAACTGCGCTTCCATCAGTAAATTTTATGTGTCCGTCTATCATCAGTCTGTCAGACTGACTTGACAGAAGAGTTTTACACACACACACACACACACACACACGTTTCATCGCCACGTATTTGCCAGTCTCCTGACCTGTAAAAGTGCAGTCAGCAGTCGCATGCCGTCTGCAACTGTTCTAACGCGAAAAACTCCAAAAGGTTTTCAAATTTGAAATGGACTACCTGGCTGAGGGGGAAAGTCGCGCGTACTTCTACTCCTCTCTATAAATGCTCGCCGTCCTCTTCTTCTTCTTTTCCTTCTCCTTGGTTCATTGACGACTTACAGGTCTTTGCTAACCCCCAGTTGTGGCGATAAAACAAGTTAGCATATTTTAGCGTGTGACAGGGGACAGTTTCTTCTTGTTCTTCTTCTTAGAAATGGTCGGCAATTATTTGCCGAATTTGATTAAACTATTAAATTTTTATGATTGCATTATTAATATTATTCAACTATAATGATAGCCAGGTAACCTCTTTTTTGGTAGCTTTAACTCATCAGTGTGGATCGTTTTTACCCCTTATTGGAGCAAAATCTGGACCTAATGTGCTGGGTCAAATCCTCAACCCAATGGTGGGTATGAAAAAGCTACACGCCTGCTGATTTCTTCCAGTCTACATGTCAACAATGAATTACTGATCATTTCATTGATGCGCTGCATCAAGCTCGCGTCACCGTCGAGGCAGACGTTAAAACGCAAAAATTAGTCCGCCTTAATGACGGATGCATCCCGAGCGTGAGCGATGTGCCCTTATGTTTGTCTCTCCTGACATTGGCGGGACGCCACCGGCGGTTTTGTTGGTGTTGACCCACTGATGTGCCCCCGGTCATCTTTCGAGTGTCTCAGAACTGGCACTGACCCAGAAACATGCCGCTCACGGTCGCTTTTGTTCCATTCCTTTGTCCCCTGACGATATGGGGGTCATTTTTCACTCTGCGTGGGTTATGTCACTCTTGTATTATGCCGCTGTCCAGAAGTACATTGACACAGCATCCAACACGACATTGCCTTGTTGGCTTTAGTATTTCCTACTGTATATTACTACAATAAAGAAATTGTACAGAACAGATAAATAGATACTGTAGATCAGGGGTGCCAATCGCGGACTGGTTCCAAGTCGATCGCGAGGGGTGAAGAGGAAAAAAACCCAAACATATTCTTGTCTCTGTGCATGTTAGTAATATATTTTTTGTGTTAATACACACTGCACACTAATCATCCCACCAGTGTCACGTTCACAAAAAGTATTAAAAAAAAATGGAGTAAAATAAAGCAGGTCATCTTGAACCGACAGTGGCGCGGGACCTACGTCACTGAAAGTTGTTGTTAGCGCTCAGCAGACCGCAATTGCTGCTTGTGATCACAGCTGTTGCGCTATACCTTTTATCGTTATCATTATTCTCATTCAGTTTGTTTCATGTACAAATCACAGAGGGCGCGGGCAAAGAATGGGAATCTGAAGAAGCATTTTAAAACGGTACGCGTGAGCTACCATATTAGCAAAAGTTCGTCGCATGCCTCCACGTCAGGCTGTTGCTCGTCACGGCATGCGTGTGTAAGTGCGTGCGCATGTGCGCGTGCGCATTAACGGGTCGATCGTGGAAGGTTGGTTGATCGAAAAGTAGATCTTCGGTCAACAAAAGTTTGGCCAGCCCTGCTGTAGATTGATACTGTAGGTATAGAGTAGACAAATCAAATCTCGAGTATCCCACAAGCTACAAGTTATTAGCTTGTTGGTAGCTTGAATTTTAGCCGTAGATAGATAACTGTAGGTATAGATTAGACAAATAAAATCTGTGAGTATCCCACAAGCTACAAGTTACTAGCCTGTTGATAGCTTGAATTTTAGATCATAACACAAACCACATAGCTTGTAAGGGAGTGGCGATTTCATATCTAGTAAACACCAAAGTCCAGTAACATCATACTGTATCTAGTTGCTGTCGGCTCTGAATGTTTAATTTACAATAGATGGATGGATGGAACACAGTGCACAAGAATAGCCTTTAGCGAAGTACCACATGCTGCTTTACCAAGTCTTAAGGGTTCTTTTTTTTTGGCTGAGAGGCTCTCCTCTTCAATCTCTACTTCATCCATCAATTCACAAAAGGAAGTCGACTTCCTGCATGCCCACACATCTCCTGCAAGGCTATTTTTTCCCCCCCCTTGGCTTTCTCTCGCCACTCCACGGCCGCGCTAATCCACTCCCATGCATCTCTGTTGTTATTCCTGCTCGGGCTGATCTCTGGTGACTCATTCACCTCCGTCCGGGCCGGTAGGCGCGGGACCGTGCTAACCTACGCACGGAAAACAACGTCACGCTAACACCCCACAGCACCAGCTCATTACTCACCCTAGCCTTGCCTGGCCGCGCCATGCAAATCTTCAGTTCAAGTCATTGTATTGAAGGATAGATGCAAAAACGTTAACACCTCCGATTAGTTGCGACATGAAGGAAAACATGGAGTGCGGGATGTCATTTGTATGTTGCTGCCGGACACTGAAAACCATCTACAGGTTGATCTCAATGCGTCATGATATATTGGATCATTTATTTGATTAGTTCCAATTAAAAAGTGGAACTAAATCGGTCTTGTAGGAACGTGTAGGAAAATGGTTTTCTAAAGGCCAATTTCTGCTTGATTTCCATCTTAAAAGTAATTTTGAATGTTTCTTGACAAGATGAATTTGTTAGCTGTAAAATATAATCAAAATTATAGGGAAAAAAAATCTTAGGTGAGCGCTTTGTTTTGCGACTGCACTTAAGTAGGAATTTTTCACGGCTGTACAATACTTCATTATTTATATTTCTGGCAACTTTCACCTGGACTCCCATTATTGTCATGATCCAGTTCTTGTGTGTCTCCAGCAGGTGGCAGTGGAGGGCGTTTCCTCCAGCGTGCACACCTGCTGCCAATTTGTCATGCACACCTGCTGCCAATCATCAGGTGAAGGACTGCGAAGATCCGATGTCTCTTGTTGGATTGTTGTCCTTGTTGCTGCTTTTGCTCAAGTGATGTTTTCTGGACCTTTCCATCTCGTCATTGTTGTTTTTGAGCTCCAGCCTCCTGCTTCGTAAGTATTTATTTTATTTTTGTTTTGGTCTTTGATCCTGCTCATGTTTTTGTTTGGACTTTTTGTCATTTTGTTTATATCTCGGAAGTTTCTTTCTTCCTTTGCAAGCGCTTCTTGTATATGTGTAGTTTTCCTCGTGCTTTTGACCAATAATTTCTGTTCATACTTTGTCGGCGTGTTTCTGTATTAAATAGTTTTGTACAGGCGCTTTTAAGTCTACATTTGTGGGATCCGATCGCCATTCAGGGACTTTGCGAACTATGTCAACCACAGTGCCTAAATATAATATCTTATATACTTTATAATGTATAATATACTTTTTATGCGGATACATTTCGCCATCTTTGTTACTCATGACAACAAAATGAAAGCCAAAGAAATTGTTGATGTAATGCTTGAATCCGATGTGGGCATAGTCACAGAAAAAATTCAATTCAAGGTCCCACAATTGGAATTCTACCAAGATTTTCAGAAAAAGCCCTTTAACGCCCTTAAAGGGCCTGCACTTCCTATTTGATTGTGCTTTTTCTTTGGCTTCATGTGCCTTTTTTTTTAATCACTTATTCAAAAGAACGTACTGCAGCTTCCTCTCACATTTCCAAAATGTTCATTTTAGAGTCAGTGAAGTCTCGCAAAGGTTGTTTATGTGAGCGTGAATTATCGTTTGTTGACATGTGCCTGCGATTAGGAGTGCACTCCACGTTTCATGCAAAATCAGCTCGGGCTACGCTCTAACCCCCCCCCGAGACCCTCATCTGGACAAGAAAATGGAGGGCTACACCGTCTTCAATATCTGCCAATTAGCACCATCTCATCATGTTGCTGGCTCCAGAACAAAACGTCTCTCATGGCTGATACGGTCGTGTGATGGGTCCCTTTGCGCCATTTGCATCATCATGTCACCATGAGTGATTGCTCACATTCGTGCCGCTTCTTCGCGCGTGTGTTTGTGTACGCGTGCGTTGGTGCCGTGATGAAGGCGCTCGCCGAGGAAGATGTCTGCCCTGGTTGTGAAGTGCCCGTGCCACCTCTGAGCTCAGCTCGCCTTGGCCGCAGGCTGACGAGCGGGATGGCGAGCAGATTACTCACGCAGCCCTGATGAGAGAGCGCGCACGCGCGCGCACGCTACTCAGAAAGTGTGTTTGCTCTTTCTTTCAGTTTGCCGTCATCGTGGTCGGCAGCCAAAGGGCTGATGGGCAGTGCACAGCAGGAGGCCACTGGGCTGAAGGACACACTCGTCTACACACTTGCACACTGAAACTTGTGTGTGTGTGCAAAGCAGGTAAGCACACATGGTTGCTCCCAATACAAACTCATCAAGACATCCCGAGCGCTCTGTTTTTAGCCAACGCCCGATCGCAATGCGGGCTGCTATTTGATAGCCATTCAACACGCTGACAGTTGATACTTGAATTCAAACACCGCCCCCACCACACACACATTATATTATTAACTCAAGGTCATGTTTCGTTTGTCATTCCAGTTACACTATGTGGTGCATAGTAGAGCGCGATCATTCAAGAACAAAGAGTCAAAAGAGGAATAACTGCTTGTGTTAATGCATGAATATCTCAGGCGTCCCGCCAAAATCATCACTTTTTAGGAGACCCAACAAAATGTATAAAACAAACGGATAGCTTAACCTTGGGATGGTCCGCTTAGCTAGATGCTAGCAAACAATACAAAACGTCAAACAGCTAACGAAGAGCATCTGTGTGGTGGGTTCAACGCTTTAAGCTACGGATATTCAAAAACAAATGGTGCAGCAGCACATACAGACAGACAATATAATACTCACCGGCGCGTTTTCGTTATCCTCTGAGGAAAACAATATTACTGAGAACTTGAAAAGGACTTCATTTTTGGCACCTTGCTCACTACCCATGTACCAAGTGCTTGACCATGTTTCATTATTCACGTGTTGATTCCTCTTGTGTAAGTACTTATTTTATTGTTTTGTTAGTCTCGTGAATTAAAAAAAAAATCTATACTGGTTCTTTGTTACCAGCGACCTTTGTTGTACTTTGTCGGTATTGCGTTTTTCTATCATTCAACTTTTGTGATTCCTTATCCTCGTCTACATTTGTGGGATCTTATTCTCGCCGCATTCAACCTAACAGAAGTGACTCCAATGATGTAACCATGACGCACCAACTGATTGATTCTTTACATTATAAAAACAGTCACAGTGAAATATAAAGTACAGTATTATGCCGTGCTGTTTTTATCGTATCAACATTGCCTTTTTTTTGGTTGGTTGGGGTGGGGGGCGTGTGTAAAACTTTTCTGAGACAATATTGAAGAGTAATTGTAGCAATTGCATTTCTTGCCAAAGCGTTGCCCCCGACAGAAACTTGTTGAAACAAACTCGGCCATTCCACAAGAGTATTTTCTACTAACGTGTCTGGAAGGGGTATGTTGTGAGTCTACGGCTCGACGACTTCAACAAAGTCATTATTCCTCCGCATCAAACATTCATCCGCTCTCTCTTTTCAGGAACTCTTATGTGGGCGGCTTTGACTGTTGCCTCTCTGGTTTGTTTTTGTTTTGATGGCGTGGGAGTCCACTAATAGGACCAACAGCTTTACTTTGCCAGAGGCGTCATAGCTTGTTGTTGTATGAAGAAACTGGAAAGTTTTGTAGTTTTTAACAAGTGTCCTTTGGTCAGATGGTGGAATGCGCAGAAATTGTATTGCTTGGGGAGGGGGGCGGGGTGCTTGAGCTGTTTGAATTGTGTATATTATGATGTCCCACTCGGGGGACGTTGGATATGTTTTGTTTGTAACGGCGCTTCCAGTAGGTTATAAGGGGGTGTTTGCTATTTAAAAACAAGCAAACAAACGAATCAAACAGAATATCAACAGTGCGTTAAAAACGCAATTCAAAAGTCAGTATTCTTTGGAGTTTGTGCAGAATTCTGGCTCCCACAGATTGGTTGGTGTCATTGCATTGGGGGGAAAAAAAAGGGTCAATATAACCAAACCAACAACATCCGGACACTCAAATATGAAGATGGAAACCTTTGTTTGACACCTTGTTGGTCACACCTTCTGTCTTTGGGTGTTTTTCCTCGGGCACAATATTTTTTTTGATTTTCTTTTTTTTAAGGAGAAGCTCCGGCCAGTGAGGGATTACTGTCTCAGCTGTCACATTTATAATCACAGTTCAAACAAATAAGAATAACATGCTGTGCTGTTGCGAACAGCCCTTAATGTGTATGTAAAACGCATTTATAAAAATGTATTATTTATCAATTAAGGGAAAAAATACATTTGCGCCGTAACTGCAGGCAGTAGTGGAATGATCAAAAAACGCTTTCAGCGTATCACTTACTTGCAGTCCGCTTTATTCTTCCGCCTTGTAGACCGTGTGCCTCGTCTACGCTGAATTTAAAGGGAATGAGAGGAGCCGCTTCTATTTGCCAGGAAGTGAGTCGGCTGTGTTCACTCCCACAATGGCGCGAAGGCCCTTTTCTAACAAACATGTAATTAGCCCATTAATTCACCAGCTGCCAATGGCCACAACTCATAACGCAGTCACATTGGCTAATAGGTTAGCCACTTAATAGGTCGCCAACTCCAAACGCATTTACTGACGCCCACGTCACTCACAGGAGCGGGCTTCACCTTTTCAAGCCATCCACGCGCGCGTTCTGAAGTGTTACGCCCCTCAAAAAACATGATTCTGGATTTTTATAAATACAACAAGAACACATGCATGACGGATGTAGCCAAAGAAGTCGCTGAGGGTTTCAATCCAGGGTAGCCATCCCCCAGATCCGCCCCCTGCCAAAGTCCCTCCTGCGCTGTCAAAAGAAAATTGCGCACGCATAGCTGACAAGTCAAATGTGAATATTCATTGCGCAAGGAGATAAATTTGGGGCCAAATCTCAACACTTTGCTTGAAGACACATTTTCTTTTATTCCTGCTCAAAAAAGCCGTTGGTGCCTTTGAGCAAGGCACATAATACATCTCAAAAGCATTTTTCCAGAGGATATGAGATTTGATGTGTACAATTTAGAGGAGTGGATAGTCCTTGACGTATGAAGCACACAAAAAAAACTGCAGAAGAAAATAGCTTATCATGGTACTGTTACAGTAGTCAACAAATACAGCACAGTGTGTCCCCTGATTGTAGATGTGCACCCCCCCACCCCCACCCCAAACAGCTATCACACGGGGCACTGAGAAGTAATAAGGGCACTTTCAAATTGACAAATGACTTTTGAGTCCCGAGTTGACGTACAGCCTTTTCAACCTGCGCAGTTATCGAGGCGCATTGCCTTCATGTTTTATGTATATCGTATTTATCAACATGCGCCCGCTCAATAATTTACTGCAGAATACTGCTGGTGCAATATGCAACCCGGGGAAGCTCCTGGGAGGATGGTAGCATGTGTGAAGCGCGTACGCTAAGCGTGCGTGGGGGGGGGGGGGGGGAGAATATTATGACTGTGCTTTACTGTAGGGAGTCTCCTGAGGAAAGAGCCGAGGACATTGATGAAGGTCACAACAAAAGAGGTGCAGCGCACCTCTTGGAGTGCCCAATAGAACAATCCTGCTCAGATTCAGGTACAGTGAGAGATGTGTCAAGAAGGGGCATTCCAGTTTTTTTTGGGGGGGGGGGGGCAACGTTAGACAGGGTGAAACGTACAGCTTCCATTTTTCACCTGCATGTGACTTTTGCTGCACTGCCTCAGGCGCTGAGTTATGATCTGTTGTTAGGATGCTTGCAGAATAAGTGACGCTCTTGTGCGGCTCGAGACTCATTTCGGAGTCAACCAGACTACCAGAACGAAAGTTAACAATGAGCGGGGAGTGGGAAAGAGAGCCCAGAGAAGGAAATTAGTTTGCTGTTGCTTTTAAATGACATTTTGGTTTTGTGTATATCGTTGGGGTGTGCACTACTGGCTTGTGGGTTTGTTTAAAAAAAAAATATATATATATATATATATATAATACTTTTTTTTTTTTTTTTTTTTAATAATTCAATGTAACCTTGGCCGCCAGCCTGACAGTGCAGAGGTGCAGGGTTCGATTCCGGCTCCGGCTTTCCTGTGTGGAGTTTGCATGTTCTCCCCATGCCTGCCTGGGTTTTCGCCGGGTATTCCAGTTTCCTCCCACATTGCAAAAACATGCATGACAGGATAATGGAGCACTCTAAATTGTCCCTAGGTGTGATTGTGAGCGCGCATGGTTGTTCATCTAAGTTTGCCCTGCGATTGGCTGGCAACCGGTTCAGGGTGTCCTCCGCCTACTGCCCGAAGCCAGCTGGGATAGGCTCCAGCACACCCGTCACCCTCGTGACAATAAAGCAGTTCAGATAATGAATGGCTCCAAAGAATTGCATTGTGGCTCCAAAATAATGAGACTCCAAGCAACAGTGTGATAAGAAAGCGTGGCTGTAATAATATTGAAAAAAAAAGGAAGAAATGCAGAATTAGCTTAAGATGAAAATAGCATTTGTTTTGGATCTCACGCAGTTTGGTTTTGGCAAAACGCACCACCTGTACTCTAGTGACAACAAAAAAAAAGAAAATTGAATTTGTATTGTACAAACACCCAAAGACATTGAACATAAGTCTACACAAACAAAGACAATTTATAGAGGTTTTTATAATGTTTTAGTTTGGGACAGATTCATTTATTTCCATGGTTTCCAGTGGGAATATTGACTCCATACGAGAGTTTCCTCTATAACTCACTGTAGTCTGCAGCCTGCTTATTATGTTTGCCCAATGTGAGTTACAGCAGCCCAAAACATTGCAGCAAACCCACTGTAGCATACAGCCCAAAAGGACAAAAAACAGATTAAAGTGGGAAGGCACTCAGGAGAGCGCAGAGGCTGAACAATACGAATTTGGAACAGTACCAAATCCTTGTGCAGCCTCATAGATGCACACCACCTGCACTCATTTGAATTTTGTTGTTCAGATTCATCCTTCATCCTCTGAGAAATGAAGGGAAATATCGTAAATTGCCCGCCACAAACTTTTGTGGGAATCAATTAAGTCATAATTGCACTCACGATCAATGGGCTTAAAGTAGTACACAAACTAAAATAAAAGCAGCTGTGGTGATCCATATTTCCACATGGAGCCATCAGCGAGGTAAGGTTAGAGCTTTGCCATTCAGTCAGAACTCACTGAAGTAGGACGAGGCCGTGTACGTCGTGCACACAACTTTCCGCATTCAGATAATTAGATGCGTGGCAAGCTCGTCGCCAGGGAGCATCCGGTTCAATAAAGGGGCGTGGTCAATGAGTTCCTGGTGTTATCGCGGTTTCCCGCTAGCCTCTCACACACAGTTACGCCTCAGATACTTCGTTGGATGCCGACTTCACTTCTGCCCTTTGCTATCCTACACTTACGTACAGCTTTATGGAACGAGGGCACATATTCGACATTGGAAAAAAATGGCACAGAGTGGATACGCAGATTCTTTACGTAACCTCGGCCCTCTCAGAACATTTAAGTTTTCGTCCTGTCACTCCACCCCACTGAGTAGGCGAACGTCGATGAGAAAGAGACGCTATATGTGGTTTAGAAATGATTTTCGGACTAATTAAGTGACTGTGGCACACCTGTTGATAATTTACTCATACACATAGATTCAGTCAATATGTCCGCCAATCATAAGTCAATCATTCACTCTCACTCACTCAAACGCACACACTCGGGTGTAAATGCAGATCATCTCCTCACAGCAGGCAAGAGTGAGATGAACACGTTCGACGAAAGGCTTGTTTTCCTTTTTTTCCTTGTCGGACTTGAATGCAGCATACACACTGAGAGGGAGAGAGACAGAAAGGGGGGGACCAGATGAGCCTCACTGAACAGCAGCAGGGTCCTGTTTCAAAAACACACACGCGCACTCCTACACACACTCGCGCGCTCGTACACACACACACACACACACACACGCGCAACCGAGCGTCGAGAGCAGCATCGGTCCGAGCCGCTGGTGGTTGCCCTTCACCGCTTCGCCGAGGCACGAAGCCCGCCGGGAGACGACGACGAAGAGGAGAAGGAGAAGAACCCCCCACCGTTGATTGGAAGAGGAGGGTTGGGGGCTTGTTTTGGGAGGTGCAAGAGGAAAGAGCGAGAGCTGTTGCGAGAGAACATCACAACATCGCAGCAGCTTGCAGATGTGGAAGGAGCGCCGCTTAAGTTCCCGTCCTGGGTGAGCCTTTTTCCCGTATTCGGCACACTTTTTAAAAAAATATTTTTTTTACACACGCTCACTCCCGTTTTAATTCTACACGAGTCCCGCCACTTTGTAGCGCTTCCTCGTCTATCCTTCCTTCATTTTTCTTCGCTTCAGGAAAACGTGTGTGCGTTCGCGTGCGCGTCTCCGGCCAGCAGCTCTCAATCAGACTTTAATGATGTGAAGGTGCTGCAGTTTTTGGGTCGATCCCCACAGTAGCTTCCCAGTCAGCAAAGGCATCTGGCCCGGATTCGGCATGAAGCCGGCACTGCTGGCCTTGTGTCGGCACTGGCATAATGCATGTGGGCCGAACACGGCCCAGGAGTGGCAAAGAAGGCACTGGCTTGACTCTGGCAAACCAGATGAGGGCCAGTTGTGGATTGACGTATTTGGGCCAGATATCAATTTACAACTCCGGCCCGTATATGGCCAGCCAGTATTGAGCCACCCTTAAATGCAGTTTCAGATTTTTTTTCTACACAGCTAGCTTTACATGGCAGACATATGCGGAATTCTATTGACACACACACACACACACACACACACACACACACACACACACACACACACACACACACACACACACACACACACACACACACACACACACACACACACACACACACAGATGCGAGTTCAACACGTGGTCAATTATGTTCATGTTGTACAACTATTTTGATTTTTTTCTGCTATTTTCAAGAACACAGATAGCCAGGGAGACAAACAAACAGAAAAAGAAAAATAACGTGCATCGATATAGATATATAGAACTACTGTACTGTATATGGTTTCCTCTTTGTGGATTGACCAATCGTTTTAATATAATTTAATTTTCAAACACCAAAAATCTTCTGTACAAGTACAAGTAGGGAAGTGGAGAAAACTTTATAAAAGAATTAAGGAAGAGTGTGGTGATCAGTCTTAAAAATACGCTCAGGACAGAAGAGATTAAGTTTTCAGATTTCAAGAGAAAAGGGGTTTGAGAAATAAAACTTTAGATTGTTTTTTTCCTTGTACTGTACAACAACCATATACAACTCTGAACTACACTTCGGCATAGTAGGTGGCAGTGGTGCATCTCGAACGGTAGCTGCCACAGCGCCAATTAAGGAAGAAGAAGAAGAAGACGAAGAAGAAGAGAGAAAAAAAAAGAAGTACTGTAACCAGAAGAATCCCGCTCACGGACAACAACGACGCTCACGCCACAATTGCCCACACACACTCCTGTGCCACATCCCTAAAAGACGGTGAGTAAATTCATTTATTTTATGTTTTAGATAACGTTTGTCTATTGTGACAGTACGCTGGCAATTACTATACAAAGACAATTCTGTCTGAAGTCTAGCCTGAATTTTGAAGAGCGCCATTAAATGACGCATTCGCATTTAGCATTAGCTCGAAATGGGGGGCCGGGGGAATAATGTGCTCCTAGCATAGATGTGACTTCTTTCTGCTGACATGTGGAAATATTAAAAATATATTGTACTTCAATTTAATGGGTATTTAATGTTATTTCTTCTTAAAATTGTCACTTGCTGTGTCTAATTAGATAGACTGAAGAGCGCGAATTTTAAAATAAACCGCCCAGTGACGTCACAGGCAGGTGGGGCCTGAACTTGCGCGTCACAGTCCATATGAGTTTACTAAAAATGCAGATTTCGGACATGATCAAAAAATAACCCTTTCTGGGACCCCCCATAACTGGCTTTATGGCCGTCGTACAAGAGTGAAACTGCGTTTTATTTATATTTATGACTATTTTCTTTCCATATTTTATTCAACATGACAATGTGGGAAGCGCTGAAATACATTGACATTTATTTTGATTCAGTTTGCTGCAATACTGATACTGTACATTCAAAAAACATATTTTTACTTAATCTTAATTTAAGAATTATTATCTGAATATTTTACAATAAATATATTCCGCAGTCCCATCGGCATACTTGAGTCACATCAGAGCAGTGAGAAGAAATCCAGTCTGCAAACTTGTGAGTATTCACAAATTTTGTTTGGTATGCAGAATCACGATTAGGTGATCTGAAAAATGGTGGTGCTAAAGTATCTACTTCACTGGGTAACATTGGATTGAACATGGATTTTGCCGTTTTCCAATCTCTCTTTCTTGTTCATTTTATCCACAGTCCTGCATAATATATTGACAAAGCAAGAAATGATGATGGAGCAACTGCGAATCATCTTTAAGACTCTACAGAGTATGAAAGCAGCTGATGAGGCAGAGATGGGCCTTGATCCAAATCTGTTGCCACTCAAAGATGTTGGTTCTCTACAGAGCCTGGAGGAAAAACTTCACATCAACCCAGATCTCCAGAAAACATTGGTATGTTGGCATCTCATACATGTTGACCATATTGCATCAAACTGACTTTCTATCTTCCACACATTCTCTTGTTTTAAAACTTTAATAAGCTTTCCAGTGTCGGTATTAAACAACTGTATTTTTTTAAATTATAATGAAGTGATGTTGGTATGATTTCAGGTAAATACACTGGCTCTCAAAGGTGGACTGGACATTCGTGAATGTGTCTGGAGCATTATGCATGCAATGATCAATAACTCTCTGGCTAGGAAAATAAACATGAGAGGAATAAATGGAAAGATTGGTTTCAGTGCCTATAAATTCGAACTGTTGTAAGTGGTAAGTCGGACTCGATACCGGCAGTGTCACAGAGGGGACATATGTGCCACCAGAAATTGAATCTGAATTATCCAGATCTGAAATTTGATTTACAGTAAATTGCGTTTGAAATGTTTAATTTTAATCCTTACACTGAAAATCTGAATTGTACAATTAAATTTAAGTTTTTTTTCAGTTTCTCTTAAACTGTATTTTAAAATGTTTATTATAGGCGGCTATTTTTCAAATGGCCATATAAGGAAAAACAAATGTTTTACTTTAAACATTTATACCAACCCAATATAAACGTTTAGGTATTGTTAGTAAAGGTTTAGATTTTCTTCAAGGAGATATGTGTTCTCCAAGCAAGCCCGATGTCTGTGACACATATTCAGAATAATTTATTTTGTATTTGTAAGTCTTAATTTTCAGTGATGATCAAATGCAGTTTCAGAGAAATATCTATTTATCTATATCTATAGATATATCGATATTCAAATTTTACAATTGGGGTTCAGTATCATGATTTCAGATTAAAATATACAAATCCATCCATTATCCGAGCCACTTATCCTTCAAATTATGTAATTCAAATTCGGTATAAGCAATTTAAATCTAAATTATTCAGATTCTGTTTCTGGAGGCAAATATTTCAGCCCACACATTAGTAATGACATGGACAAATGTTTGTCCTTTTTCTTACAGTTTTAAAACAATTCTTTGTACAAAGCTGTAAATATTTGAGAAACATGATATCTGACACCAGAATATCAGTTTACTTTTCAGTAGTCATGTTACCTGATGATACAGAGAGTTAATTTAAAAATATGTTTGCATGTTTCAGCCGCTGTGAGGCGAAACCGATTAACATCTGGGGCCACAGACAAGGAAATTGATGCCACCATCCAAAGATGGCTACAGCTGGCTCCTGACCGGGATGGTGGTCGGAAGGAGAGAATGAAAAGAAAGGATAACATGGAGAGCAGTTTGATCAACGAATAAATGCTGTTCAAGAAGCTGCTGTATTACAGTTTGGATTTGGTGCTAACTGTCATGCACTTTTCCAGTTTGTGTGGTTGTTTGTGAGGTTCACATGAAAATAAACATTTTTGTAACAGTTGTTTTTGAGGCTTTTTTAAAAATGGGGGTCTAATATGGCTCATCAATTGTGCCATGCAGGTACACTTCATGTACACCTGCATGTGTTGTGTTACAAATGCATGCCATGCATGGGTTTTAAACCTGCGGCATGCATTTGTTTTTATGACACAATGCATGCAGGTGTACATGAAGTGTACCTACATGGCACAAACATAATTATTAAGTGGCTGAGTTATGGTTGAATTAAGGCTGATATGAGAGCCAGTTCTGGCCCAGCGTCGGGCGGGTAGGGCCAGATATGGTTATACAATGCGGCTGAGATCTGGGCGGATCGCCCACATCATGGATGCCAGACCTGGGCCACTGCAGGACCGTCATTCATTGCCGTATGTGGGCCGAGTGCACTGCCGTGTCGGCGCCGGAGCTGGGCCAGACCAATTTTGCTGACTGGGTTGTCAAATCTGAGACCGCCTTCTTCGTGGCTCCTCTTCACATCCCATCCAAAAGCTTCAGGACAGTTTACTCTCACCTGCCATAGCAACAATGCAGTTAGCACCAAAGGGAATTATGATGCTGATTGCTTGTCTCGCAGCCATTAATGAGCCCTCCACCTCCATTGCCTGTCACCGCAGAAAAGAGCGGCACTATGTGTACTGTATTGATTGATGGCATCTGTGCCTGAGCCCCCCCGTGAAGATTTAACTAATGTCCCAGTCGATGCGCTGACGTGCTGCTTAAGCTGACCGAAGCCACGGATAGAGCAGTCATTAGCCCACTTGGAGCAGTAGGAAACATACTGCTCATCTTTTCCGAATTTCAGAAGAAACCGTTTGAGTGCCCAGACCAGCAATCCGCTCATGACTGGGGTGCCCTTGGGCAAGGCCTCAACTGTCCCTAAAAACGGAACGAGACTGTGCCAGCCATGCATGTGACTCCATGCCAATTGGCCGACTGCTTATGTCATGGTGTTGTGCAACCATTTTGCGACTATTCTGCTCTGAAATTGTTGACTTCTATCCTTGTGCGCTTTTTCTGTTGGCTTTTGTGTCGCGCGCTTCTGTCACTCTTTGTCACACAACTGGAGGCGGAAAAGACGTGGCGCAAAGAATCCATTTGGACACCAGAACAAGAATGAGAATGAGAAAAGTGACAAATGGTGACGGCGGTGTGTTGCACAAAACCTGAAAAAGAAGCACCGAGCAAGACAAAGCGTGACAGCCATGTCTAACATAAAATGGTTAGACCCCCTGCCACCTCCCCACAAGTCGGTCCACTTTGTTTTTTTATATACTTGTGTATTTTGTATATTTTATATGATTGATCTTCATAAACATTTACTGTATCTATATGTGGTACAAATTAAGATATTGGTTGTGTTAATTAAAAAATACATGAGACGAGGACTTTGAAAAAAATAAACACCTATTAAATCGCAACACTATTTTGCCTGACTAAAGTCGGTGTAGCTAATGCTAACATTGTAAAACGCCATAGATGAGCGAACGGATCCATCAATGTTGTGGTGTTGTAACCCTTTTAGCAACTGATATTTGAACACAAACGATGGGACAACACATATACATAATATAACAATACTCACAGGCATATATTCTTTATCCCTAGCGAAAAATGACTAATACTGCAGCTTCTCGAGTCAATTGTGAAACTCCTTGTCGTGATGTTTGTATGATACTGCCCCCAGGTGGCCAAGGTGCATACACCAAAAACCGCAACACTATATCCATTGAATTGAAGCAAAAAGGTGGCAAATGCCGTTTAATTTACATTCTGTTCAATTATGACATTATTGTATGATTTTATAAATTATATTACTGTAGTATTTGTCTTATTATAAACACATTCAAATGTTTTTGCTTTTGCGAGGGAGGCTGGAACAGATTCCTGGCATTTCCATTCATTTCAATGGGCAAAGATGATTTGCAAAGATGTTGCCGAATACTGTGACACACGCACTTGGTCAGTGAACACACAGTCATCAGCTCGTCCTTAACAGTCTTGTTTCTTCATTGTCACGTGTTGTATGTTACCCGTGTTGTGTTCTTGCTGTGTGTAGTGAAGGCTCGGGGACCAATATATTCTTAGTCGGTGGCGCTTCTGTTTTGGTTAACGACAGAGTCCAAATGGGTCCTCCAAGCCAAGTCCTTATTGATTGAGCAACCGCCACCTCTCATTTTGATTGAAGATGTCCTGGACAGCTTTGGCATGTCATTATCCGCCCCACTTTGGTGTATCATGACGTTCTGGATCGGTAACCACCTGTCAGGAGCCGCGAATGTTGCTTTGTAGCGTCGATGTGAGGAAGTGGCTATTGGAATGAATGCAATCGGAGCAGAGGGGTGCGCTGATGATGTCAGTAATAAAACGTCTGCTGACAGGTCAATTAGTCCTTCAGAGTGCATTGTTGACCCCCCCCCCCCCTTGCCGTCCATTTCTTTGCCCTGCTCTTCTCATTCTGATTCTTTCGGCTGCACATAAAACTGTCAGCGGCGCTCAAGAGCCACATTAAGTCCACTTAACGATATCGCTGCCAAGCTGCATTGTTTTCAGCTTTACGGCGGCACTAAAACGCACGTGCACGCAGGGTTGGTGAGATGTGGGCGCCGAATCTGCTCTAGGTGAAATCAGAGCCTCGGACTGACTTTTCCCGTAGCTGTGTTGTGGAGGTGAGGCAGCCAGCTGAATGTCCGCCACTCCAAGGTCTATTAAACAGGTCGGGTGGCGCTGGAACCTAAATGCAACCTTCAGCGACATCAAGGGCTTATTCTTGAACATTTGTGATGATGACAGGAAGTCCACAAAAGCGGATTTTAAATAATTCACGGGCAAAAAAAAAAAAAACCGCTCTACTGCTCTACTCACTCACTTGCTGAGAGCAATACTATTATTTAAATTAGACTATGTTATCATGATAAAACAAGATGAACTGGGCTCATTCAATAAGAGAGTACCTTCACAAGGCCTGAGGCTGGGCAATATGGCCTAAAAATATTTACCCCCTTGCCCCTCCATTCAGTCTTTAAAAAAATATATCAAGTTCCAATGACAGGGAAAATGACAACTCAAAACAAACTGTGTTGTGCTTCTGCCTTTTATGGCAATGGGCTTTAGACAAAAACTGCAGCGTGTGATCACTTATTCCATCCTTGCCTGTCACCACAAACCCAAACTAGTTCCAAAACGACAACAATGTAATTAATTCCTTTCATGGGAACACATTTTGAACAAACCTTTTCACTCTCCGCCAGCCATGCCGTGTTGCCGTGTTGGGCTAATGTGTCTAATGCGAATATGACAGAAAAGAGTCGGAAGTCTTTGCAACAAAAGACTTAATGGAAAAATATGAATAAATTGCACATTCCAAAAACGTGTGGCAGGTCAATGGAACAGTCTAAATTGTCCTTAGGTGTGAATGTGAGCGCAAATGGTTGTTCGTCTATGTGTGCCTTGCTATTGGCTGGCAATCAGTTCAGGGTGTCCCGCGCCTAGTGCCCGGAGACGGCTGGGATAGGCTCCTGCACCCCCCGCACCTTTGTGAGGATAAAGCTGATCGGAAAATGGATGGATGTATGGATGGGTACTTCAGAAAGGTCCAATCCACATTTGGTCACACACAGGCACGTGTGCACACGTAACGTACGTCTCAGATAATTGCGATTGCTCCTCTCACCAATTTGTTGCCTACTGACGCGTGAACAAATGGATGCGATTGATCCCCTTTCCAGTTGATGATATCCACCACTTTGCATAATAGAAATACGCACAACAACTAAATTGCCGTCGGCTGGTATGATAGCAGAAATACGGCAAAACTATCAAGCGGATTTGCATAAGGGGTGTCACATGGACAAACAAATATGACACCATAACTCACTGTCGGATTTTCAGCTCCCTGCTTCATAATTAAAATAAGGAAGTCCCATCCGCCCTTACGCTTGGTAATGTATTTTTCCGCCATAGTAAATGGAACTTATATTGAGATGTTTATGATTTTCATGTTATTTAGTTTTAATGTACTTTTCTTAGTCGACCCTGCATAGAGCGTATGAATATTTTATAATGTTATCACATTAGATTAGATTTTCCAGCGTGTTCCGAATTGTTGGTTTTACCACTAGGGGCAGATCTCAGCGTCTAATGAAAAAAATGGAAGCAATCAAGAGAGTATTTAATCGGTAAAATACTGCATAGGCACTGGAGGAAATGTATTTAATTAAACCCATGTTGAATGCGGCAGAGTTCTGTCATGTGGAGGAGTCCTCATGTGTTGTCGCGATGGTGCAATTTATGCTGCGGCCTACATAATTCATAACTATCTTAGCCTACATGAATAATGAATATATCACAGCTTGTTTTGGACTAACCCACGCGGCGCCGAAACGTCCAGCGGAGCCCACGTTAACGCTTAATGGGCCTGTTTTGAAGTAAATGGCCGTCGGGCTCGAATAGAAAGTGTCAGGTGTTGACGGGATTGGCTTGACGGGCTCTGAAGCTGCAGGTCAGCGAAGAGAGGAGGCCGCTCGGATGAGGGAAAACGTTCTACGATCAAATGAATGCGTGGCTTCATCACTTCAAATTTTCATGAAACAAACGGTATGCTAATACAAATGGTATATTTTATATATATATACTTGGATTTTGAGACGAGCAGCATGATGAAATCAAAACCATAGTATTCCTACACTGTATCACCATTCATCTAAATTGTGATTATTATTATTCATTTAATTTTTTTGGGGGGGGTTGGAGGAGGGGGTGGACAAATCAACTAAATACTAGATAACAGAAATCTGCAATTTACAGATTTTTTTTTCCAATGGTTTTGTCGTTGGCCCCTCACATGCGGGAAAGCCACAATTGCTAACGCACTTTTTTGTTTACTAAACATCGAACCCCCCCCAATAAAAAAGATAATAACTGCACTCAGGCATGAGCTGCTGTCAGCCACAGCTCACGCTCACTCACTCACTCACTCACTCACTCACTCAGACTTGGGATCGATGGTCACCCACTTGGCCCGACCTCTTAAAGTTGCATATCGAACAGATACTCCGGAAAGCGTGTGTGTGTGTGTGTGTGTGTGTGTGTGTGTGTGTTAAGTAAAAGTAAAATGCATCCAAAGTTTGGAATCATTTCACCCTAAAAATGAGACCACAAAATACAATGTTAACTGCAAAACAGGCTGACGAAAGTTTGGGATTTTTCATTCACTTCACCTGCACGTTTGGTTTCGGGAATGTTGTTTAGCCATGCACCTTTTTTTTTTAACTCGTTCGCTCCCAAAGACGTTTTTAAACGTCTTTTCAGACTTGGTCTAGAATCGGCTGGTACTGAATGAGTTTTAATCTGACGACTTAACCAATGAGACATTTGGTCGAGTACTTGATTCGCAAACATATTCAGTAGCTTCAGCCCGCCTATGTTGTCTCTGTATGAATGATAGATCGCTCTATATTTTCTGATCAGATAAGAGCCTGTACTGTTACATTTCCATTACCCTGTTCTGTTGCGTACCAAAGTAAACCATGTCAATCGGTTAAAACCAGACGATACCGTTCCACTTTTTGGCACTCGTCACCTGGAGGCCGAACCACTAGCTTCCTCTACGTCATGCTCCTCTGATGTCATATTATTTACAGGCTGAGCTGAACGCTCCTGCTAGGTGTCTATAAAACAATTGCCGGTCCAGTTTTAGTGCCGTTCCTGTATGATACACTTGTTGTTGTTGCTGTCTCCAGTTCATTTCACTTTATGTGCTTCCAAAGCTGCCTCCAGATTGAAATGCTGTGACTAAGTAGCCATAAAGCAAAACATTCAGTAGCGCGAATGGACCACCATGACGGGAATGTGAGGCTCCTGCCCGCCTTCGCCATCTGGATGTGACTGTTCCCGACGCTTGCCTTTTACCGGTCTGGCTCCAAGCCAGTGCAAATCCATACTTGAACGTCATCTCCCCCCCCAATCCATAAAGCTCAACATTTGATCCACGCTTGGCGAATCAAATCTATGAATAAAACCAAATTAGATCAAAGTGCCATTCTCTCCTTCGCCTTCTCGGAAAACAGTTTGTGGAACGTGATATTGGAGACAGCCGCTTCCTGGCTGGAGATAAAAGAGCAGAACAACTTGAGCAGGGTGCGCTCCTATCAGCAGTTGGGAATAACCTCCACCGCAGGTGACATGTTAGATTTTTGACTTGGTAAAGCAAGCAGCATGTGGCTCATTGATTTTTCTTTCTTGAAGACACAGAAATAAGATAAAAGACAACTTGATGTCAAATGTATGAAATTGTTACAACAAGCTGGTCTCGGAGACATTTAATTCTCTCCGCAACTGTGGCAACATCACCTCGGTGAGAGGGCAAGCAAATATACGATTTGGTCTCTTGGGGTCTTCAGAGTCGCCGCGATTGATCAGTGGCGCTGGTTTCTCTTGACAATGAGAGAGGTCCATAAATGCGCGACACATCAACTCACTAGTCACAGCCACTCTAAAAAGTGAGGCCTGACTTACGTACAGTGTGAACATGAAATGAGTCAGTTTCGAACTCTGCGACAGTCGCGCAAAAAGACATTCTGAGAGTCAGCAGGTCAAAATTTGCGTGACACAGACCGGAAAGTCAGAGAACAGAGATGAATGAAGCAACCTTGCTCATAATTAATGAGAGACCATTTATCCTGATTGGCTAAAAATAGATATTCCTATACAGTGGTACCTCCACTTACAAAATTAATTGGTTCTGGAAGAAATTTCTTCACTAGAAAATGTCGTAAGTAGAGACACGTTTTCCATGTAAATGCCCTAATCCGTTCCAAGCCCCCCTAAATTCAGACATGAATGTTTTCTCAAGCACAAAGCTGCATCAAAATATGTCACAAATGCATGTTACAATTAGATAATTGCACAATAAATGAGAGTTGTGCAGAATGTCAAAAAACAAACAATAGAGTCAAGAATAAAAATGATGGTCATTTAACTTTTAACTGCATCCTCATCGTTTTTCGCCCTCTTTAGTTCATGTTCTCTCTCAGAAGTGGTATTTGCCCGGCGTTTTGTCAAGAACTGCTCCAAGGACGTTTGCCTTTGTCGGCTTTTAACAGTCCTTCGAAAATGTCCAAGGCAAACATCGGCATAGTGAGCGATCGCCCGACTCGTGAACACTTTTTCTGGGTGATTCACATTTACGAGGTGCAAATGACGAGGACGCTGCATAGACACTTATCTATTTATCTATACACACACAGACACATACGGTAGAGGTCCCTCTTAGCCAATGGGATGCCAGGAAGATGCTAGGTAATAGCCAATGGCAGAACAGTTAGAAGTATGTTGCGTTCAGGAAACTCGGAGCTGCGAGTATCGCCCCTGCTGTCTTTTTACCTTTTGTATCTTGAAATTTCTTTCATAACAAGAGGCAACATTTTCCTCTTGAGGTGTTTCGTAACTTGAAAATTTTGTATGAAGAGACGTTTTTGTAAGTAGAGGTACCACTGTGCAGTATTTGAAAAATATGACGAGTTGAGCATCCGCTATAAATGGTGAACTACACCCCGGACTGGTCAGCAGTCAATCCCAGGTCACATACCGAGACCGTAAACCACTGCCGCTCACACCCCTTGATTGAAAACGGATCCTGCCCCCCCAAGTCAGGCAAGCGTACCACAAAATCATCTGCGACTTTGTCTTCTGCATGCCTTTGAGAGTTTATCACTTCCAACTCGGAGAACACTGGTCGAAAAAGATTTATATCACATCAGGAAATACAGTCTATCGGCTCCCGGTGATAAAATGATTCAATGCTCGGAGGCTTTCAGTCCTTCCAGTTGGTTTACCAACCGCATTTGCAGCAGCTGTGCCCCGGCAACCACGACATACTGTCCTGTCGACCCACTTGTGAACCACTCGCGTCCGCCGGGCCGACGCGAGTTTTGCCCAGCTTTTCATGGTTGCACATGATAGTGCTTTCATCAGGCACTTTCCAGTGATGTAATTACAGCCCAGATTAGACTCGTGTCGTAAGAAACACCGGAACGGGGGCTTATCAGCTCATTTTGTCTTTTGCCTCCGCTCTGAAACGCAATCATCTCAATTTCATCCTAGCGAGCGCAAAACAGACGCAGAGAATGCGGTTAGCGTCACGTGAAAGTAAGTGCACGTAGCACACGGGGGAGTTTATGCACTCCAGAACCACTTGCGACGTATTCTCAAGGGTCTTCGGGGGGTGTAAAAACTATTTTCTCCACAAGTACGGAACATATTGAGTTTCCTCCATCGGCCTGTAAACTGCGTTCCACGTCTGGACGCCGGCCTATAATTAAATCAGAAAGTAGGCTGTGTCACTTTTGACTGGATTTTCTGTGCAAGAAATTAAGGCAAGGCCGTGCGACTATTTTCTTCTCGTCGGACTTTTCGAGCCATATAATGAAAAATGGACATGTAACGAAAGCTGGACTTGGTGCATGAGAGCGCAGCCGGAGATCAAATAGAGGTAACCCTTCCAAACGGGCTCATCGAGAATGTAAACTTTGCTGTGATATTGGTCCGTTGGGTATATTGATGGGGGGGAAAAAATATTTCGAAACCTGGAAGCTGTTTTTAATTTTGGGTGAGAAAATACATAAGATGTCTTACTTAAATGATAGTTTTAATTCCAAGTTGTTTGGGTCCCCCTATATTATTTGTCCTATTTCCTTCTAATTTCTCGTAAACTCCACAGAGTGTTAACCGCTCGCTGTATATTCATGAGATTGTGTTGACCGCGAGGGATTTGAAATGGTAGTCCTCCTCCGTGTAGAGCTTAATGATACGGAGGTCAGGCGGCGGTCAGAAAGTCCTGTTGGACTTGCTGTCTTCATTACCGTTGTTTTTTTTTTTTTTTTTTTGAACGCTTAATTTAAAGGATTACAAAGACCAGCTGCCAGCTGACCGAAAAGATGTCACATTTGACTTCGTTAGGGAAATGTTAATTGGCGCTAGGCTGCTATTCTCTCCCTTTTGTTTTTTTTCTGTTTTTACTTGGGATAACTAAGGAAGCTTTGAACTCATGTGGACATAAAGGGAGTCATAAGTACGTTCTGATGTGTGAACGAGTTATATGTATTCTGGACTGATCTGATGACACACTAAAACTATACTGTTATGAGAGGGGACACATTATATATTTTTCCCAAGCTATCATTTGAAAGGGATGTCAAATCCTTCCGATCTCTCCCTTGTTTTCTTTCTGCATCGTTGAAACTAATAAATCAGCAGTTGTGCGTGCGTGCGTGCGTGCGTGTGCATGTGTGTGTTTAAGCGAGGCAGGCTGGTGCAATGAGATTGTGCCCAACAGACACTCCGCCACACATGCGCGCCTCTTCCGTTTTCATCAGGGGTCGCCTGTCAAAATTGTTTGATTAGAAGAAGTCTGCCGGGATTCTTTTGTCAACTTTCTCCTCTCGCTTTATTTCAGGCTGCTGATGAACTACTCTGTCTTCGGGTAGGCATGCACTTTTTGCCCGCATTAGGTATCCAGTCTAACACAAAATTCCGCACCGATATTTTCGTAGTTTGCAATTTGCTTCAGCGCCACTCATGTACATGATGTAGAATGTCGAATATGTTGTTTTTGTATCACTAAACGAATGGATAAATTTGAAAAGAAAACACAGCAAAAGGTGATGTCATAGAATTGTATCCAGATGTGTTGTTTTTAGATGTCTAAAGCAGCACATGGCTCATTACTGGAGGTTATTTTTGTACCCCCTATTTCAAGCAACTGCAGATAAAATGTTTGTAATCATGAATTGGCTCCATGTGTAAGTGTCATGGCAGCTCATGTGTACCGATTGCCATGCATCTGCTCAATGGAACCCATCTTCACTTTTTTGCGCATGGGTGGAGCTTTCTTTCTTTCAATATTTTGGCAGACGTGTTAGAAACGGACGGTTTGCTCCGTTGTGGGCGTGAACACAGCCGACGAGCTTCGCGGGTAACGGAAGCAAACCTCTCAGTCCCTTTAAATTCAGTTTGCGATAGGCGCGCTGTCTTTGACATTGCGGAAGCAGAAACTGACTCGTAGGAGTCCATGCAGAAGATCAAAGAGTGCAAAGGATGTTGAGAAGGAACCGTCAGCGGTCCTGCATAGGTGGATGTTGTAATTTGGCCAGGGCTTGCACAAATCACCACTGTGACGTTGCCGCTTGAAAGATGGCCTTCCAACCTGATTTTTCATGCCAGATGTGGACCGTAACCGCAAAAAAGAGACATAATGAAAATTTAACGAGCACACAGGCTGCTGCGTATGATCAACATGGTGAAGCGGCATGTTGCTGATTGCACTTAATTGTTCTATGCCCTGTTCTCAGCGATTGTATGTTTGTGAGAAATTAACTAATTGAAATCTTGTTGATTGAACGTGTGTATTGTCTCGCGTTAGACTGTACCTAATGAATTGCCCATCGTAGCGCTGTACGTTTTCCCGTATAGCGTGTCGCGTGTCGTCTTCTGAATAGCAAGAAAACATGTCAGTGAGGCTTCGATGGCGTGCCGTCACATCGCTGGCGCATGACAGGTGAGCTGAAGAGCACGTGGAGTGGATGAGTGGAGTGGACGTGAAGACGGCATTCTGAATTGATGAGGGGAGGCAGAAGCGCTGCCGGCAGACATCGTCCAAATGCCGCTCGGCTCCTCTCACGCACGCTGTCATCACGCTTTCATTTCGAAGAAACGCATTGATCCCGTGACGGGTCCGCTGTCATCGCCCGCCCACAGCCTCACGCTCAAATCAGAGCCACTTTTGTTTTTCTTTTTTTTTGGACTGCCTCGCTCTGTCTGATGTCATAGCGCATCGTCTCAAAGGAACTCGTAAATAATTTGCACGAAGCGGGCTGAGATTGCTGCCGTTTGCGGCAGCGAAGACTTTCTCGGTGGGGTTTTCTGGCTTCGAGTTCGTGTTGTGTCAGAACGGATCTGTTTCACATGCAGACGAGGGCCCAATTACTCGTTGCCCTCAGCTGTACCTCGACAGAGGCACTTTGCATCGCCGCCATCTTGTCTTTTGCTACTAAGTGGCGCGGTGACACAGATTGGTCATACTGGAAATTGGCATTTCCCATTTTAGTTTGGGCTAAATTTCTCTGCAGCCACTTGATGCGACTTCCGACATCTGTCCCCCCCCCCCCCCCCCCAAGCATCCTCCTTGCTTCCAAAATGTAATACTACTTAAACTAATTACGTCTAAAATGGAACCTCGGTTTTTGTTATGAATCTGTTCCAGGAAGTGCGACTGAATCCGAATCATACAAAATCTTTCTGTAATGCGCTAAGATGCCTCAAGATGGCGCTTGAGCCCTGACCAATAGGAAAGTAGTAATTGGTGTCAAGGAGGTATGTTGAATTAACACATCTCGACTGAGAGATGAAGACCTCCGTAGGTTGGGGCGGAGTTAATTTAGCCTGGGTTGTTTGGGAAAGTTTCAGAGTCTTGTGCTGCTTCACGTGAAAGTCTGATGCATATTTTTAGGGGGATCAATTTGGAAGCCATTTATCTTTACGTTGAGAGAGGAAGTCAACAAGCTTTGTATTTCAGGAAATCAAAGATTTACGTTGAGTGTCAGTTTTTTTATTTTTATTTTTTAAATGTCAGTTCAGGTGGTTTACTGTATAACTGTCTGTAAATTCTGATACGTGACATCACTAGTGTGTAACTAACTTCCCGCAAAGCAATTGCAGAATGTAAAAGTATGGCATTTAACTAACGCACAGATGGCTTTTAACAAGACAACAACGCCAAAACATGATAGCCTCACACTCTATTCACCATCTGGCGCCAAACAAACATTTTATGACATTAACTCTGATTGGCTGGCAACCAGTCCTGGGTGTAGCCCACCTCTCGCCCAAAGTCATTTGGCAGAGGCTCCAGCTCACCTTGTGAGGAAAAATGCAATCGAAAATTGCTAGATGGATAACAACATTATAAATAATCATAATTTATGCGACCAGGCATAATGTGTAGGACACACTCGTCAGTGATGAGGCTATTTATGATTGATGTCTGTTCCGTCCGATGACGCATCAACAGTGTCTGAAAAGCCACTGACAGCTCTGACAGGCCATTTAAAGCGAAACCCAAGTCATAGTGAGGGAAATCGGTGCTGACAGAGTGATTGGAATCCTAGATTCGTCCAAAATTGCTTGCAAGAAATCTTTTACAGGTGGCAAAAAAGGACAATATGTGGTCACACTGAGATAAAGGCAATATTGTCATGTTTTTCTTTAAAAAAAAAAAAAGCTCTTCTGACGAGTCATAAAAAACCCGGTTTAAGTCTTCGGGGGTCCTGTCTGCTGCAAATGAGCTACTGCTCTCCCCGGCCGACAAAAGTTTGGCATTACGATACCATGATGACAAATAAAACAGCTGCTGGTGAAACTACTGCTTTATAGCCATGCTTGAACTCGTCAGACCACGACAGGATGTGGGACAGAATCGTCCCTCCGTGATTCTCTTTATATGTTGGCACGCAGGTTAAGTTTCTGTTTTTCTGGCTGCAAACCAAGTTGCTAAGCTAACGAGTAAAATAATGCCCAAATGTTTTTTGGAGCAAGATTGAGCTGAGGCTGCCTCTCCCCCTTCTCCTCATCAATCTGCTTCCACCTCCGTCCTTCTGTTTCCTGTCACGGAAGCTTCATCACAGAGGCTGACAACTGCTGTCACACGCCAAGATTCGCTTTTCACTCTCAAGTTAGGGTGTTACTGTTTTTGCATTTGGATTCTTTTTTTTTTTTTTGTCCCCACCTCCCATATAATGGGCTCCGCTATTAATCGCAGACAACCATGACACATCTCTCCAGCTCTTTAAGATGACAAGTTGTAACTGTCAGCCAGCCAAACCACGGCGTGCTTCGCATGGCTGCCGTTTTGCCCGGCTCAGAGTGCCTCACAACGTATTTCCTCGGCTCTCCTCCCCGCATGTTTCTGTCAGGATGTGTAATCCCTCACCACCTCCTCCTCCAAAGTATTTCACATCTCTTCTTCCTGCTGTCACAGAGAGGGGACATCTCTCGCCGCTGCACTTTCGACTTTTGTTGTTGCCTTTTCTTTTGCCGTGTAGCACTGCTTTACTTAACTTGTTTAAAGGTCAGCGCTTCCACTCATCGCTATCATTCCAAACCCGTGGCTTTGAACACCCCGAAGCCTCTCGTTGGGTGAGCTAATCTCTCTGTAGACGTGGCACAGATACAGTCTGGTAGCTCTGAAAACATGCCGCGTTCCAGACAAACATCCCTTCATTACTCAAGCAGACAAAATGCCTCAATCACGATTACCCCATGAGTGACGAGCACCCGGATGTGATGCTTGAGGATGAAGCATCAGCTGTTATCTTTCTGTGTTGGTAACGTGGCCTTTAATTGCCTTGCAAGTCATCCTGTCATCAACACTGAGATTAACCTTTGTGAAATTCAAAAGTTGAACATTACCACCTTAATGGAATGTGCAGGAAAGCAACAACTTTTAATGAGGTTTCCTAGCCATGAGAGCTCCATCAAAAGATTTTTGCTGAGGTGTGAATTTAACTCATTTACTGCTGTGGACCAACCTTTTCCAACCACCAAAGTATACAGTGTATTCATCAACTATGTTTTTTCAACAGGTAAGCGTCAAAGTGAATTTCCCACGCCTGTACCTCTCCTCCTTGCAGTGCTTCTCCAGTCAGTAATAGTTGGGTTGGATGTACCCCGGCTCGAAATAAGCCAATTTCATTATGCGCTCCCCTTACTCTGCTGTATAATAAATTGCGTGTATTCCAACCGAAATTGCCGGTCTTCCCTAATTCTGCGTTTTGGATCTCAGCAGCAACAAGATTAAAAGTGAGCAAAGCGTGATGGGAAGCCGGGCCGGGCGGCATTGGCGGCTCCTGTCGTCGCAGGATTAGAGGGCGGGTCAGTGAAGTAGGCCAGCAAATATATGGACAGCAGACTATGACAAACAGACGGGATGCGGACAGCCTGGCGCATTTCATCAGGGCGTCATTATACACTATCCTGCAGCCCATGCTGTGTGTGTGTGTGTGTGTGTGTGTGTGTGTGTGTGTGTGTGTGTGGGGATGGGATAATTATTGACTGGGGACACTTGTGGATATTATTTTTCACCTCGAGGCAGAATCGTACAAAGTCTTGTCAGTATTTGGGAGACTTTTAATGTGCAGTTATTTTGACGTAAAATCCGTAACCATTCTCTGCTATTTCTCAACTCTTGGGAATCATTTCACCCTAAAAATGAGACCACAAAATACAATGTTAACTGCAAAACAGGCTGACAAAAGTTTGGGATTTTTCATTCACTTCACCTGCACGTTTGGTTTCGGGAATGTTGTTTAGCCATGCACTTTTTAAAAAAACTCATTCCCTCCCAAAGACGTTTTAAAACGTCTTTTCAGACTTGGTCCAGAATTGGCTGGTACTGAATGAGTTAAAGAATCCTCCTCGAATGATTGTATGTGGCGATTGCAAAAAAGTTTATTTGCACTCTACTACCATGTCTAATGTTTATGCGAGCACTTCACACAATCCTGAATAGTCATTTTAGTTCTGCTTGAGATGTCCTGGCCTCCCAATATTTTGCTAAACGGATGGGTGTGACCAAAATGATTCTGAAAGGTAGCATGCATCCATGGAGAAAGTTCCCCCAAAAATTCAGCATTTGCACCTTTTACCCAAATTCTCACCTCTTGTGACATTTCAAGGGCCCCTTCTTGGGCGGTGTGAAATTGATGAGCCTACTGTTTGGAGAGTCGGCCTTTTGGCGGATGAGAATGAGGAGTTCAAAGGGTGCCACGTTACGGCTGATGGGGAGCCTGCCTCAAATTTCACATATCTGCTCATGAGGAGGCGGGCTTATGTCTCCTTCCAAGCTGCAACATTTGAGCTGGAGTGTAATCATTATGCCGACTGCTAAAGATATTCTCTGCGCCGGCTGTAACACAACTCCCGGTATTGCTTTTCGTCACTAAAATTCATCGTGATTATTTTTTCCGTAATGGTCCAGTAGTGTAGCAGTGTGACCGCCATGAAGCTTCTCAGTGCTGAACTGCATTCAGGGAAACGGAAAAAAAACCTGCCAGGTGGCAATTTTGCAGCACTGCTCTATTATCAATTGGCGAGCCATGGGCAGGGGATTGATATGCTTCTATAAACGGCAAAGCGAAACGCTGGTAGCCTCACGTTTGTCCGAATGACATCTGAAATGGAACTGAAAAAAGGATGTTTCTTTATTGAGACTTTTGGTACTTCTTGTGACACTTTGGTTTGTTGGTGTACTGTGGGATTTTTCAAATGTAAAATAAATGACTTGGGTGGTCCAGAGGTCATGGGTTCGATCCCGGCTCCGGCCTTCCTATGTGAAATTTGCATGTTCTCCCCGTGCCTGCGTGGGTTTTCTGCGGGTATTCCGGTTTCCTCCCACATTCCAAAAACATGCACGATAGGCTGATTGAACACTCCAAATTGTCCTTAGGTGTGAGTGTGAGCGCAGAGGGTTGTTCGTCTCGGTGTGCCCTGCGATTGGCTGTTGACCCGTTCAGGGTGTCCCCCGCCTACTGCCCGAAGACAGCTGGGATAGGCTCCAGCACGCCCCGCGACCCCTGTGAGGATAAAGCGGATCGGAAAATGGATGGATGGTGACTTGATGTAGAAAATGGATGGAGGTAATTTAATCCCATCCAGTGAGTTGTGAGAGAATAATCGTTTTGGTGGAAGTAATTGTCGGAATGCTGTTTCTTTGGCCTCATCGCTGTCAGTTTGACTTGACAGTGGCTGTCAGCCAATCGTCTTCGCGCACACTGCCGGTGGACACCGTGTGAAATAGTCTTTCTGCTGGCCTCGTTTAACAAACGCCCCCCCGTCCCCCCTCGCACCTGGGACCTTCAGCGATTCCATCAGTGCCGCTTTATTACACGCGCGCAACTTTCTCTACCTCGCCATCGTCGGGCCATGAATTATGGATGGATGCCACTCGGGCAGCACCGCGAGCGGTCGACGCCGCAGGATTACTTTCAATTTGCGCAGCGCTACCCACGCTCCCTCGCCGAACTTGTTGAGGCCGCTTCCTCTCGGGACCTCTGGGGTCTTATTTAGATTAGCGCCTGAAACCCGACGCTTGGCAATCATATAAGAAGGTTGAGGAAGGAATTACCAAGGAACTGAGTGTGTGAAGTAAGAACAGGCACGCAGTCTTATTATAAACAGTGCTCGGACGGTGAGTTCCATCCATCCATTCGATTCCAACACGGCTAATCCTGTTCAGGGTCTCATAGCTGGATATGCATTTTTTGTTTGACATGTTTTTGGGATAGTTTTCTGCATGATTTTCCAACCTTAATATGTGCCCTGGCTGAATATATTTTGGAAAACACTTAACTACCTGGGCGGCTCGGTGGGCCAGTGGTTAGTGCGTCGACCTCACAGTGCAGAGGTACTGGGTTCGATTCCAGCTGTGTGGAATTTACATGTTCTTCCCGTGCCTGCCTGGGTTTTCTCTGGGTTCTCTGGTTTCCTCTCACATTCCAAAAACATGCATGGCAGGTTGATTGAACACTCCAAATTGTCCCGAGGTGTGAGTGTGAGCGCGGATGGTTGTTCGTCTTTTTGTGCACTGCGATTGGCTGGCAACCGGTTCAGGGTGTCCCCCGCCTACTGCCCGAAGACAGCTGGGATAGGTTCTAGCACGCCCGCGACCCTTGTGAGGATAAAGCGGATCAGAAAATGGATGGATGGATGGACTTACCTACCTACCTACCTACTGACCCATTTTCTAATCCGCTGATTAATCACCAGAGTCTTGGGTGTGCTGGAGCCCATTCCAGCTGTCTCTGGGCAGTAGGCGGGGGACACCCTGAACTGCTTGCGAGCCAATTGCAGGGCACACATAGACAAACAACCATTCGCAATCACAATCACAGATTAGATTTATCCATCAATCTGCCATGCAAGTTTTTGGAATGTGGGAGGAAACCGGAGTACCCGGAGAAAACCCACACAGGCACGGGGGAGAACACGAAAGCTCCACACAGGAAGTCCGGAGCTGGAATTGAACAATGCAACTCTGCACTGTGAGACCACTAACTGGACAGCTACTTTCTTTAAAATGTTAATTTCACATGTTCATCTGAGTAAGATTTTATGATGGCAGTAAATTCTTCCCACGTCAAGCAACAAATTATCGCCGGACTGTATTTCTTTTGGAAGCGAGAGGAAGTTGCCCTGCCTTGCACCATGATTGTCCCTTGATAACTGCTTCTAATTGGCGGCCAGTTCGTAACAGGCAACCAGAGGAAAGTAGAAAAGGACAGGCGTACTGTTAATAAAGCCAACGAGAAAGGACAGCGAGCGCCAGCAGGCTTCAAGAAGGATTAGAGCGCGCTCTCGGGTTTATGATGCTCAACCTTGAGTCTGCGGAAAGGACAAGAAAAGAGTGAGGATGCCGGTTGATGTTGTTGACATTGTTTGTGCCCAAGACCGTTTTCATAAACAGCATCCCTGCAAGTCAAGTGCATGCATGCCTGTCTGTGCTTTTCCCAATAACGTTTTACAATTTTGTCCAACTTTGTGATCACGAGGCGGCTCAATGTGTCGTGTACTGCCCAGTGCATCCCAAACGTTTTTTGAGGGGAGGGGGGGGACACTGTGTTACATATTTTGTATGTAGCCTTATTCCTTTGATTTTAAATGTCTTGAAATCTTTTAGCAAAGTTTCAACACATTTACAAGCGTTCTTTTTGTAATTGTAAGCAGCTACTTTTTATCTCTTGCCTTTTGAATGTCTGGAGCTGTTTGCAAATGCTTTTAGGTAGTGTGCCTCTGTTTGTGTGCAGCGCATTGAGTTGCCTTGTGGATGAAATGTGCTATCTGAATAAAGTTGCTTCACCACCTCTGCCAGCAGGTACGTGGCATGCGTTGTGTAATCTTCCATTTTTAGAGATAAATGTGAAGTGTGATGAAGGAGTGGACTTTTAATTACTCTTAGCTCACTGAAATCTTTCACGTCTCCTGGGCGGGAGGCGGTCTTAAAATAAAGACTCCCGAGACGTTGAAGTCCATCAACCATGTAATAATCCTTCGTTATTTGGGCCGTATTAGTGCGACAAAAAGCGATGCAAATGAAAGTCATCTCGTGCTGCGACCGCTTTGCACGACGACGACACTGCAGAGTGCAAAGGGTTTTGTGCGTCCTTCTCGGCGGGCCAAGCTGTGTCAGTGTGCGTTACGGTGATGCTCGGCGCCGCCTTAGCGAAGCGCCGTCGAGCTTTGCGTCTCTTCCTCGCTTCGCCTCCTTCGTGTTAACTCACAGTGACTTTGCTTGGAGCGATTGGGGTTCTATTGGGGGAATGTTTGCTTCGGATGTTTGTTATGGAGTCAATATTGTCTGCGAAGAGAATACACCAGTGGCGCCTCAAAACACTCCCGTCTGCTCTGTACTATCTGTCTTCGTCCTAAGTTTGGTGTATATTAGTGACTCGGTTTGCAATAAGCTTCAATCAAAAGAAGGTCGTGTAAGTTCAAGTGCATTCTCAAGGGAATAATAGAATATATCAGACATTTGCGGATTAATCCATCACTGGTGTTTTTGATTATCTCATTTCAATTTGGGGGAGTGTCTTAGAGCTCTGGTCCCCAACCACCGGGCCGCGGACCGGTAGTGGTCCGTGGGTCATTTAATACCGGGCCACACAGAAAGAATAAATACATGACTTGCGTTTTATTCATTTCAGAATCTGAAAGATGTTTTATTTTGAAAAATCACCGGATCATCTGTTACATCCGTCTACAGTACGTCACTCTTGGGCCTCCTTTGTCTGTCATCGAGAGACTTTTGTTGTCTCGAGACATTTTCAGTGGGGCAGTTTCAGACTTGAGCAGCTGGCATTTTCACACTTCCCACGGCACCTACAAAATAAAAGTGACCACATATTCCAACCGTCAGGACCGCTTTATTGTGACAAGGTGCAAGAAAAACAGCTGAGGAAGGTGGCCCACCTGCCCCAAGGCACCCATGCAAATTTGTGCGCATGATAGCGCCCATTTTTTCTTTTGCCGTTTTTCCCAAAGGACGGAATTCCATCATGGCGGCGCAGGTTTTTAAGCCCTGATCTTGTCAGTGCTGTTGTATTTCTATATCATCATTCATGAAATGACCTTTGTTCAGTCAAATTGCTTGCTCATAACTAAATGTTGTAATATGATGTATACTCTTGATCTGTGGGGAAACAAACGATATTTTTCAAACACCTTGTATTTATATGTGAAGGCTCCGTTTACGTGGTGGTGGTGGTGGTGTTGTGCTTCCAATTGTGTGGTCGAGGTCAGAGTGAGAACGTTATTGGATCATGACCGCAGCGCGTAACTTCTTCCATTATTGAACCTGTGCCGGTCGGAGGCTTTAGCTCAACAAGCCCTGAAACAGTTTGCCTCCAATGAAAGATTCATGGCTGCATGTCCAAACACGTTGGTAGTCACCCCTTTTGTGTCCTCTGGTTTCACTCTCACCTTCGTACTTGGACACTGGAGTCTTTTTAACGACCCATTATTATAATGAAGAAGCCTTTAGGAGTGCTTCTTTCATATGAATATATTTACAGTGCTCCAATCAATTAGGTTGTTAACATGAAAAGAACGATAGGATGGGGAACCAATTACTCGGGTACCAGGACAACTATATTGTATTTCTTATGCTCCTCGTTACACTGCATGACGCGGCACAGATTTACCCACTCGTGAAGCTATCCCATTGGCAAAAGAAGGTACTGCCAGATACTATTCTTGGTATCTGGTCAGCTAGGGTACTGAGTGTGTTGAGTTGATGGATGAGGTAAACTGTTGCTCACCTCTTCATGCTTGACTAGTTGCGGCATAAGAACAAACTCCACTGCAGTATTGATTTATTGATGTCTATAGATGTCCAATCAAGCAGTCTGACTTCAGTGCAGTTTACATCTAAAAAGTATTACGTTGTCTTTTCTTGAATAACATACATGGTAACATGGGATTAGCCACAAAGCTCCTGTGTGTTAACACTGGACACCGCAGCACTATGTCAGACTCCACAACATCCGCTTGGCTGCAGCACCTTGTTTTCTGGCTGCCCAGTGTCTCCTCTCGAATGACACACCTGCGAATGTAGGCTTAACCCATTGACATGTTGTTGTGCCATAGCACTGAACAATGCAGAATTAGAATTATACTCCACAGTCTCCACTTTGCTGCAGTTTGACCATTTTTTGTGAATGACACAAACGTTAGCATGACCTTATCCTGTTGTTGTACAATTGTGATGGATGTTGTATTATTGTCCATAGTCTCCTCTTGGCTGCAGTGGACCCCCCTTAGCCCCCCAGACTGCCCACAGTCTCCCCTTCAATAAAACACATACCAACATTCACATCCCCTGTTGCTGTGCTTTAACGCTGGACAATTCGTTTTTCTCCTGTCTCCACTAGCACCCTTTTTTAATGTCCATACAGTGGTACCTCTACTTACAAAATTAATTGGTTCTGGAAGAAATTTCTTCACTAGAAAATCTTGTAAATTGAGACACATTTTCCATGTAAATGTCATAATCCGTTTTACCTTTGCTGTCTTGAAATTTCTTTTGTCACAAGAGACAATATTTTCCTGTTGAAGCGTTTCGTAACTTGAAAATTTCGTATGAAGAGACGCTCGTAAGTAAGAGGTACCGCCTTAGTCTCCTCTTGGTTAACATACACAGTCTCACTTGTCGCAAACTCAACATGACCATCAACTTCAGGATTCACACAATGCCCCTCATCCACTTTCCATCCCCACCAAGCCCAAGCAGAAACTCAAGATGTATTGTATTCTAATTCTAGTCATTTTGTGTGTGTGTGTGTGTGTGTGTGTGTGTGTGTGTGTGTGTGTGTGTGTGTGTGTGTGTGTGTGTACGTGTGTGAGAACACTTGTCAGTGGCTACAGGGCCTTGCAGATTGATGGACACAGCCAACGACCTCCCTCTGTGTAAATATGACTAATGTGTTCTTCTCGGGGATCTGTCAACACACACACACACACACACACACACACACACACACACACACACACACACATATATAAAGATGTACACAGGTGCACGCACACACTGTACAATAGTTGTGCGACAAGTGGGCATGCGAAAGCTCAGTGTGAGAACAGCCATTTGAAGAGCCCCAGAGCATGGCTCGGTCTCGGAGCCTTGTTTTTTTTATTTTTTTATTTTTTGCTCGCTGACACCTACGCATATTCCCAGGCAGGCTTCTTGCTCATTTGTCAGCTGCGTCGTGCACCTGCAGCAGCGTTCGCAGCCTGGCACTCACATCAGACCTTCTCGCAACCGCTACTCACTTGCTCGCCAAATAGCACATGCCAGTCTGAGTTTATTTTACTCTACAGAGCGAATGTGGAAGGAAAACGTGGACTGTATTTTCGAGAAACCCAACCGTAACATTACATGCCACTTTAGCACGCGCAAGATGCAGTGGAAAGCTGTAGTTTTCCTCCCTCATTAAATAGTACAAATGATGTTTTTTTTTTTTTTAACGTGCAAATCTTTTAAAACTAGTACAGAACTGAAGTAATTGTAAAAGTAAACTTGATTTCTAGAGAATGTTTTACAGATACCAATCAAAATAATACTGGTCAACAGCAAAACTATTTTGGCGCTGTTGACTATTAAAGGGTAAAAATCCACCCGTTTTTAGCCATCTCGGGGGGGCGGGGCATTTTGCCACTTTCTGTCAACTGAAAATGACATCACAGTTACTCAGGGCTTTCAAATAATTCATCTCGGAATGTTTACTTGGATCTCTGATTTTAAAAATGTGAAAAATTGGTTGAGCAGTGTCATTTCCAACATAGTGCAATATAGTACAAAATAGAAGTTGAAGAGACAGGTTCTTTAAAAAAAATCGTAAAATACAGTACTATTTGTCACTGCTGATTTCGGATGACGTGAGTAATGTCTATTTGCTTTTATGTCAAAGTCTTTTCTTTGACAAAGCTACATTGTGTTTTAGCAGCACGTGGACCGTGTCCATCGTCCCATTTAGCATAAGCAAGTGCCTTCCTGTCAAAGGCAACGCCGTCTGAGGATGTGGAGGCTGGAACACATGTTGAGATGCAAATAAATGATGCGCTTCGGAGGGGCGCCCGACCCCCCCCCTGCAGTTTGACTGCCCACTCTACTGTCTAAAAGTGTCTCTCTGTTGCTGTTCAACTTGTACTTGAAAGACACTCCTCCCTCCCTCTCAATCTCGCTCTATCCCTCACGCATTTGATTGAGGCTGCGGTTAAAAAAATGCCCACTTGGCCATCTGGATGCGGTTCCATTGGGATACGATAAGTCATGCATGTGCTGTCATTAACACTTCCTCTTTGTCATTATCCAGCCACCCATTTTCTAATCCGCTTGTCCTCACGAGGGTCATGGACGTGGGCGTCCTGGAGCCTGACCTGGAGCATAGACCAGGAAATGGGTCTCTCTAGGCTTAAAAAAAATGACGCAGCTCAGGCAGCACGGTGTACCTAGTGGTTAGCATGCCCGTTTCACATCGGAGAGGTTCTGAGTTTGAATCTTAGTGTTTCGGTCCAATCAATCTGTGGGATCTTATTTTATTATGAAGATGCCTTGCGGCTGCTTGCATTTTTAAGAGACTTAACAACAACAACAACAAAAAACGAACATAAAAACTGTTTATTAAGATCTCATCGCCAGATGTAAATACACCGTAAATTTTACTGTGAAGAAAAGCCTTCATCAAAGTGTCCACCGGCCTTAGCGACAAAGTTGATTAGTCGATTAATCACGAAATGATAGAAAACATACAAGACAAAGGGGTTGAGTTTCGTTTAGTTTTTTTTTTTAACTGGTGGTTGTTATCACTTCATGGAGTTTGTTCGACGGTGCATAATGATGGTCCGTTAGAGTAAGTACAGCTGGGACGGAATTCTGTTCAATTCCCATAATACCCCTCAAAATGTGTGAAAAGCCGACGCCATCTGTTTGTCGCCACCAACATTTTTTTTTTTTTTTTTTGCATGTGTGTGTGTATATAGCGCTGGTAAATAGCCCTAAAAGCATCAAAGACGTGAGCTCCTAAAGTCAACTTTCTACCTCTGCGCCTTTAAGCTGTTTGGCAAACACGATTGTGAAATGAGAGAAAAAAATGACCAGAAGAGGAGAAATATGTGAAGAACAAACGAACAGCAGGTGGTTGGGGTCGGCGGGGGCGGCAAGCCGTTCAGGTGGAGACGCCACACGGATGCAGGCAGGCTGCGCGTGAGTTTGAGGCTGCACTGGGCGCGTGGATCATGTAGTATTTGGAGTGTGGTTGAGAGAGAGAGAGAGAGCGATAGATGAAGAAATGGTGTGAGGTGAGTGTGAGGTTTGCGCATGTGACGTGGTGTCTGGTAGCGAGAGTGCTTCTGCCTTTGTGTGTGTGTGGCATGTCTGGAGTGGAGTAAAAAAAAAGTGAGTGTGTGTGTATGTAAGACAAGGAGATTGAGATGTGTGGTGTTTGTTGCGTGGGAGTGTGTGTCTGGAGCCAAATTGTTGCCTGCGAAGCGCGTGTATTGGGGTGTAAAGTTGTGTGTGTGTGTGTGTGTGTGTGTGTGTGTGTGTGTGTGTGTGTGTGTGTGTGTGTGTGAGAGAAAGAGAGACACCGAGAGACAGAGAACGTGACTGTAATGGAAATGTACCAGACCAGAAGGCTGCCACATGTGATCAGACAATCACGGTGTAGCAGCATGTGGCTGATTATACGAGGTTATTTCAAACACCCTCTCCCAAGCCACTGGACTAATTTCCATCACGAGGTGGCATAATTTTTAGTCCGAGATTTAACAGCGGTATAAAAGATTGTAATGACAAATACAGCACATTTGTGGTACAACCTTTGATACTGCATTCTGTACAATCTCACCATTTTTATTTTTGGGGGGAGGAATGTCTGCTTGTTGTCCAATTTTGATTACAGCCTCAATAGTGAAGAACAGGCCGTTTTAAACACGTCGCTATGACAACATCAGTCATGCATAGCTGTCGATTTATGCAAAGAGAACTTTGTGTGTTCATTATTATTCCGAGATGTGAGATGAGCATTTTAAATGTCAACACGTGGTTGTGGCGGTGGTGTTCTTCTTCAAAAATACACATGCAAACAGTCGGTGTTGTGTGCAGGTTGTCCTCGAGGTCCGCTGGGCACACTCCAGCGCCCACATACCGTCTGAGCCCACGCCGGCCGGGGCCACTCAGCTCATTAATGAGCGACCGCTAACAGATATGCTCTTAAAAAGGTGACCGGGAAACTGGAGCCATTTTGAAATGTGCCTGTCGTGGGGGGAAAGGGGGGTGGGCACGGACGGCATTGTGGCGAGCGGGGGCTTGAATTTCAGAGATAACCGGTATCATCAAAGTTCATCGCATTATTACGAACACGCGAATGTCAGAATCTTATTACACAGCCAAGATCTTGCTCAAAAAACAAATGTCAGCTGACTGCTCGTGTCAAAGCAAAGGTTAGATGAAGCAGGAGTAATAATCCACCGGGGGTGAAAATTTTGGAGGAAAATAAATGTCACAGGTAATTATGGTGATGTTTAGGACGAATCTGACTAATGGTGATCTTACGCCGAACGATTTTTACAGTCTCGGACTAAAAACGGGAAGTGAGGAGGAAATTTGAGTTTTATTGCAAGTCACAATTAGGCCCGTCACAAGATAATCTTTCATTTTTAATAATGGATGAACTTGTATTCCTGTTAGTCGACTCCCTCCGCTTATTCTTTGGTTCTCTCACTCCGTCACCAGAATTTGAGTGACCGCTGATGTAACCTAATGTGTCAGCCTCTGTCCTTTGCCCGAACTGGGCCTCGGGCACCCTCTGACCAGCCTCTCTCATGCTTAATCGGGCGGGCCAGTGCATTTGACATGTCTCAAATTTGCTATAATGATTTCAGTTGAAGATTATAGGCAAGAAAACGGAGCCCTAAAACAGTAGCTTACTAATTAAAAAAAAAAATCCAAAAATAAATTTCTTGAATGTCTGTCTCATGTAGCAATGTCGCCTATTATTCCCCATGCTAATTTCAGCTCTACTTGCATTTTCACTCACTTCATTTCATTCCAAGATGACGAATAATCATCTCTGAGTTGGGACGGATTGCAAATGACTGCCTGAGGTGAAGGACGTCAAAGGAGTTATTAAAGTGCTCTGAAACGGGAGCAGGTGATCATTTTAAGAGCCTGTAATAGGCGCATTCCCTTTTTTTGCTGTATCATGTCAAACTCAGACGCTCATTAAAAAGCATTTGTCTCTTTTTTTTTTTTTGTCCCTCGGCTCATAGGCAGAAGGAGATTTTGACAACCATTCAACTGCTTTTGACACGCGCTTTTCAAAGTGTGTCTGTTGGTATTTTAGGAGGGTCGTACGTCGAAAAGGATGCACAGACATGATATCGAAGGATCAGTTTAGTATCGTACGTGCCTCAGCTGGGATGGCCGTGTGATATGTATCGAGCCTGACATGCTTTGATCAGTGGCCTTTTGCCCTTTAGCTACTTTGTATTTGCGAAGCGTAAACGGCCGCCTTCACTCTCCTGCTGCGATCGGTCACTTTGTGAACTACCAAAGCGAGTGATGTTGTTTTGATCGCTACATGTCATTAGGATGAAGATCAAATGTATGTGAGGCCAATGTGGATAAAATGCAGATATATCCATTTGGGTGGTCAAAGCAGGCCAAAGCCTGATTTCTTTTGGGGAAGGGGACTCATGATTGTCAGTGGCGATATTATGTGTGTGCTGTGCTGTACTGGTCATATCGAGTGTTTTAAGAATGTATTTTTTTTCCTTGCCATCGCTTAGGTCTCTCTGTTAACCCTTTCACGCACCCTGTAACCTGATAACATGATAAGCTGTCCACTGTCGTCACCGCTGTGCCTGAAAGGGTTAAAGAAACAAATGAGAAGACAAACTAAAAGAAAAAATGTCACCCTATCCACAATTTTTTTTTACTGACTCCAGAAGGCAAATGGTGGGCGTGTCCATCTAATCCAGTGGTTCTTAACCTTTTAGAGTGGATAAAATGCACTCAGTTTGTCCAGCTCAAATCCTTCACTTCAAAGCCCTTCCCAGTCACCTACCCTCCATAAATTTAATATCCACTTCCACTGCTTTGCCGATGACACCCAGCTCTACCTTTCCTGTAAACCAAACTCCATTCTCCCACCCCCTCCCTCACCTCCTGAACCCAAGCAATTAATATGCACATTCACCGAACCCTTCTTGAGTGAAAAATAAATAAATATATATTCATTCAGCTTCCGAACCGCTTGATCCTCACAAGGGTCGCGGGCGGTGCTGGAGCCTATCCCAGCTGTCTCCGGGCTTTTTAACAAATTCAAAATATTTAAAACAAAATGCATTTTTTAAAAACAGAACAAAAATAAATACAAGTTCAAGAGATAAGTATACTTTTTTTTTTTAATCGTATGATGTACTATCACGACAGTGACACGTTGACTACTCGGCCAACTAAATTTCCCACAGCACTGATTGGACCAGCAATGTCATGTGATCATCTGCAGCCAGTGATGGCCAAGCGGGCGTGTCATAACTAATTAACATGTGGAGTCGCGTGTCTCTTACCCTCCACGGCAGAGGCTCCGTCGAAACCCTGAGACCGACTCACCGAACCCCTGCGGTTCGATCGAACCCAGGTTAAGAACCACTGATCGAATCCAAATTCCGTATTTTATATCTTTGTGAACCCAAAAGTAGCCCGCTAACTAACAAGCAGACGGACGGACAAGCAACACCTAAAATAATGCTCCGCAATGGATCCGTCTCCACCCTATAATCAAAAGTGGTACTGTCTTGTCATACGTGAACTTCCAACTTGCGTTTGTGTTACTGTTTAACTCATCAAATTCTCTCCCATCTTGTCATCTCAGGTGTCCCGCCCAGTGATTGTAGCTCAGAGCCGAAGAGAAGGAGGAGGAGGAGGAAGTGGAGGAGAAAGCAGAAAGTGTGCCATGGGGGTCAGCCTCAGACAGGATGTGGTTTGGCTCCTGCCGTTCTTCATCCTGCTGGTGACGCTTAATCCGCGGCCCGCCCGGGGTCAAGTATGCCCTCAGCGCTGCGAGTGCGTTGCCAAGCTCAAGACCGTCTCCTGCCACGGTAAGAGACTGTCTGCGCTGCCTGACGGGATTCCACTGGACACCAAGATCCTGGACCTGAGTGCGAATAAACTGCGCTGGGTGGAGCATGGCGATCTGGTATCCTTTTCCAACGTGGAGAAGCTGGATCTCGGTGAGAATATGATCAGTGTCCTGGAACCAAATGCTTTTTCTAGTCTCCAGAGCCTGCAGTCGCTTTCACTGAGGGGTAACCAATTAAAACTGATCCCCACGGGGGCTTTCTCACACCTTTCAAATCTCACCTCTCTGGACCTTAGTGGGAATAAGCTTGTGATTCTTTTGGACTTTACTTTCCAAGACCTGAAGAGTCTGCGGAACCTGGAAGTTGGCGACAACGATCTGGTGTATATCTCCAACAAGGCCTTTTTGGGTCTGGTGGCACTGAGAGAGTTGACCATCGAGAGGTGCAACTTGACTTCGGTATCCAGTCAATCTTTGTCCTACCTTCACAACCTGGTAACCCTGCGGCTCCGCTACCTGGGCATCTCCACGTTAGAGGACCAGAACTTTCGTAAGCTGGGAAACCTGAGGGGTCTGGAGATCGATCACTGGCCCTTTTTGGAATACGTCACCCCCCACGGCCTCCAGGGTCTCAACTTGTCATGGTTGTCCATCACGCATACCAACATCACCTCCGTGCCCACGTCGGCCCTACGAAGCCTCTCCCACCTCACCAGCCTCAACCTCTCCTTCAACCCGATTTCGGTCCTGGAGTCCTGGTCACTGAGAGACCTACTCCGGCTGAAGGAGCTGCATCTGGTCGGCACAAGGCTGGCGACAGTGCAGCCGTATGCCCTGGGTGGTCTCCGACAAATCCGCCTGCTTAATCTCTCGGCGAACAACTTGGTGACTCTGGAGGAGGCAGCCTTCCAGTCGGTCAACAGCCTGGAGACACTCCGTTTAGACGGCAACCCACTGGCCTGCGACTGCCGCTTGCTTTGGATCCTTCAGCGTCGGAAGACGCTGAATTTTGACGGCGCCTCCCCGGTGTGCATGACGCCCTTGGAGGTGCAGGGGCGAGCCTTGGGCGCCTTCTCAGATGCAGCCCTCTTTGATCATTTCACCTGCCAGAAGCCCAAAATCCGCAACAGGAAACTGCAGCAAATATCGGCTCGCGAGGGGCAGGTGGTGTCCTTCGTTTGCAGGGCGGAGGGGGAGCCCACGCCGGTGATCTTCTGGATATCTCCGCAGCGGCGTCGCATCACGACGAAGAGCAGCGGCCGCTTGACGGTCTTAAAGGAAGGCACCTTGGAAATCAGGTATGCCCAGGTGATGGACACCGGAACCTACATCTGCATTGCCAGTAATGCAGGAGGGAATGACACGTACTTTGCCACGCTCACAGTCAGCGGGCTGCCACTCGATGCCGCCCTCATGGCCAACCGTACCTACTATGCCGGGGACCTTAATGACACAAACCTGAATGACACGAGAGTTTTCCTCAAGTTCACTCTGGACCTGAAGACGATCCTCATCTCCACGGCGATGGGCTGCATCATGTTCCTGGGGGTGGTCCTCTTCTGTTTCATTCTGCTCTTCGTGTGGAGTCGCGGGAAAGGACAGCACAAAAATAATTTCTCCGTCGAGTACTCTTTCAGAAAAGTGGACGGGCCGGCCACCAGCGGAGGGCAGGGCGGTGCCCGCAAGTTCAACATGAAGATGATTTGATCCTCCTGGAGAGCTTTTAAACTTTTTGGGGATTGCTTCTTTGCTCATCCCGGATAGGAAATTAGGACACCTGAAGGATGGCTGCCTTGCTTGAGATCATGTGAATGTTGAGAGGACACAAGTTCGCACTGATCCCCCACCACACACACACACACACACACACACACACACACACACACACACACCACCACATACACTTAATTGTACAGTGTTCTTTCCCTAATGCTGTTTTTCAATGTCAAAGACATTAATCACTTGCTCTTTGTGCTTGCAACGTTGACCACGTTTGTTTTTGATATTCTGGGAGAAAAACAACCTCGAGACATGAGAAACTATTCCAAAGGTGTAAATGTAACATCTGAGTGCGCTTTGATGAGAGTTACTCACGGGAAGTGATGATCATGACAACCTCTGGCGACGGAGCTTTTGAACATGTTATTCTCTGTGACCTGTAACAACTGGAAATGGAACCAACCAATGAAAACATGTTAGGATTTTAATCAGTATCTCCGGTCACTGCCAGCCTTTAAACTTCCTCCTCCGAGCACTCCTTTTTCACGAGACATTAAACAAAACCTCTAATCGCTTTTACGTGAGTCTTCGGTTTTCCACAGAATCCACATCAGACATTTCAAGGATACAAACTGCGTGCAGTGAATTCATAAGAATATATTGCCACGCTCATTTACCACCATACTATTTTTCATTTATTAATTCGTTCTAAAATTGAAAACAATTCCCCTGCGTTTTGACATGTCTGTGGCATGCAAAAACAAAAAAACCCAAAAACTCAAGTTATCTTCAACTTAATCATCATGCGTGCTGCTGATCAGAAGCTAACCTTTCTAGCTAATGCTGATGTTTGCATCCAACCAAACTCAGTGCAGCCCTGTTTACCTTTTGCCATTGACATGACACCAGTGTAAGATACGGTTGTTTCCTTGTGGTGGCATCTCCCCATGATAGCGTTTCAGCCAGTGTCGTGCAGCAGTTGCTTGAAAGTGCCTCTGGATCTTCACCCAGCCTATCGCATCATGTCATGGGTGCAGAAACTTGTTGTGGGGGCAGTTATGTAAATGAGCCCCACTCTTATGTCACGTAACACTGCAGTATGACTCGCTCAGAGACACGTTTTCAAAATAGGCAGACAAAATCGTGACTTGATTTGATTTGGCACTCGATGGGTGGGACGGCACTCCAGTCACAAAACTTTTTGTAGAAAGGCCATAAAATGTCATTTTCCCATCATGTGTCCTCCTTAAGGCTTAAGTCAAAATGGGCCCTTAATGTATTGACAAAGAGACAGTACCAGAAGGATTAAATGGGAATATAGTGTACAAAATGTACGATACTATTTAGCATTCTATTGCTTCCTCGTGGCTTGTTTTATACAAAGGTTGTGCAATCACATTTTACTGTTCATTCAGGTGTAACTTTTTTTTTGCAAAGCAGGGTTATGTCCCTTACATTTTCTCTGTCTCTCTCTCTCTTTCTTTCCTCCGTCTCAAACTGATCACACTCCCCGAGCTCATAGCGAACGTGACCTTGTGCACTGGCACAAAGTGTTGTGATGAAAAGATGAACGAGAGCTCAGTGGGCCGTAATCTTGTTTAGATAGGAATGGAGTTGCAAGAGAAAATTGCAGGTTCTTTTCCAGAAACATATTAGTGGAAGTTTAGCGAAGGAATACAAAAGATGGACGCTTTCCATAGGAATGAATGGGAATTGACTTGACACACTGAAGAACAAAGACCGGTTCTAAAAAGTCTACACACCCTTGTTCAAATGCCAGATTTCTGTGACATTTAAAGAACTAATGAGACCAAGATAAATAATTTCCACCATTAGTGTCCCAGATCAAATGATTTTTTAAGAAAAAAAAAACAGTTTGAGAATGATACAAACAACTTAAATCATGTGCTTGCAAAAGTGTGCACGCTTATGTTGAAAATTAACCGATCACAATTCTGCTCGTATTCAATGGGTGCCAGCACACATCTGCCACCATTTAAAGAGCAAGACTAAACGTTTTGTCCTATCACTGCCTGCTATTTGGAGGTATTCATAATTCCTTGCACCTCGGAAAAGGCCCCAGTTCCATCTGAAACAAAAAACAGCCCCAAAGCATGATGCGCCCATCAACAAGCCTCATACTAGGTATGACGTTGTTTTGGTGACCAGCAATGTTGTTTTGTGCCAAACATACCTTGTGGCCAAACAGCTCATTTTCCCCAAATAGTTTTATACTCAAAAAAAAAAAAAAAAAAGAAAGATGTCAGGTAAAGCCGACTACAACATCCAAACTAAGTTTTAACCCTTTAGAGGACAGCGATTACAACAGTGGACAGTTTATCAGGTTACAGGGTGCATGAAAGGGGCATGTTAAAAGGTGGCAGGCATGAGCTGACTCCCTTGTAACAAGAGTTGGAATGGAATTGGTGAGTTCAAAAAACAGCCACATAATATCAGTTTTACTTGGAGCTTTTTGTTTTTAATCACTTAAGCCAAGGTGTGTGGATTGTAGGTCACCTTAATTGTAATTTTGATCTCAATGTCAAACAACACATGGCATTTATTTGAACAGGGGTGTGTGGACATTCAAAGTTGATCGCTTCAACAAGTATGTTTCGCATTTCTTTTGCCTTTTCAACGGGACACTCCTACAGAATGGTGCCGATGACGGCCTGGTTCCAAACTTGTTGGATTGGATACAACTTTATTGTCAAATGTGCTATATGTGTAACGTGTTGCAAGACCCCCCCCCCCCATTCAAATTGAAGGACAAAATTGAAACTTTTCCTATTTAATCCCGAAAAAGTCCATTTTCTTCTCATGAATTCTTATCGAAGTATCACTGTTAGGATGCAAACACTGAACTGTTCAGTATTCCACTTCATAATCAACGAACATCAAATATTAATGGCCTCATTTGTTTACACACTTGATGTCGTTCCGCTCAAGGCATTTCTCTTCGAGTGGAACTTGACTTTGGCTCCCCACACTGTTAACTTCAAGCCACACACTTATTACTTTGCTGCCATCTGCTGTATTACCTTGTACTGGTTTGGTACAAGTTTGGAATTACAAACTTGCATTTTTCCGTTGTCTTTTGTTGAAATCATGCTGTAAATATTGAAACCACTGCTATTGGAAATTGTGCTGCTGTTTTTAATGGTGGTGATTCATTTATATGTATGTATATATGAAGAAAAAAACAGAAAAGAGGAAGCAGAGTGTTCAGAAAGCATGCTATATGATGTCTTGTTCACTGAACCATTTTTATTGCAGCGAGTGAGTTTTACTTATTTATTTTTAAATATTCATGACACCTGCAACACTGTGAAATGATTTGATTCCATTTTTACATTTGTCTTGGTCCAGTTTGAATGAGTTCAGCTGTACAATTGTCGTTTCAGATTTATTCATCCAGAGAGAAGATGGGGTATTTATTGTTTATTTTGTGGGGGTGGGGGGAGTATCAAATAAAGGACGTTTTGTGAACAGAACAAAAACATGCTTCAACTTTTGTGTGTTTATTAATTCAAGGAGGATATGAGCTTGTATTGTCTGTCTTACTCTATTTTAGGAAACTACTCTATATTCGAATGTACTTGAGAATTCGTTTGAACGTGTTTGTAAGAATGGTCAAACTTCTTTAAATACGTTCGAACGTACTTACTTGCAGGCTAAATGCTACACACTTAGCATCCCCCCGCCCCCCACCATAATGCCACGATGTATTGATTTAAGCACGCACACGTTTTTGTCCTATATTATACCAATATGTTAGAAAATTATTGTTTATTCAGAATTTTATAGTTTTATTATGTCTGCGGGGCATTATTTACGATTGGTGTTTTCCCCATAACGCCACGGAGTATGCACATGCTCAAGTCAATACACCGTGGGATTATGGGAAAAATGCTACGCTTGAGCATTTAGTCTACAGGTATGTTCGGACGTATTTGCCGGTCTAAAAACTGTCACTTTACATCGGCAGTTCCGCGCTTCCATAGTTTTTCTCTCGACTCAGAAAAATACCACAAAAGCGGTTTTGATTACAACTACCGAAGGTTTCATCCTTTTTTTTTCCCACGGTGACAGCAAATTTGCGGCAGCGACAACGGTGAGAGCCAGTGGCAGTAGTACTACTGTCAGTGTCAGACGAGAATAATGCAGTAGGGGTTAAATTCCGACACGAGTGGCACTTTTCATCACGAAGAGGTGAGTACTAAAGCCGTCGAAGGCCCCAGGATGGTGTTTGCTTTGAGGGGTTTAGTTCGAGCTGTCGTCCCCGTGAGGGGACTGTCTTATCTCAACTTGTGGTGAATCTGGGGGGAAACCCGTGCAGGTTGCGGTTTCGGGCTCATTTGTAGGGGGAGATGTGAGGAGCAACCCGACAGGAGGGGCTAAGAGCTGGTTGGAGTAGGTGCATACCGGCGTGTACGAAAAGCCAGTCACGCTGTTGAAGCCATGCATTGGGATGACGAGGCCAGGGTGCGATAAGTACCCGTGGCGCTTGGAAGTGTAGAGGAGGGCGTAGTGGTCTTGGAGAGCCAAGAGTTGAGCACGCAGCCGGATGTTCTCCTCCCTCAGAGCCAAGACGTGGCGTTCCAGCATGAAGTCGTTCAGCCTCCTCTTGTCGCGGGAACGCTTGGCCGACTCGTTGTTTTTGAGGCGCCTCTGCCAGTAGATGGCGTCCTTCTCGCCCTCAGGGGTGAACGTCCTCGTTCGACGCCGTCCTGGCTTTCGGACCACGTTGTCCATTGGGAACGCGGGGCTTGCCGGAAGCGACATGACGAACACGCGGGGAAACTGAATTCAGGAGATTATTTGTTGATTCATTTGGAAATAATATTGGTCAAATGAACATTTTTTTGTATACTCTATCGTGAACGTAAATAATCATATATCATAATAATTGGCTAATTAATATAATGTTTTTGTTTTGATGAAAGTTTCTTAGTGACAATAAATGTGCTTAATCTCATTCAGCAATTGGTTAAGTGAATTATTAGAAATAATACAATTCAAAATACAAGCAGAATAAAACAATTTGGTCAAATCTACATTACAATAACGATTTTAATTTTATAAGTCATTGTTTAATTAATATTGCTCAGTTAAAATGTAGCGTCTGTGTCTATTATTACATTCATTTATGATTTATGTATATTTCGCCTCTACTCCATCTCTTCTTTTAGGATTGCTTTTTATATCATGTTTTGTCATTATGTCAGCCTCTATATTGACTTACAACATCAAATCAATTTTTACAATAAGTTCTTTATTAACTAAAAGCCTTGAAATTTACTCATACATATTAACTGTCACATTTAAAACAGAAGTATGGCTTTAATGTTTGCTTTCTTGTGATAAAACATTTTAAAGATATTTTTTGTGTTTCTCATTTACACGGTTTGGCATAAAAATGTTGAGACATCTGGTTAGATATTCCAATTTTGTGTCGATTGTGGATAATGATGATTAAGAATAAGGAAAACTGAATAATTTACCAAATTTTACCATCCAGTATTGTCCAACATTTTTTCTGACTTGTGATATTACAAAAACTAAATGTAAATACTATACATTTAAACAAGCCAAATTGTATTTGCGACAGTAATTTAAAAAACAAAAGCTTTTGATTGTGTGTGTGTGTGTGTGTGTGTGTGTGTGTGTGCATATGTATATAATGTGAAATATATATTATGTGAAAAGACATTCAGTACATATTATGTGTAAACATTAAATAATGTGCCTAACACATATGAAACTGCTGCAACAGCATTTCAATACATATTTAATCAATAAAAATAATTGAGAGGACATTTCACTGAGTACTCCTGCACAGCCCAATTGAAATGCTTCATGGAAAAACAAACATTATAATGCATGAATTTGTTAATGTTTCTTTTAATGATTATACAGTATACCCGAAATTAGAGGTACAAAATATTAAAAACAGCTCTCCGTGTTCTAGAGTGCAGTTCGACTGCTATAAAGTCAACCTACTGCCCATCAAAAGTGAGCATTATTATTTTTATAGAAGCACATTGAGGCCTTACCTTGTGCACCAATCTCCACTGTCTCGTACCGTGGTGAGATGTGCTTCATTGATGCTCGCACTGATTGTATCATTGTGAAACACTTCTGACTGATTTGTTTTGTGGTGACTGCCAACCCCTCTGTGTGCAAAAGTATAATTTCAATCGGTGAACTGTGATATGCGACCATACAGTAAAAGTAATGCCACGCTGTTTTTGTAATTATCTCTGCAAGCCACTATGTCCTATTTCCCTCATTTTGTAGCTTGTATCCAGAATCTTGAAAAAAAAATATTTAAGTCAATTGACCGAATTTTTAAATTAATTTATTCTGTGTTCAATAAAAACTTTTTACAATGGACAAGTAACATAACCTAGGCAAGCTATAAAGTCTACACACTCCTGTTGAAATGCCAGATTGACCAACCAAATTGTTTCATTTCAAAACTTTTTCCACCATTAATGTTACCCGTAACCTGCCTAACTTGGAAAAAAAAATCTTTACAGTAGGAGAAGGAAAACTGCCCCTCACTAAACCCAAATAAAGTTCAGCTGTTCATGGAGGATTTCCCCGACATTTGTGCCGTCACATCTTACAGTACAAACCGTGATCTGCAGAACTTCCTTAGCATCAGAGGGACCCTTTTGTTCAAAGGTATCAGTCAAGGCATGAAATACAGTGTAAGTGACGACAGTCATCATCAAGTGGAGAAAATATGGCACAAAATTGACATTACCAAGAACTGGAAACATTTCAAAATTTTATGAAGAGACTTAAGACTATAAACTGTTCAGGGAGGCTAAAAGAGGCTGATAGCAACATTGAAGGAACTGCAGGAATTTCTGGCAAGTGCTGACATTTAGTACACGTAGCAACGATCTCCTGTTGCCTGTGCTATGGGGTAGGATGGCAAGATGGAAGCCACTGCTACTGGGCCTTAGAAAACATGTAGGGAATTATGAACAGTTCCAAAGACAGTGTTAGCACAAAACATTTCCAGAAAGCACAACAATGTCAGAAAAAAAGCCTAGTAGACCATCTCAACTTGATTTGAAATGAATCAGAGGCACTGTAAATGGTGGCATGTGTGTGCTCATTCCCATTGAACACACGTTTCAACATCTCCAGTTCTGAGGGTGTGCACACTAGTGCAACCACATGATCTCAACTCACATTGTGTGTTCACTGAGCTCAAATGTCAGAAGATTTGCCGACATTATGAAGCTTTGAGGCATTTTTTCCCCTGCTTCCACTGTTATTGAGGCCTGCTTTAATATACCATGAAAGTGAATGTAGTGTACGATACACGTTAGCCACTCTTCCATTGCAAAGTCAGTTGTGGTAAAACCCATATTGGAAATTAAAGGCACGCTCTGGAATTATTGCCTTGCATCTATGTTTAGGGACCGCGTGCCCTGCAGACCGGTGGCGTTATTACTTCCTGTTGCAGCAGAGGTCCAAGAAAAGATTTGTCATGCGGCCAAGAACCACAACGGAACAGTTTCCAAGTATGACGGTTGTTTGATTGTGAAGATAGAATATCAGTGAAAAAAAGTCATAATATACACAAAAAGTTGTTGAATGTTGTGAACTATATTAAGTGTATCAGAATGAATAGGAATCGACATTTGTATTCCGTTTAGAGCCAACATTCGATCATTTCAAAGAAAGCCGGACAAGTCAACGCATTGGATGACCACATTAAAGAGTGAAAGATACGAAATCAGTGTTCTGTGGAACATTGCGTTGCGTTGTGCAGTTGCAGGGGCTGCCCAGATCAGGAGTTTGGTGGGGGGGGTGACCTCTCAGCACCACTTGTCTTTTTCTGACTCACTCTAACCGCACATTCTGCCATGTTGCAAGACGACGTGTTTGTCTGTTTGTCTGTCACTTTATTGCCTACAGTTTAAAGCAATCGTATCGTCTTAATGTGTGCATAGTTTACTTGGGTGGACTGAACAGACACTACTGTATTCAGTACCCCCAATCAGAACATCTGCAAAAACTCAACTTCATTGATCACTTTTTGTTTTAAAGCTTCTTTTTACATGTTTTGAAAGAAATTGTTTTAAAGTTCAAAAATGTTTTCTATATGTACTTAAAAATCATTGAAGCATCCGCGCTGTGAGTCGTCTTCAGACTGCCACCTTTATTTAATTATTTATTTTTGAATTGATTAACCTACCAATTGTCCCATCCTCTTTTGCCATCCCTAATTCAAATCCCTGTATCATGTATTGCACATAACAGTTAAAAAGTTAGTAATTGCTCATTACTTTGATAATCAATTAATCATTTGGAAATCTTTTAATGTATCAAAAAAACGACATTATTTTATGTTAAAATAAATGTGGGACCTTCAGCCTGAACTATACATGTCAAATAGTAATTCGTTGAATCCTTTACTCTAAGATAAAGCTAGCAAAAAAGGCTAAATGTACTGATTTCGTGCTTTCAGTATGCGACGGTTGCGCCAACTGGTAGAATAATCTAAAAAGTCGTAGTCCACATTGAACACTTTATTTTAAAGAAAAGGTTTACACCAACTTATGGATGTGTTTGATCAAAAGAAGGAATTTTATGGATAATTAATATGTTTTTGTTGTGATTGTTGTTGCTGTTTTAGTTTCGTTTAGCTCCGCCATTTTGGAATAATTCAAGGAAGAGAGACCAAAACGACAAGCGTTTTGAGAGTCTTATAAGAATAAAATAACAACAGAATGGCTCAACGAGTCAAAATGTTTTCTTGTGTCTTTTGCAGACCTTTCCTGACACCTACTGGTACTTTTTTTTATTTCGCTGGAATGAAGGCCCAAGTCATCGTAAGTAAGCCACCTACTGCGTGTTTGTTTACAAGTGAACGTTGTCGAAAAATAATCTCGTTGCCAATTTTTGTCCTTTTAATTAACAATATCAGATTTGTAATACGTAAGTGTTTACATCTTGTACATGTTAGACTTATGCTAAAAGTAAAATGAACCATTAATTAACATGAGTTTATCTCCTTCAATTTGCTTTTTTTTAACTAAACACTCTACCGCCGAATTTACCGTCTATTTAAGTTCATATTGAGTACAAACTTGCATCGTATATTTTGCACACATTCACGTACACTCACTGTGAGGGTTTTTCATCAATTCACCGCTGTGAAGACAGAAGGATATGAAAGTAGGACATTGTTTCAGTGTTTTCCTTCCAGAGTCAGGTAAAGTTTCTAGTTGAGCACAGTTCAAGTTTCCCAAAGTGTCGGTCAGCTCCTAACCCCATCAAATCGCACTGGGTGTCGTGACTGCCGTACATCACCATCCCCCCACATCCACGTTTTAAGAAGAACCAAACGGTTGACTTCGATTCGGGAGATTCCCATCTAGCGTTTTTTTTTTTTCAATAATAACAATTTCAAAGATCGTACATCACTTTTATTCTGGTCAGTCCAAAGCCTCCAATCTATAAAACTTTTTTCAGCCATTTAAAAACTGTCAAAAGTTACTGTTTTAATTGGATTAATAAAACCATCGCCTAATTCATCATCATAATAAAAATAAATCACAAAAATGAATTATCACCTCAAAATGTATTTTCTACATACACAAACCTTTTTTTTGTCGCCATTTTAATTCATGCACTAAATATTTGAATTTATAAAGACATTTTTGAACAACCCAACATTTCATTGTTGAGCTGTTCAAAAATAACTACACTCTCTGTCAAGGAATAGTAAATGTAATATCTTTGTTTTAAAAGTTGGAGTTGAGTGTGTAGTGTTCTCATTGTTCATGACTAAACAATAAAAGCTCCAACTTTTTGCGAATGTCTAAGCGTTGCATTTAAAACATACCGCATGCTAGTTATCTAACTGTAAAGCAAAACTGTAAAACAGTGCTTAGGACAGTGGAAAGTTCAGTGGGAAGAAACGGTCTGTTTGGACATCAAATGGAAATGTGGCTTTTATTTCCATTAGCAAAGCCTCTCTGCTGTATTTTTCATTGCGGTGACAGTCTGTCGGCATTAGCTCAGGCAAGCGCAGTGGGCTGGTGGTTAGCACGTCTGTGTCATAGTTGTGAGGGTTTTTTTTTTCTCAAATCTCAGCTCTGCTTTTGTTTGTTTTTTTTCTTCTGCTTTTGGTTGTTTGTTTTTTTCTTCAGAGATACTCCGACTTCCTCTCACAATCCAAAAACATATGTGTTAGATAGGTTTATTGAAAGCTCCAACTTTTCGACACCTGGGAATGGCTCACATTTGAGAAGTGTTAAGTTAGCACTGTCTTTTATGTTGTGGTTGTAGCTTGCAGTAGTACTGCATCATGGGCTGAGAGCTCTTTGTAACATTTGTATTGTGTTTCAAGAGAAGTTTTACTGTCATTTGCTTGTTTCAGAAGTTGACTTTTACTAACGGTGTGACCGATTAATGGACAAGTTCGTAGTGAGGCCTACAGTATCTCGTAACAAAATTCATTGACAAATTCAGTTTCTCAGACATCAGGAAAGTGGGCGTCGCAGTCTGCAAGTGTGGTTTCCTTTGACTCTTTTTTTTTAAATAATGCAAGTTACTACTGATGGCAATGTGGGTTCCCAGTACGATGATAACAGTAGATCAGGAAGTGGAACTTCCTGTAACATGAAGTGAGTCTGAGCATGTGCCTGTTCAGAGAAGCTTGGCAACCAACCATCACATTTTTGATTACCGGTACATTTTTGTTTCATAATCTCACCACCAGCCACGATGAACAAACCCACGCTTCACCGTTTCATCCGATGGTCAAAACAATCCTTCTGGGGGTGTAAACCACATCTGGCCGAAAGAACACCACTTCTCACATCATTCAAACTGCGAGCCTGCTGTGCACACACACGGGTGGTTGGTGTTTTCTATTATGTACGTAAATATGAGCACATGCACACGGTTGTGAGACGCTTACATTGGCAGAAATGAGACACCAAACCGCATATTACGCCTTCAACACTGCATACAAATGGGAGTCAACGGCCTGTTGTTCTAACCATCCTGACGTCACGACTGTACTTTTACTTATTATTCAATGCCGCGTAAATCCACTAGTGGGCGCCATATCCTCACGGGAGACTTCTTTCAGTCGCACGTATCGATAGTTTTATTTTGAGACTTTTTTTTTCTCAACCAAGAAATCAACAAAAATGTGATTTTGATTTTTAAAAAATCAAACACAATTTTCAAAGTGCAATTAGATAAGTAAATGCTAAATATTTGTACTTGCGAATATTTATGTCTCAGTAAAAAACAAAACAAAAAAAACACATAACTCCGTGATTTATGATCTTAGATTTTTAAATTGGAGCAAGAATTTTGTTTCTGTGGAGTGTGCCATGGCCAGGGGCCAGGTCCCCCCCCCCCCCACCCTCCTTCTTTGTGTCTCGGATACAAAGAAAAAAAATAAACATTTGGTGAAACACTTTCTTTCCGATGGTCAGCCACTTAATTTTTTAAAATTCTACATATTTGCTGTTGTTTAAAAAAAAAATTAAGGCAAGCTTGCACTTTGCACATTCAAACACAGCTGCTGAGCCACTGAATGCAAAGCTTTGTGTTATGCACTTATTGTCCACCTGTAAGATGATCCATCCCGCTAATGCATTGTGATCCAGTACAGCACTCTCAGTTAAAGTTTTTTTTTAATCACATTTTGGAATGATTGAATATTTTATAACAGCTTTTCAAGATTGTATTTTGTGCTTTTATACTGTAGTTTGACAACAGAAAGAGCAGGATCGTGGCTTTCCTTCACTCATTTAGCTCTGCTCACAGGTGTGCAGTGTATGAGGACTTACAGCGTGATGCAAGACACACCTGGGAGCGATGTGGGCGTGGATGTGTTACATCACGACTGTACGAGCGGCGAGAAAGAAGGGACATGAGCCAAAAAGCGTGTCACCAATGCTTTGAAAAATGTCACGGCCATGCTGAACAGGTAAATGTTATATTTGTCTTCTTCTGTGTGTGTGCGTGCGTGCGTGTTTAAGTGTTACACGAACAGAGTAAAAGAGGATGTTGATGAGGTTTATGTACTGTATCTGTTAATGTTGGGGTGTGGGGGATGGGCAGAAATGTCGTCATGTGAATGTTTTGTTTCCCATCTGTCTGGCAGGCGTTAGTATATGACCAATAAAGTTTATTTATTTTTTGCTAGTGTAATGTTCTGCTACTTTGCATCTAGTTTGCCATTTTAGGTTGGCTAACATAATTTGCAGTGAAAGAACAACAATAAAGTACACCAAATCAAATCACTTGTATAAAATAACTGAGAATGTGCAACACCAATATTAGAAGAGATACCTGAAACAAGATAACAAAAATCATTTTTAAAAACCAAGTTGTGCAAATAGGTCTTAAAACGATGTAAATTGTTCTTAGTTGGGGAATGCTTTGGGCTGGCTCTGTCACCATTGTTTTTTAAAATGTGCGATAATTTACAAACCATTCACTGCAGTCTGGTTATGTGGCGGCATGGCAACACAGTGTAATGAGTTACAAGATAACCGAGTCAAAAGGTGTCTTTTTGTCTCCTGGCAGTACATGCTGTACACGTCCATAAACAGTTCGTCCTCCTCTTCATCATGGATAAGGACAGTGCAGAATCAGGTAGGTCTTGTTTGATCATTATGTCATAAAGGTGTTTTGAATTTTTTTGCAAATGAATTAATGATCGAAAAACTAAGATAAACATATGGACATAAGTATTCACAGCCTTTGCCACCAAGGTCAAAATTGAGCTCATGTATCCACTGATCATCCTTCAGCCGTTCCTAAGGTTTAATTGGAGTCCACCTGTGCATTGATCTGATTTATTTGGAAAGGCTCACACCTCTCTCGACAGGAGACAGTCCGTATCAGTGCACAAACCATGCATTATGTCAAAAAAATTGTCTCAAGACCTCTGATGGACAGCATTGTCTTGAGGCACAAATCCGGGGGCAAGGGTGCACAAAAATGTCTGCTGCTCTTGAGTTTTCAATGAGCTCAGTGGCCTCCATCATCCCTAAGTGGAAGGAGTTCTGAACCAACAGGACTCTTCCCTTTAGAGCTGGCTGCTCATCCAAACTGAGCAATCAGAGGAGAGAAGGGCCTTTGTCGGGGAGGTGACCAGCGAGAGCCTTCCAGATGGACAACCATCTCCACTCCACCAATCAGGCTTGGACTGTAGAGTAGCAAGACGGAGGCCAACTTCTAAAATACTTAAATACTGTTTGTTTTTCATTTTGAAAACAGCAGGTATAGAATTGAGCTTTTTTTTTTTGTAGAATAAGATAAGTAAACCACTAAACGACAGTGAATATTCATCTCCAAATTTTGTAAGGTTAAATTATTTTCGATGAAAACAAACGAAAAAAAAAAGTGAGTTTCACCGAGTAGAATATGACGAGCACACACTAGACGTGTGCTCCAAGTAATTATTTATCAACATGTTCAAGACTTTTGACCTGTGGCACGCGCTTCCCGAGCAGCAAATATTTGTACAACTGCCCAACTTTATATGAGAAAAGCGTATGAGGGGGCTGCAAATGCCATATGTCACAATCAGAGATTTTGATTGGCCGAAAGCCAAGGAAGGCAAAGCTAATTAGTTTATATTTGACATGTCAGTCCACATACTATATCCAGAGATACACTTTTAAAAATACATAATCGTTTACGGGTGGCCCGGTAGTCCAGTGGTTAGCACGTTGACTTCACAGTGCAGAGGTACCGTGTTCAATTCCAGCTCCGGCCTCCCTGTGTGGAGTTTGCATGTTCTCCCCGGGCCTGCGTGGGTTTTCTCCGGGCACTCCGGTTTCCTCCCACATTCCAAAAACATGCATGGCAGGCCGATTGAACACTCTAAATTGTCCCTAGGTGTGAATGTGAGCGTGGGTGGTTGTTCGTCTCTGTGTGCCCTGCGATTGGCTGGCAACCAATTCAGGGTGTCCCCCGCCTACTGCCCGAAGACAGCTGGGATAGGCTCCAGCACCCCCCGCGACCCTAGTGAGGATCAAGCGGTTCGGATAATGGATGGATGGATAATCGTTTACTTTGTATTTCTCATGATTTTTGCAAAACCCTAAGTAATGACTCTCACCACCCAAGTTCAAGAACGAGTGATTTGAGAGTCATTAGTGGCTTCCTTGTGGTGGCGGAATGGTCGAGTCCACCCCCCCCCCCTCCCCCCACGTCCCCCTGAGAGATGCTGGCATGTTAACACGCGTGATGATGTCCCGCCCCACCTCCCCCCGAGAGATGCTGGCATGTTAACACGCGTGATGATGTTCTGATATCGTTTCATGTTTTGTCACAGGCCTCACGTGGCAGGTGAGGGCCAACCAACGTTGCTACCACAAGCGCCAGCAGAAGAAATCCTTCCTGGGCCTTCGTTGGGGGCGGTGCTCTGTGAGTGGCGGCTCCCTCCTCCAATGTGTGCTCAGATGAAAATGAGAAATTTCAGTCCAGTAATTTAATAACCGTGTTGCCAGGACAACCAGGTGCGCAGCTATAAGTACTCGGTCCTCACCTTCCTGCCGATGACGCTGTTTGAGCAGTTCCAGCGCGCCGCCAATCTCTACTTTCTCTTCATGATGGCGTTGCAGGTCGGTCATTTGCCCTCTTGCGGGCCTCTCGGCTTCTTATTGGTCGGGTTTTCATCAAGGGTCATCACATATTCGCCTTAAACCCTTTCATGCACCCTGTAACCTGACAAGCTGTCCACTGTAGTAACCGCTGCCCCTGAAAGGGTTCGTTTCAAATCCTACAGCCCGACTGTATTTCTTTCATGCATGTACATTTGTTGTTTGTGTGCCTCCCAGTGCGTCCCCATCATCTCGTCCATCCAGTGGTACATCTCCATCATCCCGCTGCTCCTCATTCTGTCAGTGAGAGGCGTGAAAGACCTCATTAACGACATGGTGAGACCGCCCACCGCTCTCCGCATCCCTCGGGCCAGGCACGTGCTCCTCACGGCCCGCCTCTCCTCCAACGCGCCATCGACGCTCTCTTAAGAGTCGCCGCAGAAGCCTTTACACACTCTCCTTGGTCGTCCTCATTGACTCCTCGTCCTCTCCTCATTGACTAAAACCAGTCGTCCCAGTAGCATTAATTCGCCCGCTGTATCATTAAAGCGTTTCCCTCCTCGACGTCGGGGTGATGTTTTGCATGCGCGACTCTCTGGTTAAGTGCACCGCTGAGTTACAGTCGTTAAAGGCTCTCCGGCTGAAACGCTCGCTTGACCCCTCGCTATTGACTGATCATTTAGCAAAAGGTGTAAATCTCCTGGCTGGTGTCACCGCTGGGGGGCCACGTAATGGCGTTTCTGCTTCATACCGTCCCAACCTTTTCACGGACACCTTCACACATCGCGTGTCCTCGGTGGTGGGAAGTAACTATGTATAAATACTGTATGAAACCCTTTAAACCTGGAGTGTGTTACTTTTTTGTCTTAAAAAAAAGCATTTTCACCCAAGCCAAAGTTAGGTCATCTAGATCAGATGACCTAACTTTGATAAAGTCTACCACCTCCTCTAAAATCTTGCTTTATTTTCCAGTGTTTTATTTTGTATACATCGTGTCGACCCTATGTTAGCCTGAAAAACGACATACAGTGCTACCTCTACTTATGAACATCTATTCAGACGAAATTTTTGTTACAAAACGCCTCAAATATTGCCTCTTGTTATGAAATAAATTTCAAGATATGAAAGGTAAAAATACAGTTTGGTCTGCTACTCGCAACTCTGAGTTTCCTGAACGCAACATATTTATAGAAATAATGCAATTTAGGTAAAAATTTTGGATTTTTCATGAATTGTTTGTGACTCAGATTGAGATGCTGGTCGGGCATTAAAAACAGTTGCTAAATCAAAATTTTCAGATGCGAGTACGAATGAAGCGTAGCATATTGTCTTGTGTGTGCTCGTGTCACAGGGATGTTAGAATGGCGACTTGTGTGACGTAGCGTATCCACATATATGGAGAGTGCATCTTTTTGTTCCACACGTATCTGTATTCCTACTTCGAGTGTGAGCGCCTTTGCCACTTCTGCCTGTTTCCAGGGGAGGAGACGCAGCGACGCCGAGGTCAACTCGCGACCGTGCGACGTGCTCATTTCCCAGAGGTGAGCACAAAGACGGGAGGGTGTGCCAGATTGATACGTGAATCACTCGAAGGAATTCTCCACAGTATCAATGCTCCAATGAGATCTGCACGTAAAAAGCAAATGCTGCCAAACAGGCTTCTAAAGAAGCTCTAATGAAGTGTAAATGAGTGAAAGCCTGGATGCTCCCTAAGGTGCCGGTTTCGAGTGGAATACGAGGCATTCCGCGGGAAAAACAAGATCGAGTGATCTCTCAGCATGTCGTTTTATTGTCATTTAATTCTTTTAATGCAATTGTATTCAGGGAGGTGTTCGGTCATTTTGGAGAATGCTATGAAGAATCAATAAACCATAAATGTTCATCTCAGCAGAAAACAATAACTCAGATGCAGGTGTTATGATGTTTAATAAGTGTTTAATAAATCTTAGGTGGGGTGAATGCTGAGAGACAGGCATTAAATGTGTGTGTGTGTGTGTGTGTGTGTGTGAGAGAGAGAGAAAGAAAGACTATGATGCTTGCATGAAGTTATTGTTTTCATTTTGACGTGGAATTTTTTATTTTTTTTTTGCATGCTGAGAGAGATTCATTCACATTCCTGCTATTGTGCATCCAATAATCAAATCAGAGCTCGAATGCTGAGAGACACTTATCCACACTAAAGTTACTATGTGTCAAAAATCGAAGTAGGAATGCTGACACGAACATCCAGCCCCTTGGAGCATCGTTTTTACCTGCAATTTTTATTATACATTTTTTTTTAATGATCTGTTGTGGTGTTTTTAACCATCTCTCAGCATTCAGGTGATCATTTTGAGGTAGGGTTAGATTCATTTGTGCCATCTCTTCCAGCTTCACTACGTTGCACTGGAAGGATCTGTGCGTGGGAGATATTGTGCGCATCCACAAAGACCAAACCATTCCTGTGAGCTGCTCAAGTTATCATATGAAATATCAATGACACTCTTTTAGAAAGATGCACAAATGACCTTAGCTTGACCTACATCGATGAATGCTATTCTGTTGCTACTTCTGTATTACTGCATTACAACTTTTAGAAAATGTAAATAAGCACCCACTGAATTATTCCATGTGACAAAATAATTTGCTTATCCCCAAAGCACTGATTTCCAAACTAGTAAACCAGCATTTTGTTGTCTACACACAGTATGTGTCGTCATAATACGACGATCTCACTGTTATAACAGCCCAATGAGAGAAGCTGGAACTACAATGCGGCCTGCGACAAAAATGAATCTGACAGCCCTGAGAGTGTCAATACTTGTTTGTCTATATGGGCCCTGTGATTGGCTGGCAACCAGTTGGTAGATTTTCTGCTCACGGGCGGCCCAAATGATGCAAGTGTTGTGAGATCACATATGTGTCTATTTAACAACTGCGATTAATTAGTCACAAAGCCTCGAATTAATTGTCCCGACTTTTGCCCACTACTAACTGAGTCATATGGTTATTCACAGGCAGATGTTGTGCTCCTGTGCAGCTCCGAACCACACAGTTTGTCCTATGTGGAAACGGCTGACATTGATGGGTGAGACTTTTTTGGATTAGCACGTCTGCCTCACAATCCTGTCTTATTTCGAGCCGAAGCAAAACTGTCATCGTCAGTTCGTCACTCTGTCATCGTTATTTTAACTGTGCTATAGTCGTCACTAAATTATAGTTTGGCGCCACTATTTTCGAACCATCAGAACTTTTTCTTGTCTGACTCTCCCATAAAATAGTCTCGAGATGAATAATTTCAGCAAGATTTAACAGGAAACAATAACAAGGATTTCTATGCAAATCAATACACACATATAGAAGCATGACACTTCTAAACAAAGAATGTAGATTTCTGGTGTCACGGCAACCAGTCAAGGGTAATACTAGCGATAGCTACAAAGCAGACACACAGTCACCCCAACCAATCCAGGTGACTCTCGCCCAAAGTCAACGGTGATAGGTTCACGCATGACACTGGAGGAGGACAACCGCTGTAGAAAACGATGGTTGGATGACTAAATGCACAAAATCTTATGCAAACGAATATTGAAATGCATCATTTCTACTCTTGCAGCGAGACGAACCTGAAGAGCCGACAGGCTCTCGCTGCGACGCATGACCGGTTGACATCGGAACCCTCCGAGTGTCTGCTTGCCAACTTTGACGGTGAAACATATTTTTTTTTATCTTCCAAAATATTTGTGTACAGAAAAGTGCGATAGAAAGACATATGGATATTTATCACACAGCAATTCTGTGAATTAAATTCCCAGGCGTGGTTTTCTGCGAGGAACCCAATGACGGCATGTACGCCTTCAGAGGGCAGCTGCACTGGAGAGGCGAGCGTTTCCTGTTGGACAGTGAACACCTACTCCTAAGGGGGACCGTCCTCCGAAACACACTGATGGCCTACGGTTTGGTCATATACACCGGTAAGGTTAGATTCATTTACATTAATGTATAATGAACCCTTAAAGTGTCTCTGGAAGCAGACCACAAATAAGGGCTTTCCAAAATGTCTTTAGCTAATCTTCTATTGTGGCCTCCACTTGCTTCAAAGGCAAATTATATTACGTTGAATGCATTATACGGCTAATTATGGACGGCGCCTTTGAAATGTGTGTCATCATAACGTCTCCCTGATCAGCTCGCACGCCCGTCCGCTGTTTTAAGTGATCATTGATCGGATATTACTGGACCGGGCGAGAGGTCTCGCGGCTCTCAGCGCTGTGACCCTCTCAGTTGTCGTGAAGCGAATCTATACGTCAAAATCTTCCCCAGATGGCTTTTCCGCCCTTTGTCACTTCACATGTATCGATACAGCCCCATTGCAACCCCGCTCACACGTGCTCGATTGAGCCTGGCCTTGACTTTCACCACGCAGACAAAGGTATTGGGGACACGGCAAATTAAAATGAGACAAAAATAGAGCACTCTACTTTGGAGCCATGAAAATGAGTTTGGGAAGACTTCCTAGTGTGTGTTCATGAAGGCGGACCTGTGATTCTCTGTTTTGCTCGTCGCTGTGTTTTGATGAGGCGCAAAATGCACATTTTGACTTACAAACTGCAACGCAAAGCGATTATTTTGTGCCTTTTGAGCAAACAGACGAAGAGAAGTGAACAGAACAGCAGAAAAGAGAAAGAGACTGACCCAGCAGTCCGAGAGAGCGTCTTCCTTTATTGTCACGCCTCATGGGCGTGATCCAGTTCATCTCTTATGTATTTGGTAAAGGTTTATTTCAGGGTCTCCATAAGAGGAAGAATGAAGGTGACGGTACAATTTAGGAGTTTAGTCCAACCCCTGTCCGATTATTTGTTGTGTCCAAAGACTTTTGTCCATATATGAAAGTCACGTTGAAATGTTGGCATTCATTTGCAGTCTGTCAGAAAGTAGCAAAAGTAAACAAGTTAGTCCACGAATCCCTGCAGTGGGGTGAGGGTGGGGAGGCACTTCTCCGTTCGTTTCACCTCTGTACAGCAAGGTCGTCTTGCTCAAGGGCACATCAGCGCCTGTCTGTCTTGTCGAGGCGGGGCTTGAACTTTTGCTCTCATAATTATCTGACCCAGGTGCCGACACGAAGATCCTGAGGAACTGTGGCAAAATACGGGCAAAGAGAACTCGCTTGGAGAAGACTCTCAACAGAGTGGTGATAGCGGTGAGTGCTACATTTTTTCATGAGATCCAATGCTTTTACTGTCTTATTTACTCTACATTTAAAGATCGCTACTTGCTTACATGTACACGACTACAGTGAAACCCCAACTGATATTTTTGCTTTTTGTCTGTTTTTCAAGTCTAAAGTATGATTCGAGCAGGGATTCTTAGGGTATAGAATTAACATAACTATAAAAAAATGTGGTTGAACTCAATGCGGTTTTGTATGTTTGTCGCCACCCCCAATTGACGTTTTCAGTCAAATTACACTTCAAACAAAGAGAATGACACATTGTTTTTTTAACCAAACACATAGCATTGACCATTTAGCTTCATGCTAACAAACAATGCAGAACCCCATCGCAATTTCATCCTGGGATTTAATCTCATGCACCTAATGAGGTTTACACTGAGACAGCATCTGTTTGGGGTCCACAGATAATGGTGTTTTTGCTGCTGGCTGTCCTTCTTCTGGCCATCGGCTGTGGGGTGTTTACAAGCCGGGTCATGATCCATAAAGAGTTTCTGTCGGCTCTGGTTATCAACGGTGACCCGGTCTACACGGGCTTCCTGGTCTACTGGAGCTACTTCATGCTGCTCAGCCCGGCCGTGCCCATCATGCTTTATGTCACGTCAGTTGGTACCTGCTGCAATGTACAGTGTGGGTGTGGATGTCATGTTGCTAATGATTGTGTGTGTGTGTGTGTGTGTGTGTGTGTGTGTGTGTGTGTGTGTGTGTGTGTGTGTGTGTGTGTGTGTGTGTGTGTGTGTGTGTGTGTGTGTGTGTGCGCGCTTGCAGCTTTGAGATGATCCACACATTCCACAGCAAGTTTATTAATTGGGATTTGGAGATCTACTGGTGCCAGACAGATGGCCCAGCACAGGCCCGGAACACCTCGTTGTGTGAAGAGCTGGGTCAAGTGGAATACCTGCTGAGTGACAAAACTGGAACGTTAACGCAAAATCGTCTGCTCTTCAGGCAATGCTGCATCGCTGGCGAGATCTATGGTAAAGGCTCATCTTTTTCTGTATTGAATTCTCAATATGCTCTGTTTTTTTTGTTACTGTTGTACCTGGATTTATTGTTTCATTTTGAACTCCAACAGGTGATTCTTCAGCAAGGGCAGAGGACATCGAGGTACAGTGTGACCACTTCTGCATGAATTCTCAATGTTATACGTTGTCCAATGCAGAGCATGATGTCGTTTTGGTTATAAGCAATGTGCGTTCTGTGATACTTTTGCACGCGTAGCCGATGGACCTCACTTGGAATCCGTTCTCCCGTGGTGGTCTGTACATGTGGGCTCCCGCCCTGGTGGAGCGTCTCCGAGCGCAACAGTGTCCGACCGTCAGGCGATTCTTCACTGCACTGACTGTGTGTCACACTGTCGTGGCCCAGTGGAAAGACGGTTAGAGAAAGTATATGTAGTGGGACCCCGACTTACTAACGAGTTTTTCAAGAGACGATCCGTCACTTGGCTGATTTTGTGTCTTGAATTGGGAGCAAAAATTTCAGTCACGAGCACTAGCAGAATTCACAACAAGCAGCAATTTGGCAGAAGGTGAACAATTCTTCAAAAATGAAGTCCAGTACTTGCATCAAGCCATTTATGTTCATAAATCTTCATTCAAAGTACTTTTTACACGGCACTAATGTCATTTTCTTTATCTTAAAATAAGTCTGCTAGCTTAATGCTAACATACAATGGCAAACTCCATAGATGGGAAAATTGAAATTAGCATCACCATTGCAGTCATATTAAAGCATCAAACAAACGCTACTTTAATAATAATAATAATAGCATAAACATGGCACTTTACATATACAAATCTGACATCCACCTGCTGGAGTTTAGCTTATCCTTTAGTTTTAGTTTGCTGACCATCTTCTTCACCTCTACCCGTGCCACATTGACCTCTTTTAATGATATTCTCCTACTCATTTCCTCTCAGATGCTCCAGTTTACCAAGCAGCGTCTCCTGATGAGGAGGCACTTGTCGGCGCCGCCAGGGAGCTGGGTTGGGTCTTTCTGTCCAGAACGCGAGATGATATGGTTATCTCCGAGATGGGTGTCACGCGTCACTATAAGCTGCTGGCGTTGCTTGACTTCACCAGCCACAGAAGACGGATGTCAGTACTGGGTGAGGGAGTCAATGTTTTCATTCCTTATCCTCCCTCTTTCAGCAGATATTTTCAGGGGTTTGCTCTCCATGGTTTGCTGTATTTGTTCCAATTTGATGCAGTCCGGGAGCCGGAGGGGGCTTTAAAACTGTACTGTAAGGGAGCTGACATAGTGATACTGGAGAGGCTGCAGAGGGACTGTCCACATCTTGGGAGCACCGAACAAGCCCTGGAGGTACATTGAGTACATACACACAAAAGCGCTGTTCGGACAAAGCAATAGGTGGACTTGCGCAACATCTACTTCTCTGAGGGACCCGAATGGAAATTTAACAAAAGCAGTTGCTATAATTCACCAGATAATATCTGTCTTTTGACTTGGTAAAGCAGTGTTGCCCAAGGGAATTCTTGTACTCTCTGTTCCAAGTAGCTGTGACGAACCTGTGTACCGGGTTTACCTTGAATAACGTGGGTTAAGACCATCAAGTCAAACTGTTATGTTTATGATTGGTCTGCTTTGCTGGAGGTCTGCGCTCATACTGATTGCTCTGAGTGGTTTTTTTTCCCAGCTGTTTTCCAAGGCCTGTCTGAGGACCTTGTGCATTGCTGTTCGATCGGTTTCTGAGACGTCATGGGAGCAGTGGAGTAGAACTCTAGCTCGGGCTGCTGCTATGCCGACCTTTGACCGCAACGCCCTGCTAGAGAAGCTTCATGATGAGATGGAACAAAATCTCCAGGTGGGCTCGCTATGAATTATTTCAGTGTTTTTAATGCTCTTTAACCCTGTCAGGACAGCGGTTACTACAGTGGACTGCTGATCATGATAACAGGTTACAGGGTGCACCGAAGGGTTAAATTAAGGTGTTTACATGCATTTGCAAAAACTGATTTGTCAGTGGTCAGATATTAAAATCTTCATATTCAAATCGTCTTGATGACAAGTTGTGCGTCAATCATGCGCAATGCACGACTTTGTCACCGAGACTCATGTGCATAGAGGAAAAGGTTTTGAATTGTTCTGTCCACTGTACTGAACACAGAGGGTGACTCAACCTTGGATGTGTATTTTTGTAGTGATGCAGATATATCTTAAGACTTGAAAAGCTGATCTCTGTATACATGGAAGGATGAAAGAAAATCAATTTATAAAATACATTTGACAGTGGATGAATAGCATTCTTTCTATAACTTTTGCAGCACCCACAGTGAAACACGGTATAACTTTTATGATCTATAGCTTTTAGGGGTTACAGCCATAGAGGACCGACTCCAGGAAGGCGTTCCTGAGACGATTTCTCTCCTTAAACAGGCTGGGATTAAAGTATGGGTGCTTACGGGGGACAAAAAAGGTATGCCAACACCAACACAATGCAGACCAGCATTTACTTTGTCCTTCCACGTTTTGTAATTGTTTCTACCCTCAAGAGACGGCAGTCAACATTGGATATGCCTGTAAACTACTGGATCCTGACACGAGATTACTGGAATGGCAAGAGTTGAGGTTAAAACGTGATGAGGATAAAGACAAATGAGGGAACAAGAACGTATCATATTACTGATTTTGTATGTTTGAGCCACAGACAGATCCTCCAATCGCCAGACCCGGGGGGCCATTTCCACAAAATCAAACAGACAGAACTGTGGGCAGTTGAAAAGGACAAGCGTGGAATACAGACTGCTGTGGTCCTGTCTGGACCTGAGCTGGTAAAAATGAATAATTATACATTTTCTATCAGTGCTATAGTGCGGATTAGTAGCTACAACACTACCGCAAGTAACACTTTGAGTTACTAAAGCTCCCTTATATACAGAAGTTTGGTTCACAGCACAAAAATCAATCAGGTAAGAGTTTGTGACTAAAAAAAACAAAGTTGGAACACTCGTAAGTCAAGGTTCCACGAATGTGTGATGTAAAATTTAGTTGACCGGTTTAAGAGCCTTTTGGAACACCACTATTATCTTTTTACAGTCAGTCATCAATAGAGTCCCATTCCTACAATGGTAACATACCTGTATTTGTACTTTAGATCGAAGGTGACACAGTCTGTCTCTAACCGATGCTAATGCAGTAGTACAGTCATAATGAGTGAAACTATTTGTATGTAAAACATTTGGAGGCCATGAATATAAAACAATGAAAAGAAAAACAATAATGTCTAAGTGCTGTACAGTATCTTGGGACCATAAACCGAAGGCCACCTGAAGTTAACCGGATATTTCTCAATAGACAGATTTTGACCAGAGACCAGAGTGGGGCGCCAAGTTCATGAGCCTCGCCCGACAGTGTCAGACGGTGTTGTGCTGCCGGGTAACACCTGGACAGAAGGCGGACATTGTTACTTTGGTCAGGAAGCACACAAGCTCTATCACGTTGTCCATCGGAGATGGCGCCAATGATGTAAACATGATCAAGAGTGAGTGGACGATCCAAAACAACATTGTTGTTTTTCCTCACGCTTTAGTATTAAAACATGTCTGTTGTCCATTTTAGCGGCCCACGTCGGCGTGGGACTGACCGGAGTGGAGGGAGGTCAAGCTGTACAGAGCGCAGATTTTTCATTGTCTCGTTTCAGATTCCTGCAGAGGCTTCTGCTAGTCCACGGGCGCTGGTCATATCGGCGCATCTCCCTGTTCCTGCGCTACTTCCTGTTCAAGACCTGTAGCTTTGCGCTAGTGCACCTGTGGTTTGGCATCTTCAATGGCTACAGTGCTCAGGTAGGGTATTCAGTCAAGTCAAGCCAAGCAGGCGTGCACAGTAGGTATTTTGTGAAATAAAGTGAAACTTCTCACATGAAAGATTATAAATCTTTTTTATTTTATTTTTTGCACAGTACAAACACTGAAAACACTGTTTCTGTCTTGCAGTCTTTGTATGAGACATGGTTCATTGCATTTTACACTACCTTCTACACATCAGTCCAGATTTTCTTTGTGGCCATCTTTGAAAAGGTGAGAGAGTTGGCTTTTTTTTCTCCCATTTGTAAAACTAATATTAATACAATAATAATTCAGTATGATGGGTCTGTTTGAAGGATACTTAAGTAGAGCTAAATGAATGAAACTAAAAGTGAGTGAGTGTGTGTGTGTGTGTGTGTGTGTGTGTGTGTGTGTGTGTGTGTGTGTCTATATTATATATATATATATATATATATACACACACATATATGTATAAATAATCTTTATATCTGGTGTCTTTGCACAAAGGATAATTTCACGTATTAAATTTCTTTTCTTATTTTAACATGAATGAAGCTGAAGTTGGTTGCAAAGAGCTCATATAATTTTAGAATTGTAATTGGAGAGCCCTAACACCAAAACAACAAAAATGACAACAAAATATGTTTTAAAACATTTTATTAACAGCAGGAAAAATACTTTTACTCACTAAAAAAAAAAAAAAAATACTGTATGTAAACACGGAACCTATGAAAATAATGCAACAAGGAAATTCCAAACCCCCCTTGACAATGCAGGCACTTGGTATGATCCAATTAGCGCTTCCTCTATATAAGGCCTTGACTACCGTTTCTCTGCCATTTGCCTGTACAGACACTCCCCGAGTTACGAACATCCGAGTTACAAACAAACGGTACATACGAACATTTTCACGGGTCTGTCGAAAAAAAAAAAAAAAGTTAGATTTTGTATTGCGCGCCTTTTTCCGAGTGCCGAACGGGGCGGAGGAGGACGGCGGAGGCGACGTTCGAAGGCGGCGCGGGAGAGGCGTGGGGCGGGCGTGTGACGGTGGAACGGGCGGGAGGCGTCCGTGCGCCGGTCGACGACCGTCGTCTACTCTCCCCGCTGAAGCTGCTGCTAGTTTAGCGGGCAGCTAACCCTCAAGCCCTGAAGAACGTGACGAAAAGCTCTCTCCCCGTTATATGGATGTCAATATAAGCCTTAAACATACATTACAAACAAAATATAGCACTGAAGCAACTTACGAACGAATTCACCTTATGAACAATCGTCCGGAACGTAACTCGTTCGTAACCTGGGGAGCGTCTGTAATCCCCATGAACCTGACATTGAATCTAAAGCCATTCCACTCTAAGGTAAAAAAAGTAATACATTGTCATCTCTTTTCGGCGACCTTGTTGAACGTGCAAATATTTTGCTGGTTATTGCTATGTCTTGTGTTGGATGTTCTGGTAACTCATTGATGGGTCAAAAAAGTTAAGTCAACAAAGTTTAGGAAGATTATTTTACAGCTAAATACTAGTGGACGGTGTATTTTGACATCAGCTCCTGGTTCACCATTTCCATTTTGGTTGAAACTTTCCAGCTCCTTCCATTTCAATTAACTATGTTGCAGAGCAACAATTATGGTAAGTATTTTTTTCTCTATTCCTACAGTGGACTGAAGCTGTTTTATTGGTCCAGTCTCAGCTGGTCCCCATATTTCAACAATCGCTCTGCTTAGCTAACTTTTAGCTAGAATCCATATTAACCAAAAGCTCCAAGTACATTTTTGCTACTGGCTAACGTTAACAGTTGCAATTAGATACAGAATAAGCTATCATTTAGCTATTACCTTTTAGCTTTGCTGTGATTTAACTTTTACTGAAGCTTTAACACCAGCCCAAAGCAAATATTAACATTAGGTAGCTTTTGTGTTGTTTGTATTGTACTTATACCGTAGTTGTTTTGTTTTAAGAAAACTGAATTTTACTGTTTTGAGCTTGTAAGCTTTACACTGCAGCCAAGTATTTTATCATATGAACGTTACTATACTAAATGACTTTCTAAATTACAGATGAGAATCAAGCTGGGTCCAGTAAAGAAAGCAAGCTAGCAAGCAAGTATGAAGCCACGTGTCAGAAAAAGGACAACATACAACCATCACCATTTTTTTTTCACTATTGCTTCAATGTTGTCCAACAATGTCATTTATATGAACTATGTAACTGTGGTTTTTGTTTTTGAGTATCAATGTCTCAATAAAGATTGCCATTGCCCAGTGTTACTGTCCTTAGTAGCTTTGTGTGAATCGAGCCACAGCGCCACAAAGTGCAGAGTGACACTCTTGTGGCATTGTAGGATGTGAGCGCAGAGAGCAGCCTCAGGTGGCCTGAGCTGTACAAGTGTGGACAGAGGCAGGAGCTTTCCGGGCCCCTGGTGTTGTTTACATCACTCCTATACGCCCTCTATGCTTCACTTGTTCTCTTCTTCATTCCGTGTGGAGTCTACTACGACACTGCCGTCGACTACCAGACCATGGCGGTCACTGTGTCCATGGCAGCCGTATTTACTGCCAACATAGAGGTCAGAGTTCCACACAAAGAATGGAACACCGGTATTGTAATTTTGCTTGACCTAATCTCAAAATGACATTGGTTCTCTTCCATCAGATTGTGCTGTTGACTAGACACTGGACAAAGTTCAATATAGGAGCCATGTGTGTTTCTTTGCTGCTCTACTTCATCTGCTCCAGGATCACACATAGCAAGTTCCTGTTCCAGAGTGCACCGGCTGATTATTTATTTTACGGTATGGTTCTACTTGATTTAGCATCATCCTAGTTTTGATCAATTTAAAATTTATGGAAACATGTTATGGAAAAGTCACTTGAATTTATTGAATACAAATAACTGTATTTGGCTGTTTGGAGTTCCTGCCCACCTTAAGGATATTTAAAAATATGAATAATAAACAGGTGAACAACCATCCACAAATCGAATCAGCAGCACAAACCAACATTTTTTTAATCCCTAAATTTTCGCTATAATTGTAGTTAGGCTTGTAAATGTAACATCTAAATTGGTTATATTTGTTGATTTGTTTTAAGAATCTCATTTTAATTTTTATTCATTTAAAAAAATGAAGCTGGCACTCATCATCTAAAATTCCCATTTCCTGATCGTCAATGTGTTTGGAAATACGCTCTGAGCGCACACTGCTTCACTGCGACTCTTTGGAAACTCAGAGCATTGATAAAATGTGCTGTTCAATTATTGAGAGTGCCCCAAAAACGGAGTGCCGGAGCCCAGTGCGTTTGGCAGTATAGACTGAGACGGTTCAAGCACGAGCTGCTGACTGATTTGTAACAAAGGAAATTAATGGGAGGCGAGTGTGCTTTGCCACTCTGAACACTCTCTCATTGCGGTGTTCAGGTGTCAGTGAATTTCCGAACGCACACCTGGTTGGCCGAAACTTCTAACAATGACGTTTTTCTTTTTACTTTAAAATGGCTTACCTTAACTAGAATCCTACGTCACATTGTGGCCAAAGGTAGAAACCAGTTCTTTTGGTACTGTAAATCTTGTGGTGTCGGGAAGCCGCATGCTTAACTAACGATATGTCTCACATTAAAAGCCCTGTATCTATTTTACTGTCTTAAATGAATGGACTAAACTGTGTTGTTTGACCGTTTATGGGCTTTTCTTCAGGTGCATCTGACGAGGCCTTCACAGATCCAGTCGTGTGGCTCACAGCTCTGCTCACTGCCTGGACAGCAGTCTTGCCCTCAATGACATTCCTCGCCCTCGATGTCATCCGAACCGTCCACGATAAACATAAGGTGAGACTTGTCGCGCGCTACATTGTGTGAGTAATTCTAATGTCAAATAACTTTGCGGTCAAATAACTAATGTCAGATAACTTTGTTTTTCAATGAGCTTCATTTGTGACCTGGCGGAGCAAAATGAGTCACCGTGGCCCATATTTAAGAAATAAAATTTTGGCATGACCAAAAAGAGAAATGACATCAACCATTGTGCTACGCCATTTGTTACATAGCTAGAATAACCTCTTAGAATGCAAATTTTCTATGTCATGCCGTACTACAAATACTCACAAATGCGGGCTACTGATTGAACGTGAAATTTGTCATTGCCATGATGACTCGTTAAATTGAAAGAATAGGTATATATGACATGCCCTCTTTCACCTGCGGGCCAATCACGCTGCTTGCACAAACTGCAATGGATCAATCAGAGGTCACTTTTTGGGACCGTCAACTCCAGCATAGCAACAGTTGCGATGCTACAGTTAATTGAGATTGTTTATGCAATGTTTGCAGATTCCCATCCTAATATGAATTTATAATGACATATAGAATGAATACAAAATGCGCAAAACGGAATAGTAGATGTCCATGTTGGGAATTCCCCGCATGGACATCGACAACAGCGGCAAGGTAATGAGCGACTGTTTTGCTTTTGGGGGGGGGGGTGCCTTTTACAAAATGGGATTTTTGAGCAACGGTTATATGATGAAAATGATGCTTGAATCGATGAATGAGGTAGACATTTCACCTACTGGGGCCATTATCGCCTCGTGTCTCGGAATCTACCTGTGCGACTTGGGACTCATTTTGCAATAACGGTTTCTTAAGCCACATGGTTCGAGGGGCCGCTGATGAGATTTTACCTGGATGTGATGCAGGTTCACAGCATGTGCCACCAGCCAGTGGAACTGAGGTCACAGTGCAAAAGGAAGACTTCTCTTTGCCATTCTTCATTTACTATCAATCAAGGACCTGTTTGAAGCACAGTCGTGGATTTGCCGTGTAGGGATGGCCATAAACGAACAATGCAGTGGTGAAACTTGTCCACGTTATGGAAAAAAGGAGAAAAAAAAAGAAATTCCCAGTGACCTTTAAGAGGACAAATACGGGAACACTGTCGAGCAGTTTGAATTCATTTTCAGTTGAGACTGCACTCATATTTAAGACATGGGTTTTCAAATAAACTGTAACATTTGTGTCCTGTGGAATTTTTCGTCCTGCGAATTGGATCTCAATGGAGTGAAAGTATAAATGTAATTGACTTAATGTATGCGTTGAATTCATTTCGTGACCATGCTCGTTCACTGAAAACATTTTTACATACCAGATCTCAAATCATTTTTACCTAAGGCGTAGAAAAAATAGTAGTGTGTTTCCGGTAACATGAAATTTCGCCATAGGGTCGGTCGGTCGGACAAATGTTTATATTTTTTTAAATATTTTTGCCACGCCCCCATCATAAATGTAAACAAAATAACCATAAAACATAAAACAAGGAGACATTGAAACCCCCGCTCGCCGCCGAAGGAAAACAAACAAACACAAAAAACTACGGCACCCTGAGGATTTCACGTAACAATAGTTACCGGTAGCGTGTCGTTTCCGTGGCGTCATTTTACGGTACCGAAACATAGTTTAACCATTAAAGTCACCGCACACGACTTGACTGTGTGATCAACGCAATTTCACTGTGCCTCTGTGTGTTTGTGGTGTGTGGGTGTGTTTCTTCGAATTTACTTTCATTTTGAGTGTTGGGGGGGGGACGCAACAGATAGGTGCGTATGCGGGTTGCTATTTTAGTCCGCAAATTGAGGAATCGCGCGGATGAAAGTTTGAGATGGCGGCGAAAAAAAACTCACAAAGGTCTACTAATTACGTCATTTAAGAAATGGCAATGCCAGTCTGATTTTTCGTATGAATCGTCCGAAGGGCGTATCACTAAACTGACCTGTGACGTATGCACAAAACACGAGAGCGAGAGACGGACGACGCGAGGCACGATTACATGGCAAATTGGTCATTAGATTTGTAGGCTAATCACTGTGAAAAATATTATGAAAAAGTATTGGTTATTCTATAATTTACTGGTTGTAGCATGGTAACTTTATGAATAAAATATTCGTCACAAGGTGTAGTAATGCTAGACTGCATTGATTCAATGTTGTTGACACACGACGGCAAATGACGCGCATGCTCAACGTGAATATCGCGAGAGTTTGCACCGATGTAAACATCTTTCCTTTTATTATTTATAATTTTGTCTGTGGTTTTATTGTTCTTGTTTTGATTGTAAAGCGTCCTTGAGTGTTTTGAAAGGCGCGTATAAATGAAATGTACTGTAATATCTGTTTCTTGTATTCGTGTGACGTCATAGAAAGGGGAGGGGCGAGGTTGGGGGAATATTGGCTCCGGTAGTTAGTCTGAGTGTGGAGCGCATGAGCGTGAGTTGTGGCTAACAGCAACTCCTTTGAATGCGTGTGTTTATTGCTTGTTTTGTTTATTAAAAGCGACGAATTGCATCAGCGACTCGTGCATCCTTCTCCCGTTATTGAAGGGCATTACAGTACTATTATTATTATTATTACACAAAAATGTAGAAGGTTTGAAAAAATGCCGACCGAACGTTTTTGTTCGAGGTAGAAATTCTCGGTCGGTCGGGTTACCGGAAACACACTACTTTTTTTTCTACGCCTAATGTGCCTGTACTCCGGTTTCCTCCCACATTCCAAGAACATGCATGGCAGGCTGATTGAACACTCTAATTGTCCCTAGGTGTGAGTGTGAGCGCAAATGGTTGTTTAGGCGTAGAAAAAAAAAGTAGTGTGTTTCCGGTAACCCGACCGACCGAGAATTTCTACCTCAAAGAAAAACTTTACAGTGGGCATTTTTTTTCAAACCTTCTACATTTTTGTGTAATAATAGCCTTTCAAAACACTTAAGGACGCTTTAAAATCAAAACAAGAACAATAAAACCACAGACAAAATTATAAATAACAAAAGGAAAGATGAATTTAGAGCATTTACATTGGTGAAAACTCGCGATATTCACGCTTGCGTCGCTTGCCCTGTCGTCTGTCAACAACATTGAATCGTGGCGGCGGCCACGATCTCCGATAACAGTTTAAACCGCGTTTTGTGTGTTGCAGTCGCATGCTCGCACCATAATATTAAGAAAATAGCATCCACTGCTGTATCGAAAAGATTCAACGAGGCGAGGGTGGCGGCGACGTTCGAAGTCGGCCGCGGGAGAGGCGGGGGGGCGTGGACGGTGGGACGGGCGGGGTTGTGGTACGGCGCGCGGTCGTTGGCGGTCGTTGGTCGGTCGTCTACTCTACCCCGCCACGAACACCCAGCGCCCGCCTCGCGCCCGATCCCGCGAGGCCGGCGGCGGCGGCGCACCCTGCCTCCCGAGCCCGGAGCGAGCGAACCCAAATAGGCGGCGGCGCCGCCGCGGAGCGGCGGACGACGGCGGCGGAGGCGTCGCGGGGAGGGGACGGTGTCGGCGCGGGTCGGTCGGTGCGCCGCGCCACCTCCGCGTCCCGCCCGTCCCCGTCACTACCCCGGTCAGGCGCCCGTCGGCGTTCACCCACCCGCCCGCCCCGCCGACCAGCGCGTCCAAGGCTCGTTGACGTCGACCCCGTCCGCCTTAGTCTTACGGCACCTAGTCCAGGCCGGGCCACGACCACCACGGGCCGTCTAGGTCGCGGGACGCGAGGCTCTAACACCCAGCCGCTGGGTACCCAACTCGCCGCCGCCGAGCGGGGTTTCAATCAGTGGCGATTGCTCGGACTGCAAGGGAAGCTCGGCTTCCCCTAAAATGTCAAAGAATAAGTGATGAAATATATGAATGTAAATGTCATTGTGTGTACATGTCATTGACTAAATATGCGCTACAACGTGCTCAACTTTTGCTCCGAATCAGCTTCTTCTTACTGGTTACGACGCGACTCCCTTCTCCTTCAAGCCGCAGCTTCGCTGTGCTTTAAACGGTAGTGAGTTCAGGGTAGGTTGTCCCATTACGTTGAACGGAGACGAGTCATTGGATACAAACTGGTTTTTGTCCCGCCCACGGAGTTCGGCGTCTCTGGGACTGGACGGCAGTGGGAGGGTACCGGACGCCAGGCTTTTCTAAATCAGATTGGATGCCTGTGTGCCAGTTCGATTGACATTGAAATGAGCCAATCACCGAGCTTTAAGTGATTGACATTGAAATGAGCCAATCACCGAGCTTTTAGTGTAGGCACGCGTGCGAGCCTTTTTTTCAACTCGCATTCTGTTCCGAGTTGAGCTGGAGACTTCTCCTAATCATTTTAGCGACACTCTTTGTTGTAAACAACTAGCGACAAATTAATATTTTATTTCTGGTGGGTTTTATTGTAGTTCCTATAGTTGTAGGACACTAATTAAGTACGGGGAAAAGACGCCTTGTTGGTATGACAGGGTCACAGATCATTTTCTTGAAAAGCAACGGAGCTAGAGTAGAATTCGCGTATAAATAAACGGACACATTTTATGATGTCGATCAAAATTGAGCTTCTCCTCTTTGACAGACGAGCATCCGGCACTGGTTTCAATGTCTCCTTGTTTTATGTTTTATGGTTATTTTGTTTACGTTTTTGATGGGGGAGGGAGGGAGAAAAAAAGATTTAAAAAAAAAAAAACTTTGTCCGACCTACCGACCCTATGCTGAAATTTCATGTTACCGGAAACACACTACTTTTTTTTCTACGCCTTATGTATGTGTGCCCTGCAATTGGCTGGCAACCAGTTCAGGTTGCCAGCCCAAAGACGGCTGGGACAGGCTCCGGCACCCCCCCCCCCGTGACCCTTGTGAGGGTAAGCGGATTGGAAAATGGATGGATGGATGAAGGAAATGAATGGAAATACCAGAACAGCAATCTGTTCCAACCTTTGTGTTCCCTTCTGGAGTGCATGCCTTTCTGGCCATCGGGGGCACTATAATGCAGCCATACAAATGTGCGGGTGTGGCTGTGGGTGCGGGTGCGTGCGCCAAATAGAAGTTAAAATTTCCAAACAAGCGCAACAAACCAATGACAAGACCTTTGTTTTACAATCGTTTTATTTTAATTTATTTGAAAACACGCAAATGTACCCATATTATCCTTTTTAAGATGTTTTTTTGAAGCATTTTTTCCCTTTCCGTTTTCAAAGTCTCCACAAGAGCAAAACTTAAAAAAAAAAAAACACACACAAAAAAAAATACCACACCCCCCAAAAAGTCCTCCACAGGCTCTCTGGCTACTGCAGTGGGAGGAGGGGCAAAAGAGGCTCTCTGAGTAGACGTTTTGCGCGTGGGCATTTCCCTCGTCTATTTGGTGCGTCGATGAAAGCATGCGCGTGTGTTTGTGTGTGAGTAAGAGGTGGAAGGGTCAACTTATATATCACATGACCCGTAGAGCAGCAAGGAGAGCTGAACATTGTCTTCTCGGTTTGCTCGCCGATTGTCATACCCTCTGTTTTCATCTTTGGTTTCAAAAGGCCGACATTGCCCTCTCCCTCTGTGTGTGTGTCTGTCTGTCTGTCAGTGCAATACAAGCCACCATCTCTTTGTAAACGTAGAAATGCAATGCAAGCGTCTTTGCGCTGATTGTGTGTGGCCCTTCCTTGGCACTATGGGTGTGGGGGGTGCTCGCAAAGACGATGGGACATCGCTAACAACAAATGGAAAATGGCAGACTCCATTTTGTGTCGGTGGCGATTTTTGTGTGACATCAGTACAAAGCCGCCCCCGCCCTGCCACTCGCTACTTTAGTGGCAAGGGGGCGCTCTGCTGCCCGCTGTGGTTGGCTGGTCAAAGATGTGGGGTGGCGTTTCGGGGAAATGATATTTGAGTGGTAGGAGCGGGGGGTGTGGGGGGTTCTACACTCTGACCCAGCAGCAACGATTAAGATTGGGTAGGGTCAGGTGATTGCATAGTTCTGTGTGCAAAAGCCACCAACCGGAGCCTTTTTATGATTTATTTCCCCCCCGTCAGCAGGACGCAAGTGGCAAGTGATAGGATGCATGGTCACTGCACCACAGCACTCCTGCGGTGCACTGCGCTGCGAGTGTGGGAGGGGGTGCAATTTTTTTTTTTTTTACACTTATTTCTCAGATGATGTTTGCATGCGGAGGGAACGTGTCACCAGGTGTTTGACAGTCGGACACAGCAGCCCGTCATGACTCAGACAGCCTCTTTTTTCCCCCCGTGATTTTATTCAGTCCTTGCCCTCCCCCTTTTGTCCTCCCTCACTGGCCTGCCCCTCTCTCCCTCTCTCTCTCTCTCTCTACCTTTTTTGTTTTGAAACTGATTGTCTTCTACCATCACAAAGACACTTGGTTCTGATTGATTAACAGGTAACAAAAGAGGGAGAGCACAGTGTGACTGGGGAGGGGGAGCATCGACGTCGGCGGGCCCCCCCTCTCCCCCGCATCCCGTCGACCGAGCGACCAATCCCGCGAAAGCGAAACGACATGCACGTGAGGCTGTTTGACAGTAAATGCCGAGGTTGTCGCCCTCACGGGATTGATCGTCCGCCGTCGCTTGTTTTTGGTCAAGAAATGGTTTTGGCATGGCAGATATTGCAACCCATACTTTAAAAGAACATGAGAAACACTTGGTCGTTCACAAAGATACAAACACACGCACTCCGTACACAGATTGAAGAGAAGCACGCGGACAGATGAAGCGAGTTCAGGGGTCGGCTCGTGCCTGTGTGCGTCCCTCTGATTAACTCCAAGTGAACAGCCTTGTCTTTGGAAAAGCAGGACGCACAAATCGGCAGGACACGAGCCAGACGACCGCCAAAAGCTGAGAAATGAATGCTATTGATTGGGAGGAGAGGAGTTTGACCTCCCCAAGCGCACACTGCCCCCTACTGTCTGGAGTTATATACATCAAAGAAACGTGAAGGGGGGCGGGGGTTGCAACAACACATGCACACAACCAGTGACGGAAAGTCTAAAAATGACGACCCCCTCCAATGCTGAAAACCCAAATCTTTGTCTGTTGTTTTTTTGTTTTTAAAGCTAAGCAAAATATTCCCACCCTCTCCCAGGTCTTTCCTTTTCTCCTCCTCTCACACAAAATCACAGGTCATTCCTGTTGGTTTCTATACAGTTATACAATATCCATGCACAAAAGGAACAACAACAAAAAAAAAGGACCACCTTTTCAACTAAAGGTGTTGGTCTTCGTTATTCTCTAAGAACATCAGGAGTACTTGAACACATCCGCAATAGTAATTCCGACCCCACCCGAGAGAAAAGACAACTTAAGGGACAGAAGAAAGCGAACAAGAGTGAGATTTTCTCCTTTGGTTTGTTAATCAATTTGGTTTGCAGAAGGACCTTTTCACACGTATGGCAGACCACTTTGGCGCCGTCTTACTCGACCTAGCTTCATTTCAGTTGTCAGTACTTGCTCATCACTGGACTGCGCAATTGTTTGGCGTCATACAAAATAAAGAAGGCGCATAGCATGCGAAACAGAAAGCCACAGATTGCGTCTTTTACCGGCACGTCCTCTAACTAGCTCTGACGGCTAACACCGAAGCAAAATTGTGACACGGAAAAAGGTACGGAGAATACCACCTTTTAGAAGCCACCTTTTAAAAATTTAAATTTTCAGCAAAATTAGCTGTTTGGCCTTGGCACAGGTTTGGTAAATTTTTCACAGGCGCCAAAAACATTTAAAAGAAGCGGGTTCCCCAACTGCAACGTACCGTTTCCCTAAATTGTTGAAACAAACAAAAAAAAATCTGACTTTTTTTGTGCTATCTTTGAAGTAGGACAGCAGGAAGTGAAAAAAGATAACTGCAGGACGACACGGGACGCAAGTGGTCTGAAATTGTGTGAAAATTGTCTCTCTCAATACCTAATCTCGTTTCTTTTTATTCCAATGTTTTGTAACATGGCTCGGAAGGAAACATCTTTCTTCTCTTCTGTCTCTTTTGTGGCCCTCCACAGATTCCACACATTCACCGTGTCTTTTCCTTTTTTATGAAAAACACAAGTACATGCCGTAGCAAAAAACAGCAAACGTACGAGGAGGGGAAAAAAATGAGCAAAAGAAATTCTTCTTTGTTGTTGTTTTTTTTTAACAGTATAAAGCTTCAAGTCACAAGTTCCAAAACTAACTATCATAGTGTCATAGTTTCATAATCATCGTTTATCATTAGCAGTATTATTTTCAGTTTTTAAATTACATAAAGTTTACATGAAAGGTTTTTGAGGTATTTCAGAATTAATTGTCAAACACGTGCCTACCGGCTCTTAGCGCTTGCCGAGGGGGGGTTCGGGGGGGGGGGCTGTATGGATGGACAAGGTCAAAGGGGGGAGGAAAGGCTGTTTGGCTGTTTTTGTGAGTCTTCCACACTTTTAACAGTGCAGCCTCTGTGCTTGCACCAGTGGAGTGAGATGATGAGCTAAGATAACACCATGTACAAAAGCCCTCTGGGCGCCCGGCACCTCTTGCCTTTTTTTTTTTCTTTTTTTTGCCTCCCTCTGTCTCTGTTACACAAAAATATCTCTGATGCGAGAGAGGCAAAAAAATCAAATAAAAGAACCTCTCTCCTCAAAAAAAAAAAAGTCAGCGAAGCACACCGGCGGGAGGGGCGGAGCGGGAGTTTCAGAACACAAAAAGAGTGTGACAGACGAAGGAGCTAACATATCATTTCGATTGAAATAAATAGCGTATAGAGATTGTTTTATAGACTTTCTACATGATAAAGTGCTTGTATTCGAGTGTATCAAGATGGAAAGTCAATACGGGAGAAAATGCTGACGTAGGCCTGTGTCCGTCTCCCGCGTCCCCTCCCCCTTTTACTGTCCATCCAATTATGGGCGCTTTGTTTTGGGGGTGAGGAGTGGGGGGGGGGGGGGTTGTCGGGGAGGGTTTGCTAACAACCTACGTGTGTGTGTGTGTGTGTGTGTGTGTGTGAGAGATTTGTATGGGGTTTATGTGTCCAGTGCAGTCCCACCCGTGGTTGAAGGGAAAAGGCACTCAACTCTGTCCTGCGAGCTGGTCACCTCCTCCGAACGTGGCCAGCTGCAGTCTGACTGCGCTGTTACGACCAACACGTATCGTCGTGTGAGTGTGTGGGTGTGTTTGGGTGCCCCCCCAGGCAGTTTGGGAGCGGGTAGGCTGCAGTATCTTTGGTATTAGTGGCGGTTTCACAAACCACTCAGCTCAGTGAGGTAGCCATCATTGGTTTTCTCACTACAAACATTTTTGCCAGCCCAAGAGCTGATTCGTCATGTATTCAATCCCCCCCCCCTTTTTTTGGTACCACTCTTGTAGCTCGTCCTTTTTTTGCGGCCTTAATTCACTGCTTACAGCAAGGTGAAGTTATGTGTGTTCAACTCCCGTATCCAAGCTCTGCACTACTCTTGACTACATTGTTGGAAATGCTACAGTTGCATCTTAAGACCATACGCTGAAAAGTCCCGAGCTTTATAACAAACACCCCCGCACCACCACCCCTCAAAGGTAATTTTTCTTGGTCCCTTTCTATTGAAGGGCTCCAAAAAAAAAGTACCACAGTTCCGACATAAAGATGTCCAAAAAAAGTCATTTCTTCTCCATCATCTCCCAGTTTCCTTTTCCTCGTGGTAAATGTCTCTTCAGAGTCCATCTGAATGCCAAAATAAAACAAAACAAATGTCTTTCCATAGCCACGTCACTCTTTTTGAAAGTCCTACTTTGTTTTTTTTTTTTTTTTTTTGATTTCTCAACAAGGTGCCTTACTTTATGCACAACAGAGCACAATAGTAACAAGAAATAGAAACTTTGTGTCTATGGTACGAATTGAATACCCGCATCGTTGTAGAGAGAAAAGGGTGAAGGGGAGGTAGAAAAAACAAACAATGAGCGACTTTCTGGACTATTTGCAACACAGACATCCACACGGCTCATCTGGATCATTTTGAGGTTTGTCTTTCAATCCTAATTCAAAGAAAAATCGAAATAATTAAAGCTGATTGTTGATTGCTGTGACGCACACGCATTCTTGTCACCTGTGTGTGAGCCATCTACCGTGTTGTCTGATTGGAATTAAGGCAGTAAAGCATTGGCATAAAAATTATTGTCGCATTTTTGACCGCTTGCGCGTTGGCTACAGCTAACTCCTTTTGTGTGTATTTATGTGTGTGGTTAAGAGATACGGCATGGAAGTAACAGAAGGTCAAGGCCACACTAAAATGAAAAAAAAATCATCTGATGAGGATAGTTCCAAATGTTACAAGAAGGTATGTGATTGTTTTTTATTTTTTTATTTTTATTTTTTAAGAAAGTGAGAAAAGGTGTTTTGGGGGGACAGCGGTTACTACAGTGGACAGCTGACATTGTCTCGCCAGAAAGCTGATTTATGTGTCATACTCCAAGGTTTGAAGTTAAAATAATTTCAGAAGAGCAATCTGATGGCACGCAGCTCAGTGGAATTGCCTGCTGCTGCTAGACACGGTCGACTTTCTTCGATTTTGACTTTTGTTTGTGGTGTCATTATTTTTTTTCTTCCTTTCAGTGTGGCCCAAATACTTCTTTGAATGGGTAAAAAAAAAACGCCTCCCAAAAGAAAAACGAAACCACCGCTGCACCTCCTTTTGTGTGTTGTACCTTTTCCTCCGCTGCTTTATTTGTAAAGCTTTCAAACTTTTTGGTCTGTGTGTCTGTTCTTGATCCCTGCAATTTTCCGGTTGGGTTTGAACCCCCCCCCCCCCCCCCTCGTTTCCGGCTTTGGCTGAAGAGCAACAATGGGGTAATGGCTGCTTATTGATCAATTTGTTGAGCCTCTATCCTCTAAGCTTTGGCCGGCAGGGCGCACTGTGGCTCTGCTCGATCTGTGCAGGCGAGGTGTGCTGCTGTTATATGGGGGCCTTTTGTGTCGCCATCCCCACTGGGTGCTCCTTTTACTCTCCCTATAGAAACCGGACGGATGCCCGAGCGTGTTTTTGTCACTTAGCCGTCGCTTCTGGAGTATCGACCAGAGGAGGGGGAAAACATATAAAATAAATAACCTCCCGCCGGAACAAAGAGCTTGTCTCAGATGTGTCGCCGGGCCTCTCCTGCGGTTGTGGTCAAAGAACTCTGGGCTCAGACTTTACAACGGCAGGCCCTCCAACATCTGTGCAAAAATAAAATAGACCTGGGCCTGGAAGACCTGCCGCCGAGCATCTTAATTTTCACCTTGAGGGAGAGGTCGAGGCCCCCGCTCGCTCTGTCTGCATCGATTCATCTTTTTTTTCCAATTCATTAGTTGGCCGTGTGATCAGGCGGAGCTGCTTTGTGAGATGGCCGGCCATCGGGGAATACCTTTTAGCCGCGTGATGAGAAGTGGGGGGGAGGTACTGCCGACTGCCGAGGCGAGAGAATTGGAAGGCCTTTACGTTGTTTTGGAGGATGACGTCCTCGTCTGTGTGGCGTGGGGCTCGGATAGTAAGGCTATGTGCTGTTGTGTCAGATTTATTGCCGTTCTTCCGTAGAGGGGTGACGTGTCGTGAATCGGGTAGGGGGGGGGAAAAATCAGGATCGGTGGCTACGTCGGTTGTGCCCAGTACTGTCCTACAACAAATACAGAAAAATCTTTGGTGTCTCTTTACTTGATGAGATGCCTTAATGATGATTTTCTTAAAAAAAACAAAAAAAAACTGACCCAGAATCAATGATTGTCCTTGTGTAAGTGGACCTGACCTCACCCCCCGCCCCTCCCATTTAGAGCTTGACATTTTTGACCGACAAAAAAATGATTGCATGGCACGAAGGATTTTTTTCCTTTTTTTTTTGTGTGTGTTGGGCCGTGGGGGGGCAGAGGACGGTCCAGGCCCGGATGGGGCTCTTAATGCCAGTTTGCTACGCCTGCTCGCCCAGGCCTGGATTGCCCCCCCTCCCCCTTCCTTTCAGGCCTTGGAGAAGGTGGTGGCGGAGGTGCCCGGCTGCCCGGCGCCGTGGTCGTCGTGCCAACGGTCCACGCAGCGGCGGCGTGCGTTCATGAAGAAATTGCTGACGGTGCTGAGCTCCAGGCCGAGCTGCTGGGAGATGGTGATCTGCATTTCTTTGGATGGCCGCTTGTTCTCCTTGAAGATGGCGATGAGCGTGCGCCGCTGCAGGTCGGTGAAGACCAAGCGCTGCTTCTTGGGCGCGGTGTTGCGGTCTTTGTGTTGCTCCTGTTCTTTGCGCTTGCAGGCTTGGCGTGGATGGCAGCAGTGGGAGGGATGGGGATGAAAGTGGGAGGCAGAGAGGGGAAAAGAACACAAGGCAAGGTAAGTATACAAAAGTGGCTTACTCTAAAGCTCGGGTCAAGTCGCCGTGCTGTGTGATGAAACAGAAGCCCTTTTCTCACTGGCTCGCTGTCCAAAGTTGCTCAAAAATAACTACGGGGGGGGACATTTTTCCAAATGATTCCTTCATTATGCACAAATTAAACATATTGTAACTCGCGCGTGTAAAGCCATAGGAATGTTTTATTCGCAAACTATTCCAACCGACTATTTCTCAGTTTGGGTCTGGCGCCAGTTTACATATTTACATCTTTATCCATCGTCGCCTGCTAGAATTGTTGTGTGCCAAGCTATTCTCGAGCCTGCAGATGGATTTACGTGAACCATCTCATTCATATCAAAAATCTGTGTGACAACTCATCGGGAATGATTTCGCCCGCCCCCGGGGGTGACTGAACACCAGTTTTGGGAATATATTCTGATTAATATCCAAGACCCATTTGTTCTCGTTATCTGTTAGCGAATGGTTCTTTCTGAATATTAACAACACGAATGGGTGCTAAATAATACCCCAAAGCAGTTCCCTGCCGCCTTCAAGTAAAAAAAATAAAAAACGCATTTAGGTCCTATGCAGAGCCTTCATATTTTCGAGTGTTGGGGAATTTTCTGTCTTCGGACTTAAGAATGCTGCCTGTGTTGTGAGCAACACCAGGCAATGTGAAATGGGCGGAGATAGGACAACAATGGCCGACGTTCTCTTTCGAGGTTGTATTATTGGCAATTTGCATGCTTATGACACAAGGTCAAGCTTCGTTTGTGAAAATTCACCTTTTCTGTTTTGCCTTTTTTTTTTGCCTTATTTTTTAACGAGGAAAAAGTGTGAATTTTGTAAAAATATTTTTCTTCCCAATATTTTCTCCTGACAAATTAATTTGTGTTTTGGGCTGATTTCCGGGGGAAAAAATTATTTTGCCTGGAAGTTGCTCAACTCCCAATGGCTGAGACCAACAACTGAAACTTGAACACAACTTAGTGCTCCAATGGGACAGCCATCCAAAACACACATCGAAATGCATTTTGAATGGATAAAGCAGCTTCTGAAATCACCCCTGACCTCAACCCCATTGAACATATGTGGACTATCCTTAAAAGCTCTGCCCATGGCAGAAAACCAACTCCTTTGAATAAATCATTCTTAACATTGTGCCAATAAGAGTCGTCAAATATTCCGCCAAATTGACACTAAGCCATAAACTTGCTGATGGGAAGCTAAAACGTGTTCAAATATTAACCACTTATTAATGGAATCGTAATTTTGACCGTGTCTCATTTGGAGAAAACTCAAAATAAAGTGGCTGTGAAAAGGCCGCAGAATGTCTTCTGAACAAAATTGCGCTGCGCAGCGGAATAAAATCACATCCCGAACTTGTGCTGCTTGGTGGCAACTGGTTTGAAAGTAACACGGCTCGTAAAGTAGTCCATACGCTGGCGAGAAGAGCTTCTCCAGCTCCACTCTTATCACCTATAAAAGTTGATTTAAAGCAAATCTATGTGCCCTGCCCAGTGGGAATATTCCTTCCATCCTGCCGAGTGCAGACAAGGAGTCAGGCTGCTGCGGGGGGGTTTAAAGAGAGTGGGTGAGTGTAAGGTGGGTGTGGGCAGAGGGAGCGGGGGTGGGGGTGGGGGGACACGCTCCTGCTGCTACTGTTTGATTCAATATTAATGCAGTTTGAGTCACGACGGGGGACCCGAGTGAGCGTTGCACAAAAGTAAGCATTGTGGGATTCAAAATGAGGGCTAAGAAAAGATTGCGCACAACGTGGACAGAGGAGATTTTGTGTAAGGAGAAAACGAAAGAAGGGAGGGAGGGAGGGATAAAGAGGGGCTGGCCAACGGAGGAGAAAAGCAAGATATTGACCCACTTTGCTGTAGGCACCGGCGGTGGAATGGGGGGGCGGGGGGGGGTCTCTCTGCTGGGACTGGGGTCAGACTATCCCCCGCTACCCACCCCGAGCAGGTCTACAGTCTGCTACTTCAAACGGAGCCCAGTGGAGCCCACTCGACTGGGCTCTGAGAGGGTATTTATAACCCAACCTTCCACCCCACCCCCTAAACACGAACACTTGAGACTGGCTCCTCTTCCCCGAACACGAAGCACATTTCAAAACACTCATTTGACGCTCGGGAGTCGGCAGAAAGGCAGAGAAGGCAGGGATTTATACTTAATAGAGTGGTGCATTGTGGGTAGGGGGTGAGGTGGCTGAAGGGGGGCAGTGGCACGCAGGTGTACGAGTGGTGAGCGGGAATGTTAGGGCGCCACCACCTCCGCGGCCGCCACCGGTCCCCCGCCGACCGAGGGATCGAAGCGCGCCTAAACGGGCTGCGCGTCCAAACTCGGCTTCCCTGCTGTCCCGGTTTAAAATGGAAGGCAAAATGGGGGGGGGCGAAGGGCAAAGAATGAGAGAAAAAGATGTCATCCACGTGTGGTCTCCACCTGCTGTCGCCGCCATTGTCTGAACGTCGCCTTCGATCACCCTCTCGCTGCATCCTGGTGCATGTAAAGATGGAATTTGTTCGAACTTGTACACAGGCTGTATTTTGTGTGTGTGTATGTGTGTGTTTGGTGACTTAATGGTCGGGGGAGGGGGTGGGGGTGATTGTGCTGAAGTGGCTGGAGTCAAGCAGTGGCGCTGTGTGTCTAATTACAGTGGAACAGAGCCCATTGATCAGCCATTGCAGTCCAATCTGTTTACGACAGACGTCTAACCTGCACACAGGCCCATCCATCATATTCACGTTGCACATCGACACCGCAGCTATGTATTTATGTATACGGTACTGTACACACACACACACACACACACACACACACACGTATACACCATTTCAAAGCGTTCGTCATTTTTCTCCACCTTGTCCAAAACCCTGCTTCCAGCTGGAGAAAAAGTGCCCCAAAGTATCTTGCTGCCACCACCCTGCTTCATTGTACGTTTGCTGTTCTTTTGGTCATGAGCAGTGTTGTGTTTGCACCAAACATTTTTTGTGGCCAAAACATTCAACCTTGATTTCAGTTAAATGGACCAAACTCTCACAAACCCGGCAAAACTATTGGAAGTAAAGTGCTGTGCCTCAATTACAGTATTAGAACCTGTACAAGGTGGGCAGGAATTCAGGACTCCATTGTTAGTCATATGTCAAAATTTGCTGACTTATTCCATTATTTTGTCACTTGTTTTTGTTTGTTTGTTTGTTTTTACCCACAATACGATTAGCTTTGGCACATGCTTTGCTAATCTTGCAGAAACAATATCAGATATGGTTTTATGCTTCTTTTACCATTGGAAAAAAAAAGTAGATCCTGTGCAATTAGTTCGAGCCCACTCGTGTATATAAAGCCAATGCAGGTTGACGCCTCTGTCTACCACCACAATAATGAACAGTTTTGTTTTGTTTTAATACCTCTAAACTGCTGCATTCGTGTCGTATTGTGTCGCCCCAATCATAGAAATACTCTCACCGCAACATCATTATTGCATTTTGACAGCACTTCAAACAACTTTGTAAATGACGACAAGGCAGCTCATTACGGTGGATGGATCGGTGAATTCCTTTCTAAGTCTTATATCAACAACTTTGGACTGGAGGTGGAAATCAATCACAGGGGAAACTCACGAGAGCGAGCGGGATCACGAGACAGCGATTGCGCAATATGCTGGAAGAAAAAAACCAAACACCTATGGTGCATCATTGAACAAGGACAAAATAAAACACCCCAAAAATTTAATCGCTAGTGAACCGAATGCTATGGTTATACTTTTTAAAAAGATGAAAAAAAGATAAGCACATGTACTTGTGGCAGAGTAAATCTTTCCTCTATTACTGCTGTAAATACCCGAAAAGACCTTTGTCTTGCAAGAAAGAGGAGAGATTGTACAGAGAAAATGAAGGCAACCTGAATGCGGTACACAAGTTCTTCGACTAACACCGCAGCTGCTGTCGCACTTATACTTCACACCTGAACCGCTTCGTGATCATATACAATCGTTCACGGTTCACAAATAACCTTGGTTAATGAGCCACATGCTGCTTCACAAAATCCATATTGACAAGATGCATTCACGCCGATGCCAAGTAGTGAGGTGACTATTTGTAACTCCTGCACTGAACCAAACCTCCATTTTCCTAGGGGACATATTTGTAAGGGGAAAAAGGCATATTGATGCACGTCTAAACTTTAAGAGTTTGTGCGTTCAAATATTTATCTTTGTTTCTAGTTGTATGACATTACAAAAACGTGTTATAGTAATTGAATTATGTTTCGCCTGCACCCTGCCTGCTCTCAAAAACATTCATGCACTGCTAAGATTATCAATGTAGATTTGATCCTTTTCTATATTTATTCTCATGCCTCTCAACCTCTCTTGATCTATTTAGTTGACCCGAGGACCTCTTTCAAGATGCTCCAACCAATCATTCAGGTATACATGCAAACACACACTTATGTAAAAAGTAGAATATGCACGTGTGTGTATGGGGGGGGTGTCTGTGTGTATACATGTGTGTGTGTGTGTATATAATGTGTGTGTGTGTGTGTATATATATATATATATATATATATATATATATATATACACACACACACACAAAACACACACATCCACAAAAGACAATTTGATAGGTTTTCGCAACATGAAAATGGCATTTAGTATTTTTAATGCATGACATATAGTAAAACCATGTTATTTTTCTTTCCAAAAAAATGTATCTCAAATCTTCTGCATTGGTTAAAATCTGAATGTTTTTGTACTTTATTGTTGACGAAAATTACATTTAGGCAATGTCCTTTTTATACGCTATATATATAATTTCCCAAAAAATCTATATTTAAATATATATTTTATGTTTTAAATGTCAATCCTTGACCTTCAGTCCAATATGCATATTTTTGGTATTTTATTGTTTCAAAAGAATGACCTGTATTTTTGCGTATGGATTTATATGAAATATGTTTATAGGTACAATACATGAACCTGTAATGTGTGTGCGTGTGCGTGTGTGTTCCGTAGAGTATTTCATATTCACCGAGTGCCAACGTTCCTCCTGCCCGTTCGTCCACGGCTTGCCACTCGGCCTTTCATCCGCCGGGTGTCGCTCTCGCCACGGCCCTTCTTTGGCAACAGGGGGGCGCCACGATGCGTTGCCTTTGCTACAGGCGCTGGATTTACTAATCAATATCGATCGATCCGGTGAGGAAGGGGGCCCTGATTACTGAACCAAACTCGGCGTAGAAAGGGGGGCCGGTGTGGGGGAAAAAAATCGATCATTGCAGCTTTTAGAGCTCCAGTGGGCACCACCGAGCAGAGGGGGCGGACGTACACAAAGAAGCAGCCGGGACAAGAGCGCGCATTTGTGGCGTTGCAATGCTCCCCGCTGCTCCCTCGGCCCCGGGGGGACTTGTCAGAAACGGCGGTTTATCCCTCGGGCGACATGTTTTTGCGGAATACATTTACTTTTATAACACGATATCATGCATGGGGAAATAAGCAGCGCGATATCGAGTCTTGCGGGAATCGTATTATTATTAATCTTATTGCTTATAATTTAGCCCTGTTGTTCCCCACACACACGCACACACACCGCGACCATGGCATTAATATTCCTCTTCCCAGTGACAAACCGAGCGAGGTTAAGAGAAAGGCACATGGCTGTTCAATAATCGATCGATGGATTCGTGAATAATTCGTGTGTGAAATTCACTTGGTCCAATTAATTATGGCCCGGAGGAGTAGTGGGTGGAGATTCATGGTGGGCAAGACAGCCCCCCATAAAATGGGAGGAAAATAATCGCATATGGAACTCAAAATCTGCCAACAAGTCATACCACACACGTGTAGATTCTTGTAATCTCGGAAAACATTTACAGTAGTGCGCAAACGTCTGACGCAAAGTACCAGTTTTTATCTAAAAAAATGTCATAAATGTAGAAACACTATAACATTGGGAATTGGAAGGTTAACACTGCAAGATAACAATACAATACATCCTGATTTATATAGCGCTTTCACAACAGCAGCAGCTGTAACAAAGCGCTTAACAAAACGGTTAACATAAAGTAAAATAATAAACACAACACATAACATTAAACACTAACGGGGAAAAAATATTAAGTCCCGTTTCAATTAAAACGCACTGCATTGAGGTTAAATCAAAATTGTACCGAACGTAATGTTTAAAATCAAACAGTTCTAAAATACAAACTTAATTTGAATATTGAATTTATCTTGAATACCACTGAACATCTCTCGACTCTTACCATGCATATTCAAAATGTAGGTTACCAAAATTTGTCAACAAGGCAGACTGCGCATGCGGATAGTGACGTCATTCGGGAAATACAGTATATGTACCGTGAGCCTCATCGTTACCCAAACTACACTGGCTGCGTTCGAAATCACTACATCTGCTATATGCCGTTTTTTACTGTCGTGCTGTTTGAATATGTATACTCAGTCCTTATTCCTTCCAAGTGATTATTTTTTCAAACTCATTCAGCCCTTCAAAAAGGGAATGACAATGGTCACCAGTAAAGCCAAATATCCCATGATGCATTGCGCCGATAGAATGACAAATTCAAGCACTGTGGCATGAAAATGTCTACGAAGAACAAAACATCACAGCAGGGCTGTACTGTATATTTAATCCAGAGGGGTCCGCAATAAGGGCCCTAGGGCCATTTGTGGCCCGCCACCCATTTTTCAGTGCAAGCGACATGACAAAAAAAACAACTAAAAATTACATTTGACATGGGCCATAAGGTTAACTAAAATAGGTTAAAGTGGGCATGGTGAGAAGGGAGGGTGTCAGAAAAATAGGTGCCATTACTATAATTCCATTTTAGAGGCAAAAATAGTTTATTCCACTTTGTGCTCTGTGACTGATTTCTGAAGATGTCACATGAATGATTCCCAAGTAAATGTTGAACAAATTATCACTTTTTTTGGTTCTGAATGGGGAGATCGGATTAGGCTGCTGTCACTGAGCTGGATCTACTCTGTGAGATAGATGGCCACCCTAAAAACTTCAACTATTTGCCTTAACACCTTCCTTTAACAGAAAGGTGATGAAATGCATTCATCTTCCGAACCGCTTGATCCTCACTAGGGTCGCGGGGGGTGCTGGAGCCTATCCCAGCCGTCTCCGGGGACAACCTGAATCGGTTGCCAGCCAATCGCAGGGCACACAGAGACGAACAACCATCCATGCCCATATTCACACCTAGGGACAATTTAGAGTGTTCAATCAGCCTACCATGCATGTCTTTGGAATGTGGGAGGAAACCGGAGCACCCGGAGAAAACCCACGCAAGGCCGGGGAGAACATGTAAACTCCACACAGGGAGGCCAGAGCTGGAATCGAACCTGGTACCTCTGCACTGTGAAGTTGACGTGCTAACCACTGGACTACCGGGCCGCCCGGTGATGAAATTAAATAGACAATATCAACATGATATTATTGTCGGCTTAACTAACGTTAGCGTGTCTCAAAAAATTGGAGGATTAGAAAGTGGCCCCTTCATCCTTCCATTTTTCTGTATACGGCCCTCACACAAAAAATGTTTGGAGACCCCTGACTTAATTTAAAACAGGATAGGGATTGTTACTCTTTAGTTAACCAAAAAATCCAGTAGAAACCAATTATTCTTTTTCATACAACTTGAGGGAATGAAACTTGGAGAATATCGAACACCGGGCATTACCTTGACTTACGACCACTTCACACAATACAAAGTTACAAGGACGCTTCAGCGCTCTACCGCTAGGTGGCGGCAGCAAACGTGACCACATGCAGTGACCGTCATTGCGCATTGATGTCCTCGCAGTGGAACAACACTCAGTTGGGGGCACTAACCCACTAAGAAGAAAGGACAAAACATTAGATAAATTTGTGTTTATACAAGGTTTAGCGTTTTTTGGCATGAGCTACTGTGTTTTTATATGGCACAGTACTGCTGAGTGCAAATTTTCTTGTTAAAAAAAATCACCTATTTGCAGATTTATTTTCTCCAATATTTTTCGTTTTTAGTATAGTTTTTTTGGGTGGGTGGGGGGTGAAAACTCACGAATAATTATTTTTATCCATCCATTTTCTAATCCGCTTACCCTCACAAGGGTCGCGGGCGTGCTAGAACCTATCCCAGCTGTCTTCGGGCAGTCGGCAGGGTACACCCTGAACTGGTAGCCAGTCAATCGCAGGGCAAACTTAGATGAACAACCATCCATGCTCATAATCACACCTAGGGACAATTTTGAGTGTTCCGTGAGCCTGCGGAATCTCTCTCTCTCTCTCTCTCTCTCTCTCTCTCTCTCTCTCTCTCTCTCTCTCTCTCTCTCTCTATACATATATATATATATATTTATATAATATAAAATATGTATGTGTGTATAAAATTCATGGAAATTATCATGACTCTCAAATATTGGCGCGATCGTAAATGAAGAGGGGTCCACTGTAGTTTATTGCAGAATACATTTTAACTCCACAGATGTGTGTGAGTTTTTTTCTTCTTTTTCCCCGCTTCTTTTTCTTCATTTGAAAGGCATTCTGCAAGTTTGGTCTGATCAATTCCGTGCATGGGACGCAGTTTGCCCAAGTAGCGTTATGCGCGCGTGCGTGTGCGTGTGTGTATGGGTGTGTGTGTGTCAGTCAGGCAGACGTGCAGGCTGCAGGCCAAAAAGGCGGGCCAAGAAAAATCCTCGCAGCTCAATAGCGACCGCGTGTAATGAGTGCGAATTGGCGTTAATGCACTGATAACGGGACACAATTTGTTGCTTGGCCCTCCTGCAAGGCATTGCTCCTCCAACTCCTCCACGCGCGCTCGTCGCTAAATAAGGTCGCCAGAATATTAGAAACAGCTCCCAGGTGTGTGTGTGTGTGTGTGTGCACGTGTGTGTGTGGGGGGCGTGTTCTTTGTACTTTATTAGCAGCCCTGTGGTGCATGCACTAATGAGCGCCGCAATCGGCGCCCGAGTAATTAAATGCACTCGAGCGTTTTGAGGGAGTCTGTTTTTTAAGAAGCGCGATGATTATGACTATTACCGGCGCTTTAATTGCACATCTTGCAGCCATTCGTTTCCAACTCGCGTCTTATGTGAGATTAAACATTGATTTCGTCCACTTCATTTCTTTTAAGCAGCTACGCGTGATGAACGTTCGCGTTGAAACGCGCGTGTACGATTGCACGTTCGGATTTTCAACCAAATGGTCACGATGGAAGATGTGGTTCAAAGTTCTTTCGTAAATTAAGGAAGTTATATCAAAGTTGATGCGCAGGTGAATTTGCCAATATTAGAGTCGCAGCAAATGTGTGCAGCGTTTATACGAATTATAAAAGTGGAATTGCAGGAAAATCTTTTCTATAATAAAAATATTCGCTCGGTGTATTCACGTGTTCACATTTTCTATTTGTACAAAAATACCAAAAATACGCGCACATTTTTATTTAGTCTCACAACCCAAAATCCGTCACTTTTTTAAAATTAATGTCCGGACATGTTCAAATCATCGCCAAGGATAAAAACAAACCTATTTTGATTTGTCTCCCAGACGTGCGCGCGCACCCCGTGAATGAGTCCCACAAATAAATCGATTATCAGAAAGCAGACGGGCAAAACGAAGAACAAAAATTTAGATTTAAATAACGTGTCATGCCGAGTGCGTTTGCGTGGACGTGGATTCATTTCCCAATCGATTTCACACTCATTTTGCTCTTTTTGTCCGTGCGCGCGCGTGTGTCTTTGTGAAAACAAAGCTAGTAAATTGCTAAATTATTCTTTCATTTTAAATAGGACGGCTTCAAAAAAAATATTTGAAGGTTTATCGTGGCAAGTGTGACTTGCTCATTTGTAAAACTGTCTTGGAAATTGTTTATTTTGCGGTATCATCGTGCAAGTTGTAAAATGTCTAAAGAGAACGCGTGACAACATGCGGAAGACTTGAATTGAAACACACGCACGCACGCGCACAAACGTTCAATCTTCTCTGGAGATTTCCAGAGTTAATACCGAATGAAACTGCCTTTCGAAAACTGGCACCGCTCAATTGGACTGGATCCTTTTGTTCTATTAAACAAGCCATTATCGGCCCTTTATTAACCGACGTGGCCTATTAACTGTGCCAGATAAGCAGACAACACACCGACCACAATATTAGGTACATCTAACGTCATTCCAAATTACAAGTGCTAGATTAAAAAAAAATACGGGAAAACCCTGCCTTGATAAAAACGATTTCTAACGATCTATTTATGAGGATTTGTAATATCTCGGTGGCCTGTGTGTGTGTGTGTGTGTGTGTGTGTGTGTGTGCGTGCGTGTGTGTGCGTGTGTGTGTGTGTGAGTGTGAGAAGTTTCCAACATGATATGCCATGCAAATTAGCTTTTGCGCCAAACCTCTTTGACTTTCGCTCCGTTTTTCTGCATACTCCCAAAAATGTACGCCAAGACGTGGATATTTAATATTTTCACGGGTGACAGTCATACATCCCGCACAGCTAAAGAATTCGGCGCTATCTCAGGCTCGCATAACAGAACCTGCGTGGCACAGTTTAATTGCACGACTACCCCCCCCCCACCCCCCACTTACCTTTTTCTTGCATGCATGCGCGTTCTTTACACTGTGATTCTGATTGAGCGCCCTGTGTCAAAACTCACGACTTTTTTTTAAACACACACACACCAAACATGCGCCACAAGGACGAATAACCAGATTGAATTATGATTATCTCGTCTTCTTTGTGTATATTTGCCTGGGAAATAAGTGCGCGTGCGCGTGTGCGGGCATTAACCCTTTTGAGGCTATCCGCGTGCATTCAGTGGACTCTGGCAGCAATTTGATTTAAAGGTCATTCTCTCCTATCGATCCGCTTTGGCGGGGGGGGGGGGGGTGCGGGGGAGGGGGCGTAGGAATTGATCATGTGAAATAAAAGAGACCGTATGGGAGACTGTACAGAGTCCAGACCTCCTCGGTTGCATTTGTAATTGTCGGTGCGCGCGGCGGCGGCGGCCCCCGAGTGCGAATTGGAGCGAGAACGTGGGAGAGAGCGCGTGCGACTCGACTCGGCCCCGCACACCAGTTTGACTTTCTATTAGAATCGCATTAGTTTTGAATAATAGGCACGACCCCATGCATGAGAGCGGTGTGGGATGCATAACGAATAAGTTCAATGCTCGTGAACTTTGGATCCGAAGAAAGCAGGAGGAGAAAAAAAAGGTTGCAATGTTGTTTGACGTCACGTCCTGAACTGCGGGCGGCGGTTAATGGAGAAATGGTGTCTGCGTGAAATTGGTGGGTGGGAGTAAAAGGGGTGTTAAGGGAGGGGGTTGCGTGGCTCGGCTCCAGGGATGGAAAGCAGAGGTCAGGGAATGGAAATCGATACATATTCAGGGCTAGCCACATCGGCTTCCTAACTAACAATGTGTGGCCGCAAGAGCCACTCACAAGCTTGCTCGCATCCGCGCCGAGGGAGCAGGAATCTCACGCGTGCACTTCCGCTTTGCGCGTATAAGAAGAATGACTGTGTCAGTTCAATTCTAAATACAGCACATACACAGCGCGTTCTGTCCCCAACCTTTTTTGGGGTACCATCAAATAGGAAAATGCACATTGCAATAAAGTACATTGGTCATAGAACTAGTTTCTAATTGCAATTAGTTGTCCGAAATGTCCTACCCGACCATAGCAATATTGCCCCCCCCATCCCAGTTAAACATCAACGTTAAAAAAAAACACCAAAAAAAACTGACGTTGAGCTCAACGACTTTGGACGGCAGTTGACAATGAATGGAGCACATCCGTCCTGAATTCTTTATCATCAATTTGTCCCTCTCTTTCATAGCATCAAATTGCTTGTGTGAAATGCTAGGATGGGGAAAAATGTCAACAATAAACAAAAAGAAATGTGCTTGCCTTTTGCAGCCTTTCTACTATGGCTAATTACAAGGCCCTGTCCGACATTATACAATACAATAAAATACATGCTGATTTATATAGTATGTCCATTTGACGTTCGCACTACGTGTACCTAAACAAAGAAGCCACAAACAATGCAGCCAGATATTTTTATGACCAGTGTTGCCAGCTTATTGGAAAAAAAAATGTTCTATTTGTTGCTTAAAGGGTCACAACACGAAACATCAATGCGCGTTAGTTTCCTATTAGTCCATCTATGGGCTTTTGCATTGTTTGACTTTCGGCAGACAAAATGTTTGGTTGAATACAAAACGATTCTGTTTTTTTCCCCCCAGTAAACCTCAAGTCGGAGTCTCAATAAACAGCTTGAGGCAAGTACTCAGCCTACGCATTGAAGAATTGTTCACTATCTACCAAAGTGCTCCTTGTTATGAAGTTTGCTGACCCCATCCAGCGCATGAAACTCAAGACCAAGAATTTGTACGAGCGACAGCTGGAATCTCAAAGAATTTGTAAGTTGAGGTACTACTGCATACCTGTACATCTTTGCAACTAAACTTGAAATCTTACGTAACAAGAAGAGTTGTCGCTGATCTGATGCCTTCTTTAGAGGTAGCAAATGAGATGAACCTGACTCAAGAGCGCCTCTGTTGGTTGCATCAATCAATTACACCAAGGGCTGATTTGAGGATTAGAAATTTCAGTTTGTTGATAGATTTGGTGCCTGACCGCAATGAGGGTGGGGGGGTGGTATTTAATTAATTTGAATAGTTTGGGCTTCGAGGAGCTCTTACATCACATAAAAAAACAACGTCAAGTTCCAAATTCTTCACTAGTCGTTAATAAATGCCACATTTACAGTACAGGATGACACTGGGGTGGATTTTCACCCCCCTCTCACGCCACTCCCACAGGAAAAATCCCAGTCTTGTTCTAGAGACTTTCAAATTGGCTGCTCATATCTGTGTAAATTATATTTTTAAAAATTCCCACTGGATAATCCCACTCCTGTGTGTTCCCGCGAACATTTAACCTGTACCGTCCCAATCCTGTGATTAAATGTCAAGTTGACTCCTCCCAACCCGTGGGAATCCCCTCCAAAATGTCACCCTGACAATTGCGTTCATATTGAGAAACAGGAAACTCATTGAATCTTGTTCCCCATCGATTCGAACTGAATTGACCTGAATTGAATCGTCCCACTTTAACCCTTTCACGCACCCTGTAACCTGAAAACATGATAAACTGTCCAATGTAGTAACCGCTTTCCCAGAAAGGGTTCCAAAAATGTACCATCCTTGTGTCAAATTGTCTTTTATAGAAGAGATACACACTCCTATGTGTGCCCTTACTACAAATGTGCCTGTTTGGAACCCAATTTGTCTCCCTACCCTAGTTGATGGACTCCTGCTGTCGCCCTCATTTCAACACTGTGCGAATCTTGAGACTCCAAGGTGAAGTTTTTTTCGAGTTACTCTTTTCCAGAGCAAAAGATTGGAGCCAAAGTTGGTTCCTTGATGGGGTTTTGGGGGGAATGAGTTCAAAATTGTGTTCCACTTTTGTATTGGTTTCCAAGCACGTGCACAATTTCTCAGAAAAGGGGGCTTTATCTTTCATGTGTGATTGTTTCCTTATTATTTAGTATCGCTGGAGTATTGGAAAACACCCAATTTGCCTCGGTACACTACGAAAGATACAATGGCATACTTCCTCCCTGTCCAATTTGTTTTGTACCACCAGTTTGTCAAATAAAGATCTCTCTCCTATTTGGAGTCCACATCCATCGGTGGGTTCCATCAGCGAGATCATCACGCGTCGTGAAACAGCCTCGGGGGTTTGACCTGCGGTAAAATGAGCGCCTCTGCTTTCCCACAAGCGGCTTTGTAAGGTTGTACACCAAGGCGTGTCTCTTTCGCTACTTGCATCGCGCGCCGGCCGACTCGCTGGGTGAGCGCTTAACGAACGACGAGGCTCCCAAACCGCAGCCGCGCCGTTTACTCCCATGCCTCCCCACCGCCGCCATCAATTATTAAAGAGGAGCGATCGATCATCTCGCCAGCTTACATTCAGATTTATTAATAGATTTTTTTGTTGCATCAATCATAGTAAATGTATACGTTATATCCAATTAGAAGCCATGCCTTGTCAAGGCTCCAAAAGAAGAAGTGCTGATTGTTTATTTTGTGATCAGCTCAGTTTGGATCTACTCGGATCCATGTTGTGATCGACACCATTGTGGATTGCGCTATTGATCCACGGCTGGGAGCTGTTGGATGAAATAATTGTGTTTCGGGCCTACAAGAATGCGATTAACCATGTGTTGAGGCAGCGAGAGTTCGCCACCTTGAACTGTCCTTAAACTGAAGGGCAAAAAAACGGAGGGGGAAGGGGGGGGGGGGTCGCCTCCACAGACTCGTTCAGCACCACGGAAAGCATTACAGACTCAAACTACGCGCTTTCTAATAGGTCATAAAATCAAGTTACTAGACTGTAACGCTTTTAATGGAATAAGGGCAACGATTGCCGGCGACTTTTAATTGCCAGTGTGTGGCGGATGTGCATAAGGGGTGTAGTCCACTGAATAAAGGCCCCTCATTCTCCTCCTAAATAATGCCCGCCGCCCCTCCTTGCAACCTTTTTTTTTTTTTTTTTTGTCCAGCGAATCCTGACCTAAGCGCCCTGGAACGTGCCTCGGCCATTCATATGCAAATGAATGCCAACTGTGCTTTTTTTGTTGTTGAAGGTTTATTGGCAAGAATGCGTGTGTGTGTAGAGTAGAGGAATGAAAATAGTTGCAACAGGGAAATGAAATGGAGACAATAACACTGCTGTGTATGGAATAAACGTACAAAAAGGGGTGGGTACCTTTTGGATATAAATGGATGAAAAAAATGAATGAATTATGCACATTTGTGGGTTCAATTAATCGACACCATTAATACTTTGGTGGTATAAAATCGACAAATTGTTTTATGATCCTGAAAGAAACGTAGACCAAGGTAAATAATCATATATCAATAATCATTTTTTTTTTTTTTAACCTCATGTTTGATAGATGTTGGTGGTGACAACAAGTTTTGGAGCTGTTATGCTTCATCTTGAACTTGAACCTTAGACTAGGTGGAAGGAATTACGAACTGTTCCAAACAGGTACTCAACGGTCAGGCTTCTGCTCAAAGGCAAAAACATGTCAGGGAAAGCCTACTAGAACTCCTAAACTTGATTTGGAGTTAGTCAGAGCTCGGTGAACAATTTAAATGGTGGCAGGTGTGTCCTGACTCCCATTGAAGATGACTTTGAATGTGAGTGGTTGGTTCTAAGCCACATCTCACTCATAAGAGGGTGTGTGCACTTGTGCAACTCAATTTCTTCATTTTTTTTCCCCCATCTTCAAAAGGTTTTTTTTTCAATTTAGTTGCACTTTTCATAGGTTACATAAATGGTGGGAAAAGGTCTGAAATTATATGTCTTTGTCTCGTTTTTTTTTTCATATCACAAAAACATTGTTGCCTTTGAGCAGAGTGTGTAAACTTTTAGGTTGCCCACCACAGATATTTATTCTTTCCCAGGCTTTTCTACGCTTTAAGTATGAATAATGTTTTTTTTAAATGATGCAATGATTAAACAAATGTTTACTATCATGAATAATTTGTGAGGTGAATGTGGTTTGATTGTTTTTACAATTGTCTGTCAAGCCATACGGCACATGAGTCAATTGGGTTATTTCCTATTTTGCTTCCCAACCATAACCTAATTTGACTTCCTAAATGTATGTAGAAAAAAATGATACAGTGATTGAACCACTGTTGAATATTTCGCCCCCAACTGTGATTTGGAACCAATGGGTGGGTGTTGCCCATTTCAGAAGTTGACTTCTGCAGCCCTGTTCTTTTTTTTTTTTTTCTTCGACACGACTCCAAAAGATCTTTTAATACATTTCCCAACCAAACCAAATATATATCTCAAAAATAAAAAAGCGAGGCAAATGATATATTATGAGTATTTGTGGGTTACATGTGCTTTGATATGTTTTTCAAATTGCCCCACCATTGATATATAACACCTCTAAAGAACAAATGGAGGCAATTGTACGTCGCGATCCTTCTTTAGTGCAAACATCTTTTTAAAATAAATGACACTCCCGGTGATATTTCCTGAAAATCTAAGTTCAGGAAGAGCCATAAAAAAAAGACACATTTGGAACAGACCACACATAAAAGAAATGAAACACTGTGACAACGCTATCAGAGAAATCGTTTTTTTTTTTTTTTTTTTAAATAGCAGCTGTTTTTTTACTACAGCCCCTCCACCCCCTGTGCACCCCCTCCCCTTTACATCTACAATACACCCCTCTCATTCTCCTGCAGGGGAGAGACCAATGGGAGAGAGTGCTGAGGCGGGATAATTGATAGATGCACTGGCTATCCTTATCGATCAGGCCCGTATTGATCCCACCAAATACATTGAGATGGAGTGTGGAATTCAACACAGATGCAAAAGACGAATTGTTTTCGCCGTTAATGCCTCCTTTAAACGTCTCTTCCAATGCCGTGTCTTGTTTACATCAAAGCCGCTATTCATTCGTGGATCAAATGTAAAAACGGGGTCTTCTTTTAAGAAAGGTGCATCTATGTATTTTGTTTGTTCGTTTGTTTGTTTGTATTACTTGCTGAGGGTCTGCATGAGGACTGCATTGGCGCCTCTGGGTGTTTGCTCCATTAGTCGTGAAGGGCATGCACAGTCCCCCGAAAACGAGGCATGTCTACTCGCACAGTATTCGTGTGTGTGTGTGTGTGTGTGTGTGTGTGTGTGTGTGTGCATGCATGTACAGACAGTGGCATTTTCGCATTAGCTAAGCAGGGCAGCTTGCATTGATTTGTGCGACTGTGATGAATTTGGAATAGTAATTTGAAGTTATTGATTGATGTGGCCCAGCGAGCCTCACTTTCAGCATAGTGCACCCCCACCTCTCTCTCTCTCTCTCTCTCTCTCTCTCTCACACACACACACACACACACACACACGGGGCCCATGCATGCACCCAGGGTAACGCTAATTTTAAATGCAATCAGTCAAATAATTCCCCCCCCAGCACGGATTTGCATACAGGCCATTTGTCATTTTGTCCCTATATGGGCGCCATTTTGGCTCTTGGTCGTTCACAAAAACAAGCAAAATAAAAACAACCTTTTTTTGTTTTTTTTTTTTTTTTTGCGTTCGTTCAAGGTAATAGATTTAAGCACACCTCAGCACCACCTTGTCTTCACCCCCACGACGGATATTGGCGGCTTTTATCCCTTATATAGAGTGTTGAAGATATAAAAGCCCGCACAGCCCAATTAGCTTTAACTGCGGTGGCACTTAAAGAGACAATTGCGGGTCGGCGTTTAAATCTTTATTTACCAGAAACCCCAGCCGAAAAAAAACCGCGCCGAGAAACAATTTACATGCCAATTAAGTGCTTTTCAATAAGGCATCGACTGGAACTAAAATATGCCACTATAGCCTGCCTTAATTGAAGTGTTGCCTTGAAAAACGACTCACAAAAAAAAAAAAAAAACAAGGGAGGGGGTGATTGACGTCTAACGGGTCTTTTACACCAAAGAGGCGTCGATGAGAGCTTTTAAGCTCAGCTCGAGTGTTTTTATTTAAGTCTTCGTCGACGAGAACGATGGGGAGACGTGTTTATGTGCACACACGAAAAGCAACAGAGGAGGACTTGAGGGGGGTTTCCGACAAAAACGGCTCCTCGTTTTTGAAGAGAATGCGCGCATCTGTTTTTGGCTGCCTTGATCCAAATCGATCATTTATCAGAGCGCCACTCTGAGAGGGGACGCCTGGACCTAAAGTATTGATCCACGGGAGGTCATGCACCCCCCTCGTGCTCCCCCCTCACCAGCTTCATCTCTTCGAGGCCATCCTTATTTGCAAAGATGCATTTATTTTTTATGGGTGAGTGGGGGGGGGCAAAACCAAATTTGTTTGCAGTCCAATTTATTCGTATTTAATGAGTTGCGCGTTTGGGGAAGAGCGTAAAATGCGTGCGTGAAATTGATGCCAACTTGCGCAAATCAAACTCACCCCCTCACCCCCGTCAGTCTGTTTACAGCATCAATCAAACAGAAGGCCAACATTTAACTCCCTTCAACCAAGTTTGACTCGATAGAATCGACTAATAACTCGCAGTAATGTCCGTTTGACTGCCATCGACAGTCTCGCCACATTGACTTTGGATTGATCCGGTTGGGGAGCCGCTGCTGTTGAAGTGGGGCCGCCTCGTCACTCACCTGCAAGCCTCAGCGCCGACATCCGCTGGAATTCGGGCTCCTGCAGCCACTTCCACATCCTCCGGAAGGTCTCGCGGCCCGACTTGAGTTTACTCCACGGTTTAGGGTTCCGCAGCAGGTCGGACAGGGTGCCCTGCGAGCGGCACAAGATCCTCTGGGCGAAGATGGCCTGCGGGATGCTGTAGCGCTTGAGCTCGGCCGTTATTCGCTGCGCCACCTCCTTGGTGTTGATCTCCTCCACCTGGCCGGACCCGCCCCCCTGCGCGCCCCCTACCACCGCCTGCCGATCCCGCTCCGACAGCATCGAGCCGTTGGCCTGAGAGTGCGGGTGGCTGTGGTGGTGGATGCCGTTGAGGGACGTCATGAGGCCGGCGCCGTGACCGCCGAGCCCCCGCGCCAGGTGCTCCTCGCCCCTCGACAGCATGGCGGCGTGGGAATCGAACCCACCCGCAGAGAGCATCTTGTCGTTGGAGAGGTGAGCTCCGGGCCCGTAGGCGCCGAGGGACTGCTGGGAGCCGTGCAAGGGTCCGAGGCCGTTGGAAAGGGGAGACAGCGACTGGCCCATGCCGGACATGTCCTTGGGGTAGTGGCCGTACAGGTTGCTCATGGAAGCGAGGCTGCGGTCGTCCCGCATGAGCGTGAAGCTGCCGCTCACGTTGCCCGCCGCCAGCCGCTGGTGCGCCGGGTGGTGGTGATGCGCGTGCGGGTGCGGGTGGTGGAACTTCTCCGACACGGTGGAGATGGGCGGCAGGTGCTGCAGCGGCGTCAAGGTGGTGTAGGTGCTGCTCAGGCTCATCCCCCCCGAGTCGCACGACATGCTCATGGCCGGGTGCAAGGGACCGGAGAGCGCGTGGTCGGCGCGATAGTCGCCCGCGCCCTCCAAGATGGAGGCCATGCTGGACACCATGGCCGAGCGGCCGTGGGACGACACCAAGTTCCGGTGCGACGTCGCCGACGGCTGCCGCGCGTGGTGGGGGGAGTTCATGAGGTCCCCGCTTTGGTGGGAGTGAGCCACGCCGTGCAGGTTGCCAATGTTCTCCATTGTAAGCTCCATGTTTGGGGGAGGAAATAAAGAGGGGGGGATCTTTAATTCCACCCCGCTCGAACGGACGGACGCACGCACGCACACACACGCACACGCGCTCTGTCTGGTCTCGCTCCTCTCCTTTCCTTGCCGATAAATTGTGAACGATTTCAAAGCCGAGCCATTGATTGCGGTTGTTTGTCTGCAGTCAATCCAGCATGGTCCTCTCTCTCCTAGTGGCGCCAACCTCTGCTCGTTTTCCTCTTCTCTCTCTCTCGCTCTCTCTCTCTCTGTGCGTGTGGACGTTCACATCAGAGCAGCCAGCCAGTGCGCATGTGCGCGCCCCCGTGTGCGTATCCTCGAACGCGCGCGCTCTCGGTAAGGGGATGGACCTGACGTCACGCCGACGTGTCCAACTGATTGGGTTGCGTACGGGGAACTCGAACTCCAGCCCTCAAGATTGCATTAGGCAGCAGCGTCGGCGTCCGTGATGATAAACAAAACGAAAAAAAAGGTACAGTCTTGAGCAACATTTACTTTAAGGAGGATAACGGCAGGATTCTTCCTTGTTGTTTTGTGATAAAATGCAGAGTGCCACGTGTTCTGCGTGTGAAAGGTTAAATATTAATAACGCCAGGCCACGTGGAGTTTCAACATTCGATAGTTCTCGTCGCAGTGCCTTTAATCACCAACACCGTGCATCATTTATTCATGCTAAAAAGTGAATATTGAATTTTCGAGATGCATGCAAGATGATTTGTGTGTAGGTGCTTAATGCGTGACATTGAATGCACAAAGCCCGACCTTTAACCACCACGTATTTTAAGCACAGCAAACACTCAATTGGAATGCTCGGGCAGAGCGGGCCTTGGGCGCATAGCAGGGACATGGCAACACATCTCCGACGATGTTAAATTGAGGTTATTGTGCAACATTTTAGTGTCTGGTATCACCACCAGTTTCAAATCCCCACTCCAGGTATTATATTCGATATTATATTCTAAAATGATCCTTTGTTAATTCCTCACTTGAAGTGCAGCGTCCAAATTTTGAGTTAATAATATGTTTTCAAAGGGGCAGCTCAGTGATCTACTGGTTAACATGTCCACCTCACTGGGCAGAGGTTCAGGATTCGATTCATTCCTGTGTAGGGTTTGCATGTCCCCCCCCCCCCACCTCCTACCTGCATTGGTTTTCTCCAGGTACTCCAGTTTCCTCCCACATCTTCTAAGATAAAGTGTAGAATTCAAAATGTAAACATAATCAGTAAGACATAGAGGGAGACTTTGCCTGAGTGTGCATCTAAAGGGAGTGCTTGATAAGTGTTTAGTTTTTTCTTTGGCTTTTTTTGGTAAAACCCACAAGAACATTGGACCACAAGCATCTTATCAATCTCATCAGTTTCAAAATAATTCAGTAGTTATTATGGGGTTTTCATTCTTTGGCAAAAGGGTACGAGCAATTTTTCCTGTGACATCCGGACAAAACAAAGAACACTGTGCCGACTGTGAAACAAACAACAGGTTCATTTCTGGGGCTGCTTTGCTAAAACCAGCACAAGGTGTCTTATGCTGGGTCCAAAACAAACAACAACAACAAATCTATGTATCTTGAGCCTAAGGTGCGGCCCACTGTAAGATAGCTCGGTTACTGTTGAAAGTCATTCAACAGGATACAGTCACAGACAAGATAATTCTCTTCCTGATTTTCATTTGTTCGTTTCCAGTATTTTTTGTTGTTGTTGTTTATTTTTGTTTTTGTCAGTTTCAAGCTTTTGTAGTGATCTTTGTGGATTTTCTTTCTTTCATGAACAGAGAGGCACCAAAAGATTTGTCCACGGAAACTTGGGGACTGAATGCAAGCATCTTTCTTTCCTCCGCTCCATTACATGTCTGTCGAGTGTCTTCAAAAGGGTGAGTAGTTTGGCTTTCAAAGTTTCTGTATCTAGATAAATGTTTTAAGTACAAAGTAGATTACTTTTTAAAACGTATCTGGATTCAGCTGATTTTATTTCGTGCAACCACTTGACGAAATGAAGTTGAATAAATACAAAACAACATTTTTTTCCCAGCATGACACACCTGCGATTGCAAAATTGTGTATCTGAGAAATATCCTTCGAATGCCTTCGAAAGATGAGCGGTTTTTTTACTTTGTTAGTTTCACACTCCTCTGATTAACTTACACTTGTGTGCCGGTTACAAAGGCTCCAAATGCTGATGTTACTTTTTAAATCACGCAGAAATGATGGCGACAGTTTCAACCTGGAAAAAAAAACATATTTTTTTTCTGATGGAGGAAAGTAGTTTCAGAACAACTTTGAAAGTCAACCGACAGAGTCATGTGCCGATTCATGTTCCATTTCGGAGGTTCCTTATACGAAAGTCGCTGCTGGCTGACGTCAATCCAGGTCAGTGATCCATCACTGTCGAAGTGTGTATGGATCAGGAGGTGCGTCAATATAGCCTATTGGAAGGTGTGTGTGTGTGTGTGTGTGGGGGGGGTATTCGTATAGATGCAGCAACACGTATGGGGATGGAGGAAATGGATTACGCATGTACAAGGCTGGTGAATGAGGGAGCTATAAATGTGCTCCGGATGTTGTCGTGCATTTCTTTGTCGAGAGGCTGAAACACTCACCTGTCAATATACTCTAACACAGGATTGGGTGCATGGGGAAACAGTCATCCAGTGCTCTGAGGACCAGACTACATTTGGGTAAAAATGTTCATTCAGGGCGGCCCGGTAGTCCAGTGGTTAGCACGTCGACTTCACAGTGCAGAGGTACAGAGACACCCTAGACTGTTTGCCAGTCAATCGGAGGGCACATGCAGACAAGCTTTCAGACTTACATTCGCACAGGGCTGCATGGAAGAAATGCTCACCAATGCAGTCTTGTTTGCTTGGTTCTGATTCTATATGCACTAAGAAATGCTGGGTTGTTTTCCTAATCCACTCGTTGGGCAGCTGTGGATTCTTTGGAGATTGATTACATTTTACACAAGGTTGGGTTTATGATTTTGAGCCAGCAGATTGGGTTGAAGTTTGGATTGCAGGGAGGCCTAAAGAGCTGAATCTCGTTGCCATTTTTGGAGTTTGTTGGGTCGGTCCCTTTTTGACCCCATTTGGGTTATTTATGACACAACTGTTTTTAGAGTGGTCCAGTGGTCAAATTCACAGTGCAGAGGTACCAGGTTCAATTCCAGCTCCGGCTTCTGTGTGTGGAATTTGCATATTCTCCCCGGGCTTGCGTGGGTTTTCTCCGGGTCCTCCGGTTCCCTCCCACATTCCAAAAACATGCATGGCAAGCTGATTGAACACTCAATATTGTCCCTAGGTGTGAGTGTGAGCGTGGATGGTTGTTCGTCTCTGTGTGCCCTGCGAGTGGCTGGCAAACGGTTCAGGGTGTCCCTCGCCTACTGCCCGAAGATGGCTGGGATAGGCTCCGGCACCCACCGCGACCCTTGTGGGGATAAAGCGGATTGGAAAATGAATCGATGGATGTTTTTAGAGTGCATTGGTTGGTAACTAATTAGGATTGTTAGATTTTACCCCTTGTAGGATCAAAATCATCTTGACTCAATGTTGTGGATCAAATCCTTGTTCTCAATAAAAACAAGCATCTCTCCCTTTTGTACCCACAAATGGGTTGGCTTCACACTTAAAACTGCAGGGTCAAAAAAGACTCAATGTTGGGGTCAAAAATTGGGCCAACACGCTACTTGGATCAGTTTGACACAACTTTCTGGGTTGTTTTCCACAATTCTTTTTTTTTTTTTTTTTTTTAAATAAAACTACTCCATAAAAGGGTTGTTCAACAACTCCAACAGAGCTCAAATTGAGCCATGCAGCGAGTCCGTCTATTTTTATTTGTATTGTTTATTTTATTTATTTATTTGTGTCTTTACTTTTGACCAAAATTGGGTGATTTTTGAACGAACAGTTTTTTTTCAGTGTATCATTCATTTTTCATTCTTTTTTCCCGATCTTTGATAATGCTAACTTGCAGTTGCACCCCAATTGTGTTATATGTGCACCATACACTCTTAAAACTGCTGAGTCAAAAATCACCCAATTTATTCAGAAATTGGACCGACCCACGACTTGGGTCAATTTGACCCAATTTTCTGGGTGGTTTTCTTTGAAACTTTTTTTTTGACAATGACACAAAATGTTGGTGCAAAACTCCGCAGGTTTGGGTCAAATTCACCCAAGTAGCAGATGGTCCAATTTTTGACCTTTTAGATTTTTTTAAGAACTAATCTATTTTAAAAGCCCACCATGTTTCCCAATGACAAAAATGTGAATCTCAAAATTGTTATGACTACTATCACCATTTGCGGGATTTTTATAACTCCTCCACATGTTTGTTTTAGAATTTGACAACCGTATGAATCAGTTGCTTCTCTTGCTGGACCATATAATCGCCTGCGAGCCATACGTTGCCCACCCCTTGCTGTGGTGTGCTGCTTTCCTGCAAAAATCAAAACATTTTCAAAGTGATTTATTGTTTGAGTAAGCAGGGGCTTGTTTTTGTGCGTTCGGTGGGCCCTTATCTACAAATGAGCGTATATATGCCGATGTTATGCAAAAATAATGAGGCCATTAGTGGTTAAAACCAAATAGCCCAAACAAAGCAATTGGCGTCGCTAATCATGTGCGCCTCGCTTCAAATCATGTCTGCGGGTGTTTCTTAGCAGCGTAGATCAAAGCCATCTGTAAACTGCAGAGGCGCACAAAATGAGAGCAGCGACGTGTTGATGGCACCTTCTGGCTTGTGCCACCGCCATCACCATCATCACCGCCACCAGAAGAGAACAACAACAACAACAGCAGCGGCAAGAATGTCCGCTCGCGTTAATATCCTTCTATTGATCCCGGCAAAGCACCGCTATCGAAAATGAATTACCGAGGCCCCGCGCAGCAGCGAATCCGTCATCGGTGCTCAGCCAGTCGGCCACGGCGCGCTCATTGCACGGCCGCGCGGTGCACCTTCATGGATTGAAGTGATTCTCATCACACGCAGTCTCTCGATAAAGGATAAAATGGACCAAGTGGAAAGTTGGCAACTTGGAAACCAGAATGCGTGTACGCTGTAGCTGTTCGTAATTTCGTTCTTTTTTTTTTTTTATTATGCGTGTAATGTGTACGGAAGCCGGAACGCGACGTCGTCAATCACAAACCTACGCGAAAGTAAATATGTATCCTAGATATTTAACGCACATTCAATAGTTTTATCAAGTACACGAAGACGATATGATTTTAAAAAGGCAGATTCACAACATCACAGAGGACGCTATGGTGGATTAAATGTAGAAATGTAAATCCTTGATTTTTTTTCATTTTTTTATTTTCTATTCACCGTTTTGGAATGCACATTCAACGGTTATTTTATCAGATGCACCAACGCAAACTAATACAAGAATCACAATCTTGACGCTGTCACAGAGGACAAGGTGCCTTTATTTATTTTTACAGAATTCGAATGCATATTTAAGGTGATTTTCTCACCAGCACAAACCGATACAAAAATCCGGAAGAGTTGCTGTTGTTATTCACATTAAAAGCATTTATTTACAAATTTATGATTGAGCTGTAAAACCTGCACTGCACCCAAGGCTGTACGATCAGAGCTGCTCCTATACTGTGTTGGTTAGGAGAACCAATACATTGAAAAATGCATACATATAGTGTTAAAGTAATTTCAACAGTGCCATCTTGAACATATATTTACATTTTACGACACACAATAACGCGACTTGGGCCGCTGGAGCCAGTTTGTATGTTTGTTTTTCTTTAAATTGAAGAAAAGTTCGACACGTTGTATACTGGCCTATTTTAAAAAAATTGTGTTTTTACCTTGAAACTGTTTTGACTCCCGCAGCCAGTTTTTTTTTCTCCAGATCATTTTGTTGTTATCTTAAAGCGCTGCTGTCATTTGCTGATCACATAATCAATGATGAACCCTACAGCAACCTTTTTCGATCGATGCATTTCTGAAGGTTCGATAGCGCTGTGGAAAAAAACCCGCTCTGGTCCAAATTTTAAATAGTCATCACTGGCTTAAGAACTTAAATTAATTATTAATATTAACACCTCAAACAAAATAAAACTATACTCGTTCAGAAAAAAACCCCAAAACAAAAACAAAGGATTGACTAAAACAACAGGTAGCCTTTCTTATACATTTTACTAGCTTGAACCTTATTGTATATGTTTCTATTTCGGTCCTTTTTGCCTATTTTCGAACCGATCTATTGTTTTATTTTAGCAGTGTTAGCTCCTCTGTACAGTCAATATTGCCCCCGTCCGTGTGGACACGCTAATCTTTTCACGACTTCTTGAGAGACTGATGCGGCTGATGCATCACGTCTTAATGTATTCCAAAGTATATTTACTATTGGCAAAAGTTAAGTAGCAGTGTTTAGTCATGTGTCATTGATCACAAGACCCTCACAGAAACAAACACACACACACACACGCACACGGCGGCTTGGCGTGTGCCTACGTGTAAATTAAATAATGTCGGGGTTATATTTCCAATGTCATGTTCACGGATTTTCAAAGAGAAAATAAATACCTTTATCTTTTTTTTGGGCGCATGCGCGAAGCAGGCTGCTTCTTGGACTTTGTCTTGTTGTGTAAAACTTTTACCAGGCAGTCTGCAGGCCGAATCGATGCCCACGTTTGTCCTTCGCTTTGCACACGATTTAGCCCATTTTATTTATTTTAAATCTATGGATATCTGTGTCTTTTTCAAACGGAAAAAGAGAGGCCTCGAATCACTTTGGCTACTGAATGGCGGTGTTTGTAAAGCGTTTGGCCGCAGTTTGTTAAGGAATTAGTGTTCTTGCCATAGATTATTATTTAGGCGGATTTGCATTTGAAAAGCGGGGTCCGGCAATAGAGGAGGGAGCTTGATCAATAGCCCCGGTGCGGTATCGATGAATCTGCAGGCTGATCGATCGTCACAGAAAATTGGGCTCGTGTCTTTTCTTTCCTCTGCTTTCGCTTTTCTGCATGGGGAAATTATATATGTAGCTTTGCATGTGTATTTTTAAAAGCGTTTGGCGTGGCAAAAGGCCTGTTTTCTCTTCGCAAGGCTTTATTCAATTCGTCAATGGTAATACTTACATTTATAAAGCATCATATATCCGATTAGAAGCAAACTTAATCGTTTGCGTATTGTATTTATGTTTTGCTGTGCGATTTTCACGTGTTCTATATATTTTGAAATCCAGTACTTATTTTCACCTCAATTATTTGAAGTTTAATTTCCCGTTCTGACCACGTTCTGAATTAGTGTATGTGTTTATGCATTTATTGTGAAAGCACACAATCATTTCTATTGCACGTATTTCATTACCCCCCCCCAAAAAAAAATAAAACCTCGACTTAAAATAAAAGACATTTTTGCATGGTCCTAAAGGTCACGTGTTTATATTTATATTTGCTGCATAGTGACAGGCCGTTAGTGCAATAAGCATCAGTCAGACGTATTCCTCAATCACTTGGAGGCACTAATCACACTCACGCACCCCCCCACCCCCACACGCACACGCGCGCGCGCGCATTCGCACGCACGCATTCGTTCAATGCGTTATTGATCCGATTGCGGGTGGATTACGGAATGTTGCACGAAATATTTTGATTTGTTTGGCTTTGCTTTACACACACCTTTCACTATGCACGCATATTTATTGTGCAAAATTAGCGATTCATGACAGTGATACACACAATTCAAATGTAGAGTGTATATATATATATATATATATATATTTATATTTATATATAGCATACAATAGATTGAGCTCAATAAAAATATCAAATATATGTAATATAAAATATTTATAAAACGTGTGTGTGTGTGTGTGTGTGTGTGTGTGTGTGTGTGTGTGTGTGTGTGTGTGTGTGTGCCGTTGCTTCATTTGATTCAGTATGCTGTAGATTACTATAACGCGTATCTACTCTCGATGGTTGCAGTGGATTGAGCATTGATAGGGTTGATAAATATAGTACAAATATACGTGCAGAAAGTGCTGAGAAAGAATGCATAAATCAATATCAGTATGGATTTCGTACGTATTTAGTACTTTAGGAAATATGTAGTACAGCATACAGTAGTCCGAACTTAAGCGAAAACAGTAATAATATTGTATAAAATAGACACAGTGTATTCAATGGCACATATTGCGCAGATGCTTGTATCTTCAATTATTCCATACATGAGGCTGTTCCTTGTGAAATGTCTACTTAGATTGTATTGTATGGATTTAATTTGGACACACACACACACACACACACACACACACATATATATATATATATATATATATATATATATATATATATATATATATATATATATATATATATATATATATATATATATATATATATATATATATATATAGACAGATAAAGTCATGTAGTGTTGGCATTTGTAGGAATATAGATGGTAGTGTTGCTAATTCAAACAGCCTGTAAGGGAACTGGAGCATTATTATTATAGGAGCATGCTCATAGTTGGAGCATTAGATTTCTATAATTTAGTCTTGAAGAGAGAACAGATTTAGCATAGCCATACTTTGACGGAAATGACGTGCATGACCTGATTTATATGCAAAGACCATTGCATGGATTTTGTACAGACAAAGTAAACAGATGGAGATGAGGGACACTTGCACCAGCCTCCAAAACAGGTACATCTGGATAGCCAGCGTATTGATTAAATCGATGGATGGATGGATGGATGGATGGATGGAGTAAAAATCAACAGCTGCGATAAGGATGGTTGCACAAATGTGCACACCCTCTTAAAACTGCAAATGTGGCTGGGTTCAGAATTTACCAATCCCTTTCAAACTAATGTTAAATAAGAATCTGCGCTGCCACCTTTTAAAATGCCTCTGACTAACCACCCAAAAGTGCAGCTGTTCGAGTAGGCTTTTCCTGACATGTTTGCTGCCTAACAGAAGCCTGGAAATGTTCTACTTACACTGACTACTGTTTTCAGCCGTTCATCATTCCCTTCACCTTGTCTCGGGCCTCAATTTTAGCCGAAGAACAAACAGCCTGAAATCATGATGCTGCTTCCATGTTTTCACAGTGTTCTGCTTGCACCAAACATCACATTCGGAACGACAGCATCCCAAAACTTTGAATCTTGTTTTCATCAGGTCCTAACCAAGTCCTGCCAAAATGTGGGAACGTGACTGGAAAAGCCAACTAGAACATCAGAGCTTTATTTGAGGTTAATCATTAATCAATCAGACACTTGAAATGGCAGCAGCTGTGTGCTGACTTCCATTTAACAAGGGTTTGAATGAGATTGGTTGATTCTCAACCAAGCCTCTCCTTATTATAAGAGGGTGTGTTCACCTTTTCAACCAGATTATTTGAGTTGTTTATTTCTACTTCACTTCTCAAAGAATTTAGGAAAAAAGAAATCCATTGTTGCACAGATGAAATTAATGCTGAAAAAAAGTTTTGAAATTGATTTGCCTTGGTTTAATTTTATATAATTAAAAAAAAGGCTAGACTTTTTTTTCCTTTTTAATCATAAACTATAGTTCACAAAGAGATATAATAGAATTTCAAAAATAGATGGGGTTCCCGATGGAGTTCTCCATAGGCTCCAATCTGCTTATTCCCCTTTTGCTGAGTGGATGTGTTGGATTAAGCATGCATATCCTCTATCTATACATTCGTAATGTCTCATTGGTTGGAGCTTAGGCTCATTCAATATTGCCAAGTATGCGTATGATCCCGCCAGCTACTTAAGAGCATTATTCAACGCCTCTTCTTCTGCAGCCTTCACCCCCTCCTCCCCCTTTACCGCTAACGCTGGATTTATTAGGCTTAAGGAATCGCCTGCTCTTCTTCCTCGAAGGGGATCACACATTAAGTGTAGATCAAAAGATACGCTCTTAAAAAACAGCGAATAACGCCTCGTGCGCAACACTTACTGGCTCCCTTAAGTGGATTCATTCTTTGCCTTTTTAAATCAGTCTTTTGTTCCACGTTGCTGTGTAATTCCTGCACAGCGAAGCTGTTTGTTATGGTTATGTGGGAAAGGGGAGGTCACAGTGTGGAGGGGAAAAAAACGTGCACATCTGCTTTGGAAGTTGTCTGTTTTGAGTGGAATACAGAGAGAAAAGAGGAGGCGGAGATGTATTTTAAAGTTGTTTTTTTTTTTGACATGAAACGGTGACACGGCTGCAGGGAAAGTGTTAGCTTTTGCACAAAGCACCATCTTTTTTTCCTTTTCTTCTTCTGGCACTGATATCAAACGCTCGCTTCAGCCTGGTGTTTCTTTTTCAGATGCCCCAGATCACTGTTTATTTTTTTTCTATCAGGGGCCATACCAGTTCTAATAAAGCCCCCAAAGTTCTTACATTTATATTAAACATGAACAAATGCTTATTGCCATGTTTTGATGAATTGTGGCGGGGGGTGATTTACTCCAATGCAGATAGGAAGAGTCGTCTTCTGAAAAGCCTATTTGGAAACATGTTGAATAATGTTAACTCTGAAAGAAGGCAATTTTCAAATCACAATGACTACAATAAAACAAAGAGAAAAATAATGCTTGTAATGTTCAATTTTATAAACGTTATTATTTTTAGCAAATAATAGTTAACTTCGAATTTTATGGCTGCAACACATTCCATAAAAGCTGGGGCAGGTAGCAAAAAAAAACCTCAGAATGCTCATCAAACACCTGTTCGGAACATCCCGCAGGTTGAACAGGCTCATTGGGATCAGGTGGGTGCCATGATTGGGTCTAAATTCATTCACAAGCAAAGATGGGGTGAGGTTCATCTCTTTGTGAACAACTGAATGAGAAGATAGTCAAACAGTTTAAGGACAATATTTCTCAACGTACCATTGCAAGGAATTTAGAGATTTCATCATCTACGGTCCATAATATCATCACAAGATTCGGAGAATCTGGAGAAATCACTGCGTGTAAGCGACATGCTGAAAACCAACATATAAAACCGATGAACTTGATCCATCAGGCGGCACTGCATCCGAAAAACGACATCCATGTGTAAAGAACATCACCACATGGGGTCAGGAACACTTCAGAAATGCAGTTCGGCACTACACCCGGAAGTGCAATTTAAAACTCTTCTATGCAAAGTAAAAGCCATTCATCAACAACACACACAAACGCCGCCAGCTTCTCTGGGCCCCAGTTTATCTTAGATGGACTGACGCAAAGTGGAAAAGTGTTCTGTGGTTTGACGAGTCCACATAAAAATTGTTTTTGGAGAAACATATACAAGCAATGCCTTTTTCATGGACGCCCTTTCTTATTTTAGTAAGATAATGCTAAACCACATCCTGCACACGTTACCACAGTGCGGCTTCATAGCAAAAGAGTACGGGTACTAGTCTGGCCTGCCTGCAGTCCAGACCTGTCTCCCATTGAAAATGTGTGGCTGATTTTAAAGCGCAATGTACAACAACAGAGATCATGTACTGTTGAAGAAATAAAGCTGTACATCAAACAAGAATGGGAAAGAACGCCACCTACAAAGCTTCAACAATTAGTGTCCCAAAGGGTTTTTTGAATATTATTAAAGGAAACCATGATGTAACACAATGGTAAGCATGACCCTGTCCAGGCTTTTTTGGAACATGTTGCATCCATAAAATTCCAAGTTCATGATTATTTGCTGGAAACAATAGTTTATCAGTTTGAAAACTAAATATCTTGTCTTTGTAGAATGGTCTGTGAATTATAGAGTAAACAAAATTTGTAAATCAGTTCAACACAATGTCCCAACTTCACTGGAGTTGTCTTTCTAGATAGATAAGTAGAATGATAGCTCGATAGATAGAGTGGGGTCCACTGTAGTCTGTTTTCAGATTTGCAGGGTGCGCCACTTAAAAATTTCTCATAGCCCAGAAATGGCCCGCGTCATCAGGTTTCCCACCCCTACCCTCCAACGGTAGGAAACATGGATCCGCCTGAATAAAATGTCCAATTGGCTTTTGCTTAATGAACCCCACCGAGCACCCAAACAAGCACCCACCCCGCCGGACCCATCCTTTAACCACCCAGCCCGCTCCCACAGTGGAACTCCCACCCTCCACACCTGATAGAGCACCCGTTGCTAGGCAACAGAGGGAGAGACGGATGGAGGAGACAGAGTCAATCAATTCTGCAGAGAGAGAAAAAGAGGGGAGGGGCCTTCGATGAGGCTCAAGATGGTCTCCTCACAAACATCCATCTTTGTTAGTGGCGGCGCACCTCTAAAAATAAATAAAATAAATGCATCTGTGCGCCTGTCCACCTTTCCATCTCGGTCCCACGTTTCCTTTTCTAATACTTCTATCACAACAAACGACAGCGAGCATGTTGTGGTTCACACTTCTCTCGTTGCACTTGCATTGTGTGCCGCTCTCCATTAGTCACCGTAGCCCACGCACGCACACAAACATGCAGATGCCCTGCAATGTACCACATGCCCCTCTTTCTCTCTCACTGTGTGTGTGTGTGTGTGTGTGTGTGTGTGCGTGCGTGTGTGTGTGTGTGCGTGTGCGCTCAGCAGCGGGTGTTGAGCTCATCGACTGAGTATTGATCCCAGCACTCACCTCCCTGCAGTCAGCTCTTGTCCTACATAGCATGCCCTGTCTGATTTCTCCCCTAATGGCTTTTATCCAGCTCCAATCTTTATTTAAACTGAAAAGTAGGAATTAGCACCCACTTCTGTCAGAGTACCTCACTTGCTTATCGTTTTGCTTCTTCTTGGTTTGTTTGTTTGTTTTTATAACCGCACATCATCGTACGGCCTGAGTAAAATATCTGCACCGATTCTTCTCTCTAAATATTTGGTTCCTGGACACTTCATTAGGTACACCTGCGACACTAGTTCCATATGAGAGCTCTGTCAAAATGTCTGCCTTTAGATGGCTAACACGGCTCGGTTTTGGGTGATAAGGCTCTTATTTTGGCATGCGATGGTGTTGTGTTGACAGACGTCAATCTCTCAACAGATCTCAATCTATTGAAACAGTTTTATTAATTTATTATAAAGTCGACTCAGGGTATTGGCAGCGGATTGGGACATGATCACGAAGAGCCAAAATGTACATATAATCGCCACCCAATGAAATACATTGGGGGGAAAATAATACCAATTAAATCCTAGAAATTCTCCACAAATCAAAATAAACATTCACTACACAGAACACCTTGTGGTCGAGCAGTGAAGCTACAAACAGAACGGCTACAGAGATCCTCAACGAGACGAGATGCAGCATAGTTGGAGCCATTAATTTCACTCAGGTTTTAATGAAAGCACCACAGCACATCAAATTCTGCTACGTGAACAGCAAATGATTTAATTCAATCAAAGCACAAATAATCTGCGATCTACGCGGTTTAGAGGATTTCACGCACAAGTCATTCGTTCTTCAGAAAAGCTCTGTAGATGTGTCCCTCCAATATGTCCTCCTGAGTTCGCCTCAGTAATATTAGTTGTTCTTCGCAGAGGATAAAGATCATATGCCTTTGAGTATTGCTATCTGTGCATGTTTTTCTCCACGCTTTGCTTTAAACTACCCATTGTTGAAGGGTTGCAATACTGCACTGATACTAGTCGGTAATATGTGGTTAGCATTAAGCTAGCTGTCTCTCCTGGGGCAAAGTTATATGGTTGTTTCAAATTTGGGATTGTGCGGAATACTTGTTCACCTTTTATCGTTATACAACAAGGCAGTCACATTCCATATCAGCCTCCCCTCACCTTTTTATCGTTATGGCAACATCGCCTCCCGCCAAACGAGCGTCATTTATTCTGCCCCGACGACTTTTCATATCGACGTTCCTTTTGCGACCAAACAATCGCTCTCCCGCCCCCCACCTGACGTTGAGGTGAAGGAGGGGACCCCTCTGTGTGCATCATCATCCCTTTTCACCGACCGTTTTGATTTGTTGTTGACGGCGGGAAGTGACGGGCCGAGAGAGAGGAGGAGAGCAACTCTTATCTAGACCCGGCAGGAATAAGACACATCGCGCTATCTGCGCTGGCGCACACAATGGGGATTAATTGATCCCCTAATACCGTAGATAAATCGATGACTCCCGAGCATTCTTCTTCGGCAGCCAAACGCCGCGGGTTGACGGACAGCGGCGCAGAGGTGAAGCCGAGAGGAGGAGTCCGTCGGAAGGCCGGGAGTGAAGGCTACGGCCTTCCTCTCGGAGCGCAAACATGCACTCGGGATGGGGGGCAGGGGGGGTATTTATAGCACGGCTTTGTTGGTGCTGTGCGGACGCTCTTACTGGCAATTGAGGCCCTTACAGAGGAAAATAGTTCAACGCAACACTGCAAAAAGATGACATTGCTGTTCAGACTATTCAGTGTGATAGACCAGATTTTAAAATCCGACTTCTGTCTTGAAAATATAGCCCTGGTTTAACCCTTTCATGCACCATGTAACCTGAATACATGGTACCGGTAAGCTGACCATAGTCGTAACTGTTGTCCGTGAAAGGGTTAAAAACCCCTAATTCTGTCTTGAAACCCTAATTCTAAACCCTAAACACTGGGGGTGAAGACAAATTTGAAGCTTAATCCTCCCTTCAAACCTAACCCTGGCATGAAACTCTTATTTAAAGCCCCAGTCCTGGTTTAAAACCCTAATTTCAAACCCTGACCATGTCTTAAAACCCTAAAAACGAACCCAGTGTTGAAACCCTGATTTGGAACTGCAGCCACGCCTTGAGACACTACTTTGAAATCCCAACCCTGTTTTGAATACCAAATGTCGTCTTGTAACCGTAGCCCTCCCTGAAACACTGCTTTCAAAACCCCAGTTTGAAACTCTCATACCAATTTGAAACCCTTATTTAAATCCCTGACCCATTAGGATTATTGCTCAACAAATATAAAGTGAATGTAAAGAATGAAACAGTTGGTGCATCATGATTTGATGCGTCAATGCCCACGTACATCGTAGTCCTGGTATGTGCGCCTCGGCCACCAGGGGACAGTATGAAACAAGAAGAGTTTCACAACTGACTCAGTCTGCTGCAGTAATATTACTCTCTTTGCGCAGAGGATAAAGAATATATGCTCGTGCGTATTGTTATCGTGTCTGTCTATGCGTTGCTGCACCATTTGTGGTCAAATAAGCTGCAATAATAATAATAATAATAATAATAATACATTTTATTTATAAGCGCCTTTCAAGACACCCAAGGACACTTTACAATAACAAAAAACACCAAACAATAATTACTGATGCTATGTTTGTTAGCCTGTCAATTGCAGTTAAGGTACCAATTTTCATAAGATTGTGCCGGCGTAGTTTTGTGGCAGTGAGAGTCGGGACATTTTCTCTCCACTTTGTACACGCCACCTTATCTGCAGCTTGCTTGGATCCATCTCCATTTGACTCTCCCGTCTGCCATCATTCTCACTCCCGCACGTTGACGGTGTCTCGACCGCCCGCCCAGTCGTTCCTGCACCTTGGCACGGTTGAGCTTTCCCACCAATACTGTTTTCCTTCACACAAGCCCATGTAATAACAGGCTAAAAATATGCCTTCGCTTCTGTTTGCCTTTTCTTTTTTTCCTCCCTTCCTTGCAATATTGATTTGGCCCAAAGCATTGTCTATGGCAAGCGAGAGAGAGCCAGAGAGACAAATGAAGTAGGAAACAACTAGAAAACAAATTGCTTTCTACACACGAATGGGTGACAAATTCAAGGAGAAAACGGAATGAGTGAGAGAAAGACAGAATATTGTCATTGGGTTGAATGTGAAGATATGAATTAAACCTTTGGCGTGCGTTCTTCTACGCAAATGTGGTCTGTGCACGGCAACCAAATGTGAATTTGAAACATTATTTAAGGACAGTTTTTTTTCCTATATTGAGGCACAATGTTATTCTTCAAACTGTATTTTAACGTCCGTCTTCATGGTACTTGAAGCGCTCCTTTAACCCTTTCAGGGACAACGGTTAGTTACTACAGTGGACAGCATATCATGTTATCCGGTTAAAATGATCCTTGGTGTAAAATCTTTGAGAACCATTGTTCGAAATGATCCTGAAGGGTTCGTTTGCAACATTACCTTTGAGTGAGCCACTCTAAATACTGTCATTGGATTGAATGTGAAGATGCTGATTCGAACTGGAGCACATTCTTTGACACCGATTTGCCGTATTTGCTCAGTTTCAACATTCGACCTCGTGAATGAAATTTTCTTCAAAATCCCGCAGGGTTAATTTACACACTTACCTTGAAAGCAGCCGCTATTTTTATTTTTACAGTATATCCCCTCAAGTGGACATCACCGTGCAGCAAAACACTCTCCCGCAGTACGATTCAATAATAAGCCGGCACAATGAGAACAAACCTTTACCATTGCAAATATGCTCCAGATGCAGCTTTTCGGGGAAAATGGTCGGACTCCTTTGGCACTGGTGTGTAATGGGAATGGAGAGAGCTGATCAATAAGCGTATTGATTGCTGCTGGCTTGAGTCTGGGGAATTGAGAGTGAGAATGGGAGGGGGGTGGACGAGGTGGAAAGAGGTGTGGGGGTTGGATCCAGCTTAAATTTTTAAAATGCTCTGTTGCAGAGATGACAAATAGTCGGTTTGAAAGGAGGGAGACAAAGACGCTCGTCTTTGACACGTTGACGCTTTGATATATTTTCTGAAAATCATCAACAAATAGGAAGACAAAAACACTCCTGTATGCTTGCTTTTATTTCAATATTTTGCTTTGAGAAACACCGGGAAACGCCAAGCGTGGTCAGTCTGGTTTTAACCTCACGAGAACAGGAGATACAGAGCTACCTCCACTTACGAGCGTCTTTTCATACGAAATTTTCAAGTTACGAAACGCCCCAACAGGAAAATATTGCCTCTTGTTATGAAAGAAATGTCAAGATACGAAAGGTAAAAATACAGAATGGGGCGATACTTGCAGCTCCGAGTTTCCTGAATGAAACATACTTCCAGCTGCTCTACCATTGGCTATTTCCGAGCATCATCCTGACATCCTATTGGCTAAGAGGGACCTCTATCGTCTGCGTTTATGTGTTTATGCAGCGTCCCCGTTATTCGCCCCTGGGGCCACGAGGTGTTCCGATAGTTTTACGTAAATGTGAATCACCCAGAAAAAAAGTTTTCACCACTTCGCTCACTATGCTGATGTTTGCCTCGGACATTTTCGAATGATTGTTAAAAGCCGACAAAAGCAAACGTCAGTTCGTTACAAAACGCCAGGCAAAAAACACTTCTGAGAGAGAACATGAACTAAAGAGGGCAAAAAAACGATGAGGACGCAGTTAAAAGTGAAATGACCATGATTTTTATTCTTTACACTATTCTTCTTTTTTTTTTTACATTATGCACACCTCTCATCTATTGTGCAATAATCTAATTGCAACATGTATTTGTTACATATTTTGATGCATTTTTATGCTTTAGAAAACATTTATGTCTGAATTTTTTTGGGGGTGGGGGCTTGGAACGGATTAGGGCATTTACATGGAAAGCACGTCTCTATTAAGGCCCTGTCACACCTTGACGATTCAGCCAGCGTATGCCGACGTATCAGAATTTCCCTAAAACGCTGGCATACGCTGAATTATCGTTTTTTTTTTTTCAATTTTGGGCGTATACATAGCGTATTCATAACGGGTTGGACGTATACTTAACGTATCAGTAAATTATATAGAACGTTTCGATAACTTATAGATAACTTATTCCAACGAATGCCTAGCGTGTTGCCGGCGTACACAACTTATGCCCAGCGATAGTCTAATTTATGCATAGCGTGCAGCAGCGTATTGCCGGCGATCACGTGGCGTAGTCTATAAAAGGCTGGCGCTCGACGTTTCAAATCATAACTGCACTAGACATTGCAGTACCAACATCTGTTTGGGGACTATCCCCGGTCTAGTTAAAATGGTATAACCCAAGAGGCAAGGTGCGGCTTGCCATCGTTACTGTGAGTTGCTATTCACGCTATTAAAGCAGCAATCAAGCGCCATTATGACTTGTGTCATTAATAAACCAAACAACATCAGCGTCATGCCAAAGAAAAGTCTGGGGAGCTCATCAAAGGTCTCGCACAGCCTCAGCCCATCACAGCCACTGCAGCCTTCGCCAACTTCGTGCGTGACAGCCTGGTCAGCATGTCCAGCGCCAAGTTCCGAAGGCACAGATGTTGGAGAACAGCTAGTAGGTATTCTCGACGTATTTGGACTTATGAGTAACCTACACTAACGTGTTTGAACGTGTGCAACGATCGCATAACTTACCTATTACTTATGGCCTGCGTATACGGGACGTATAGCCATACGCTGACATCGTCGAGAAATTTTAAGCATGCTTAAAATTTCTCGACGACCTCGACGTGCCGGCGTATACCAACGTGCTTCAGCGTGCTGTTACGTATACAAAACTTACCCATAACTTATTCGACGTACGCCAGCGTATTTGCCAAATTTTTCCTACGTCGGCATACGCTGGCTAAATCGTCAAGGTGTGACAGGGGCTTTAACAAAATTTTCTAGTTAGAAATTAATTATTAATTAATTTAAGTAGAGTTACCACTGTATCGTATAGAGAAAAAATACAGAATGCAGTATCATAAGGTCTTCATTGATTTACCTGAAACATAGTCCTTTTTTATCGAAATGAGCTTCGACATCAGATACGTCTTGGACCTTAGATTCATGAAGCATCATGTGGTTAGCCCATGACCCAAGGTACTTCTCACACTTTCTGATCCACGTAACTGGAAAAATTGTCTGGTTATGATCTGCGGCATCTCAGTGTTGTGGTTCACATAGCCGACTGTCATGCGGCCGGTGTGGGATCGTACTTTGCTCGGAGAGCAACTATACTTCCACCAAGGAGACACACCGACCAATCCTTCAACTGACATTACATTTGCCCCCATCAAATCTAAGATCAATTTTCATTTACAAAAAAAAAATGTGTTGTACATTTAATAACTTCACCTTAATTTTTTTGCCAGTATCATTTTTTTTTCTTCCTCCCAGCCTTCAGTGTTTATCTTCAAAGTCACCCACATAAACCTCAGACATAAACCCGATCTATGAGTGTAGTCAAATCAACACTTGCACCGGGCATAAATGAGATCTAATAAAGTTGAAACCTAAATAAAGGCTCCAGTCCATGCTTGTGAGGGAGCGCTGCTTCCCTCAACGGGGCACTGTCTGCTTACTAATTACAAAAATAAAATAAAAAAAGCTTCAAGTTTGCAGACAACACTTTTAACATGGGACTTTTTGAAAAGTAGGCATGCATTAAATTAACATACATGACATTTCAGATTCAACTCAACTCTCTTTCATTTATATAAAATGTTCGAAACAACAGCAGCTGAAAACAAAGTGCTGTACAGAAATACAAATCGAGCGTAGAAATATGAGACATTTGAAGATAAATGATAAAGATCAATAAATATAGCCCCAACGAAACAGCACGTGTGTGTTGAACACACTTGCCGTGCTTCTTTACGATAGCGGCGAGAAATAAAATAACCCTTTGCAGTGGGAGCATTTACTGTTGAAGTGTCGTCGGTCTTTCTGTTGTCAAGAACCGAGGTACAGATTGCGCTGTACAGTGCCCCTTCGAAAAGCTATTTTCATTACTCAAGATCACCACCACGAGCTTACTTAGAAGAGAAAGCGTCCACGTTGTGTGCGCCTGAGTGACACCAAGTACGTCCGCATCACGCGTGTGGGGGCTGTAAACAAGACGTTACATCGCAAGGAGGCAGCGCAGCACTCTGTAAACACCCCCTGAGAGGAACCTATCCCTCAGTAAAAAATTCAGCTGTAAATAATGTATTGAATGCAAAGTTAAGGTCCGCGGGGAGATATGGATAGGCTCATTACTCTTTTAGTTCGCCGGGGCCTTTTACGCCGTCTGCGTGCCTCTCCGCCATCGACTGGCGCTCGTTCTGTTTTGATTTAAAGATGCTTTTACCTGCGGATATTGTTGTGGATAGAAGTATTGTTTTTTTCTTTTCTACACACGGCCCAGAGGTTTTTTTTTTCCGGACGGCTCCATCACCACCACCACCACCACCACCACCCAACGTTTGTGCCTTGTTAAGCTAACCGCACGCGTGAGTGTATGCACTGCGTTATTATCAGGGGCCCTGCGTCCGGTCCGGGGTGCATTGATCCCCGGAGCAGGATGTCAAACATTTTAACGGCGATCTGGACTTAGTGCAAGCGGGCTGTTAATGCATTAAAAATCGTTCGGTCCCTAACTGTCATGAGCAACACAAGAATACCCCCTATTGCTGGAACACACCACCACCCTCCCCCTCCGCTCCCTGCCCTCCCTCCACCTTCTGTTTCCAGCCACGTCCCTCACATCCTCGGTCTCAATCAATCTTTACGACACCCGGTTGCATCTCGCTAATGTTTCCGGACTTGACCGTATCCCCGCTCAAAAATTCTTAATTAAGCCCGTTCCGTATGTTTACTGTTGGGCAAATGACAAGCTGACGGGGGCTAATAAAACAACATTGTCAGGAGCACGGGCGTTGACCTCGCCTTATCTGCTTCCATCCTCCATATTTTCTACCTCACAGGCTTTTGGATGGAGGGTTGCTTGGTCCTGTTCAACGTCGTCCATGTGACTATTTGTCTTAAGGCAATGGTGGGGAACCTGTGGCTCAGAGCCCAATTATGGCCGGCCTCCAAGAGCGTTTCATTCTAAAAACACATTCACATAATCTACATTTTTTTACTGCTGAAAATCGCTCAAGAACTTAAGTGTCAATTTAACATCATTAATCATGCCCAATGATATAAAACGAACCGACAACTGTCACTTTCTGTAGGCGTAAAAAGCAGGATTACCGCATATGACATTCAATAATCTGCAACAAAAACTCAGCTGTGCAGAGATACTGTTTCGGTCTTTTTCAATTTTACACTGTTTCAAGCTAAACTTGAGTGCCACCGTTGAGTGGAATTACAATCAATATAAACTACAGCAGGGCGGCCTGGTGGTCCAGTGGTTAGTGTGTCGACCTCACGGTGCAGAGGTGCAGGGTTCGATTCCAGCTCCGGCCTTTGCATGTTCTTCCCGTGTCTGCGTGGGTTTTCTCTGGGTACTCTGGTTCCCTCCCACATTCCAAAAACATGCATGGCAGGCTCACTCTAAATTGTCCCTAGGCGTGAGCGTGAGTGTGAATGGTTGTTCGTCTCTGTGTGCCTTGCGATTGGCTGGCAACCGGTTCAGGGTGTCCCCCGCCTACTGCCTGAAGACAACTGGGATAGGCTGCAGCATGCCCGGCGACCCTTGTGAGGATAAAGCAGTTTGGAAAATGGATGGATGCATGGATAATAGACATTTGTTCTGTATATATTTTGTCATCCTCTGAGGATGTTATAAAAAGTAAAAATAGGAAACTTTTTCCCCCAACCCTGTTACGAGCTTTCAGATATCATTACGCTGGACACAACTCTGTAACACAAGCTACTCGCTCCTCATCTGCGTTGATTAAGATTCATGCAGCCCCCTTGCCTGCACGTCAACTCTTCCCGCTATGAGTCATGCGCATCAGCATCTCTCTTCATTTGGCTATCGACTCGTGGTGTGTTCTCACATCGGGGCGATCCATACGGCACCGTGCGGCGCCTGTATTATATCTCCATTTCTGTTGGGTTCTGTATACAGCCGCTCCGGTGAGTCTGCTTGATGGAGTGGCAGAGCACAGCGAGATGTTTAAGCAACAAACGGCCATGCCAAATGGAATGACCTTATCATTAAATGATCGCAATGTTAAGTCTCCAGTTCATAAATAAAGCAAAACGAGTCCATCTGAAATTAACAAGGGTTCACCGGCAGTTCGCGTCATCAAACTGGGAATTCACAGAGGCTCATTATTGTACAAGAAAAGGCCAGAAGATACTCAAGTGTTCGATTAAATTGAAATGAATTTTGTTGAACTTTACTTTGGTTTTAATTTGCGGAACTTAAGCAGCTACAATCGTTCTGTCCGACAGTCCTAATCGTATCAAACATGCTACCTAATATTCTTAATGCAGCCACATTTATTTTTGCTACATAGCTATAGACAAACACATTTTTCTTCTGCATAGTTTTAAAAGTTCCCATAGAAATGTATGTAGAGAGAATGTATTTGTCAAAGGGTTCATTTTCTGAGACCTAAAGCGCTGAAAAAAAATTGGGTCTTTTCAGTAGTTCACTGCTTTTCATTTTATGTAAAGAAATGCTCTAAATACTGTAGCATTATTTGTGAAATGTGGACGTATGTTGTTATTCCTTTCTTGAAAAAAAAACCCATTTTACTCAAACATTATCTCTCGCACATGCATAAGCAGAGAAATTGAGAATTTTGCAGCAATCGACTTACTATTTTTCCCCTAAGCTGCATATCCCAAAAACTTGGACCCAACTCCAAACTTTACCACTTTTAAGAACTCTAATTAAATTACTTCTGTAATATTCCGCAACGCTTTATTGAACTCTTAAAATGATTCATTTCAAATGATGTGCATAGCAGTCTTCCTACCCGTACCGATTCGAGTTACGATGCCCCGTCAGATACCGACCGTCAACTCGGTTTCGATGCCTGGGGCTGCCGCACCCCCCCCCCTTTACCTCCCACACGAGTGAAATTTGATCTGCCTAAATAGAAAACCGTTTTACTCAAACTGCATCCAGTACAGCTAAATGCGCTCGGCGATTTATTGGCTGTAAAGTCTGTTACAAGGAATTAAGTGAAACGACACAGAGACGCTGTTGAGTAGAACTTCTTTAAAAGGGACGCGTTATATAAATCAACGTTTTTTTTTAATTGCTTGTATACAAGTAGCTATACCTTTGGAGTGGCTGCCCACTCGTCAAGTGCAAAAGTAATCTTTTCACGTCTGACTATTTTTGGAAATGCGTCTGTGTGTTCTTGAAAACAATCGACGTTAACTTTAACCCTTTCATGCACCCTGTAACCTGAAAACATGATTATCCTTCCACTGCAGGAACCGCTGTCCCTGAAAGGGTTCATAACAAGTGGCAACGTGATTCTGGAGTCTCAGCTATTTTGAATGCTTTAAGCCACTTAGTCCATGCAGCTTCTTGAATTTTCTGCTTTTGTAAAACTTGTCCCAGCAAATACAATATTTTCTACCCTACATATGTCAAACTCAAGATATGGGGTGCCAGATCTGACCGCATCATTTTATGAGGTCTACTAAAGTATATAATGTCTATTTGTGAAGATCTACATCAAGATTGTGAGTTGTCTTCCCTCTGAACAACATTGACCTGCACGCATTGTTGTTTGTCATGACAGAATTCAACATCATGTAAAGAATGAAACTGTTGTCCCCACATTTTTTTGCTTCAGTTCAGTGGACATTGTGCGGCTCCTTCTGGTGCATACGTTTCCGCCGCTTGGGAGCAGTCGGCTCTCAGTAAGGCAATAACATTAGTTATTTGCGAGGGTAAATGATAAATGCATTTGAGTATTATATTGTTTACTTGTCTATGCATACTAGATTTGTTTTTTTTTTTTTTTTGCGAAGTGAGTTGAGTTCATTGCCATCATATAATAATAATAATAATAATACATTTTATTTATAAGCGCCTTTCAAGACACCCAAGGACACTTTACAATAACAAAAAACACAAAACAATACGGATGACACTCAATGTTTTTTGTTCGCAAGTCAAAGCCATCAAGTGTCTTTAAAAACTCATTAGTTGGGTCCCCGGGCAGTACTGTACAAAGTTGTGTACAAAGAGGCCTCTGGTTGGTTGCAAATGTGTGGACAAGAGCTCCAGACACTGTCCTGTATGTCGTGTGTGTGTTCGCATGTTGCGTTACAACAGCTGACAGGTGCGAAGCCCTGTGGGATGGCACCGTTGCCGTCTTCCACTTGGGTGAACATGTCCGCCACATCGGAGGTGTAACAAATCCATTCCTGGCTGCCAGAGCCTCTCTGAGAAAGCCTCACTGCATGTGTGTGTGTGTGTGTGTGTGTGTGTGTGTGCGCGCTCGCTCACGCGCAGGTGGTCACAGGTTGTTGTTTTTTTTTTCTCTTGGGTGAAGTGTTGGCGTCTCAATGGCGTCTTTAGAGTGGTTAATAAGAGGGGAGGTTGAGGAGAGTGTCAGGCATGCTCTCATGAAGAGTCCTCAATCCCCTCACTCGTGTGTCGCGTTGACACCTCTTAACCTCACTCTGTCATCGCTCAAGCTCTCTCTCGCACACGCACGCACACACACACACACACACACACACACACACACACACACACACACACACTATTGACTTGACACTCGCCACCCACAGGGCCACTTCCACTGTACACTCACTGACTCCCCAGCCAAGAGGGAAAGGGAATGTTTATTACATTGTTATAACATAGTAATTACATCTCTGTTTTAACTTTTATCATCAACGGTGGTGTTTACTCAGCTTAAGTAGGCCTCCACTTAAAGAACCATATGATTCTACCAAACCAGTGTTAGTGTGTGAGTGTGTGTGTGTGTGTGTATATGCATGTGTGCGTGCGTGTGTGTTTGTTGTTTGAAAAAAAAAATTTCAAATTCAAATTCAGTCATTCATTTACACATACAAATATTGCCAATTATAATGTTTGAATTGAAAATAGATATTCATTTTTGTTCAATTTAATTAAAAAAACTCATATTAACACATTTTTCTTAAACTGCATAAGATCACACGCAGAAATATCTTATTTATTACTTATGTATTTATGTTCAGTTTTGAAATTGAGTTTTAAAAAGATTCATTGAAAAAATCACGACTAAAGAAATGTTATTTCAAAAATACAAATATTCAGTCGAATGCAAATAGATATTCATTGTAATTGTAAAAATAAATGAAATAATAATACCTGATTTAATCATTATTCAAATGACCCAAAACAATAGTGCTACTCAGAATATCATGATCAAAATTACTGTCCAGTCCTTCACGTTGTAGCTCTTGGCTTCTTTTCACACTTGTACAACAGATAAGAGTCCCTGAACTTCTCTCTCACCACTTAAATGCCACCTCTCTATTCCACGTCTTACCAAATGACACTGCATTGGCGTCATTTAGTTCCCAAATTGCATGTGTTGTGTGATTTCATAATCCATACGAAAGGCGTGTTCATCGTGTATTACTGTATTTGTCATGCAAAGGACTCAAATCTTTTTGGGGGGGCTCTAACTGTCGGAAGTGAACAAGATCCGCCGCTGTCACAAGCTAGTGTAAGTGGCACCGGGGTCAAATGAGAAGGGGTCAGAGTTCGCAGTGCGGTGGGTCTTGTTAAAATACTTTTAGCCTCCTTCGGGGATGTTATGTAATAGCTCGGGGGAATTGGCTCGGATTCGGGTTGGCTGATTTGTAGCGTGTGATATATGTGCCAGATGCATGTTCATTCGCCTTTTTAGGAGTAGGGTCATGTTGATCTTTCTTCTCCTCCCTTTGTTTTCACAACAAGATTCTGCAATTTCTCGGTGGCCTGAGGCAAGCTCCGTCAGGAGGCTCTTCACAACCATCAAATGTGTTTCTTCAATGATTGTGCTTGCATCAAGTTAAATTTTGACAAGAGGTTAAAATGGACAGTCCTGTAAGTGGCTTTGTCCATATTTTGAAATTGGTTGCAGTTATCTCACAGCTTTAAATTATGTAATCATTTTTATATGTTTGTATGATTATCACTGGTTTGGTCTGCAACAAAAGTGAATATGTCAATTAGGCGACTTTGACCTGCTTTGGAAATCTGTTACAATAATCCCATAATTTAGATTACTTCTGACATAATTAGTTTTATATGTTCCTCCTGTCTGATGAATAATGAGTATGACCAAAATATGAAATGCGTAAATCCTCCTCAGCTGACACTGCCATCAGTGCTACCGCTGGCAAAAGCATCTGGCTCTTCCGGAATCAAGTCTGCAGAACATTGAACAATTAATTGCATGAGAAGGGAGCAGCTGAAATGCATTTTAATACGTTTTTCAGCATACTAAGTCTGAAACACAAATTTCTTTAATGATTGATTGATTTTTTTTTTATGAGCTATTTGGGAAATCTCTGGTTCTGAGTAAGTGCCGCCCTGATGGCTAGCGCCATATCTTTTGTCCTTTAAGGGCCACCATATGTTCCCTTGAGTCCGACCAAGCAGAAGCGAGTCAAAACAAATCAAGAGTCTGTTTTTAGAATACCAGTCACATCATGTTTGCTCGTCGAATTGCACTTCATTTTATTTACACACATGCATAATCAGGTAAATGTCACAGAAGGGGAAAAATTGCATTTTCAGGCCCCACAGCTCATGGCATTTGACTGGCTAAACAGGTAGCTGGGGATGCACGAAGGAAGGCGCTCTTAAGGCATCCAGGGTGACTGACATGCTGATTATATATCTCCCCCAACCCCCCCCCCCCCCAAAAAAATACACATATATACATATATATATATGTGTGTGTGTGTGTATATATATGTTTTGTCTTTTTGAGGGGGAAAAATTCCACTCAAAACTGCACGACTGGTTGAGCTTAATCAATATATTGGAAGCAATCTTTCTTTTTTAAGACGTGATAATAAGTGTATTAATTTTAATAAGCATCTGTTCGATAGCTTCGGAATGTGAGCGATGGTGGGCCTTCTTTATTTATTTATTTATTTTTTGCCCGCCATTGATCACTCCCTTTTCTTGCCTCTCTTTGTCCCTTCTCCTCCATTCACACACACGACATAAAATTCATCCTTGGGCAAGCTGACTATGCGAACTACCTTTTATCAGTCCACAACTGTTCAATTAATAAACTGAGTTTGACGAGCTATCAGACGAGGGTAGGGGATAAATAATTTGGGGGGCAGAAGGCTCAGGTCATATGACTTTTTCGCACAGCATTCTATAATTATTCCCCATGAGGAACCGAGTGAACAAGGAGAATCAGAAGTTGGATTAATATTCCATTTCAATTGAATAGCTCCGCTCTGGACACACACACACACACACACACACACACACACACACGCACATAGGAAGAGGCAGTTCTTTAGCGTTTGTACAATAGCATACAGAAAAATAAATGCCGTTATTTCTGAGATAATTTTTTGAAAGTGTTTGAAACATGGCATGTTTTTTTACCTTTACGAGTGCAATGAGTTTGAGTTGTTTGGATCATGTATGCACTTGTGTCTGCAGAATTGGAATGGCTATATGTGTAACTTGTGCAACTTACACCGTTTTAAGAAGCTAAATGCAAACATTTTTAAGTGTCTTTGCCGGTTTTTCATCAAATTATATGAAAATGACCCGGATGCTCAATGTTAAAGTTACACATCAGTCACTATGCAGTGGACAGCTATTCATAAAACTGCAGCGGGTTTCCATGATATTGCAATTCATTTAACATTATTGGTCAATGTTTAAAAATATTATGACAAGGTTGGGAACGTGAGGTGGGGTTGATACTCCAATTTCACTTATCTGGTCATTTTTTTGTACAAATAACATATATTTGTTCATCTATGGCTATGCCAATGACCTATAGCGACTGGCAGCACAACTTCAGTAAATGTTGTTCCACTCGATGAACTATTAACCTGCATATCAATCATTCTTTATCTGCTGTTCTTGTTGTGATATTTGTATTTGTTGGTGTGCCGTGAGAATTTTCTAATGTGAGCTCAGTAAAGTTTTGGAAACACTGGGTTCGATTTTGTAGCTGTACTCAATGCTGTGTCCGACAGTACACACAAGGAGAAGTGAATCAGAATCACGGGAAGCTATAAATATCCCAGCATATGAGATGCGGTAGCCTTCAAGGCCATGGGAATATAGTGATGATCATTACAACTGGCGATCATAATCATCACCGTAGCCGGTCTTACCCTGGCAGAGATCAGCGCAGTTTACCCAGAAGGCCGGTTGCAGCAGCATCAAATGTAAATTTATACGATATTGAGCTTCTCTGCTGTTTTGCCGTGAGCGAGGAACACACGTACACACATATACGCATACACTACCTGCGAAAGTGCAATGTGTGACTCAGTCAGATGAATTTTCTGCAGCTGATGGTCAAATGCAAATGATGGAAGAAAAGGGGGGCTGCAAAGGGAGGGTGGGGGTGCAAATCATGGAAGCACTCCTGTCGCCCTCCAGCCATTGCTGACCTTTTGCCCCCCCCCCCCTTGCAATGGCCCTAAATGTCAGAGGTCACCCATCGGGGTCAACAGGGAGTAGCACTGGCCGGAGATGTATCGCCATGGCAACACTCAGCCCACGAGAGATGGGGAATTGTCAGGGTTTTCTTTTTGCCTCATGGACTAAAATCTCTCTCTCTGTCTCTCTCTGTCTCTCTCTCACACACACACACATATATGGCTGGGAATCGCATACTTGTTTTTCCACCAGTGGGAGTCTGGAACCTGGTTGGAATCCAAACTTCCACACGGTGGTAACTCCAAACCAAGGCTCAAGAGAAGTTATTTCAGCATGTATAATATTGGAGACATTTTTATTTATATTTCAATATTAAATATACGCCCTTGCTCAATAAATGTTGGAAAACGCTGAATTGTTACGCGCATGATCTATTGTACTTGTGTTGTGGACCTCAAATGTACCTAATGTTGTGTCCAGCGGCACTGAATGAGAGAGCATTAGCTTGCCTCTTGCGACATCTAGTGGCCGCGAGAGACCTCGTCCTCGCATGCTGTTCTGATAGCAGTGCAGGAGGAAACGGGGGCGGGGGGAGGAGATGAGAGGAGAGAGCCCACGAGACTTGCTTTTGTCTCGGGGGAGCTCCTCGGGTCGATGCCTCGTCCCACCATAAGTCTGATCGCAGCTGTCAATCAACAGGTCAAGGCGGCTCGTGGGGATGCGGACCGCTGTAGAGAGATCAAACAGCGGACCTGAGGGATGACAGATGCAGATGGAAGGAGAAAAAAAGGCAATAAAACATTGCTTCAAAGATGGTAAAGGTGCACTAGGAGGCAAATTATTGTTAACAGTAATCTGCAGAATAGGCGCCTCGCATTGCGATCGATTGACTATTAAAGGGCCTTTGAAGGGAGACGGGCTATTGTTCGTGGCGGGACAGGAGATAGAAAATGGCAGCTGCGTGGTTGGACTGCTTCTCGTTTTCTCCTCGGAGCCTTAAAGAATGCTCGCTACCTACTACTTGCATGCAATCATGTTTCCGAATAGGGAGGCAATTTGGACTCTGCTGCCTTTTATATTACGGGGTGGGTGGTGGGGAGGGGTACATTTCGTCCATCACTTCAGTAGTCCACACTTTCTGTTGTACGTGTATATTTTTCTGTCATTGTTTTATATGTCTTAGGTATAATTTATTAAACTTAATAACTCAACATTATATTCAGACTCAATTTTAATTTACCAAGTCTGCTTTATTTTCTTCTACTCCCCTTTTTTCTTCTTTTGTTTTTCCTATTTGCTGGATGATTGCTTACCCTCTAAAGCGTTACAATCTGGTTCTGAACCTTATCAATACAAAACCTGCCAAGAGGGCACGTTTTTGTGACTATCGGTTCTATCCTGCGATATAATTGACCTGAATCAATGACGCGTATTTGTGGTGGTCGCTTTATGAAATGCAAGCCTGAGTGACCGCAATAATCAGAACGCTAACAAACAACAACAATGCGATACTATATTTTGTTTGCAACAACTGGCTGTTAGCCACGGTATAAGCTGACTCATTTTAGAGGAATGCGCAAATGGGCTTCGACAGCTAAGTGGAGACTGTGGCACAAAACACAAGTCATGGAGATTTACCAGAGCTGGCTGTTACACATGGTCACGTGATTTCTTTTGATTTGGTGAAGCAGCATGTGGCTCACTGTCCAGTGTAATCGTTGTACACTGTGTTCCATGTATCCGTAAACATTTTTATTCATGTGATTATGAGTCGGCTTTTTTTTTTTAAATAAATGTGACGACTCTGAACCTTGACTGACCAGGTACTAGATATAATACCTGATGGCGGCACCTGGTTTTGTCCATTTTGCGCCTTCTGCACGTGAGTTCTGCGTGTGGTCAAACTACACGAAATCAGCCTTGGAATGCTGCGCATTAAAACACGGCCATATTGTTTCATCGCCATCTCAGCGGGGCTGATCTTCTTAGCTCACTCTTCTCAGCTAATCAGGAACATCTTTGGGCACTAATCTATACACCCCTTGCACCCTTCCGCCCATCTCATTAGATTAACAAAATGGCCTGCGCGCGCACACACGCAGACTACCTGACCTCATTTGTCTTCAAAGGTAGTTAGTTACACGTTATTGTTTTGAAACCGGTTGATTTCAAGGCACGGCAAATTTATGACAACAGGTTAGCTGCAGCTTGAAGGACTCTATGAGGCCCTTTGAGCTCGTGACCAAAAAAAAACAAAAAAGAACACTTAAACTATGATCCCAGTGGGACTGAATTTTTTTTGAATAAAGGCAAATTTTTTGCCCCAAAATCTTGTGATTGTGATTTATTATATGATAACATTTCAAGGTCTTCTGCCCGTGTTTTTTTTAAACGAAAAACAATAAATATAGTCTGTATACAGTTTATTTATTAAATTCAATGAGAATTGTTAACTTCCTAAACACATTGACTTGCAGTCTAAGGCCAGGCAAACCATTTTTATTTATACAACAGATTTTATACACTAGTGAGCCCCAATGTGTGCTTCACACAGGCAAAGACACGACAACACACCAAAGCATTTACTAAGACAATGACATTAAGAAGCAAAGCAGAGAAATAAAAAAGTAGGTTAAAAAATGACTTTCGTAACATCACAACCTTTGAGAACCTTTGAGAACCAACTCCTTGTGGTAAATCTACAAAGCCTGCAAATATATTCAAAATGCATTCAAAAAAGCTTAATCAGTTGGGTTATAACTATGGTAAATGCGTGCGTGTGTGTGTGTGTGTGTGTGTGTGTGTGTGTGTGTGTGTGTACACAGCAAACATATGCAACCAAATTAAAGCCTTAAAGCTGGTGAATTGAAGAGGATTTGAAGCGGAGCGCAATTCATGGGAATTAAGCAAATTAGGTCTCCAATTAGCATTTGACATTGAATAGGGAGATTTGGTGGACCTGCCTCTCAACCCCCTCCCCCCCCAAAATAAATAAAATTAATTCGCCGGATTTGTCATTGTTCTAATGAACATCTTGCTGCACGTTCATCAAAACACACGTCTTTCTCTTCCCTTTCCAATTCTCTCATGCGTACTGTTGGTCCCCTTGTGATCTAATTTCCCACCAAATATTGCCTTATTGGAATATTCGATCATTTGTCGAGACAAACAAAGTTGACAAAAGTCAATGCGTAACCTTTAATCCTCTTAGGCGGCGTGGATGTAAATACCAACCGCAGCCAGTCATAGAGGAATTTCACTATTGATAGTTTAAAAAAAAGACATTGGTTAGACATCAGTATGGCAAAGCTTCTTTTAATGAGCGGCGGAATTTCTTGGCGAAACTATTTAGATGTCATAAAATTTGCCAAATATGTCTGAGTTTGAAAATTTGATAAGAGAGCCCAGGAAAGGGTTTATATTCCAATAGTTGTGGAAACTAACATCTCAGAACCGGTATACACATGTCAATGATAAGAATTTAACCTGGTGTTATCTTTTTCTGGTAAAATATGTCCAAAGTTTAGACTGCTTATATCTTGACTACAGGGAACAAAAGTTCAGAACTGAAACATACTTCTTGCGTCTGAAGTTCTCACTCATTTTGCGTCTTTTGAGAACCTGATAAGTGGAATCGTGAGGCAAGCAAGCCAACGATTGGTAGGAACTGTCAAAAAGAAACAGTTTGTGATTTCCATCCTGACATGTGATTTGAGATTTGTCAAATTGGATAATGTCTTTTTTTTTTAAGATTTGGTGAAGCAGCATGGAGTTCATTGGCCAAAGTTTTGTGTGTACTCCCCATTCCAATCAACACTTCTTGGCGTTTCCCGATATTTATGACACAAATATTGAACTATTGTCACAATAACTCACCATAAGTGTTGTGCTTTTGCTTCGTCTTGTTTCCATCATGTTCCAACTTCCCCAATTAATTAGTGACCTCCCCTCTCTCCATCCTTCCCTTTTCTCAGCAGTGGTGGTGGATTACGCCGTGTGATAATCTTCCTATTTCTTGAAACTGCTTGGGATTGTCCAGATTATCCGGCCTCATACACTCAGGGGTCGGCTTTGGAGAGCCCACCCCTCCCGGCACCAGCCGCCGATTTGGGTCTCTTATGCAGCAGGAGATTTTGCATCCCGACAGCTTTTGACTAATTAGCATGTGAGGCCGGGTGGCGGTGTTAGCATCGGGCTCACTTTTAGTACCATCCGAGAACACACACACACACACACACACACACACACAATGATAGCAATGTAACGATTGATTGTGATATTAATATTGCCTTAACCGAACAGTTTAAATGTTTTATTAAAAAAGAATTACAGGTAAGTGCAATTGTTAACTTTGGTCATTTACAAAACAGCATACAGTATTGTGCAAATGTTTCATTTCTGGGGCTCCTTTTTTATTGGTCGGTGATCTGCATCAGAGAAAAATGAGGGCCACATAAAATAGAAAATAAAATAAAATGTAAAAAAAAAAACCCACTAATGCTGAAAAGTAGGCTGTTTCCTCCAAGAATAGATTGAACTTCCAGGTATATTTAGAAGACATCTTCTTGTGATTGCCCATCAAGGACTTTCAAAATTTTTGGTGTGGTCCAATAGGCCGTCATTTAATCAACACCAAAAACAAAGTCACGGGTGTTTATTAAGTCTGGACGCCTGACTGGCCACTCACGTGAAGCCGACAACCCAGCAATCTCCCTATCAAAGTCATTCAACATCGACAATAGCAAAATGATGGGCGGCCCATCTTGCATGAAAATTACATCTTCAACATTATCCGCAGCAATGAAAACGGGCCAGATTTCACCACGCATTCACGTTATGGCGAAGAATTAATGTACCCACAATCCAGTCGGAAGTCGTCCCATAATATTTAAATTCTCATACGTTAAAGAAGAGACATGAAAATGTGAGGGAAAAAATACATATTAAATTGTCATGAATTAAAGAACAGACAAAAAACATTAGGAAATAATGTAAATACTTTTCAATCACTTTGGATAATGCGTTTTTGGTTTAACTCATATTCTCCTACACACAAATTAACCAATCATGCACAGATATCAGGGTCCAATAGAGACAAACACATCTTAGCCTAAAATTCCAGCGAATCAGTGCCAAATTGATCCTAATCCCGCTAAATTTGAGTGGTTCAACCTGAAGGTCCAGAGACATGCAGACCGGGGTGAAAGCCTGACACTTGTCCACTGGACCAAGGCCAGAAGAGTCTGGGGGCCAAGCAGGATAAAGGGAGTGAGTGGACCTGTGGGCAGCACCAGCAGGGCGCCCTCTGGTGGTGGTTGACTTGGTATGGCGACCCGAGGGGCGAGAGGAGGAGCTGCCCGGCCGCCCTGCGGACCCTCCGTCGCGTCCTCCGGCAATGGTAGTCCCCGTTGGAAAAGTCCTTGTAGTTTGATGGGTGGACAGCCCAGAAGTGGCCTTTGCCGTTTTCGCTACGTCCGGCTTTGATGAAGCAGTCATTCAGGGACAAGTTGTGGCGCACGCTGTTTCTCCAGTTTTTATCCTGCGATGACACAAGGGTTACCAAAAGGGGTGTCACTAATGCGAAACAGTGGGCCATAAGCGGGTGTTAAGTTGATCTCCTTCGAGATGTCACCTTGCCTCGTTCTTGGCAAGACTCGCGTGAGAATGGTGTGTCAACACCGAGTATGATCTCGACAAGACACGACACCCGGTGTTACTTTTTTAGCACGTCAAACCGGCCGATCGAGCATAATCCAATAGACCCACCTTCAATCTGCCATGCCACCCTGCGCACCTGCTAAAGGTTTGCAACCTAGCAACCGGATTACGTTATTTGCGAGTTTGCCAACAATGGGATTGCGCCTAATTGTCTAACCACTCAGACAAAATACTCGTGCCAAGTAGGTCGCTTTGTTAGCGAAAATGGCTCAAGAGCCCTTTGCGATTCTCTCTTCTGACGTTTGTTTAGCGATGTTCTCTGGTGCATGAGGTCATCAGGTGTGCCGCGGGAACCGGTCTGAAAATGATTGTTTACAACTATTTATGTTGTTCACCCACAAGCATCTATGCTAGCGTCATTTTGTGACAGGCAATGAAAAAAACCCCAAAACTATGAAATGTTCTTCCACTAGAGGGCAGAAGGTACAATTAAGCCGGTGCCATTCATACAACAGAATAAGCCATATCATCATTTTGGGATCACTTTGGCATTTTTACCTTCGTAGTACGCTGTGAGATTTTTCAAATGTAAAATATGTGCTGAATAAAGGTTGGGGACCACTGATTCCGGGGCGAGAGTGGCTGATACCTTGCTCTTGAAGTAAGGGTAGTGGTCCATGATCCACTGGTAGATGTCGCACAGCAGCAGCTTCTTCTGCTCCGATGCCAGGATGGCCTTGGAGATGAGCGCGATGTACGACTGGTTGGGTTTTTCGTCGGACGTGGCGATAGTGGTAGTGGTCACCTCCTCCTCCCCCTCCTCTCGTTGCTCTCCATCCCCCTCCTCTCCTCTGACGTCCCTTTCTCCGGTCTCTGCTGACCTCTCCTGTACGGCGACCACCTCTTTGGGTTCGTGATGATCGAGCAACGTCCGCTCAGCCGTCGCTTCTCTCGCCGAATCTTTGGCTCCCTTGTTGAACAGGAGGTAGTCGATGGTGAAGCTCAGTCCGAGTCGCTCTCGGCCGCTCTTGTCCTCCGTCGTCATCTCCGGTGTTAAATAACTGGCACTCATGACTGACAAATTGTACCTTTGAGATGAGACGTGAAAAATTATTTGCGGTCTTTGGAAAAGTTGGGCTTTTACAGCATGGCCCGATATCTCACCCCTGGCTGCTTTCGTCCGAGCGTTGACAAGATCACAGATAAAGATGAGCCTCTCAACTGTTGTTAACCTTGATGCGCTCATCGGCAACACGATCTCTACGGCGTGGAAATGACGTCAGTCTGTGAGGTTAAACGCGGCGACTTTTTCGAAACACCGAATTTTCGCAAAGCGTCGGCACCTCTTCGGCTAGCCCGACTTTCCGCTATCCTCCTAAATCAAAGTTGGGCTTCACACTATTTATATGACGGCAAATTGATCCCTCACAGAAAGGGGCAAAGGAGGCACAGGGGAGGTCGAGGTAGGGGGTCTCAATTTAGGCGGATTATTTTTATTAACCTAAGCAAATCTGTGTAATTACGGGAGATTAAACACTCAGGACTGCGCGAGACACGGAGCGCACGGGATGCATGTTGTAGAGTCAAAGGGCCTTTAGATGCCACTGTTATCCTGTTAAAGTTGTTTTGTCCAGTTGGGGAGGCTGTCAGAAGACTTACTGCAATTACAATGAAGCAGTAATTAAAGTTTTTCCACCATTAATGTGACTTGCTAGTAAATACCTCCTTGCCTGGTAAATCAAACCCCCCCCCCAAAAAAATAAAAAAATAAAAATAAATAGCACATGGCATGTAACAGAAAAACTGGAGCATATGTAGCAAAATGAGTGTCTCCTGTGTGAACAATTGATCTAGAAAATATGTCATACTTATTTTTTTGTTTTCTATGCAGACCACTTTAATTGCTGGACAATTGTGGTCTTTTTCCCCAGACACACTGACTGGTATAGGGAACTGTTTGTAATTCACTTCACCGTGAATAAGGCCCCAGTACCAGCTGAAGAAAAATAAAGCCAAGACTTTATGCTGCCACTACCATGCATCACACAAGGTATTGTGTTATTTTGGTGGTGTTGTTTTCATGAAATGGAATGGAGTCAAATGTATCGAAATGTATTCTCAATGCACGTGTCACGAAGAGCAACGGAATTCACTTAACGGTTACAACCGATCCAAGAGACATTAAAAAAAGGTTATTTCTCCAGACTCTCTGAACCTCTTCATGATATTATGGATTGTAGATAACGATATCCTTAAATTCTTTGCAATTGTACGTTGAGGATCATTGACCTTAAACTGTTTGACTATTCTCAGTTGTTCACATAGAGGTGAACCTCGCCCCATCTTTGCTTGTGATAGACTTGAGCAATTCAGAGAAGCTCCTCTTCTACCAAAGCATGGCACCTACCTGTTCCCAGCTAGCCTGTTCATCTTTGGGATGTTCCAAACAGGTGTTTGATGAGCATTCCTCAACTTTTTCAGTCTTTTTTGCCACCTGACCCAGCTTTACTGGAACATGTTGCGGCCATAAAATTCTAAGAAAACGCTTGTTTCCGAAAAGCAATAAAGTTAATCAGTTTGAACATTAAATATCTCATTGTTGTAGTCTATTCAATTATATGTGTTGTACATGATTTGCAAATCATTGTATTGTATTTATTTATGTTGCACACAACATCAAAACTACATCGGAATTGGGTGTGTCTATTTTCTGTCAGACTTGATTCTTTATTGTATTTCTCTTGTATTTAATGTGTTTTGTGTATCCAACCATGTAAAACACTTTGTGAGTCCTTTCGTGATCAGTGTTATATAAACATAAATTAATAAACTATACAGTTTTATATTTGCCTCTATTTATTTGATGAGCTGACGAATTGTAAAATGGTTGCAGTGTATGATGTGCATTCATCACTGCATTTCCCGTGGTAACTGTACAGACAATTTACGATGCCACGCAATGATGAATTGGACCATGTTGCCCTCTTCTGTTTCAAATGAGGAACATGAAGAGTACTTCTCAGCCAATTTTAGGCAGAGTTGCTCGTTGTCCGCCGTCATCGTTGTACAAATTGCACATCTATATGGTCCATAACGTCTGGGAGAATTACTCTCTCTAGAGAAGACTAGACAAATAAATGATAAATCTGAGACATAAAGCACTTGCTTATGCTCTACTATGTCAACGTCAGACCATTGAAAGAAGAGCGTTTCTTTATTGACATATTCCGACGTGGGGTGATGGCAAAACAAAGCACAGGATGTCATGACATGATATTCCTATTCCATCAATTGATTAGCTCGCGGGGCTCGAGGGGGTATCTTTGCCACGTGCTGTTTAAAAACCAGGAGTGGATCTTCAAAGGGAATGGATAAAAACTGGGTTCTCAAGGAATTCATTTTGGGGTAACAAACATGGCGCCACTTAAATATGAGTTGAAGCACTTGGTGGCACGTATTGAATGTTGACTAATAAACGTTACGTTGCTGATTGCGTGCATTGTCTTTACTTGTTGGCCGCATCGCAGACAAAGCGCCGAGTCCACATTTCCAGAACCCGGAGTGGATTTTGGAGCTCGGACGGGATTCCATCGCACCATGCGACCTCATCCACTTGACATCCCGCGCTTTCCATCCATAACGGATTCAAAACCAATCAGTGACCCACTTTGACCAAACTGCGACATTATAAACCCGTATAACCGTGAATATCGGATTATTGTCACGGGTCACGTCACGAGTGGGCCACGCGGCCTAATTTGGAAAAGAGACCCGTCTCTTAGTATTTTTTAAAAAGTTACACTGCAACTTTAAAACACGCTGGTCCCGCCCATTTAGAAAGGAGTGCTTCGGGTCCCACTCAGTACCACTCCGCGATTGGCCGAAAAGAACTGTCAGTCAGAGCCAGCTGGGCGCCCCATTGGTGAAAGACTAGCAGTCGGCTGGGACTCTCGCGGTACTGCTGCGTGAAGATGGCGGCCGAACTGGTGGAGGCGATGGCAAGTAGAGCCTCATTCGCTTTGGTTTAATGGGAAGCCGGGCGCGAGAGTGTTCGTCCCAACACCCGGCGCGGACGTTGAGAGTTTCGGCGGCTTTGTGTGAAAACGACATTAAAGCGCGTACTGTCACGAATGTGGCGTAACAGGGTCGCGCCGAAAGCGACTAGCCTCTGTTGCTAACGTCGCTTTCTATCTAGTTAACTTAGCAAGTACGAAAGGGTTAGCTTCCTAGCATCACGCTGGCTCCAAAGAAGATGCCGAAAATGAATGATGGCCAGCCGAGCGCACTTGAGGTGTCTGTGCTATCACACTTTCATACGTTTTGAATCGCTTGCAGCTAATATTATCTCTTGTGATGCGCGCTTAGTTTGCCAAGCTGTGCACCTGTCAAAACGTTCGCTTGCCATGATTGAGCACCGAAAAGACAGTTTTCCTAGCAGAGCTAGCCGGCTAGCAACATAGCCTCTATTGATAATGTTTAGTGAGGTCGCGTTGGATTGACCAAACACTGTGTTCCTTTCTCCTCAAATAGAACAACCACAGGCTGCTTTTGCAGCGTGTTAGTTGTCCGTATGTCAACGTTGTTTACCCACTGCTGTCGAGTTAGCACCTCTGTTGCTAACAGCTTATATGTAAACACCTCTTGTTTGCTTGTATTTGTATGGGAAATGGAGGAAGTAACATAATGACTACGTGACGCCACAGGCAACGCATGTAACATTTCAATGTGGAGATGAATGCTTTTCACTGGCTTGTACGTTGCGTTGGAGGTAAGTGATGCGCATGATTGTACGAGAAGTTGGAGTCGTCACAAGGGTGCGTTTCAGTGCACTTTTTACCCTTTTGTTTTTGTATATACAAAGTTCGCCAGTGTTGTCATGGCCTTATCATTGTTCTCCCATGTTGAAAACTGCTCTATTATCCCAAACGTTTGTGTTATTCAATTTGTGTTCCGGAAAGCTAGTTGAAATGAAGTAGGGTGGCAACTACTGCTTATTTTGTTCATAAATTAATCTGTCGGATAATCCATGAGTATCATATCCCAAAAGTTTAATTCCTATATTCCTAAACAGATCATGATTTCAAACTACTCACTTAACAGAACCAGAAATGAATTGCCATACGCTATGCCGTACGTCGGACAAGTGGAATAATAGAAAAGTAGTATAAACTATTTACAACATCAACAATGTTGTTTGTTTTCACAGTAGAGTCCTGAGTTTTGATTCTGACTTTTGAGGCCTGCAAAATAAATGTTCTCAAATTACGTAACAGTAGATGTTTTATTAATTTTTAAATTTTTAATTGACTTTGCTTCAAATTCAACTACATATCAGTTGCCGGTTATTCATACGACATCAAGATGGAATGGAAGGTATGAATTTGCCTGTAGACAGATTTGGACACTACGAGCCAATCGCGGTAACGCATGTTGATGACGTCTTTGACGTCTCCCTCCGCACTAATGTTCAGTCTTGACGGAAATGCCAAAACTATGGCCAGCTCCAAGGAAATGTGGAAAAAGACCCCAGTGAAATTACATGTTGTTGCTTTATTTTCATGTTCTCGTAGAAGTGACCAATTGATTTTGACATTTGGACTCATTTATATTATAGAACATAGCATATTTGTTAACTTCATCATACCATACAGCCCTAACCCCAGGTTAGTTTTCCCATAAATTGAAGATGATTCACTTCCTGCTTTGGTCTGTAACGTGTCAGAAATGGCTCGAAATGATTACCGGTAATCTTGACGCCTATACTGTGCTGTAGTATCTGTTGGTGAGTAAATAAAGTGAACCTGTAATGTTTGAAGACTCATCCACAAATTGAGTATTAGCAGAGATTAATTATATGCTATTTGCATGAGCAACAACATTCATGTCACGTTGAATTCTTTTCGATGGTTCTCGGTGCCTGGGTCAAGCTGTTTTACGGAATGTGCAGGCAAGATTTTAGTTGAAATATTCATTTTTATAACTCATACAAGAGTTGACAAATACTGTGCATGATAAATTATGTATAATTAGCATTGACTTTGCCATATTGTGCTGAGAATGCTGGACTGCAAAAAAAGTAAAGAAAAAAAAATTGTCGGCACCATTTGTTTCTCTTCGGTGACCTGATGTGAAGATTTAAAATAAGCCAAAAAGAAAAACACGAGGTTCAAGTCAAATATTTTTAGAATCAGCCATTCTATTGAGCACCATGTATTCATCAAGTCGTCAGATTAAAATGTGATTTTGCATTATTAAACGGTAGAAATACAAAATGTGCACATGTGATGCAGTTATTGTTCTTGTCCACTTAGGGTCACAATTCCCACATTCACGTTGCAGCATCTGCGACTTTGAATGTGTATTGCTATAAAAGGCAGAGCCTGGACTTTTGAGTGAAAACTGAATAAGAGTGTAGATGGCTCTTAGCCAGACAGTGCATTGTGTGTGTGAGAGAGTGAGAGAAAACACTGAACATAACGTCCTCTCCTTTATCGTTTGTTCAATAAACAAAGTGCCTCATCGACTGCATCAAAGATTTAGCTTTGACTTTTTTGTGTCATAGGTATTCGATTACGGTAATTATTTGAGCCCGAGTGTCAAGGCAGGTTGATTTTGTGTTGATTACCTTTTAATCTGTTTTGTAGAACCAAGCTTTCACAATGTTAAAGGTTTTAGTGACAAAATGTTGAAAAATAACTTACATTTTTGGGGCAAACGTGAATAGTTAAAACTGTTCAGTTATATGGTACGTTCTCCTTTGCTCAATAGACTTGCCTCGCTTTGAGTGGTGTTCTGCACTGCAGGTTCAATCATTCACGTTTTGCTCAGCCAAATGCACTCTTGTCTCTTACAAAATTTGAGGACTATCAAAGAAATTATTGTTTTTATCAGTCATGTAATCTTATGTTTTGTTCTCAATCCAGAACATGGTCAAAAGTTTCCGGGTCTCCGACCTGCAGACGCTGCTGGCCTCCATGGGCCGCAGCAAGAGCGGCTTAAAGCAGGACCTGGTGGGCCGGGCTCTAAGGCTGGTCCAGACGGAATACAGCCCTGAGCTGCTCAAGAATGTGCGGCAGCTGTACGAGTCGCGCTTTCCCAGAACGTCTGGCTGGCTGGCAGCGCGGCGCCCGGAGGGCATCCCGGTTTCATACTCATCCCTCAGCTCGACCCCGTCTGCCACCTCTCAGGGGGCTGAATACCTCAACGGCATTACCAAACCAATGGCCACTCCAGCACCGGAGGTCAAACTGGTGCCGCTGCCCTTCTATCAGACTTTGGAAACACTGCTTCCACCTACAGAGCTCAGTGAGGATACGCTTTGATCTGTTACATACACTGCTCACCTTGTTCTGGGTTCTGGGCTTGTGTGGTTACTAGGGCTGCACGATCACTGTGGAACAGATAACTTTTGGACTGATATTGGGGATTACATAATATTCATCGGTCCGATGGCAACAAAACAGGATCGATAAAACTGAGTGTTTTGTCACTGAAGTAACCAGACAAATGTTTATGTATTTAAGGCTACTCTTATTGATCCAATTTTGTTACCATAGGACCGATGAATGTGATGTCATATTTTCCCCCCCAATAACAGTCCAATAGTTATCTGTTCGATAGTGATCATGCATCCCTAGTAACCACACAAACCCAGGACCTCTAACAAAGTGCTGCTGCAACATTCGGTTTGCCCAAATAGTATGTATACGTCATGTGCCTGAGCAGTTCACTAATAATAATAATACATTTTATTTATAATCGCCTTTCAACACACCCAAGGACACTTTACAATAACAAAAAAACACAAAACAATACGGGTTGAGCAGCGGCAGCCAAACGCGCCAGCGTTCACTCAACCCGGAAGTCAGAAAGAAACCATAAGGGAGGGAGAGGGGGAGAAAAAAAAACATGCTCGAACTATCCTCATTTTGAGGATAATTTGAATTAGGCAAAAAAAACTCCTGCACAAGCATGACAACATTGTGGATCGAGTGGACCCTGGTAGCATTGGGGTTCTGCTACGGGCAGGGCTGTGTTAGGGTGCATTTTATTGATGGCATTTTGAACAGAGACATCATGATGAGAGCCTGAGGCCAATTGTCATGCCATTCATTCAATACCATCACCTCATGTCACAGCATTATAGTACATGGCCCTCGTGAGCTGTCAAGCCAGTCGGCGATCAGTCAGGGGCCAAGGCTCCCGTCTCCGCCATTTATGTGGTGCCGTAGAATTAGTATAAATATGTTTTTAAAATCACGGTCGAACAAACAGTTGAGCTGATATCTATTGGCACGGCATCTCTGTTCCCTAACACTGATCATTTTCCTCCTAATGTCCTGTGCTGATTGGTCAAGAGGTTTGTTAAACTGTTAACACCTGCCAAGTCTCTCCCCGTCTGTACTTGAGTAAAACTGGGGAGGGCAGAATAACAACGCTACTGGCTACCGTTTGTGGAGATACGACGTACTGAATGATTGTGATTAATGTTTTCCTGTTGATGTGTTATGACAGTTGCCCAGAATAACGAGAAACTGCAAGACAGTCAGTGCATATTTGAGTTAACACCAAGTCAAGCAGACCAAATCAGAAACGCAAGGTAGGAATGTGGAGCGTTTCCTAACAATCCTTTGTTCCTTTTTTATTTTATTTTATTTTATTTTTTTTAACCTGCCCCCTTGTGTCTGGTATAAATTGTGGCCTTTGTTTTTTTGCAGTGAAATTCGCCCGGGAATTAGATCAATCCAGGTGGTTCTTAGGTAAGAATCAACTGCCATTGAATTTGAGCACTTTAGGTGTCATTTTCAGGTAGTTAAAATACTCTGAGCCACCACATACTTATCATCATTCACTTAGTCATTCTTTTTCCATTCTGCAGATTTAGTTTCATTCTTATTTTGCAAATGTTTTCTGTGTTGCAGAATATGTTACACAGACTCCATTGGGGTTCAGGAGGACCAGTATCCTCCTAACATCGCCGTCAAAGTCAACCAGTCCTACTGTCATGTCCCAGTGAGTTACAATATCATATACTAAGAAACATGAGTGGCTTTGCTTCAAAAAAACAAAAACATTCTGTTTCTTTCTCAACAACTAAGTGAAAAAGGGCTTTTGTGCTATAGTAAGAGAGAGCCTAAATATTGCAGTGTTTCAATTATTTCTGGGCTAACTACCAACGTTAACATTTATTTAAGCAACCAAAATCGAATCCAGGCAGTAATTTCCAGAAACTGTTTCTGGAACTTGTGTAGTGATTGTTTGTCATTTGTTTTTCAGGGCTACTACCCCTCCAACAAGCCTGGCGTGGAACCTCGCCGTCCTTGTCGCCCTGTTAACATTACTCCTTGGTTGCATCTTTCCACCGTCACCAACAGAATCACTGTCACCTGGGGAAACTTCGGCAAGGTTGGCATCGACTCAGCCCCTGTTCACGAGGACTTCCGTTCCACTGTTGATTGTCGTGTATTCATATGACTTTTGAACGCGTGCTTTCAGCGCTACTCTGTGGCAGTGTATTTAGTGAGGATGTTCACTGCGTCGGATCTCTTCAGCCAGCTCAAACTCTGCTCTGTTGAGAGCGCGGAGCGCTGTCGCGAGCGCAGTGAGTGTTCATCTTCCTCTATTGAAGAACTTTTGCCAAAATTGTGAGTAATAATGCTTGTACATGTATTTATTTGTAGTTCAAGACAAGCTACGGTTTGACCCAGAGAGTGAGATTGCCACTACGGGCCTCAGGGTTTCTCTCATTTGTCCAGTGAGTATTGTTGTTTACATAAAGGGGATCTGCCATGGAAAATTGTTTGACGTTTGTTTTCAAAATAGCTGGTTTTCTGATCGGGCCGGGCGATTAATCGAAATTGAATTGATTGGCCTCTTGCGATCTCAAAAACATAATAAAAATGATTAATGTGCCAACAACGCTGTTTGTGCAAGTTCCCAATGTGATTGTATCCTGAATGCACCAAATTACATGAGCAGCAATGGTGTGACGTGCACTTTATTCTGCCCTCCTGAGTGTACTTGAAATCAAATAGACATGCTTTAAAAAAAAAAACATCGCCAGAGTGAATGCTCAAGTCATTGTAAAATTGAACATGCTCCATGAACAATGGCCACAATTACTGACAGACTTTTTTGTCTCCTCAGCTGGTGAAGATGCGCATCGGTGTGCCATGTCGAGTTCTGACCTGCGCCCATCTACAGTGTTTCGACGCAGTCTTCTTTCTGCAGATGAATGAAAAGAAGCCCACATGGACCTGCCCTGTGTGTGACAAGCCGGCGCCCTTTGAGCTGCTCACTATAGACGGGTAAGGTTGTGCCCATTTGAAAAACTCTATTCTTAATACTTCCCTCAACTACAGAACTGATGATTAATCACCCGTTTCTTCAAGCTAGTTTATATTGGGTTGTGGTTTTTAAAAAAAACCTCAAAATTATATCGTACTCATGCCACTGAGCTCATTTTCCTATGAAAACAAAATAAAAATGCCATGTTTTGAATAAAAAATACTTGTGGTTTTAAAACAGGATTTGTTGGCACCATTGGAATAAGGGAACAGAGATCTACAACTCGGTATGAGGAGTTGGTCACATATTTATAGTTACATTTCATGCAGACTATTTGATTTGGTGTATATACACCTATGACTTTGACTATTTGTGGAATACAATCACAAATTACACACTTGTTTGTTTTTCCGCCTTAAATCGGGACTTTGGAAAATAGGTGTCGCCAAAAACCCAAAGTGTGCGAGTCAACTGATGTGATGTCTTTTGAGGTACCACAAAATCTCACATGCTGACAGTGTGAACTCTGAACTCTTGAGGCGTATTTTTCACCAAACAATTTGGTAGCATGCCCACCGTGTCAGGCGCTTGTTTGTCTTTGTTATGCTAGAACGATGTGCAGCACTGCATCTGTACTAGGCTCACCCGTGACGACCATGCGTGTGTGTTTCAGGTTGTTGTCTGAGATCTTGAAAGAGACAAGCGAGGAAATCGAGGAGATCGAATACCTAACCGACGGTTCTTGGCAACCAATAAGCGACGACAAGGAGAAGGAAAAGGAAAGAGAACGCAGCGATACGCCCGAGTACTCGTTGGTCGATATGTGTACGTGGAAAATGCTCACTATATTCCCACATTGTACAGATTTTCCCAAAATGCACACAAGGCAAAGTTCACAGATGGAGGTTGGACTAAATGTGGGTGGAGCTAAACGTTTTACAAAAGTCAACAAAACTGCCATTTCAAAACCTGAAAATTGATTCGATGACAGTTCTGAATGTCTTTTCTTAATTAACTCGAGCAGTGATTAAAAAAAGCTGTAAGTTTGGGCACTCATATGTGAAGGTACCACTTTATTAGTTAGCCAGATTTCTGAATGCTGGGCATTCTGGGAAATGGCGAGGCATGGTATCTGTGTGATTGTGAGGCAGCCATTTTCTCAAATCTCCTTCCATGTCCTGATTCCAGGTGTTCCAGAGACAAACGGCCACTCGCCGCCCACAGCAGCACGAGCCTGTCAGGCAAATCCACAGGGGCGGCGTCGGCGAGCGTGGTCAGTGCTGGGCCCGCCGCGCCGCCCGGAGGAGTGGTGGTGGATCTGACTCTTGACTCGTCCTCTGAGGAGGAAGGGGGCGGGGGCGGCGGCGAGAGCGAGGACACTGAGGACAGCGCGGACAGCCCCACCCCCAAGAGGGGCCGATACAACTACGACAAGGACCTGGTCACTGCGTACTGACCCCCGCAGCTACTCTTCAACCCACCTCGCCCTCTCATGGACGAAGGGGCGGGGGCTGAAAGCACGGAGTATGGAACAGTAATACGCTAGACACAGTGACCCCCGCATCATCAAAAAACATCACAGCCTTTTAGCAGTTCCACACACTGATAAAGAATCTTCAGTCTAGCATCATTAGGATTCCCGTTTGTACTCGACTCAACCACTGGAAGCCAACCACTTTTGGCTGACCATCATCCCGCAGCGAATATTTGTACTGTACTTCCCTCAATGAGAGAAATTCAGTGGATTACCCGCTCCTCCCCATCACCTCCTACAAACTTTTTCTCGATGGACGTCATCATCTTTGCTGTCTGACCAGGAGCAAAAAGCTGTTCACGCCACCGTGCATTCGTTTTTTGGCACATTTGAGCAATTTGCGCTCCTCACTTAAAGGGGAAGTCAAGTCAAATATTTACACTATGTTGTATGCGGCCCCACAAGTGTAAACACCATTCTCTGATTAATATTGCGTTCACGGAAAATGAAATAAGCAGCAAAATACTCATCTCATCCATGTCTGCGTGGCCATTTTGCCACTTGCTGTTGACTGAAAATGACATCAGTTGCTTCAGGGATCAGGTAACAATCAATCACAGCTCTGCTTGTCCCATGACCAAACTTAGAAAACACGTGAGCTGTGTGGTTGGTCGGTACTTGAGCCTTGATCAGCTGTGATGTCCTTTTTAGTCGACACAAAATGCCAACATGACTCCCTCCTGAGGTGGATTAAAAAAAAAAAAGTACATTTCGCTGCTTAATTCCGCAAATGCAATGTCACTCAATGCCGTGTTTGGACGAATGGGGTGCAATACGTTATTGTAAAGAACACTTTTTACTTGCCCCCCCCAAAAGGTGGAAAAAAAGAATAAATGGCAAAAGAATAATCTGAACGTGATGCAAACCTCTCCCATGGCATGTTTTTTGTGTGTATTAAGATTGGATCCATTTTAATTTAAAGTACATCACTGATCTGGATGTGTGATGCTTTCCATTTGCGTATTTTATTTTGCAGTTTAGATCTTTAAATTAAAAAGAACCTACCTCAGTCATTACACACAGCAGACTGAACGGAGAACGAGTAAAGGACATATTTCCTGACGCCCATTTTACACTGGAGATTTTTTTTCCCCCTTTGTCTTTTTTAATTTCCATTGTTCTATGCAGTTCATCTTGAGTGGAATCAGTGCTGTCGTCTGGCTTCTACTTGGGAGATCCCGTTTCAGGAAATGGTTGAAGTATGGCAGCCTTTGGCTGTTTCAGTTAGCAGAAGAGAAGCCGCTCTGCTGTGCTTGTTCCCCTTTATGCGGAAGGATCTAAATTATTCACAAATGCTGTTATCTGCCCCTTTTCCTGCGCTTACACCACGTCTATTCGATTGCATCATTCAATTATTGAATCTTGTGTGCAGTTTGGACATTGAGCTATCTTATTCATATGACTTTGCTATTTTGCAGTGGGTTTAAATTGACTAACATGTCAGTAAACACGAGCAACGTCCCCGTCTACCTACAATCCTTCTGTTCAGCTTGGATAGGACTTTTTAATTTGGGGCCCGGAGTCGTTTGCACACTTTTTGTTTATGACTTTAACGCCATTGTGTAGTGAGTATCCATCCAAACACCTGCAACAGCACAAGGACCAGAAAATTGTCTTGCTGCGCACGGGAATCTCGATACTCGGCAGCTTGAATTTTAGTTGTACGTTGAGTTAAATCTGGTCTTCCAACTTGTTTTCTCACCCACACTCCTCATAATCTGTCTCCAGGTTATTGGAGGTCCCCCAGGTGTAGGTTTGCTTCTATGGAACTGAGCCAGATTTTTTTTTGTTGTTTTTTTTTAATAGGGGGTGAGGTTGAGTACGAGGGCCCGAGTGTCTGGTTATGACTACAGTATGTTGTGGCATCTCTTATGGTAAATGCATAAGGTAGCATGGACAGATGCTTTTACAATACAATCCATGATGTAAATGTTTTTGTTTTGTTGGTTTTTTTTATATGTTCATATTAAAAGTCAATAAAATGTAAATGATATTTTTATTATTACGCCTCGAATTGTTTCCAGTTGTTCCGACAGGCAAAACCAGAAGGGAAGAATCGGGATTGGATACCTGATGATGGTGATGTGTGAGTACTAAAAGGGTGTGTGGTTCAATTCCAGATGCTCAGTCTTCAGGATACGATTGTACAATTGAACAATGATCAAATTCTAACAGCTGTTAATTGATGTATGGAATTAAAGTCAAGTTCTTTAAAATGTGTGAGGGTTTTTTTGTTGTGGTTCAGATGTGTGATGTGTATTGTATTGTCTGATTCCCCGCCTCCTTATTCTAGATACAACTACAGTCTCATAGAAACTTTTGAAAAAAGTCCCCAATCCTTGGTTTACATGATCAAAACTACAATAAATTTTACTCTAACACGTATATAACCTGCACGTGTAAACAAATTGCAGCTTCATGAGAATACTAGGACTTTACACAAGCCAAATTGTGAGAAGACTAATGTAATATTTCAAAAATATCGTACTGGGGGAAGAAAATGTATAGAAAGTCAATGTTAGAAGAAAAACTGAAGGTTATGTTAATGGAAAGAATATAGCAATATTATGAGAGAAAAGGTTGTAATGGGAGAGACATAAAACTACTTACCCCCCCCCCCCCCAAAGATAAGAGCATCAAGCTTATTTCCGAAAAAAGTTCTGAGATATTTATTGCCACTTTTCGTTGGTTTACTGTCAAACTAAACATGAAACAATGTGAATGACACTTTGTGTATTTATAGCAACCACACAACTTTACCTTAACGTCGGCTATCTTAATGCCAACTGAGTTAGAACCCAATAAGCATATGTGAAAAATACAGTAACTAATATTACTGCACCTGACCAAGTAATTTGCAGTAGGCGTGAAGCTCTTCATTTGAGTCTCCATGACTGTTATAGGCTACTGCCCCTGGGTGGCCAAGTCGCACACAAGAAGTTGAAATGAGTTCATCATGATGCATAAACTCTTTAATGAGTTAGATCGTGGTTTAACAAACTAAACTCTTTTCTCTTCTAGTCTTCGGTCTCCATATATGGCCACTGGGTGGCAGTAACGTGCAGATGGCATTGACTTGCTTATAAACTGTCGAGAAAGCTGCGTCGTCCGGTTATGATGACCTAAACCGTGCGATTCCAGTATTTCGTTGTGGGATTATTGTTTTTTAATCTTTATTTTTTTTCTCTTGAAGATCTTTCTAATTGGACCCGGTACTCTCGTTGAAGTGACGGGCTCTCCCTGAGGGTGTCACTCGGGTCTGCTGCTTCCTGTATTGACGGACCAACACCACCACTACTACCACCAGTCACAGACGAAAGCCCTGCAGCCCTGCCACCCGGCCACAGTGGCCTTCCCCCCACAGCCCGATTGTAACTTTACGGAGGGACGCCAGACGACCACCAGCAGCCGCCCCCCGGTGCTGCCGTCATTTAAACGGGGGGAAAAACGTGGCGAGCCGCTGAGTCGTCGCGGCTTCCTTTTTCCGGTAGCACTAGCGAGGTGGCTAATGGCTAGCAGCAGGTAGATAACCCCGATAAGAAGCGTCCAAAGACAGCAATGCGCTAATCTAAACTTCTATAAACACATCGAAAAGATCCGTTCATTAGAAACTCCTTGGTATGTCACGTTTTAGCCAAATATTCGAGTGCCAGGGCTCATGAAGTGTCATCTTTTCGCTGACGTTAGCCAGCTAAGTCGTTAGCCACCAAGACGCGATCCTGTTGCTCGCTAGCGAAGAAGTAAAGGGCCACTTTGCCACAGCTGCTCGCCCCGGTGCACTTAAGTGCATATTCTGGACAAAATTTGAGATTTCCACAAGTTTTTCTTCTTCTGAGATGGCTCCCAAAAAAAGACCGGTTCCGTTGAATATAACGCCCATTGGAGAAGGGCAGCCCACCTCTAACACCACTGATGCTGCATCTGAGTGAGTACTATGACAATGATTCCAAAATCTGTTCTACAGTGTGTATTTTTGCGTAAGAGTGATTGGCACGTCTGCCTCGCAGTTCTATGGTTCTCAGCTCTGGTTTTGCTGTGTTCGCATGCTTTCACCGGGTACTGCGGTTTCCTCCCACATTCCAAAAACATTCATATCTGCTTCATGTCACACTCTATATAATCAAACTCAAACCCACGTCAGAGTTATGCTTGTCCGTGGTGCGGTGGTTCTCAAACGTTTTCTACCAAATCCACCTAAAAAGCATGACTTATAGTTCTCCATCATTACCTTAATATACAGTAGTTGTGAATGATGTTAAATACAACTGAACTGTACTTGGGCCCTGATCCTTTTGTGTTCTACTACATGAGCACATGTATCACTATTGCAGGGATGGACAATTAATTTTTTCAAAGGGACCGTATAAGAAACTGGCACGGTTGTTGAAGGCCACATGTAAGTAGAAACTGAGTCGAGACTAAGAAAATATCTATACGATTGACATATTAGGGCAGCCACTTAAAATGATATGGCAGGCTGGATTCGGATCACAGGCTTGGAATATGTCCTTGATATTTACGTTATAATATAAGTTTGAATGTCTTGATCTACCCTGCGATTGACCGACAACCTGTCTAGGCTGGACCCTGCTTCTCACCTTAAGTCAGCTGGGATGGACTTCAGCCTGCTTGTGCCTCTAACGAGGACAAGCACTACAGAAAATAGGTAGCTGAGGCTTTTTCAAAACAGTACTGGTCTCCTTACAGAGCAAACCTTGAGGCCTTACAAAAGAAGCTGGGAGAGCTGGACCTGGATGAGCAACAGAAGATGCGACTAGAAGCCTTCCTCACCCAGAAAGCGCAGGTTGGAGAGCTCAAGGATGAGGACTTTGACCCAATCTGCGAGCTGGGCGCTGGGAACGGAGGGGTAGTCAACAAGGTCCGCCACAAGCCCTCAGGACTGGTCATGGCTCGCAAGGTGAGGATGAGTGAATGTGGACAGTTTGGATTGCAGGTGAACAGCACACCTTTCTTATTCCAGACCAGACTTTCCCCTCTGTAGTGGGCATAGGCTGATCTGAAATTCTGATGTATGATAACCATGAGCAAAATTATCGCTGTTTCATGGTGTTAAAATGACAACTCTGGGGGGAAAAAAAATCTGTCTCTCTCTTTCTCTCTCGCTCTCTCGCTTTCTTGCTCTCTCTTCACCTTAAGATTACATTAATGAATAAACATTAACATTCAGACCCTTGGGGCTAACTAGTACCTGATGGCAACATGTACACAAACAGTACAATGTGCATAGGCATTATACCACGTGAAATATTACTGTGGCTTTCTGGGTCACTTGATTGTGAAACTCTTCTCTGTTTATCGCTATTGTGACTGTTTTATACAATTGTGTGTTTATAGAATGCCTCAGAGTTATTACCCAAAATAAATTCATGTTGCTTTGCTTGTTTAAATGTACAGGTGGGCATTTTCATTGTGAAAGATTTCTTCAGTATCTTTTCTATCAGTATCGGGGAAAAGATAGACTACAAAGACTTTTTTTTTTGCCATTGTATAGTGCAGATGGGCAAATACATAGTCGCCAATCGGCCACTTTCCCCCCTTCCTCTTATTGCATTAACCTGCTTCCTCTCTGTCTCAGTTGATCCACTTGGAAATTAAGCCCGCCATCAGGAACCAGATCATCAGAGAGCTTCAAGTCCTGCACAAGTGCAACTCGCCATATATCGTGGGCTTCTACGGCGCCTTCTACAGCGACGGCGAGATCAGCATTTGTATGGAGCACATGGTGAGACTCATTTACACATGGCTGTCGCATGTTTAGGCTTATTATTCTGGATACTTAGGTGTCTTTTCGCTATAGGATGGTGGATCTTTGGACCAGGTTCTGAAGGAAGCCAGAAGAATTCCAGAGGAAGTCTTGGGCAAAGTTAGCATAGCTGTATGTATTCCGAGTTTCTCGATTCAAATCATTTTAACCACAGGGTTCGTGACAAATGGCTTTGACATGCAGTCCAGCTGTTTATGTCTGTGTTATTGTTGTTCACTAGGTGTTGAGAGGTTTGGCCTACCTGCGGGAGAAGCACCAGATCATGCACAGAGGTAAAAAAAAAAAATAATCCCATGTGGAACACTTTTTTACAAGTTTACACACTCAAAGTGGATTCTCCCACCTAATTGTGACTATATACGGGGGCATTAACTTGTCATTTGTATTTCAATTATACTATACAAAAAGTGCACAGACTTGCCTCAGGGTGAGTGGTACTTCAGGACAGAGTTTGTGAGCTCAGACGGTAATTACCGGCTCTCAAATATGATTATGAGCAACCTCGCCCCATGTACCCTTCCCTCGCTCCCGCCCTCTCTAGCTTTTCTCTTTGTTCCCTCACTTCTTCATGCCATTGCTTCACCACTTGTACATGACATTGGTGCTGGAATTAAGTCACACGCCTCAAAAGTCACGTCTTGGATGTTCAACTTTACACCTTATCCTTCACACAGAGTAGCAAGCTAGGGAAAAGACAGAGGCATATTGTTATCGTGAATTTGGAGCGAGTTTCAAAATGTATGACTTCTGTGCCTTTGCATCCTGGTTTGATATTTTGATGTCAATACAAACACCTGTGTTGTTTGCAGGAACAGTTACATTGAATCCAATTCAGACACACACAGCTTGTTTAGAGCAGTGAATTAATTTGTGGTAAATGATATCCTTAAACCAAAACAAGAACTGTATATGAAGGTATTCTCCATCTTGGTTTTTTTTCCCATACCCCTCCCCCACCCTTCACCTACCACGTAGATGTGAAGCCCTCCAACATTCTGGTCAACTCTCGCGGGGAGATCAAGCTGTGTGACTTTGGAGTGAGCGGGCAGCTCATAGATTCCATGGCCAACTCCTTTGTTGGAACGCGTTCCTACATGTCGGTGAGTCAGCTCTACGCCCCCACCCCGTTTCCTCTGGCCCCATCCCCACTTTCCTTCCCTTTCTTTTCTCACATGGAGTGGCACCACCCTCTACCTTCTTTCTCACTCCCCTGCCAAGAGGCGAGGGCCGTGCCCAGGAGAGCGTTCTTTGGCACATATGACGGCAACTGTGCTCTCTTTCTCCCTCGCTGTTCTTTCTCATCCTGTTGACACCTGGTCTACGCAATCCTTCTCCGACCAACGAAGCAATTAATGAGTGCTCCATTGGACTAATGGAGCACCCATTAACTCATTCACTCCCAAAGACGTTTTTATATGTCATTTCAGATTTGGTTTAGAATTGGCTGGTACTGAATGAGTTAATTCTCAACAATCTTCAAACCTTCGTAAGGCATGTTTGTCCCGCCTTGCCTTGCGAATGAAATTCTTTGAACATGTTTGGCAACAAGTAGCACCATAATCCCTCACAGAGTGTCCATTTATACCGAGAGAGCATTTTTAGAATGGCAACCTGAAGAAAAGGATGACACACGGACTGATGCTTCTTCTGAAGATCATACTTGAATATGAACTGATAGACTTTGTTTTTAGCCAATTGTATGGTTGCAACAGGTTCCAAAAAAAGCTGGGGCAGGGTCATGTTTACCACTGTATTACATCACCTTTTCTTTTTACAACATTGAAAAAGAGTTTGGCAACTAAGGACGCTAATTGTTGCAGCTTTGAAGGTGGAATTATTTCCCATTCTTGCTTGATGTACAGCTTAATTTGTTTTAACAGTCCGGGTAGTTCTTGTGCACTTTTTGCTACATCCGTAAAAGTAAATATCTAATAAACAACTGATGATCAAAACAATACCTATTATCTCGGGCATTTGGAATTGGAAGAGGTACGAACGATCGCAGCAGACATGGCAATATGATGTCATAGAGGGAGAAAAGCCAGAAATATTGTTTTTCAGGCAAACACTGAACACTTTGGAAAGCCTTCGGCTCGAATTTTCCAGGTGGCCAATTTGCATTTTCAGTCACCAAAAATGCAATTTTTCAGTGTGGACTAACCAGCCATGAGATAATGAGTTGTACAATATTTTGATATAAAAAATGAGACAATTATCAAATATTATGCCTTTTACAAAGATAACAATGCTCACTTTTGGGTGACACTGTCAGACGGGTCTTGTGTTAGGATGTACTAAACTGCATTGCAATCACAACGACAGCTGAGGAAAAGTACGGTACATGTGTGTGTTTTCTTTATTTTTGACTCAAACTAATTGCGGCGGGCAGGATATTAGACGCGGCTCTCAACATAAAGTAGTACAAGTGACACAACCACAATAATGAACAACATATTGTTTAATTAATACGTCACTGACAGTTTCAGTCGAAATGGAGCTTTTTTTTTTGTCTCTGTGAAGCAAGCCAGTTCATATTGGTTTGTGTATCCCTGCCAGAAGTGGCCTGCTCCTTTCCTTCTGCCGTTATCCACTTCTCACCACCCTTCCAGGCCACCTGCTACTGCTGCCTTGTGTTTCAGTCTTGGCCCAATCCTATCCCTTTGACGTATATACTCCACCATGTGTTACCTCAACAGCCGGAGAGACTGCAGGGCACCCACTACTCTGTTCAGTCGGATGTATGGAGCATGGGTCTGTCCCTTGTGGAGCTGGCGATCGGCCGCTACCCCATCCCCCCACCAGACGCCAAAGAATTGGAGGCCATCTTCGGACGGCCTGTTCTGGACGGGAGCGAGGGAGAGCCTCACAGCAACGTGCAGAGGCCGAGACCACCAGGGAGGCCCGTGAGCGGTAGGAAAATTGCCTTCGTTTACATTTCTGCCTGTTTACGTCTATAGTGCGACTGGATTTAATGGGTATCTCTGGCACAGGACACGGGATGGACTGTAGACCAGCTATGGCCATCTTTGAACTTTTGGACTATATCGTGAATGAGGTCTGACAAAAGCACTGCGCACAAAGTTGGCGTTTATCAAAATACTGACTTATTTTAAATGATTTTTTTTTTCCTCCTCAGCCTCCTCCTAAACTGCCACATGGCGTGTTCACTAATGACTTCCAAGATTTTGTCACAAAATGGTGAGTAGTTGTATCTTCTGTTGACTTGAAACGCAAGTTGTGAAGTGGGTCTTGCCACGCACCAGTGATTGAACACCGCACATCTATCAACACGTTGCAATGGAAATCCGGTTTTGATGCTCCGCATACAGTAGACTGTCCTGTATTATTTTTTTATTGAACTGTCCGAAACCCCCCCCCAAAAAACAGTGCGTATATTTTGAGAGGCTGTTAGCAATCATCAATCGCCCCATTGACTGGCTGCACCTGTATTTCGGTGACACCCCCCACGCTTTGCTTTCAAGCCAGAGGTATGCATATAGTTGAGTATTATTGTAAAACACATTACAGTAGATATGAAGCTACAGCAGTCGCCAACCAGCTGGATCTCACTTATTCTTGGTCTCACAGACTGGTCGAGTGAGATCTGGCCAGGTGCTTGAGGGTGTGGACACACAAAACACTACACAAGAAAAAAACTTCCTCATTTCGACCAATGCACCATTTGCAGTTTAATACTGGTTACGTGTTTTGAGTGAGGACTGTGGTCATGGAACAAATTAAAGGCGTCTCTCAAGGCACCTTGGTATGTCTATTTTGGATGTGGTATATTTTTTCTTCACCCAGTGATTACATGCGCCACTAATTTGAACAATTTCTCTTGTTTAATGTCATGAAAACACGATTGCTGTCATTGTTTTTCTAGTAATTGACAACTCATAGCGGTTTGCCATGTCATGTTCATGACCTTTAATTTCTTTTTTGTTTGTTTGTTTGTTTACAGCTTGATCAAAAATCCAGCCGAAAGGGCCGATCTGAAGATGCTGATTGTACGTGTTTCCACTTACCTTGTTTTGGTTTACTCTCCCTCGTATTAACAACCACCTGTGTTCCCTGCTGTTTCTCTCCAGAGTCACATATTCATCAAGCGATCCGAAGTGGAGGAAGTGAACTTTGCCGGCTGGTTGTGCAAAACCATGAACCTCAACCAGCCCAGCACCCCCACCCGCAGCACTGAGTGAAGCACGCCCGTCTGCCCTCCTCGAGTACTGCCCTCGTCACACCGCTGGGTCTTGCTTGCATATTCACATACATTCTCTCACACACACACACAGGCACACACACTTTTCTCATGTTGTTTTTGGGCTTATAAACGGTTCTAGCTTCCTCTCATGTATTTGTTCACCAGCAGCAGCTGCAGGGCTCTCGAGTCGTCGTACTGTAAGACCACAAGCTTCACCAGGCCAGTGTCACTTTTTCACTCGGCTGCATGGGGGGGATGTAACGCTTTGATTGGCACACGTGTTTTATATTAGCTATTCTCTATGAATCTTTTCTATGGCGATGGTTGATGGCTGGCGGAGCTGTGTTTTAATAACAGCGGCGATTGGGACAGGAGGAACTTAAACTCAAATTGAAATAGTTGTGATCAAGGTGACTGCAGCAATTTTCATTTACGCAGACCCCTTTTGTCAAAGTAATGACCCAAAATCATCTGCCGTATTGTAATTACATTTGTCGGGATAAAGCGGAGGAGAAATGGGCACAGTCAGTCATTTATTCTTTTTTTTTTTCCTTGGGTTAAACAATTGATTGCTCTGAGGATTACAAACCAAAGAGGATACTCGCACTTATCAATGCCTGATCAGTACCCCAACTTTGTGTCAGCACATTTATGAAGAACAGTATATCAGTGCACTTTGGATGAAATTCAGTGCTGTTGCGTTGACATTGTTTCCTCATACATTTCAATCACACACTCCTACAATGGGAGGTTAGGAATATACCACGCCTTTTAATGACGCTGAGAAAACAATGATCAAAAATGTATTGATGGGATGCTATAGCATGGTTTCACCTTTCTTATACTGTGCGTGTATTTTGTTTTAATGGTGCGGATGATCAGCCGGTGTTTTGATGAGAACCCTCTGTACTATCAATATGAATCATTTTTGTTCACTAATATTTTGTTTTCTTTGTTGTTGATCTGTACTTTTCTCCCTTGCTGAGGTGCATTTTGGTTACGCTCCCCGCTGTGGCACTCCAAAAGCAGACAGCACACTTGGCACGTGCTTTTTGGGAAAACTTTGCTCATCTTTAATGCAAAGTTTCGGTATAATTGGACCGTTAAGCTTGAGGCAAAGATTTCAGTCGTACAAAAAGGGTTCAACTGAGCATTGTAACCAATGTTGGTCACATGCTGATGGTGTTGCTAGCCTTGCTTGAGCTCCTGTGTTACTTTTTTCTTCTATGCTTTTTTGGCTGCCCTCTTATTCTCCAAATCCTCAATGTGCATTTGTTCCGAGCAAAAATGGATGCATCATCACTTGTATGTGTACAAAATATACAAAAACTACAGGAGTACTATTTTGCAGTCTTAATATACAACTTTTTTGATTTATGTAAATGACAAGGAAAAGAGTCATTTATTATAATATAAAACGTTGGATATGGTTCTAATGTATAAAAGGATGAAATAAAACTTATTTGTGAATGTAAATTTGTTTTAATGTCAATCATTACTAATGTGTTTCCAAAGGACTCTTTTAGATATTTTGTGATTAGCTAGAAATGGCACAGCATAATTTGTTTTCCGAGCTATCCCTTTTACCATGCTAATTTTCTTGGCTATGACTTTCGTGTATGGAGTTTCCATGCTCTCCCAGTGAGCTTTGTTCTGGTTGGTTTTCCAGTTTCGCCCACATTCCAATACCTTAATTTGAGAATAAATTGGCCATACATGTGAATGGTTGTGTGTCTAATAGTTTGCGATTGACTGGTGACCACTACAGGTTGTACCTCGTCTCTCGCCCTTGTCAACTGGGCTGGGCTCCATTTTACCAAGTCCCTAATGAGGACAAGTGCTATACAAGATGAATGAATTGGCAATAAGTACGTGCAAACGTTTTGCCAACGTTTTCATTTTCAATGTTTGTTATTCATGAACGTATTGAGTCTAATAGCCCCTTTAGGGTGTATAAAGTGTCGTTAACAGCTTTTCCAAATATTTTCTTGAGTTTTTTTTTCCTGTCCAAACGGGAGGAAAAAAGTCGCTTTGTGACGTCACCGGTTGGCGGGAAACATTTCCTTCCAGGAGCGTCCCTCAGGTAATTAGACCGATTTTCCCATCTTCATGACTTCTTCTTATTTGGTCTACATATGAAATTGCTTGTCAAACCAAACCTCCAAGTAAGGCTGTTGAAGGTGCGGGCGGGTAACGAAGTACTGTTACTGTAAAAGGGCGAGAAAGTGCTCTAGTTAGCATTCGGGAGTTGCTAGCTCACGGTGCTAGCTTTAATTCTAACGGGAGAGGGTTGCTTTTGAGAAACTATGTGATGTCATTGGAATGTAGTCAACAAATGGAGTGGACCGTGGACGATAAAATGCATTTATGTGTAGTAGAATTCAACAGTCGAGAATCTATCAGCATTTTAGCATGAGTTGCTCTTTCATTATGGTGATGTCACAACCGCTAATCGTCAGACCCGCCTCGAACAGGCAACATTCTGTCACAAATATGACACTACGATGGCTACATTGTTTCTTGGTGACTTTCAGTCGATAATTTAAATTGTGTTGACTTGTATTATGTGCACTATATCCACTAACAATGGAGGCTCAAAATATTGCAATATTTTCCCCTTCTTGCAGTCATACTCCAGAGATTCCTAAATGCGTCATCTTGTGGGACAAAAGAAAGGTAAGAATTCTTATGAAACCTGTTTTTGACTTTTGACACTATGTATTTTCATGATCAGCAGGGTATACTGGGTTGACTGGTATTATGTGGGGGGGTTTGGCTTTCATGAAAGAAAGTGCGTTTTGTTCGGTTTGGGGGTGGAGGGGGTTGTTTTGTTTTGAATTTGGAACAAGACAACCAGTGCCACGGAAGACATTGTGTTCAACTTTGGAGGTTCCACTGTACACTTACTGGCCACAATATTAGGTACCCCTTCACAGTCCAATCAAGAGCAATAGAAGGGCTGCATGTTGTGTTGTGTTATTTTTGTTATTTTGACTTCAAGATGGCGCCGCGAGAGTGGATGCCTTTCCAGCAGCTCCTATATTTTGTTGTTCTACTTCTGCCTTTCATAACTTTGCTGCTGTGAATTGGGAATTTCTCCATTGCGACACTAATAAAGGTTTTCTTATCTTATAATGATGAGTTGATAATGAATGTGTGAAAGATTCCCAACAATTATGCTGTGAGAATTTAGTGGTTCAGGAACCAGGAGAAATGATTGATCCAGTTACACCTAACTGGTAAAATAAACACATCATAAGTACAATTGATATATTTGTTCATCTGTCTCTGCCAGCAACATGTACTGACAAGTTGAACAATTAAATGCTCTTTGCTAGATAACAGAAGGAACAATTAACCTGTTGCCATTCTTATGACAGAATACAGCGTTGCTTCGATCCTTGTCACAAACTGAAAATCTACCAGTAACTGAAACACCCTTAAAAGGTTTATAATTTCCTCAAAAGACCACAATATAGTGGAATAATAGCACCACTTGTCTAAATGACCCCCCCCCAATTAATTTCAACATAATTCCTTCAAATCAAGATGCCACAAGATGGTTTGAGGACAAAAACAGTTTTGGCATTCAGCTCCTTGTTTGAGAACAGCAAGTTATGCAAAACACAAAATTTAACATTTACATGTACGTTTAAAAGTGTAGAGAGGGTCAAATTAAATTCACCTGTAAAAATTATCGTTGATCTCCGGTTCATCCTAATGTTTCTCCCAAAATCCGTGTATCCCTAACTTTCAGAAAGTCCTGTATGGACCTCGGTTCGTTAAACGTTGGGGAACAGGCAGAAAGCACTTCCAAGTCCAAGAAAGAGGAGTAAACATGTTTCTTCCAACTCCCTTTTGTTTCTGCAGAAGATCAGCGCCCTCTAGGTATAGGTTGTGCAATTGCCTTCTCATAACGTATGGTGGACCATTGGACACGTGGTGTTAAGTATGTGTTCGATGTGTTTGCTTAAACGGACATTCGAGCGAGGGTGTGAGAAAGCTCCCTCTTTGCCGCACAATGGCTGGCTTGCACTCAGGGTGGTGTGCCTGTGTAGGTGGCTGGCAGGGAAGTGGCGCAACATCAAGTGCTTTGCGCATTTGGACACGGGGAACATACTCCTACACACAAATGTCTTCTCTGACAGCTCACCTGTTGGAGCTTGGCAGGTATTATGAGCAGCGAGTGGGGGACAAGCCTGGGAATGCGAAGGGGCTCGCTGGCAGCCCCCGCTATTATGTACTGGAATCTGCCAAGGCTTGCTTTTGGGGTGGGACGCCATGACCTCAGGCAGTGGGATGAGTGGGTGCGACTTCTCGCAATAGAGGAGGAAAGGAGTAGTGGTTAAGAAAGGGAGGACAACCTTATTTAACCTTAAACCACACGTGATCGCAGTCGACGGCTCCATACGGCAATGTGAAAGCACAGCTCGGGAGACACGGGTTAATCATTTGTCTCATTGACTTTATGACTTTAGCAAGTGTCCACTTCGAAGGCGCGGGGAGAAATTTCCACTTGACTTTTCTGCTCAGTGGCGGGAGGGAAGGAGGGAGGGAGCGAGGGACGAGGTTGGGGGGGTGTGCGGGGCGAGGAGATGGAGGCTGTTTCTTTAAGAGCGAGGGCGAGTGAGGAGGAGAGAGAGAAAGGGAGGGACCTCTTTGCCCTCCAGAAACCAGGAAGGGAATTGAGTTGATCTGCTGCTGCTTGGTTAGCGCGTACAGGGGCTTGAAGCCTGCACAATAGTGACAGAGGCTGGGAGAAGGGAGAGAGCCACAGAGAGAGAGAGCGCTCCGGAGTGGAGGAGAGCGGAGGGCTGCACTAACCCCACAACAAGCAGAACCACGGCCATCGCAGGTGAGCAAAAAGGCAGCCTGCCATCCCCTCGCTGGCTGCCCTGGGCCTGTCAAGCAGGGAGGGGGGGGGGGGGAGCAGGGCCAGCGGAGGAGAGTGGGAGGAATGAGGGAGGAGGAGGTAGTGGATGGAGGGGGTTGACTGGTCTGCGAGGTGGGTCGCCTGTCAAGGTTCCTCTTTTTGACAGTACTTCCCTCTGACTGCTGGAGAATCTTAAAAGTTTAGCGTTAGGACTTTTCACGCAGGTGGACACACTTACGGGAGGGGGGGCGGAGAGAGAGCAGGAACTGCCATGAATTAATAGTCAGAGGCAACTTTTGTGACAGTGCGATGCACAGCATGCTGCGTTGTTGTTATTTAGGTCAGTAAGAGTTTGAGGTGTGTGTGTGAAATGTCATGCCATCGTGAGCGCATGTCAGAATCCGTCACTCGCGTTTGTGAATTTTATTTGAATAATTATTGAATTATCTTTTTTTTTTTTGTCATGCCTCATCTGTACTTTAATACCTGGCAGCCCGCTAGCAACACACTCTAGTGTATAATTCAGCCCCGGAGTGCTTACGATAAAACAGACTGGGAGAGAGTGGGGGCGGGCGAGGGCCGAGGGAGCTGGGGCTCGTAGTCCTGTGCCAGGGCTCCAAAACAGGTCAAGTGGGCTGCCAGAACTCCGTATCCCAGAGTGCATTGCCCGTGGCAATCCAGGAAAGAGAGCAACCGCCAACCTATCCCGGCGAGGAGGTGTGGCGTGTGAGCGGCTATCGGGCCAATGAGTGGAGCCAATGCAGATCCCAGTTGTGGACTGAAAATAGAGGGGGTGGGGTAGTGATGGTTGCTGGAGGGGAAAGGGAGGAGGTGGAGGGGGTGGGGGGGTCTGTTTGTGTGGGATCAGGCAAGGGCTTGCCTATATGACGAGGGCCACTTGCAAGTTTCCTGTCTGGTAAAGCTCGAGCCCTGCCCAGAGACGCAGGCAGCTGAGCTGGCCCACAGGCAGACAGGGGAGCCAGAGCGGGGGAAACTTACCTCTATTTGGTAAGCACACCGAAAACACACACACACACACAGACACACATTGTCTTGAGAAGTGAGTCAGGCAGGAGGGATGGAACCCACATCATGTTGCCAGTGAAGGAGTTCAGAGTTCTTGACCCAATTCCACATGAAATGGAGGAAGACAAATGGGTCAATGTGCTGCACTGCTCGGCTGCTTTTCTTCTCATGCAGCTTGTATTTCTTTGAAGACACGTTCTTATGGTGTTCTCTAATAGTAGTCGTGGGGAACAGTCAAGGAAGTTGCAAATGATGCATCTGTTACTCGTAATTAGTTCCTGGATTTCTTTGAGACTCCCCAAACCACCTAAACCAAGCTCGTTAATTGTTGAAATTCTCGTTTTTTGGGGGTAGAGGGCCTCACTCTTACATTCTAGCATCTTGCTCCAAATTCACCTGCCTCACTTGGGATTTTAAACATCATGCCTCACATGGGAATGAGGCGCACATTTGTTTGGCTGGACGTACTCGTTGGACCCGTTTTTTTTTTTTTTTGAATGTGGACACAAAGAGGGTACTTGAAGACGCCCAACTGTTTGGAAGTAGTGTGGTATGCTTCTCAGAAGGAAGCAGCAAGGACATTTTTTTTCCCTTTATCACCCAGTGCTCAATGTCAGGGCATACAATAGATACCGCCATGATGATTGTCCTGATTCTACTCTTTTATGCTACTTCTCAAGGTGCTGCTTTGGATCACACGGGCATAGTTGGCTCAAGCAAATCCCACCAAGAGGTTAAACTAGGACGCCATATGTGTTGGTGTGCATAAGTGTGCATGCATGCATGTGTGCCTGTGTTACCAACAATAGATTCCAAGGGAATTGCAGGGGACTTCAGTGGCTGTGGGCTGGTGCAAGACACCACCCATCAATTTGGCGGTGAGGCTGAATACAGTTTGATATTCCTGTATGTTTGTGCCGCTACCACTATAGCCCGAAACGAGCAGCTTCCGACTGACTTAGGAGACAGGTTTTCCTGATGCCGCCGTGGCAGTTTGAAAGCTTGACTTTTTTTTTTCCTTTTTGCACAGTACCCTATGTATTTTTTTAATGTGAATGCTGTAGGATGGATTTCCACTGATTTTTTTTTTCTTCTCCAAACTTAACGCCAAGCCCCTTTTCCTATTGCTTTTGCCACATGTAAATTAATGAAGTTAGACAGCGGTCAGCGCAGTGCATTGCAGAATGCTCCAATTTAGACTTTTTCCCACAAGGATGAATGGAAAAAGAAATAATCCATTGTGGCCATTAGAAATCATTTTATTTGCTGTACAGGCATTGTTTAAAGTAACAGTAACAGCCGTAAAAGATTAATAGAGGGTAACACTTCAGAGCAAGAGCGAAAGATACGGCTGCCTTTACCTTTCACGCAGAACCCAACATCGGCGGGATCTTAGCTCAACTATGGAAGGCAACCCATAATTGGATAATTAGATGCGCGACGTCAGCATCTGATGTGACAATTACTTTCAACACAACACAAAACAGGGCAGGAGAAGTGAGTATTGGGTGGCAAACAAGTTACGGCAGACATTGGGGTTCCGATGGCGGCGACATAACCCAAATTGCTCCCTCAGTCAGAATGAGCCGTAATGTATCACGAACCTACACAATCGGTCATAATTACAGTAAATATTTGTCTGACAAAAACATGAGCTGTAAAACACTCAATTGAAAAACAGTCAGTCTGGCGTGCCTTCCTGTATCGCGTGACCACGTATTCTTATGAGGCGCACTGTTCGTAACCTCAAAAATTGTATGCTGGGACTGTCAAACCAAGGACCCACTGTTATAGTTACAATATGCAATTTTAAAAGGCATAAAATTACTAGGTCGACTTGGTCTCCCCCATTCTCTGTCTGCATTTCATATAAAATAACGGCCTGAAAAAAAGGCGGTTCGGTAGTGTGAAATGGGCGACCTGTAAAAAAGCTTGTTAACCTTGAGATTGTCATAAATGGCATGTCACAGTTGCAAATCTTTTATGTTTTTCCATTGACCTGAACTCACACAAGTGTGAACAAAAAACATCAACTGTGTAACCGTTGATGTGACCCTTTGATCGCAGTTCGGCAGCGAGAATTGGCAGCCACATGCAACCTTTTATTTTAACCATTGAAATTTTCGTTGAATTTCAAATAATGCAGCCTAATTTTCCCATTTTGAGGCAACTCTGCAAATGCACATGATGCATTGTGTGTGTGTGTGCATGTGTGTCTGTTTTTTTAAGCTTCATACCAAGCTGAGTCATTTCTTTCCTGCTGCGTGTAAATTCATGCTAAGTCATAATCGAATAGCTTTAGCAGCCCCTTCCCTCTGTGCAGTCTTCCCTTGTGTTTGGTTCCCCCTCCCTGGTCAGCTGCTCGGTATAGCACGTCTTCTATCCACACAGACCCCTCTCTGTTGTTTTCCTGTTGTTGTGTTCGTGTCTAGGGGCAGTAAAGGGGCTTCTTCTGTTCTCTTCTGGGACATTTATTATGAAGAGGGCAATGCAACCTGATCAAATTAGGGTGAGCGAGAGAAGCTTGGGATGTTTTTCAGGCCGGGGGTGAAAAGAGTCTTCTTAGTTTTTAAATTTTATTTTTAATGTTCATTGCGTGATGCAAAAACATGCATTCATTAAAGGCTCTCGTCACATACCCACTGCCTATTTGGATATTGCTAAAATAACTGGCTCAGAGACCACAGCCGCCTTTTAATTAAGCAGAGCGGCGTCGGCGGAGTGGTCAAGACGGCGACATGTGACCAATGTGACACTGTTGATGTTGATTTAGGAGTGGAGATGGGTGGGTTGCGTTCGAGTTTGGCACGTCACAAGAGGACGGGCGGGGCTCTCAGCCGCTGCGTGTCCTCAGCGGAAGAGCAGGAGGAGAGAGGGAAGTGAGGTGATGCGTTGCCGCTCAGATGGAGCAACCGTACAGCCAAAGAGGGAGGCTCAGACAGCGGGGACAGAGGGATTGAGCAAGCAGAGAGCTGGTCATCTGATTACACAGCGGCTTCTATTACATGTCTGTTATAGGCTCGCAGGAAAAAGTTCTTCCCGCTCGGTCTGCGTGCGGCCTTGCTGGCTCGCCAACATTCTGCTGGGCAGTTGCGTCCCTTTTGAAGCCATTAGTTAAGATTTGGTCACACTCCCCAGCTTGTAGCACGGTTGGCGTGAAGGAAGCAAGTGTCGTCTCACGTAAAAAGCATCCTACGCTTCTATGACGAAGTTGTCATTTTTAATACGCCATATTCAATGTAACGGTATCATGGAACCTCTTAAATTGAACACAATTGATGCCGGTTGACTTTCAAGTTCTAGTTTCAAAGCGAATGAGCGATCATCCGGTGCTTGAAGCAACCAACTCTGATGGTCAGGAGGGATGAGACAGAATATGTTCCCATATGATATGGTATGAATTAATTGTCTGATTCAAACTGTCACTTCATAAAACCTTTGAGGAAAAAAATAGGTATGTTCTAAATAACATCTTAATTTCCATGCACGTGTAAAATGAAGTTCTAAACTCCCCTAGAGTCAAGACAATAGATTACACAAGTCTTACCTTTAAGATCAATGTTAATGTGGTTCAAATCACAAAACTTTTTTTTTTTAATATTCTTAATTGTCATGCTAGTGGAAATATAAGTTAGCGATGTAACCTTTATAACACCATTAAAACAGTTAAAAACTTGAGGGTTGGACTTTATGACAAAACTAGTCTGAACATGAGCTGTGTTGCCAATGGGCCTCTTAGAGATTAAAGAAAAAATTGTTCTCGTCACAAAACTATACTAATGGAGTTAACCATTTAATATTGTGGATACTTTCACTTTAGAGTCTTACTGCTCTGAATGCTTACTTCATTTCTTGGTAAAGTCTCCACACCCTCTTCAGAGGCGTGGAGTCTTTGAAGTTAATCACTGAGTAGTAAAACTCCACATTAAAGTCAAACTGACAGTCACGTAATGGGCAAGGAAAAGGAAGGTGTTTGCAGAGAAATGCTGTCACCTAATGACGATTTATAGATACGACTGGAATTCATTGATACTGACTTGTCTTGCCTATAGTGGCCCAAGCAGTCAAATCGTTTATTTCTGATGAGCCATTTCTGGTTTGAGGGTGATCAGACGTCTTTATCACTGCTACCATTTTGTGGTGGCAAAAAAGTGGAGTCAATCTTTGAGATGCTCATCATGAGTCTTGCGTGATGTAATCTATGATGACGGTTTGAAGTCCAAGTTTCGTTTCACTTTTGAGGCGTGTTTCACCAGTGCTTACATAGTCTTAACACTATGCTGGGTTTGCATAAGGTGAAATAGCTTAATAACCCCCCCCCCTGCCTTCTTACTCAAATGAATCTTTGCCCCACCTGTGGGCGTTGAGCTTTCCTCTAATTGAAGCAGGTTTTACCAGCTGAACGAACAAGATCCAAGTTTATCATTGACATCTGAGCCGGATTCCAAGGCCTCCGTACTCTTTGCAGTTATGAGTGGTTGTGAGTTTAATAAGCGGGCCTCACCCACCACCACTTCACTCGCATTGTGTGTTCATCAGCACTTCCTGCTTGGGCTTGCGAGCGAACGCCTCAAGACTCAGAGCGACTTTCGCAACGTCAGTTTTATCAGCCGGCCACCCTTTTCCTGCTCGTCTCCCAGTAAGACCAATCACAATTCCTTCCACGAGTCTCCCGCCATCCGCCAGTCACTTGGTTGCTCGGACACTTTTTCAAAACTCTGCTTTTCTTGAAACTTCCGCCTCCCCTCCTTGTTGTCAGTATTTTGTGCTATCCCCTTGTTGCGTCGAACCGAGTGATTCCCTCGCGCTGGCTGTTACCGCTAAGTGTCAAGCTATCAGTTCAATTGGGGCAGAAAGGAGGCGTTTGACTTGACGTTTATTACCCACCCAGTGTTTGTACTTGATGCCTGTTAAGACCCCGGTCATCTATTACAGTAATTTACTTGGAAGAAAACTCACTTTGGTGCCCAATTATTCACTTATGTTTGCGCTCTGAAGCCTCACGTGTCCCCCAAATCTCAGAGCTGTAACGGCAGATGTGACATTTTATCAGCCTGTGCCTTTCACGCAGAACCAATATATTTATACGGTACGGCAGCACTAACATCCGGTGTGATAAAAGTAGAAAATGGTGTCAATTGTAGTTTCTTTTACAGAGCTCCGGAAAAATTGCTCTCTGAAAGAGCAATCGTGTGCTTTTTTACACACACGGCATCATGCAATCAGGTAATCGGATGACATCACCGCGGGAGCGTCAGGTGTTGGACTTCACACAGTTTACATTAGTGTTGTCACAATACCAAACATTTTGACTTTGACAGCTTTTAACATGAAGAAATGACCTCAATTCCTGTACTGAAATAAAAATGTGCACATCAGTAAAAACAATGCAATAATAGTTTATTATTTATTAATTCAAACAATTATTATAAAAATGCTAATTAGAGTACTTTTGATCAAATAAAAAATACATTTTGAACATGAGAACAATTTAAGATAATTTGTTAACATTTTAAATGCAACTAATAGTTTTGGATAAGTCTTAGGGGACCCGAAAAGTGTTGTTTTATTTCCTATCCTCACCGATGTGGCCAAAAGAGACGAGATCCCGGATACAAGCGGGTGAAATTAGTTTCCTCTCCAGGGTGTCCGGCTCTCCCTTAGCGATAAGGTGAGAAGCTCGGTCATCCGGGAGAGTTGATCTGCTAATCCTTCACGTTGAGAGCAGCCAAATGAGGTGGCTCGGGCATCTGATTAGGATGCCTCCCGGACTCCTCTCTGGTCAGGTGTTCCGGGTATTTCCCACCCACAAAAGGCCCCTGGGATGAGCCAGCACTCGGCGGAGGGACTAGGTCTCCCAGGCTGGCCTGGGAACATCTTGGGATCCCATTGGAAGAAGTGGCTGGAGAGAAGAAAGTCTCTGCCTCTCTGTTGAAGCTGCTGCCCCCGTGACCCAGCCCCCCGGATAATGCTGGATAATGGACGGATGGATGAATTCACAGTTTGATACTGCTACCGGGACTTGGTGCAACACTAGTTTACACACAGGCGCATTGTCCCACTTGTCACAGCTCTGATATTACCTTCAAAGGAAGAAATTTCCCAAGCTGATTTTTTTTTCTCCCCCATTCCACGCCAGTGCAGTTACGACACATCAGCAATCGGAGTAAATAGTATGAAAAATGCAGTTTTTATATTGGTCATATGAAAGGACCTGCAGTTATTCAAAAATGTGATTATTTATAGCGCCTTTCACAAAACCCGGGCCACTCTACACAGCAACCAGACACAACAGAAGAGAGGACACTAATCATCACTAATCATCAAAAAACTGTGTTTCACAGTGATTCTTAGAAAAATCACAAAAGCACATTTCATCGTTGTTTTGAATGATACGGTGCCTCATGTCCACTGAAACCTTGGGATCATTTTTTTCCCCCAAAAGTACTGGCTATCTATTTCAAACACATCAAGATTCTCAGGCTAAACATTTTGCCTCTTTGTTTGTAGGGATGAATGGTATTTGTTAGACAAAGACAGACTCTTTAATTCACAGAGTTAGATATCTGTGTTTCATATCAGGTCAAATACGCAGAAATATATCGCCATGTGACTGATGTGTGTTGGATACTAAACACACAAGTAACTGTCGCTAATGAGACTATTGTCGTTTCATGCCTGAAGTATTACCAGGTACTGCAGAGTTATGGCATGTGCAAAGAGATTCTGTGACATGACAGGGATGAAACAAAGGGGTTGGAACTCAGCTTGTTTCAAGTGGCGGTTTGACTCGCAAAGCAGGGCACAAGTTCTCACGGGCTGAACGAAAGAATGAATCCTTCCTTCCCTGGAAGCAGAGCTGTAAGGATACGGACAGACGCCGTCCCGCTTTGGCCTCCATGACCTGAAAGCATGAATTAGTGATAGGCAATGTTCAAGCCACAAGGAGGTGCTGGGATCAGGTTGGTTGCGGTGTGTTTTTTAGTCCACCTTGGGTCATGTGGGGACAGGTGGCTGCGGCATGCAGAGGAATCCCTCTCTGCTTCTTTGCCTCTTCAAGTGTGTGTGCGTGTGTGTTTTAGCTATTCTCAGCTCAGCGTCTTTACCCCCGCAAAGCCGCAACTCGGGGTCAGCTCCTGGATGTGCCGAGGATAACGTGTACACAAGCTCGCAGCCGTAGCCCGGTCGAGTACAGGTGCTTGAAGTCAGGCCTGGATGGGCTCACGGAGATCACTTTCCACCTTCAGAGGACGTGACCGCAGGCCATGTGGTCAGTCTCTCTCTCTCTCTCTCTCTCTCTCTCTCTCTCTCTCTCTCGTTCAGCCTTGCATCCTGAGCCATCATCTCTCTCTTTTTTAGTTTTTGTCCTCTGTTTCCTCATGGTTGTCCTCTACATATTCAGATGCGGCCTCCTGTAATACAATTTGCTCTTGTCCTGTCAGACAGTCTGTTTTTATTTATTTATTTTGAAGTCACACTGTAGTGAGACTCCCATGGGGGGGTGCTGGTTATCGTGGTATTTTCACACGCATCATAGGACCTGTTTTTTAACTGAGCACACCATCACCGCCACTACGCATGATGTCCTGCAAGACCCCTGGGTACCTCACGAGGGCTTAGTTCAGTTAGTAGCAAAGGATTAACTCGTGTTTTGCTTTGGCTTTTTGTGGCCTTTTTGCCATAGTTGAAGAATTACACCACAAATTGGGTGTAGCGGGAAAACCTCAGCATGACCATATGCGTTGTCGCTTGTCATCATAGTCAAAAGTAAAAAGAACAAACCTGGACGGCGTAGAACATGGGGATGAGTGGCTAGCATGGAATGTATGCCTCATAGTTCTGAGGTTGGGGGTTTGAATCTGAGCTCAGGGCTTTCTTGTGCAGAATTTGTCTGGTCTCCCTTTGCTAGTGTGGGTTTTCTACGGGAACTCTGACTTCCCACAATCCAAAAATATCCTTGTTTGGTTCACTGAAGATTCTAAATTGTCTTTAGTGCGATTGTGAGTGTGAATAGTTGTCTATCTTGTATTGACAGGCAACCAGGATAGGGTGTTAAACCACCTCTTTGCAAAAAATCAACTGAGATTGATTTTGCCCTGACACCTTGCGCTCTCGCTGTATTTTCATTTTAATACTCCATTCATTGCATTGCTTTTGTAATGTGCATGCCATTATTTTAAGTCTCAGGACATGCTCTTTGCTCCTGACCCCTGACTCTAACTGAGCATAAAAGGCCGATTTTGAAGGTGTGGAGATGGATAGGTGTCGTTGGGAGAAGAGTGCAAAGATAGGAGGGGAGCGTGAGAGGTAAGTGCAGGTGAACAGGTGTGAGGGAGGAGAGTCAGCCAGGTTAGGCAGGTTTGGTGGTGGTGGGGGGTGCTGCAGCATGCAAACGTACATAGAAGCTAATCTGCTGTACAGTCATTAGAACGCTTGCTCATATGGAGAGTCTAACCACCCCCCCCACCCCCGTCTCACCCCGTGCTGCCTCTCCCTGGCAGATGGAGAGAGGAGGGTGGGCGGTGGATGTACGATATGCGTTTGTGCGAGTGTGTGTACGTGCGTGTGTGCATTATTGATGTCTCTGTGATGGCACAACATTTGTGTGTGCGCATGTGAGTGCGTTGATACAGGAATCGAGGGTGGCTTGTTCTGCCGAAACCCCCCTCCCACTGCCCAGGCTTCAGTCGATCATTTTAATCCCCCCCCCCACACACGTGAGCAAGGGGGCAGCCTTTCCTGAAACTTGGCACACAGTGCAGGGTGGGGTAACCAGCTCAGACCGCATTGACAACCTCCCTTTTAATACTGTTCCCTCGCAGCTTGTTGCGTGTCCTCTTCCTCTTCCTCGTGGAGTTTTTCCACAGGGTCCGCCGTGGCAGCCCCTCGGCCCCTCTCACTACTTCTCTCTACCTTTTATTGGTGTGTTGTTGTTTTTTTTCCCCCAACTTCCTTCACCTCCCTCATTCTCTTTCGTGGCTCCAGGCAGACAGCCCAGCTCCCAGCATGCATTTTGATCCCCCACTACCGTCTGCCTATCCGTCCTTCACGACCTCCTGCACGAGCGTGCGCGCACACGTGCACACATGGGTATAGATGTTAACAAGGAGACACTTTCACCGCCACCTGCATACATACAGGAAGTACAGTCTGCAATATAAGTTCGATCAAAGCCCAATTCGTCACTGAATGTTATCAAATGTACTCATGTACTAACCATTCTCATAGGCCGAATTATTTGCCTTTTCTATTACATCCTATAATTGTATAAAAGGTATATTAAGCCATGAGCATGTGATCAAGCATGATGGTGGTTGGAGCTCCTGGATTTCGTTTGACTTTTGAGGCTCAAATTGTTGATTGAAGTGAACTTTAGTGGGTTTTGGCTTACGAGTGACACAACAGCAAGTGCAAGTGTTTTCCACTCAAAATTTGTGTATTTTGTTGTCACATAGTTGCATTTTGTTGTCACATAGTTTTGCTGTTGCTGTTGAAGTAAATGTGTAAAGATGGAGGGAGGGGCCTTTTGTACTGTATGACAAGGCTATGATGCCACGAGTGGTCTTTGATCAACTTGTTTTTTGGGGGGGTTAAGATTTACTTTAAGAACACACTTTGATATTGCGCCATTCGTTCAACCAGAAATACACATTAAGACATGCTTCTGTTGACGGTGCCTTTCATATATGACAGAAGTGGACAGGGCTTCGAGGTTAGTTCTGACTGATGCCGTAGCTTTCTGGCTTTATATGGCGGTTTATTTGGCTAGTTGGTAATACAAGGCAGCTGCCAAATCATCAGCTTTGATGCCATAAATGTACGACTAGTGAAGCCGATTCTTCCAATTAGTTTTATTTGCGTGATACTAAGAATGTTAACGAACATGTTTGTTTTGATCCCTTTTGTTTTGAAGTTTCTTGTATTGATATTAAGGTGCCTGTTTTCTGTCTTTCTCCCCCCTCAGACAGGAAGACAGACGGACGGCAGGACGGATACACGGGTGGGGGCTGTGCTAGGCGGCTCGGCGGCAGGCTGGTGGAAGATGTCGTCCGGAGCCGGCGGGAGGGGAGGAAGGCGGCTCAGGGGGACGGTGGGCGGCGGAGGTCGAGGAGTTGCCGGAGAGGCCGAAGAAGGCCCCGTGGGGATCCCCTTCCCCGAGCACAGCGCCGACATCCTGGGTAGCCTCAACAAGCAGCGGCAGAGCGGACTGCTCTGCGACGTTCTGCTGATCACCCAGGATCGGGAGTTTCCAGCGCACCGCTCCGTTCTGGCGTCCTGCAGCTCCTACTTCCACAAGCTGTTCACATCGGGAGCGGCTGCCGACCAACGCAACGTCTACAACATCGATTTTGTGGCGGCGGAGCCGCTCGGAGCGCTGCTGGACTTTGCCTACACAGCCACACTGACCGTCAGCCACAGCAGCGTGGCTGACATTCTCGCAGCCGCACGCCTCCTGGAAATCCCACCCGTTCAGGACGTCTGTACACACTTACTGGACACCAAAGTGCTCTCCCCGCCGGTACGTTGCCATTCTACCTCTACACGTTTACTACATTACAGATTAACATTAGACTCCAAAGATTTTAGTTGTACTTTGCATAGGGAACGCTTCAAAGACTATTGTATCACTTAATATGAGTGTACTGTTTGGTACGACTTGGGGGCTGAAAGCCTTGTCTAAAATGAATGTCATTTTTAAATATGAAATTGGAATATGTTGGACTTAACTTGGCACGTTTGCGTCTTCTGAGGTTGTGTTCTCCATGAGTCCAAAACTCCCTCCATCCTGTTACGTTAAAAGCAATTATCGATTTCAATTTCTGTTCAGTACAGATGAAAAATGTTTTCTTCCAAATCCGATACACCAACAAAAGACCTTATTCCTCTTGTCTACAGGTTCCAAGCAATTGTATGTTGTTTATTACGCACAAAAATATTCAACTACCTATCATTTAATTTTAATCCAAGGTCAACCACCCATGCTGGGGTTCTTATGGATCATCAGAAAGTATTGAATCCCTGGATGAAACTGGCATATTACAATGTTTTAATTGGGAATGTATGATAAAATGTGTATCCAACGATCAACGAGAACTGCCTGCTTCTTCAAACTGTTCGAAATATTTATCATTCAATCATTCAGGTTGACTGGACTAATGTCAGATGTCTTTGTGTGGCTCTGGTAAAATTGATGTCTTGCGCTTTCAGACAACGAACATCTGTAGCACGAAAGATCTGGTAGAGATCTGGTAAACCTGTCTGGAAAGTAGTTCAAGTGGAATAAAATAAAAGTTAATAATTAAATATATAACGCGGCATAGTTTTTGTGTTACGTCTGGCCTCTCCCGTGGCGCCGAACGTCGCCGTCGCCTCCGCCGTCCTCCTCCGCCCGTTCGGCACTCGGAAAAAGCTAGGCGCATGAAAATGTTCGTATGTACCGTTTGTTTGTAAATGTTCGTAACTCGGGAGTGTCTGTAATTAAATATAAAAGTTTTTGTGACCATAGCCAGACCAGTGTTTGTGTAACCTGAGATGTCTATCAATTCTGTTTTATTGATATTGGACCGTTGAATATGACATTTTTTTTCTCCTCCCAATATTGGTCCAATATTTATCTGACAGTTATCATGCCTCCCAAGTCCTAATCTTTCAAAAACAGAGACATATTTTATATACTATAATATGTATAATATATATATTGATCATAAGTAGGATTTTAAATTTCAAATCCCAAAATAAATTCACATTCGAGAGAAAATCATTTCCTGAATGGCTCTCGTGTTTATGCAATCACGATAGCGGAACCAGCAAAACAGTGATGCGGTTTTAGTCGAGCGTAAGAGCATGTTGCACGCCATTTACGTATTGTCTGAACTTAGAACATTTTTAACTTGGCAGGGGAAAAATTGAAATCGGTAATCAATTTCAAAGAGGATTAATAATATTTTTTAAAAAATACTAATTCACGCCACTGACAAAAATATAGGCTGTGTATGGGTGTTTAAAAAAATAATCGTTAACCATGAAGGTGTGTGTTCCTCATGTCTCGCCCCTTCATTAAGTTGTGTAGTCAGCCCCCGTCAAGCTCACATCAAGGCAGTTATCTGCGGCGCTCTCCATGCCAAACGCACACCCACGGCCTTGGGCCTAGTTCAACGCTTACTCATGCTGAGCCAATTGCTTGCTTGTGCGTAGGAACAGCACGCTGTATTTTTTGTATTTTTCAGGCATATCACAGCTACACGTCCACATAATCGAGTGTTGCGACATGCAATTGGCTCCTGTCTTTCGAGGTTACCCCCTAACAATCTCAGCAGCGCTTCACTCACAATCACGTAGGCCAAGACCTTCGTGAATTAAATGAGGTCAAGACAGTTTACGACTCTTGCAACGCATCAAAAATAAAACTTCAACACGGACACTTTTGCGGAGATGTTATTAGTGAAAATGGTGGGGGCGGTGGTGTGTGATGCATTGTATAGTATTTCAATACATGCATGTATTGCTTTCCAAGGAGTACTGACAGCATTTTCACAGTGTACTGTGACATGTTTACGTTTTTGTTGATCATTATTTGTGGAATATGTACTTTTAAGCTATTAACACACCCAACAATGACTTATCCCCGCTGCTCATAGCGGGGGATGACTGTAGACCTTTTGTTGCCGGTCACGTAATTGTCAAACATGCATAGATCTTAAATCTTATCTCCCACCTGATGCTTTTCCAGGCGGGCAGTGAGCAGCGAAACGAAGATGAGGAGAGGAGCAGAGGAGGGAGCGAGCAGGGCAACCAGGTGCTGGCCCGGGAGTTTTTGGAGTATTTCCAGCGAGGGGCGCACTGGGCCAGCAGCTGCAGCACGCCAGAGCTCAGGGACCTGCCGACGCACCTGCACTTTAACCACGGCAACGGAGGGACCCCCAGCAACGGCGCGCCCGGTGGCCCCGGTGAGTACTACTCCCCCTTGGCCCTGGCTTTGGCCCAGGCGCCCATCCATGAGCCAGAAGAGGACGAAGAGGAGGAAGAGGATGACGAGGATGGGGAAGCGGTGCAGGGAAACGGAATAAGCCTCGGGTCATTTTACTGCCCTCCCTCCCAGAACGGGCACTTCTACCTCCCCCCTGAGGCTCGGACAGGGCACGACACGCCAGAGACGGAGGACGCCGCCCTGCAGCTGATGGCTAGGGAAAGGGGCTCGGCTAGTGCCCTCTTGCAGCAGATGATGGACTCCATTGAGAGGCAGAAGCAGCGCGGGGCGGCCGGGGAGGATCCGGGCGACGGCGATGACCCGGACATGGAATTTTACTACAATTACTTTAACAGCACTCAGCTTGAGGACACGCCTTCTGCTGCCGTGACGGCGGGCGTTCCGCCGCTGTGGTTGTCACGGAGCAACGCCGGCCACGACAGAGTGGGCGGAGGGGAGAGGGGGGTCGGCGAGAGGGGCGGCGGTGGAGGCGGCGGGGAGAGGAAGATGCGCTCAAAGGCCTTTCAGAAGTGCCCCATATGCTCCAAGGTCATTCAAGGAGCGGGCAAGCTACCCCGCCACATTCGAACACACACGGGGGAGAAACCCTATGAGTGCGCCATCTGCAAAGTGCGCTTTACCAGGTAAGCCCAATTAATGAAGCCACTGCACCATGTCACGTGTTCGAACACTTTTGGACTTGGCAAAGGGCCTCCTCGAGTGGGCTGCCTCTGCAGAGTCAAGAGTCGGAGATTTAGGCTTTGCATTAAGGGGCCAACGCAGTGTTTATTTTTGTATTCCTTAGCATCCAGACATATTCCAGCTCCAACATGGTGATAAAAAGTGGCTTTTATTGTGATGTTCTCCGAAGCAAAGTCCTGGACTTGTAGCGCCAGGGGTCCTATAAAAGAAGGCTGTGGCTGGCCGGCGTTATCTAGTTGGAGGGCCGCTATAAAGTTCTGATACAGAAGGGGGGTTACAGGCCCTAGATTGTGCTCTGTGTGCTTCAATGCAGCCATTTGAACTTTTGATCTCTGCCTGCGTTGATTATTGCCCACAGCAGAGTAGTTTATACACCCCCACTCTCCTCTTGCTCTGTCCCTCCTCTACTTCGCGAATGAAATTGGACATGTGCCGCGCTCAGATAAATGTGAGCAGAGTTTAGCAAGACACTTTGACTGATTCCCCTGTATTAAGGAGGCCCGTCTTTTCCTTGAAATCCCTCCCGTGATTAATCAATGAGAGCACTCGTGCTTGGAATAGATGCAGTGGGCCTCAAATGCCCACAACTTTTGCTGGCACGAGAGGTAGGGGAGACTAATGTGAACTGAAGTGGCCTCCTGGTTAAATTTGACCCGCAGTGCGAAGTGGGTTATTTGTAATCTTAATCCTGTTTGATCAGGGTTAGGAGTGCCTCACACCCGCTAATAAATCACTCTTGTCCTTAAAATAATTCAGCTCTGTCAGTGCTGGTATTGACATGCGTTCGCGCACCCGGCTATCTTATATTTACAGTAAGGTTTGCACAAATGGTTGTCTCCTTGTTTTGTATGAGTGCTAATCCATTTAAATTCCTTACGTTGTCAAATGGGGGAGGGAGGTACAAGAGTCAAATGAAGGTGTCCTGATAGTTTAGTTGAAGCCGGCGTGTGACCGCCGAGGCTGGCACAGGAGGTAGTATCGGAGCTGAGCCCGTGTGCAAGGGCGTGTGTGTACAATGACGAGCGATAGGTGTGGATTCAAAACGCTCGACACCCTCTTTCCTCTCCATGTTGTGTTGTACGCAATTGTCGCTTTCCTCTAACCGCTTCAGACGTCCACCCAGATGCCGGCAAAAATGTTGTCTGGTTGAGGAATGCTGCGTTCAAAGTACACACAGTTAGTGAAGTTCAACAATTTACAACGTTTGAGCTTCCAAATAGCCTGCGATGAACTAGCGAGTTGCGCATTAGCATAATCATACGACACAGGAAGACTCACTCAAGTGACCCCAGAAACTCCTTCGTTTGATGGTTTTATATTTTCTTTGCGTGGAAGTGTTTTTCCATAGAAATGTTTGCCGTCATGACTTTACTACTGCGCTAGCATATTATATTGTACTCCGCTTTGCTGCGTTCTGTATAAAAGGCAAAGGCAGATAAATGCTGCATCCCCTGTTATTGGTATGATGTGCCAATTTTCTCTGTGTGCTTTTTTAATTGTTTTTAGTTGCTACTACAAATAGTGGTTAACCTCATTACCCGAAGGCGCTTGAGAATGTTAGCTTGAACTGGAGTTTAACCTTGGAAATCTAATTCCCACTCAATTGACTGTCGGTTGCCTACATCCCATTAAAAAAAAAAAAATGCCACAGTGAACGTTGAGCTTTATTGTCAGGCTACAGTTGTGCTCCTGAGTGCAATTACACAGATAAAGATGCAGACTTTATGGTTTCACTTGAGTCGACCTGCTTGACCTCACAATTTGGGGGCGGCGAACGGGCAGGGGGTCTTTACACCACCTGGATGTGAGCCAAATGTTTAGCCATTAAGAAAAAAAAACATTCACAATGTATTTAGTTGACCTTGTAAGAATCGATATGTTTTGACGTTTCTCAAGTTTATTTCATTAAGAGTTTATTCTGATGCCAATTTTTGCCCTTCCTTCTCCCTTCCAGGCAGGACAAGCTCAAGGTTCACATGCGGAAGCATACGGGAGAGAAGCCTTACCTTTGTACGCAATGCGGGGCTGCCTTCGCTCACAACTACGACCTGAAGAACCACATGCGCGTTCACACTGGCCTGCGCCCCTACCAGTGCTCCAGCTGCTTTAAGACTTTTGTACGCTCAGACCACCTGCACCGCCACCTCAAGAAAGACGGCTGCAACGGCATCCCGTCCCGCCGGGGCCGAAAGCCTCGGGTGCGAGAGCCGGGGCTCCTGGATGCCCCGATAGGCCTGCTGAGCCCCGGTTCAGACACTGGCCTGGAGCCTCACATCATCAAGGGCCGGCAACTCTCGGAAGCTCTCAAGTCTGAGGTGGAGGGGACCCACGCACACAGCCCACACCTAGTAGTGGGGGCTGGACCCTGAGACAAACTCTTCAGAAAAATGACGGACACCGTCACGTAACTCTGCTCCGACCTGTCTACACAGAGGAGGAAAAATACAGACTTCAAAGAAAATATATAGATGTTAAAAAAAGAAACTAAATATGGCTCTATAAACCAAATCAGGGTGTCACAAAAATTTTAATCTGAACATTTCTTTTTCCTTTTACTTTGGGGAAACAAAGTAGACGTGAAAGCACTTGAGTCTGTTGAAAGAGCAAAGAATGCTTCGAATCACGCACCCGCAACGTCCACTTTCTGGGCCATTTCTTTCTTATTATTAATAATAGGGGGTTTTATACATTGGCAAAATGTATAAAGGACACTAAGAAACTATGCAGTTGATTTTAGGTTTTTATTATCGGGTGAGCTCTGAGCAAAGGTGTCTGAGCTCCTTCCGGCTGCCGTACGGGTGAAGCGAGGACAAATCTTTCCCAGAGAAAACAGCTTTTTTTTTTTTTTTTTTCATTTTTATTATTATTCTTTTGCAGGTCTAGAGATGTACAGTTCCCATAGAAACAACCTTGCCATAATATGGCATATGCAAGGAAAAACTCACCACACTTGTGATGCAACAGCTCGCTCGCTTGCTCTCTCTCTCGCTCTCCAAATGTTCCAGAAAGAGTCATAGACAAGGGTTTGATTGAAGTGTTACTTACTCGATAACAAAAAAAATTGTATCGGGAGAATCCATCGTTTTGTCTTAGCGATTGAGTCGAATCCACATTGGGTGGGGGCTCGAGGATTGCAGGGCGAGGGAGTACGAGGCTCTGTGTTTTTAAAACGCTACCACTGCCCTCACGCCCCTGCAATTTAAGTTTTCCTGTCTTAATTTGATTTTTGTTCCTTTTTTGTTGACTGGGTACTTGACACTTTATAATGTATACATGTATATACAGCATGGGCTGATATGACGTCCCTGTGAACCGTTATGGCTTCTCGTGGGCTGGATGTCGTATTTCTCACAGCGTTGGCAAACAACCCGTATGAATGTTTGTTGAGCGATGGTATGGAGTCACCTGAGGGGAGAGACAAAAACTTGACAGTTCCTGCCTAAGTAGTTTGAAGTGATTGAATGAATGTGCTTCGCTTTGTGCAGTGTGTCCTTGTGTGACAAGGCGCAGGTTTAAGGAACAACAGGGAGACCAAATGAGAATGAATGGAAAAGATGAACACATTTTATTTATTTATCCCCCGTTTGTACAGTTCCACTAAAGACATCCAGTAGAAAAGGGGGGCAAGGGGAGTATATTTAAAGATTTAAAGAAAGATTAAAATGTTTTTTTTTTAAATATATAGCTTTCTCTGTTGGGACCTCACAACCTGGACGATGTAGAGAGCAGTAAATACCTGCCCGTGTCAGGAGGCCAACTAGAAGTGCAGCTGCAGCTGGTTCGCGGGAGGAAAGGGGAAGGGAGGCGGCTCTCGCCATGTCTGATGCATTCCAAAAAAATAATCTCCCCCAGCTCAGCCACGTTTTCATGCAGGAGGGTGGGGGATCGGATCACGCCCCCCCTCCCCCCACCACCACCCACCCCCATCCCCACACACTCTGTGGACCTCTAATTCCCTTAAGGGATATGATTATAATAGAGCCTGGCGTTACCATGAGTGCGTGTGTGTGTGTGTGCGTGGCAGCCAGGGTCCCTCTGGCCACATCATCAGTGTGTGAGTCAGCCCCGGCCTGTTCAAACATGCACCTTGAGCTGCAGCCTCAGCGCACTTTTCTGTCTCTCCTCAAAGTCACGTTTCCACCGAGCAGTCGCTTCACCGCGATGCAGTATGGACACGGGTCATGTTTACCTGCCGCGGGGGGGCCTTATTCGTAGACACGGCCAAGATGTGAACGGCCGGAATTGTCTCTCAGCCAATCAAACAAATAGTGGTGGCTTCAGCTCCACACTCTGAAGCAAACTTTCTTTCCTACTTTGTCGCTGGCACAAGAGTGCTGAAAAGTGGGACAGTACAGTGCGAGATACCTTGAAAACCTGAACAGTGGAATCACCGATATACCGAATTGTACTGCTTGGTGGAAACGAGACGTCAGAAATGAATCGTCATATTCCAAATTTGTTGATCTTTGAATTTAGGGATGGGCATTTGGAGTGATTTTCTTAATCAACCATGGGAAAAATTAACCATTGATTCTATATTTTAATGAGAGAGAATCCGAATATTCTGAACTCCTTTTTCTGCACTCGGAGGAGTTGACGTAGCTTTTTTTTTTTTAACTTTTATAACCACAGACCAGTTGACCCTGAATCAACAGGACAGTACAACACTCCATTTGAACAGATTTGTGGACGCCAATCAATTTTTATGCCCATCCCTACTTGGACCTATCCCCAAGACTTTCCTCACCGAGGGCCCCTCCCCTTGCCTGATACAAACAAGATCATCTCTGCTGTACTCCTCCTGTCCTCAATTGCACCTTAATCAGAACGAGGCAGGTTCCGCAAGCACTTTGTTAAACCACAAGGGCACTTTTGTTAACAAAACGGGTACTTAAGAGAGGGAAAAAAATAAGTTGCAAATGAGATCTGCCCCCTTCTTCATTTAGTGGCGGTAAATAAAGGCCCTTTTTCTTTGTTTTACTTTGACGTTTCACGACGAGCTGCCAAACACACACCCACACACGCAAAAAAAGCAAACTAGTGCTCCAGAAGAAAGCCCTGGTCAAAGATAATTCATGTAACTGATTGCACTTGAAATTAGCGGTTAGCGAGCTGTCTCAATAAATGTCTTTCTTTAGGTAGAGGTGGAGAGAGTTGTTTGTTTTTGTGTGCGCAAGCATGCATTGCTGTCTGGCGGACTGCAGGGTCTCGGGATAAGCTTGTGTAAACAAACGTTGCCCCCATCTGTTCCCCAGCTCCCCTCCTAAGTGTGCGGTGATAACGGGGCCCCCAATGTTGTAAAACACCTCATCGGACAGTCGCTTGTTTACTTCACAGCTCTCTTGGTGCACATTTGCATAAATCGTGGGTTTACCCTCGCTGGTCATTGTCAGCCACTGTCCGGGCGGCCTTGAGAGTGGACTTTTTTAATTTCTTTTTCTTGAGTCCCCATCCTCATTTAAAAGAAAATAAAAAAGCGAACGGATGCTTTAGTACAGACCGTAAGCCAGTTTTGTTTCGGAATAACCTTTGAGCCATTGAAACCTGTGTATAGTTAGACCTTTTATTTGTCCTCTTACAGTCTTAGGGTGCTTTCACACTTGTAACGTTTTTGCGAACTCCGTTTTCATCACAATTGCGACCTGTTTTGCGAAACTGGCAAATGAACGAACCCTCAACCGAACGCATCTTTGGTTTCTCATGAAAACGGTTTGGATGGACCGCGAGAAACGGACCAATTTTACTCAAGTCATAAGCTGGTAAGGAGCCAGGAAGCAAATTACAGTTGTGAAAGCATTCTGACGCTACTCGTTACCTGTGCTGGTTTAGAGCTGAGAGCCCAAAAATAGCACCGGTTGCTCGAGCCGGGGGTGGGGTCGTGACCCCAAACGCCCATGCGGCGTAGTCACGCCGCTGCGGAAACAAACTTATTCTCACGAATGAACGAAAAATTGAACCAAACCAAGCACCGGTTCAGAACCAGCACTGGCACCTGCTCTATGTGAAAGTGGCGTCATTTGTCCAAATGGGGCCTGTCTGTGTAGAATCGCAGGTTTAAGGATGTCAAGGTGTTTTTTTGGGGGGGGTTGGCTTTGCTTGAAGTTGTTACGCGACAACGTGGCTCCTGAGCGTGCGAATGTTGGATGTGGGTGATGTCGACTGGGCCCGTGGCGGTAAACCGCTGCCCCGGTTGCTCGCGTGTCTTTTCTGGGATTTCAAGCCTGATGGCACTGGAAGTGGTGCTTTAGCTGAGCGTAGCGCGGACGTTTGCACTAACTGTCAATGTTCTTGTCCTGCTGGTGGGAGACGACCTCAGAAAGGCCACCCGGGTGGACCTGGGTCGGTCCCGCCCAATAGAAGTAATCCTGCATCGTATATATGTGATGTATACGTCCAACGTTGAACTAATACCAAAGGAGAACAAAGATAAGATATTTTACGACGTACCAGTTTGAATTGTTGGATCATTAGCGTTTGAAACCCCAGTGAATCCAACTTGTGTGCTTTTGTTTGGTGAAAGATTCCAAATTTGGACCTCTTATTCGAAATATTTGGGCTGGTCCTGTTCTAAAGGGCGCATGGTGTACAAAGATCTGGAACGCAGATGAGATGTATGTATTTTCAGTCAGTCAAACTGATCACTCAATTTTCCTTCTTTTGTTTTTTTAATTTTTTCCCTCAATGAAAAGAAACATGTTTATTCGTTCCATCGGTCTGTGATTGTGTTGACTTGGTGCGATTTTGCAATGTGGAGCTCCAGCTCACTCCCACAACGTGAGCCTTACGGGGGCCCTGTTTGACCAAAACCCACGCCTTGTCCTTCTACCACAAGAAACACCGCGTTTGCTTTTTTATTTTTATTTTTTCTCTCTCTGCTCTGTGTTTTCAGACCAAACTCTACGAGCTGACGCGAATCGTGCGGATGTTTAAGCTTTACTTGAATTAATTTATTGTTTTTATTCTTACCTTGTTTGTTGCTCAACTCAGAGAGTTGTGCAGTCAATGCAATCCCTGACTTCTCTGATTCGTGAGTGTATTTTCCAAATGGACCTTGACTTTTGTTTATTCTCTTATCAAAGACTTTTTGCTGAATATATCTGAGAAAGCCATAAAACAAGACCAACAACCATGATAAGAGTTTTTTTTTCCTTCTAAAGGTGAGATCAGTCGACTGGAGTTTTGTGGCGGCGGGAGGCGTTATTGGGGATACTTGATCAGTGGCGGCGACTCTTTGCCATTGTGTTTTTGCACCTGATTGGTATTTTGAGTTTTTTAAGCAGCGTGGCCGTCAACACAGCATCCTTGTGCCCTCCTTCAGCTGGGCTGCCCCTCAATATCTTAAGAAAAACTAGGGTACATCAGGTCCTAACAGAAAATGTGCACTGCCCCCAAAACTCTCACAAAAGGTTGCCGGCCCTCAGTTCATAATGAACATTTGCCACTTTTAAGGTCAGAGGCCGCCTTCAGGTCCCAATGAAAGTTGGGCCGACTCCGGGTCGTAAAGAAATATGGGGTGCGGCCATGCCCCCGTACCCCCAAAATTTAAGAACAAAAGTATTGCCCTTAGGTCTTCGGTTTAAGGGGTTCAGCTCTCAGATTCGAGCAAAAGGTGGGCTGCCCATAGTTCTAAAGAAAAGACGGGCCATCATCAGGCCCAACAATTTAAGTGCACCCAGCAGTTCTTAGGCAGAGGTCGGTCACTACTCCCAGCTCTTAAGAAAATGGAGGGCTGCCTATGGTTCTTGAAAGTACTGTCATTCACCACCAAATGTTGGGCTGCCCCCGACTCGGCTCCTAAGTGACAATGGGCTGTCCCAGGTCCCCGGTTCTTGTGGGCTTCCCTCCACTCCTAACAAAATTTGTATCTCCTGCTTCTTAGCATATAAATGTAGAAAGAGCCATTGCGGGTGAGGGTTTTGGGTAGTCATGTTTTCAGGGTCAGGGTAGCACGTGAACTTGTAGTTTTGGAACAGTGTGGCCAAAACGTCAAGAAGTTACGGAATGTTGCGGGTCTCCTTTTTGCCTCTTTGTGCAAGTACTTCTCAGGTGGAAACAAAACACTGCTATGCATTTGGCTTTCTTTGTATGTGTGTCATACCAATGCTCTCTGTCGCCTCGCTGATTAGCAGACACAAGGAAAAAGGAGGGCTGGGCTTCTTGTCAAGTGTGATATTGATTTCATACCTTGAGTGAGGGAGCCATCTCATGAGTCTCAGCTTTGAACGGTAGCACCAGGAAGTGGAGCCTCGCGTCATGCAGCCACTTAAAGCAAACATTCCATAACTTCATACTGTGATTCCCCTTTCATATTCCGCACACGTGACGATTTAGCTTTTTTTCCCCTCCTTTTTTATATTCTTCCTCTCAGCTTCTGCGATTGTAAACGTTAGCACTTTGCGATAAAAGGCCAACCTCCATTGTGTGTTTTCATGATGTCCTTTTTTCCTTTCTTGTCGCGTCGGTGATGCTATTTCAATTCCCCATTGTGAGAAAATACACTTGAATTGTTCCGTGGATGATGGACCGTCGTATTGGATGCCCTTCGCGTGCTTGCTTATCAAGGAGGAACGTGATTGGTTCTCATTTTGGGGAGACTCTTTCGAAGCTGCCGCTGAATGTCACGCGTAATACAGGGGTGGGCAACCCACAAAGCCCGTCAGGTCATTTGATGCAGCCCACCGTACAATCCTAAAAACAAACGCAACCTCAGTCTTTAGGAAAAAGTTCCCCACCCCTGGTGTACAGTACAAGTTTGGATCAGGTATCCATCTTGAGCACTTTTGTTTGTTTGTTTTTTGCAAATCAGCACAAAGTTATTGCAGTCTAGTGGGGAGAAAGGTAATGATCAGAACATGACCTGGGAGATTAATGTAGATAATAGGCTATTTATTTCGAGCAAAGTCAATGAGGTTTCCGTGTCACAACGTTTCCCAGCACTCAAACTGGGATTTCAAATTGTAAACGCAACATCTGAATCCAAATGTATGCCAAAAGACTACCGAAAGAATAAGTTGAATATTTCGAGTGACGATGTGTAGTTTGTTTGCTCAATTTGACTCTTGTTTGCTTATTTTTTGCTCCACTTGTTTATGAAGCTGCAAGCAGGTGAATTGTTTTGGGGAGAATTTGCACTTTCTGGTGATGAAAAAAAATGTATATGAGACCACTACATCCACAGAGTCGAAAATCATGTAATTCCATGTTGTATTTTTTTTTTTTTGTTTTGTTCTTTTTTTGGTAATATATCCAAAAATGTCTGGCATCTGGTTGTCTGGTTTAAAAAATATACAAATCTTTCTATTAAAAAGAAAAACAATGGTTGCAAAGGTGGATGGACATGTTTTGTTTGCTTAATTTTACCAAAGTAATCTGTTTTGCGGAGCCAAATTAAATAGTTTACATTATAAAAAAAAACTCCTGGTACATCAGCAAGCTACACTTTGATTCAATGAATATAAGTCGACATCCCCTTAGCTCATTCAGTACCAGCCAATTCTGGACCAAGTCTGAAAAGACGTTTAAAAACGTCTTTGGGAGTGAATGAGTTAAATTAATGTGTGTGACTATTTGTCTCGGTTTAAAAACTGGAACATGCTCCACTATTATGTAACTTGGACCCCTCAATTTACTTCTTTTGAGAGAGGAAGTAAAAATAAACTAGGGTGCCCAAAGTGCGAACAACCTCTTTCTAACCCGGGATGTGGCTGTGCTCAGAAATCACGTTCCAACTCGTGTTAAATGGGAGACAACACATGCCTACCTACCTCTGACTAATTACAGTTCGGTTCTTCGAGGAGAATTTTCCTGACATTTTTGTCGTCACATCTTAACAGAACAAGCTGTTTTGGCCGACGGCTTTCAAAGCATCCGAGGAAGCGCATTGTTCAAATGTGTCAGTCAGGAAAAAGATACAAAACACTGTCCGAGGCATTAAATATACCATGGAACAGAATGAAAGGTAGGGTTTAAAAACAATTTTTTTAACACTCAGAAGTTTTGGAAGGATGTTTTTAATTTTCGAAATGGATGTATACTGAAACAATGGCAAGCTCATCTCCTAATCATAAATCTACTTACAGGCACATGTGAGCCTGTTTAGTTGAACACAAAGCTGTTGTACTTGAAGGAGCTGAAGAAAGAAACAATAATTTTCAAACCAATTAAGTGAGGTTGGATAATTTCCCATGGCATATCTGGCAGTCTCCCAGCACAGTTGTTGGGAATCAGTGGTCTAATGAGATCCAGTGCAACCCAACTTTTTTTTTTTATAGAGCTCTTTAAAAACAGTCACAGCTGCATACAAACTGCTGCACATAAAGTAAAATTCAGACATACAAAAGGATGTTACTACTGACATTGTGGCATGTTTTCAACCTCCTTAAAATGAATCAATGTATGGAATTGATGTAGAATGAAGTGTTGTTCATATTGTACTGAGCAGTCACACTAATTTCCTGTGGTTGCCCATACATTTTTCCTCTTTGCCATTGCCAGAAAAAAACAAAGCTACCAAAAAGACAGAAAAATCAAGAAGCCCCTACAATGACCTGGATTCTCCCGGACACATTGAGAAGTGAGGTTATCTTCACATGAGAATGACTAAGATCAGGTAACTTTTTTTTTTTTCCTTTCAAAGAACAATACATGCAAAATGTGTGTCCACTGCAATAATCATTTAAAAAATGAAATGCACAAAATGTAATAATAAAGCCTAAACAAAGTACAAGTACATTGTAACATCAGTGTCACTGTTTACATATGGGGGGGGGGGGTGTAGTTCTTGCAGTTGTCAAGTCAGGTCAAGTCGACTGTATTTATAGAGCACTTTCAAACAGCCATCGCCGCATACAAAGTGCTGTACATGGAGCAATTTAACATATACAATAAACAGTAAAACAAATCGGTAATAAAGACAGTAGAAAGCACCAAACAGTAAAACCAAGAACAAATTTAAGTCATGCTGAGTCGAAAGCCAGAGAATACAAGTGAGTTTTGAGGAGGGTTTTGAAGATGGGCAGTGAGGAAGCTTGACGAATGTTCGGTGGGAGGTCATTTTACTTATATTTCTGTTATTTACAGTCACTCATTTGATATTTTATCCTCGTTCTATTAGCATAATATTTGCTGAGTCAATCTGTTTGATTTCTTACAGTATTTGGGATTTTATTCGACTTCTACTATTTTTGTATTTGTCCTCATATTTTTATTTCTTTCAAGTTTGCATCATTTTATTACTATTGGAGTATTTTCTTGTCTTTCTTTTTCTGTGACGTAGAATAGCAGTCTTAAATCAATTTAAAGTTGATCCAAAATTACTCCACCACTCGGCTCGGGGCGTGACGTCACTTTTGGACAGTGTGGAATCTAACCGCCAGGTGGTAGTGTTGTCCCTGTTCAGATCATTAGTGGGAGGAGAGTCACAATGTTAGGACGCTGCATGCTCCTCACTGCCTCCTCAGCCTTGACCAAATTTCTACCATCATTTCAACGCATAATATAAATCTGCACATTGAAGTTCACATGTTTTCGTGCCATGGAAGATGTCACCCTCAAGTTGAGTGGCATGCTGTGTACTTTTTAAAAATTATTTTGCGGTCCATGTGTATGTACTGGGCCACCCTGCAGGGAGCGTAGTTGTAAAACGGGCGAATCTCGTTGTCACCACCACTTCCTGTTTGTCTCGCACCATCTCCCTCAGGCCATCCTAGCAGGTGAGAGAGGTCACGGAGCAGCTCATTAACCCCCACCCTGACACCCCACACGTTTTACACACGCACGCGCGCGCACACACTTGAAAAATAACAGCAGTAAACCCAACTTAACACCAACTCTGAGCTGTCTGCTACCATGTTAAATCAGGCACCATTTTGTACTTAAAATGTACAGTGGTAAGTCGACTTACAAGCGACCGCACTAATGTTTTACGTGACACGAGACGTCGTTCGGTTAGTTGTTTTTTCTTGAGTTGCGAAGGCTAAATAACAGCAGCAAATTTGACAACAAGCAGCAGGTTGTGCCCAATTCTGCAAAGCAGGGGCCAAGTGTTTGCTTTAAGTGCGTATTGTCGCACTCATTTAAAGTTAACTCTAAAACTTAATAAATCATATTAGAATTATACATTGTGTCTCTAACCAAACAACATAATTTATATAAATCTTCCAGCTTAATGCTAAAACACAATGTAAAAACGTCATAGCCAGCTAACGAAACTAGCATCAATGCTGCAGTAGTTAGGAAACTTTCAACTGATCCTCTGAAACTTTTTACATCAAGTATGATCTCCAAAAATACGTGATTCTCCAAGTACCACCAAAATTACCAACTTTAAATACAGTTGCGCAGGAGACCAAAGTGTTCATGTATGATATGACCTAAGTTAGTTAGTTAGCTCATATTTGTACTCCAAAGCTCCGGTCAAAAAGCAGCAGCTTTAAAGTGACAAGCCATCACACCTCAAAAAGTACAATAAAGCACTTGCTTGGCTGTTTTTTTTTTTTTTTAACCTCCGGCAAGCACAAGAACAGCAGGAGGTATTGCTTTGACAGCTGTTTGTTTGTTAGCAGGTTTGCGCCAAAATGACACACCAAAAAAAAAAAAAAAATTCTGGCAATATTTTCTCAGAATTTACTTTTCTTTTCATAGGATTGTAGCTCTTTTCACGCACAGTTTTGTAGTATTGGGTGATTTTATTCCTTTAAAAACATTTGATTTATTTATTTATTTTTAAATAATTCTTGGAACATTTTGGCTTTATTCTCAGAGTATATATTCTGGTATCATTGCACATTTCTTCGAATATTTTAGTTGAATCATATCTGAGCAATTTTTTGTCTTGTTTCTTGCTCTCTTCCTTTACACCTTTATTCTCAAAGCAATTACTATTTTTAAAAAAGGACAACTTTATTCTCAAAATTTTAAGGACTTTAAAGATAAAGAATCTAATTTACTGTAATGTACTTTATTCATTGAGTTCTGACTTGTTTAAAAAAAAGATATGAAGATGATTTTCCCTAAATAAAATAAATCTTTTGCATTCAATTTAGGATTTACAGGGCAATAACTTTATTCGCAGGAAGTGACGACTCCACACACACACACACACACACACACACACACACACGCTAGCTAGCTAGTTTATGGGATGGCGTTTGAACCTGTTGTCCAGATGTGTGGTCGGCTCCAGCTCATTAATCGTGATGTTTGCGAGCCACCTTTTAAAACAACACGTGTCCGACGTTGACTCCAACCGTACATGGATAAAACGGACCACCACCATGCATGAAGGGGGCTTCTATTTTGTGTGCTCTTCCATCCAAGTGCGTCACGTCACTTGCTATGCAGGCAGAGCAGCATCATTAAGCCAAATGAGCCTCTCACTGCCCCCACAGTGAACACTCGGAGGCAATAATGTCGAAAACACGCTTGCACAAGCGCAGGGTAGCCTCATTCTCAGCGCCGTACACCTTTCTCGGGGGGATATAAAGAATCCCCTCGGCTTGTGCGTCCCCCTCCAAACCGGCACTTTCTCTCGGGCTCTGTTTTGTTCGCATCAGGTGCTTAAATGGCTCAATATGATAATAATTAGGCAGAGAGCGAGACACGTGTTCTCTCTTTTGTTGATAAGGGACATTGAACTTTAACCCCCTCCCCAAATCTGCCCCCCACCGCTATGCTGGCGCCACCTACACCGCACCCGTTCCATACGCCTCGAGCCAACCCCATCGTCGTCTAGTCCATCTCTCATCAGGAAGAACCGTGTTAGCGGGTGTGTTTGTGTGAGGAGGGAGTGTGGCGGGGACTTGGGGGGGGTTGTTGGTGGGCCGAGTCCAGGCCTGCAGCCTAGCCTCCGGCCAATCTCCTCCTCCTCCTCCTCTTCATCCCCAGAGAACAAGAGGACTGAGGTGCCTTTAAACCACTGCGGCAAAAAATGGGAGGAGGTGGGGGAGTGGGGGGGGAAGCCTGCAGTCATTAATATGCAAAAATGCAAATGAGAAGGTAATTAAGAGCCGGCACTCTCTAGAGGCTCTTTGATTGCTAATGAATTTTAATCTGCAAGGAAAGAAGGGGGGAGGGGGAAAAATGGAAAATCACCAGAAGATGACAAAATGGTGAAAACAACAACAATAAAAAAAAAAAGAGGATCTTTGTCAAAAGTGATTTTGTTTGGATAAGAATACATTTTTAAAAAACGAAGCATGTCGACTCGACTGTACTTAACATGTACAATGGTACATGATGCCCTAAAGTTGAGTCGCATCCTATGTCCGTTGATGAGACAAAGATAATCATGCTCTCAATCGATTGTGTAGCTGTACCTGATATTGTGCCTTTCGTTTGTATCATACATACACATCTTAAATGAAGAATTGAAGTGGTCGCTTCATAAATCGTTCACAGCGACACTTTGGGAGCCAATCACCGGTCAGCAAGTTTAAAAAGAAAGTCATCGACCTGATCAGAAGATGGACCAATCCGTCCAATCTACAAAAACTTGCTAATTTAACTGTACAGTTGACCCCCACTGTTCGAGGGAGATTGGGACCGGACCGGTCCACAAATAACCAAAATTGGATGGCTATTTAAATACTTTGTACAATGGGAAAAATAATAACATATTAAAAGTGCAGATAAACATTCAATACATGGAAAATTAAGAGGGGTGAGGGGGTGGGGGGGTGACTACATCTGAAAGTTATGGCCCACCACTTATGTTCAATTGATTTTATTTTTAACCCTTTCAGGGACAGCAGTTACTACAGTGAACAGTTTATCATGTTATCAAGTTACAGGGATACATAAAAGGGTTAATCATTTTTGGGGTATATCTTTGAAAATTTCCTAGAATGGGTGCAATATTCAAACTGAAAAAAAAAGCCTCATGGGTTGAGATTAAAAAAAAAAAGTTCACCCTGCAAACTGATGCCTCAAAAATACATCTCAGTGTAACTGCCTCACTTCATCAACACAATCCATCGACACATTATAAATTCTAACAAATTCTAACATACCATAACATTATTTCATATTTCGGAAAAAATATATATTTTTGGTCTGACGTAAACTGTCGAACCCCCCCGCCCCCAAGAATTACACTATATGTGTCAGTCAAAGCAAGTCTCACACACGCACACCCCCACACACACACACACTCACACACACACAAAACACTGCTGTTATTGTTGTTGCTGCGCTGCTCCCACGACACCAACAATCTCTGCTTGCTGGCCCTCCCCCACCAGACCTCATATCTATCCATCTATCTGCCTCCTGACACACACATACACACACACACACACACACACACACACACACACACACACACACACACACACACACACACACACACACACACACGCAGCGCCCAAGCACCCTCTGCTCCCAGGCAGCCCTGACATGACATGCCCACTTCAATTGATTAAGAGTCAATTGTGCTTCTGATCTGATTGTTATCGTGCACACAAGAGCACAGCACTCTTTCGAGACGCTTGCCGTTTGCCCCATTTTAAATGGACTGATTTGAAAGGTGCTTGTAAAAAAATATATATGGATTTAAAAAAAAAACGTTTTATACATAAGGTTTGAAAAATGCTCAGGACACTTTTTCACAACAAGAAAAAGGACAATCAAAAGTGTTTTCATTGAGGGGGTGTTTTGAAAATGGAAAGTGCGTCAGGCCGATGAATAATCTTTCAACTGACCACAACCTTTATTGATTAGGTTAATAGTGTTGCCATCAGTGGAGTCCTTTCACACCGAGGCCCCCTTGACTGCTTTCTACAAGTCAATATTGATATCACAAATGCCCCCCAATTAGGTTCAATTCACACAGCCGGTTTTCGACGACATCTGCTGTTTCAACACTTTGGTTCATATGCGTTCCCTTTTTTTTCTTCACTTAAAAAAAAATGTTTATTTATAAAGTAATAGGATACACGCTCCCCCCCCAAAAAAATAATTAATCCAATTTGTAGACAGTGAAGATGTTTTTGTTTTTAAGTCTTAAAAAAAGCAACAATGCATTTGTTGAAATGTTATATTTTCATGCTTTGATGATTATTATTTTGTGTGATTTAGTCCAAAAAGTGGACTTTAATTGAAGAAAATTTCCCCTCATAATGAAAAAAAAAACATTCCAATGTGCTGGCTAAAAGCTGTTTTTTCTTGATGTCTTTGTAGATTCTCTGTCAACCAGTTGATGGTCTTCTGCAAAGGTTGAATCCAGGTAACGAGACAACCCCTATTTGTTGAATTTGTTTTCTGAAAATGTTCAAATATGACCAAACCACTTTCACTATCAGACAAACGATAACATTCTGGGATAGATTTTCGCAAGAGTCAAGGAAGTTGGCACACATGATTTGCTCTCGCGGGCCTCATTGAGAAATGCTGCGGGCTGAATTTGGCCCCGTATGGGTTTTCTGCGGGTACTCCGGTTTCCTCCCACATTCCAGAAAATGCATGGCAAGTTAATGGAACACTCTAAATTGTCCCGAGGTGTGAGTGTGAGCGCGAATGGTTGTTTGTTTATGTGTGCCCTGCGATAGGCTGTCGACCAGTTCAGGGTATCCCCCACCGACTGCCTGAAAACAGCCGGAATAGGCTCCAGCACACCCCTCGACCCTTGTGAGGATAAATGTCTGATGACACATTTTAGAGGTTAGTTGAAAGACAGTCGCTCATTTAACAGGGAAAGTTATTTGTTTATTTATTTTCTTTAATGAAGATTTGAATTTTAGTTGTGATTCAAGATGGCAGCTTAACGGTGGTCAAAGTGGATCCGGTAGTGTCTAAGAGGACAGAGGCAGGCGGAAGCTATTGTCAAATGAGAGCAGACAGAAACCACAAAGATTGTTGATGTACTTTTTCCTCCGCTAAATAGATTGTTGATTTGCTTTGTCTTTGCCAGTGCGCACCGCGTCTGGTGTGGAAGTGCAGCGTTTGCGGCGGATTAATGTCAGGGACAATCCCTCAAACTCATTTTCTTTCTCACTGTGCGGCTCAGTGGGAATTACAATGTGTGGATAAGGCAGGGAGAGAACCGTGCATTTACGCCGCCCCGTTCGCCATGGCGGCCCGACTTTGTTTGGAATACTTGAATGATACGGCGTCCTCGCTTGTTCCACAAACAAGCAGGGCTGTTTTGCTTTCAGGCTGTTTTGCTGTGGGAGAGTCCATGGACCGCCCTGTACCTTGATTGTTGTTCAACATGTTGAAAATGTGTCCTAAAAACAAGTCCATAAATATATATTTTTTAAAAATGAATGGAAAATTAGGAATCCTGGTGGTCATTGAGCATGCTCTCAAGCACCACAAGAGATTACATTTGATCACAGTGGATTTAAAAAAGGCAGGAAAAGTCTACTTGAACATCAGAACTTTATTTGGGGTTAATCAGAGGCACTTTAAATGCTGGAATGTATCCGCCGGCTCCCATTTAACAGGAATCTGAATTTGACTAGTTAACAACGACCACATTATGAGGGTGTGCAGACATGTGCAACCACATTCTTTACTTCCACTCACTGAAAGTTGTTGTTTTTTTTATTTTATTTTATTTTTATTTTTTTAATGAGTGCCGGTTATCGGTCACATTAATGGTGGAAAAAGCTTGAAAACAACTTACCTTGGTTTCAGCTCACCAATCTGAAATGCACCAAACTGAACTGAACTGCTTGGTGGAAACGAGACTATAGCCCTGTTCACAGGGCAGATTTATTTCGGCGCTGCACCGGAGTATTTTGTTGCGATATAATTTTGCACCGGAACAAATTTTGTGGAGCGTTCACACGTACAAAGCCGCTGAGCGTAACAGCATCGACGCAGCTCCACTTGCTTTCACACGGGCAGTTCCTGTTGCGGAACAAAACGACAGGAATGCGGAAGTAAAACATGCGCATGCGTAAAGAAAGAAGAAGGCGGGGAAAAGGAAGTACCATTTCCCCTCCTTCTTTGTGACAAAATGGCTTCTTCTCCGGAGAAATCAACGATGTGGTCGATAATCAGACGCTGCAGGAGAGAGAGAAGACCCGCCATGTTTTGAGGCGCAAAATACCCAGGATGCATGTTGGCAAGTACCCGGATGGACTCCTCTGACGCGTAGCGAGGCCACTCCCCCGCAAGCGAGCATTTGCTCTGGAGCAAATTTAACCCAGTTGCGTTCATACGTGCAAATGATTCAGGGTGTCCCCCGCCTCCTGCTCGAATACAGCTGGGATAGGCTCCAGCACCCCACGCGACCCTTGTGAGGATAAGCGGATCGGAAAATGAATGAATGAACGTACTATTCGGTTTACATGTGTAAAGTCTTTCTTCACAAAATGATATCGCCACTTACTGGCCTGGCATGCACATTTCACCATTTTAAATTCAATTTTGGAGGTCAAAGCGACCTGGAATCACTTGGAGGCCATTGTCACTTGACATTGGGGAGGAAAAAAAACACAAAACCAAAAACATCGCAGCTTTTGCTACCCCTGAGTTGGGCTGTTTTGTTGCCGTGAAGAAGGGCTGCTGGGGGGTGGGGGAGGCTTGGTTTATCATGAGCATAACAGATAGACACCCCCCGCCCCCGCATCCCCACACCCCCTTCCACCAGCAGTCCCCTCCCCTTCAACACAGATAGACTTGGAGCGCGGGCATCGAGCCAACACTATCAATCCATCCGCTCCTCTACCTCCAGTCTCCAACTCCTACTGGGCGACAGCTTCCAGTTGGAAGGGGTCATAAATCACACCTCTGCCGCTTGTAAATAAATACACATGGAGTGGCACGCGAACACAAAACAAAAAAAAAAAAATAGCATCCACTGTGGAGTGACACCCCAAACTCCTGGCCTAGTTTTTGTTTTGTTTTTTTTTGTTTTCCTTTCTTCTTTTCATGAGTGTGATCACAAACCTGCGCGCCTTTTGCCCTTCCCCCACCCGAGGCCTTTTTTTTTTTAAGCCTATACTATTACACGCTGTGAAGGGCTCCGAGTGGAACGAGGCGAGCGGCTCGCCTTCGCTGTGCCTTTTTGTGGGCCGCTGCTTCCGCGCCGTGTTTATCCTTGTGTGAGATGAGAGTCGGCGATGTGGCTTGGCCGCGACAAACGTGTGGAACGTGAAGGCAGGTAGCCAGCGCCAAACACAGCCGGCAGGAAAAAAAGACAATAACAAGCTTTGTGTAGATGCAGTAGGAGAATTTAATCCAAGAAAAGGCAGTGGAATTAACAACTGGCATGTTTTGGGTACTTGAAAAGTGGTTCTTTGGTAAGATTTGAGGCAAGTGGACATCAGTGGTTGAAAACTGTGAATGTTTTTGGGAGGGGGTTCTTAAAAAACTGGATTTTGTGCAAAAAGTACACTGTAAGTAGTAGGAAATTTTAAAATGTTCAGAAAGTGTTGTCCTGGGACATTTTTTTGCTCCAAAGTATGCAACGTAATTAGCACAATTTTTTTTTTTTAACGAACTAATCCAAAACGGACTTTTCTGGATTACTTGACCTACTATTTGTTTGTTTTATAGTACCGTCAAATCCTGTGATCAACACACACCCATGTATGATACCCCCTCCGCCCCCAAAAAAGCACCCTCAAGAGCATTTTTCCCCGTACTTATGTAAAACACAACACCCCCCCCCCATTTATGGATATCCTTTATTATCAGCGGGAAAAATGTGAATAAATGAATATTCAATCCATCCCAAGAACGTGCTTTTAAATAATGCCCTGCTATTATTAGAAAATTGATATGTTTTGAGGTCACTTGAAAAACAATAGTTTTTTTCAGTGATTTATATATATATATATATATATATATATATATATATATATATATAATATTTTTCCCAAAAACAATGGGGTAGAATGTCTTACATAACATGCATGTAGTTAGTTCAAAGTCTTGGTTTCTTTCAAAGGTGTTGTTGTTTTGTTGGCTTTCGTGCTTAACCCCGCATGCAATTAGAAGAAAACGAACGCGCAGCGTCGCACAGGAAGCCATTTCGACGCCACCTTGACGCACTGCTGCTACTTCTTATGTGGCCCTAATTGAAAATATGTTTACATCCATAAATATATCATCAATATGCGCAAATATATGACTGGCCTGCCAAACATATGCTAATTTGTCTTGTGCATCTGTTGTTAATTACACATATATAAAAGCAATGGGAGGAACCACAAAGAGTTGCTCCCTATTGAGCCTTTAATCGGCCACTGCGCCGCCATTATGCTTGGGGATTAAATGACGTGCTTGTCTTTTTCCTTTGCTTTGTCTCATCGAATAACCCTGCAAAGCTTTTTGACGTTGTCATGTGGCAGGTTAGCCCGCACAGAAAATGAAACAACAGGGTTTTTTGTTTTTTTAATCTGCTTATTGAGGAGGTCAGCAGGCACTCGCACGGGCCCACTTTAGTTGTGAAACCCGACTAAAATGGTGACACTTTTATTCCCGATGTATTATTAGTGCAAAGGTCCTCTTGTATTGTTGTTTATTGGTTTCATTATTTATTTATTTTGCCTTTTGGGAGCCCTCCTGCTTGAAAACCCACCAATGTCTCTGTTTTGTTATATATTAAGGGTCACCCATCCAAGCCTGCATAGCTCACTCATTAGGGCGAATTATTTGTTCAGATGTCAGTAATCACAAGTTGTCGCTCGAAAAACTTTTGCCGTGGTCGAGAAAGGTTGGTGTTTTTGAACAACCCTTTCAGGGACAGCGGTCACTGCAGTGGACAGTTTACCATGTTATCAGTTTACAGGGTGCATGAAAGGGTTAAGATGAAACATATTTTCATCGCAATTGCCAGACATAATGGCATTCTCAAGTATCGGTACTCTGTACCGGCAAACCCTTGCAGTCACACCATGTGTATCGGTGCACCCCAAATAAAAAGCCCTGTCAATCTACTACGATTTTAAATGAAAAGTGCATGTAATTATTAGGACTTTGACTTCATTTAGCGGTTAATGCTGGGGTTCCCAAACCCTATCCATCTTATTTTCAATGTCTCCCTTGTCCAGCACACCAAATTCAAATGATCAGAATCATTGCTGAATCGTTCACTTGAGAATATGCAGTCTTCTGGTAAGTGCTGGAACAAATTAGCATCTATGCGCACTTGTTACTTTAATGGCGGCCATTTTGATTTTATATAGATACAGTGGGGCAAATAAGTATTTAGTCAACCACCAATTGTGCAAGTTCTCCTACTTGAAAAGGTTAGAGAGCCCTGTAATTGTCAACATGGGTAAAGCTCAACCATGAGAGACAGAATGTGGGAAAAAAACTCAGAAAATTACATTGTTTGATTTTTAAAGAATTTATTAAAAATCGTGGTGGAAAAAAAGTATTTGGTCAATACCAAAAGTTCATCTCAATACTTTGTTATGTACCCTTTGTTGGCAATAACGGAGGCCAAACGCTGCTTCAGCGTCAGAGATCCTAGAAATCCTTGGCTATCGGAGCAACCATGAGCGGGTGGAGGCTAAGATCAAGGCGGCTCGGAAAGATGTGAGTCAATTGACGGAGGCCCAGAGAGGTGTGATGAAAAGGCCGATACCTGAGAGGTACATTCAGATGACCATACCCGAAGCACTCGAAACTGCCAAACAAAGGCTCCAAGCCTTGTCCAGTCGCCTAAAGAGGTACACGAAAGAGAATGAGGCCAGGCGAATAAACAAGCTGTTCGCAACGCAACCTGCGAAAGTGTACGCTCAGTGGCAGGGTCCTAACAGCAGAGCTGACCCACCAAGACTGGAAACTGAAAGATACTGGAAAGGCATATGGGAGAGGGAGGTTGCACATAACAGCAGTGCACAATGGCTGGTGACCCTGAGAGAGGAGCACAGCAACCTCCCTGAGCAGAACCCAGTTACCATAACAGTGGCAGACATACAGGAAAGAGTCTCAGATATGAAAAACTGGACAGCACCAGGCCCGGACATGGTCCACACCTACTGGCTAAAGAAACTCACAGCACTCCATGAGCGCCTAGCAACACAAATGAACCAGTTGCTGAAGGATGGGACTCACCCAGGATGGCTAACCGAAGGGCGAACAATCCTGATCATGAAGGATCCCTCAAAGGGTACAGTCCCATCCAACTATCGGCCAATAACCTGTCTCTCCACAACATGGAAGCTCATGTCAGGCATCATTGCGGCTAAGATAAGTGGACACATGGATCAATACATGAGCGGAGCACAGAAGGGCATTGGTAGAGATACCAGAGGAGCCAAACATCAGCTCCTGGTTGACAGAACAGTCGCACAAGACTGCAGGTCCCGACATACCAACCTGTGCACAGCCTGGATTCATTACAAGAAAGCCTACGACTCGATGCCACATACATGGATCACTGAATGCTTGGAGTTGTATAAGGTGAACAGGACCCTAAGAGCCTTCGTTGCGAACTCGATGAGGATGTGGAAAACCACACTTGAAGCCAATGGCAAGCCACTTACCCAAGTGTCCATCAAATGTGGCATATACCAAGGTGATGCACTCTCCCCACTGCTGTTCTGCATAGGACTGAACCCCCTAAGCCAAGTAATCACCAAGACAGGCTACGGATACCGCCTCAAAAATGGAGCTACGATCAGTCACCTCCTCTACATGGATGACATAAAGCTGTACGCTAAGAGTGAAAGACTCCCTAATCCACACAACCAGGATCTACAGCAGTGACATTGGGATGTCATTCGGGCTTGAGAAATGTAGTCGGATGGTAACTAAGAGAGGCAAGGTAGTCCGCACTGAAGGGGTCTCACTCCCTGAAGGAACAATAGCAGACGTTGAGGACAGCTACAAGTACCTCGGTATACCACAAGCCAATGGAAACCTCGAACTGGCAACAAGGAAAGCGGCTACGGCCAAATACCTCCAGCGGGTGAGGCAAGTCCTAAGAAGCCAGCTCAATGGCAAGAATAAGACCCGGGCAATAAACAGCTATGCCCTGCCAGTGATCAGATACCCTGCAGGAATAATCAGGTGGCCAAAGGAAGAGATTCAGACCACGGATGTTAAGACCCGAAAGCTCCTAACCATGCATGGAGGGTTCCATCCCAAATCCAGCACCCTGAGACTGTACGCAGCCGAAAGGAAGGAGGCCGGGACTAGTGAGTGTGAGAGCCACTGTCCAGGATGAAACATCCAAGCTCCATGAATACATCAAGGAGAAGGCTCCAACGGATGATGTACTCAGAGAATGTCTCAGACAATGGGGAACAGAGGATGAGGTCCTGGAAGAGGGACCATCATGGGAGGACAAGCCCCTACACGGGATGTACCACCGGACCATAAGTGAAGTGGCTGATCTCAAGAAGTCCTATCAGTGGCTAGAGAGGGCTGGCCTGAAGGACAGCACAGAGGCACTCATCCTGGCTGCTCAGGAGCAGGCCCTGAGCACCAGAGCCATTGACGCCCAAATATACCACACCAGACAAGACCCAAGGTGTAGGTTGTGCAAAGAGGCACCCGAGACGATCCAACACATAACTGCAGGGTGTAAGATGCTGGCAGGGAAAGCCTACATGGAACGCCATAACCAGGTGGCTGGCATAGTCTATCGAAAAATCTGTGCCGAGTATGGACTGGAAACCCCAAGGTCAAAATGGGAAACACCTCCAAAGGTGGTGGAGAATGACCAAGCGAAGATCCTGTGGGACTTCCAGATCCAGACTGACAAGATGGTAATGGTGAACCAACCGGATATCGTGATCATAGATAAAGGGCAGAGGAAAGCCGTTGTAGTGGATGTAGCGGTCCCAAGTGATGGAAACATCAGAAAGAAGGAACACGAGAAACTGGAGAAATACCAAGGGCTCAGAGAGGAGCTGGAGAGAGCCTGGAAGGTAAAGGTGGCAGTCGTGCCTGTGGTGGTCGGAGCACTCGGGGCAGTGACCTCCAAACTAGATGAGTGGTTGCAACAGATCCCGGGAAAAACATCGGACATCTCAGTCCAGAAATGTGCAGTGCTGGGAATAGCAAGGATACTGCGCAGAACCCTCAAGCTTCCTGGCCTCTGGTAGAGGACCCGAGCTGAATGGGGGACGGGCACCACCCGAGAGGTGAGACGAGGATTTTTGTTTTAATTAAAAAAAAAAAATCCTCATATATATATATATATATTAGAGCTGTCAAACGATTAAAATATTTAATCTAATAAAAAACTCAACTGTCATAATTAACTCAAATTAACTAAAAATTAATCATGATTACTCACGCATTTTTTATCATTTCTGAATTTCCTTTTATATTTTTTGTCCTATTTTCCCCCATTTTAATGCTCTCATCAACATGGAATCATGAATCAGTTTCCTATGTGCAAAATGCAAATATTTACTGAAACAATTTTGATTTTCAATTTTACATGAACATTTTTCACTTGGAGCAGTTATTCACACATCATCTCTCACACAATATTACTGTCCATCAACAACAGTGAAAAAAATATTTTGTCACACAACAGCTGCTTGAACAGCTCTTTTTATGGAATCAAAACAGCGCAATATAAAGTGCACATCTAAGGTAAACTAGTACTCAGCCTATAATTTTTCACGGCCCCCTGAATAGGGATTGTCGGTCAGCATGGAAGGATCTCTCGTTCTGTACTTTTTTGATCATTTATTGGAGCACTTTGCAGCAGAGGTAGTAGTAGTAGTAGTTGTAACAGTAGTATCAGAAGCAGGTAATAACCTAAACTACACATAAATGCAGTAAAAAAATAATATATCTATCTTTCTGCATCACAATGTAAATATGTATATAATTGACATTAATTAATACCTTTATTTAACAATACGTTTAATAAAGAATTTAATCAACCCTGATTTCACTATGTATCATTATCGTCATCATTATTCATTGTTTTAAACGTAAGAAACCATACAACACAAACAAAGTTGAATCGAACAAAAGAACTACAAGTCCCAATACTCAATCCCGGAAGTGGAGCGCCGGCATGAAACCCAAGCTGAAACGCAATTTACTTCGTTTAAACGTCAGATTGCAGACGGACAAACATGACAACTATGCAAAAATGAGCTAAATAAAGAAACCCCTGTTCTAGCAACATTTTAGCCCACGCTGTTTGCTTTGAAATGATCCATAGCTGTCGGTCTGAGACGAGGGGGCGGAGTTACGCACGTCAGCTGTGTGCTTGGCCATTAAGTGGTATTTCAGACTCGACGTGCATGATGATAGCTCAGTTTACGACTGCAAAACATACAGGTAACTTTGGTCTTGTCATTGGAACAATCTGGCAACTTTTTAAAAGTAAACTTTCCATTCATAAACTATTTAAGTATCCGTTTTTGGTGTCTCGCGCTGCCGTGGCTGGCAAAACAAACGTGCGTGGACCTGTGCAGAGCGATTGATGTTTTGTTTCTGGTTTATTTATAGAGCAACGTAACATCCGCTGTGACGTCTGCCGCGTTAATCTCGCGAGAAAATTTTTGATCCCGATAAAATTCATTTAAATTAATGCCAATAAAAACGCGCTAAACTGACAGCTCTAATATATATATATATATATATATATATATATATATATATATATATATATATATATATATATATATATATATATATATATATATATATATATTTCGACAAACCTCAAGAAAATCCACTCAAATGAGCTCCACTGGGAAGTTTTCCAGATCGACTTTTGCAAAAAAAAATTTCCCCCTCAACTGTCAAATGTGGGCAGAACACAGCATGATTGTTTGATCATTTTCAGAATTCACCCGAAAAAAATAAGGCACGGGGGTGGTTGAGCTGTTCATTGCTGCTCTCGGTTCCAATTCTTAACATATCCAATCATGAACGTGCATGAAAGAAATAGCCCCACCTTCATTCTCTTGTGTTCATATGTCACTTTGCTTTTATAGTCTTCACCCCATGTGTCTATTGAAGATGAGCAGCATCTTTGTTGTGTGTGTGTGCGTGTGTGTGTGTGTATAATTCTTTTTCTTTGGCCCCCTTCACTGCCTCCCTGTTCCTCATCCTGGCTGCCCTTGTGCATGCTCTCCATGTCAGACCCAGCTGTTACTACAAACTACTTGGAGCGCTTACAAGCCTCATTGCTAATACTGACAACGAGCGCTATTCTTACTCAAAAGAGCCAGGCAACGTCCGCTGGAAAAAGTGAGAATGGCAGTGATTCCCCTCCGGGGGGAAAAAAAAATCAGTTTTCCCCTAATCAGATGTCGTGTTCCGATGCTTAATCTTGTCGATGAAGATCTTCCAAAAAAGCGATGTTAGATGAAACGAAGATGCCCTTTTTTATTCGTGATAGCCTAGCTTATTTTCTGACGCATGTGAGCGCCTGTCGTCTTCTTTGTGTGTGCGTGTGTGTGGCGTGTTTGTGAAGGTATTTATGACCCATATGTGCGCTTGTTCCGAGCGGTAACCCCATTACATTCCTAAGTCTGTCCACGGGGCTAATTAATGTGGTGTGCCTTCACCCAGGGGACAGCCAATGGATTATTTACCTATATGTCCTATTGACAGCACCCCCCCCCCCTTCTCTCTTCACTGTGCAAACAATGTCAGGCGGTTGAGTAAAATTTGCATATGTTGGGTCATATCCATCATTGTATTCTCACAACGCACGTCTCATAAGTGGTTACTCGGATAAGAGTTTATTCAGTAGGAATTAATACAAGTGTAAGGAGAAAACTGGCATATTTAGGGGTTGGGGGTACATTAAAAAAAAACCTTTGTTGGTTTTGAAGGATTTTTTTTTGTAGTGAAAATTGACAGAAAGATAAATATTTTTTGGAGCAGAATTGTTCTGTACAGAAAGTCTGCTATTATTAATAATTAAAAAAAAAATCTGAATCCAGTTTTATAAAGTATGTGTGAGCCTCTTGGGTTCCATGGTGTAATGGTGGGCACTCTTGACCCCCAAACCCGATGATCTGGGTTTAAATCTTGGTGGGATCGGAACAGTTCTCTCACTAACTTGGAACATGGTTGAATTCATGGAACAATTACAGAAATTACTCAGTTTTTTTCCCCTTTCAAGAAATTGTGCACAATCTATGAAACCATATGCCCCGCCCACAGCAGCTATAGAGGTTCCATGGTGGAATGATTTGCCCACTCTGGAATCCAATGGTCCAAGTTCAGCTCCTGGTGGAACTTCAATTATTTAGTCACTTAACTGAAACAAGGTTGCATAAATGTTAACCCCCCGATCTCCCCAATTGTACCCTATTGAACCGTATGGCCCTCCCACATCTGTTATGGAGGTTCCATGGTGTAATAGTTAGCACTTGGAACCTGGAATCCAGCGATCTGAGTTTGACTTCCAATGGGACTGCTCTGATTTTTTCATTTAACATCAACATTTTTAATTCAGTGACCTAAGTTCAACTCTTGATGGGGACCTTAATTATTCTGTCTATTAATTGAAACAGGATTGAATTTCTGCATTGAGTTCCGCCTTATGAAACTATTTGCCCCTCCAACATTCATTTCTGCGGTTTTGTGGTGTAATAGTGAACTCTTAGTGGGGCAGGAACGGTTTGGTCGCATACTTGGAACCGGGTTACATGAAAGTACAATTTAAGACTTTGGAGAAAGTTTGACTCTACCCTACCATATGCCCCTCCCACATTTAGTGTTGGCTTTCCACGGTGTATTGGTCAGCATAATTCAGTGATCTCCGCTCAAGTCTCAGTGGGACTTCAACTGTTTTGTAATTTAGTTGGAACAGGGTTGGATAATTGTATCAGTTACAGAAAGTGTTAATTTTTGCAGGAAGTTGAGTGCCACCCATTGAAACCAAAAGTTTCCTCCCCACGTCATTTGTGGGTTTTGCTTTAGGGATGGGATGGTACGTCAAAAAACGAGGACCATTTGGTGAGCAATACACTCTTACAGACCGTGTTTTTTTTGGGGGGGGTTAGGTTTTGCAATTCTTTTTACATTGTGTGTGTGCGCAACTGTTGCATTCACCCACTCGTAGTTGTCACTGTATCCGGCTTCAAATCTCAGCGTACCAGACATGGTAAAATGTAAAACCACTCACACAAGTGGAAGATGTGAGAGAAAATCTCTGGTGTGCATTAATTTCAGTTTCATCTTTGAACACAACTTTGAGGGAATGAAAACTGTTGAAAATTTACTTCAAGCGTTGCTTGAAACATGATGGGGCTGTCACCAGCAAATCTTTTAGAATCAATTATCCTAGCGATTAGTGCATTGATTATGATGATAAACACCCTCCCTCCGCCCCCACCCCATGTTGAAAAGGGACATTTCTGGGGTATTAATTGAAAAGTCATGATGTATTAAGATTTTGTAGAAAAAACAATTTGAATGAAATATATTTTGGGGTTCTTCAAAAATATTTTTTTGGGTAGGAAATCGTACGATAAGGACACTTTAAACTGACATTTTCTGGGGTGATGTTAAACGTTTTATTTGTTTAGTCATGTTTTATAGAAAACGTGAACTCTGATTACTTATTAGAGAAATGACATTTGGAGGGTAAACTAAATCTTTGTTTCATTTGTAGGATAAGTATGACGTTGTATATATTGACAGACGGTTAAGCACATTTTGCATCTTCGTCGGGTCATACACACACCGACGGATTCTCACATCAAGCTACAGAGCTGGCCTGAGAAATATGTACACTCTTCACGTGACCAAGCTGTTGTGTTTGTCGAGGAGAAAACAAAAGACGCTGTCTGAACTTCCCTCAAGCTTTTTTTTTTTTTGCCCACAGGCTGCAAGCAACAGCTGTCTAACACCAATAACTTTCAATAAAAGTGGGTTATTGTGTCTTTTAATGCACAGGGAATAACATTTTGGGTATCTCCACGTACAGGTATTTTTTAAGGTCGTTGTCAAAGGAGGAGAGGCAGAATTTCAAAAAGTGGGATGGTGGTGGGGGGGGGTCCTTTTGCGTTGATGGTTATATTGTTAAATGTTCCAATCTTAGCCTGGGATCCTCTTGGCGGCTCAGCTAGGAAGCAGCCAGTAAGCAGGGACACGTTGGTTTTATGGTTTTCGGACAAGGAACGGCCGTTTAATATCCACATTAAATAACACTGGTCAACGGAAAATTGTCATCAGAGATGCCTTTATATGTCCTTAAACATATTTCTGACGCTGTCTTTACTTTTTTCTAACACATCATGTTTTTGAGATATATATTTTTTTCTTTTAAGTTTGTCTTACACCTAACGCTTGCTCCATGTGTATTTTTACAAGGCGTTGTAACTTATCACTACAGCTATAAATATGTTAGATATTTTATCTAAAATCCCATCACTTATTGAATATAAACCCTAATTTATAAATATGACGAAATATATGACTATTTTACATATTACATTATCGTTATTGTATTATTACTGTTACAATGAAAACAAGATGTGCCAGAGAATAAAAAACAAGAGTCGATTCGGAATCAGCTAAAAAAAAAAACATCTGGAAAACGTACTCATTTGCGTTGATGAAAAACAAATGTAAAAATGTATGCATGTATAAACATAAAAACGTTGAATTAGTAATAGAATGGAAAACATAGTATTCTATACGTATCTAGTATTTAATTATATTTTCTGTTAGTAATTGTGTACTAATTTCATATAATAGTAGTTAAAATAGTAATATGGAAAATACTGGATCGCAAATTAAAAATACTGTAGTAACAAAACATGAAGTCACTTTCAAGGCAATTTATGTATAGATTGTTTCAGAGGAAGTGATCACATCAAACAAAAAATTAAAATTATGTCAGCGGGCATGTTGGAGCCCCCTCGGCCAGCCTCCCTGAGCACACGCACACGCAGGGAAAGTGAGCGTCAACAAAAAGGCGGGCGCTACGCCGTGTTTTCAATCGTCGAGTGGCCAAGCGTAATATCAATCAAACGTATGCGCTATCCCATTGGCGGAGCGCTTTAGCATTTATCGTGCCATCTCGTCGAAGCTGCTGCTGTGTAATAGCAGGTAACTTTCTTGCGATAGCCTTCCGCTGCGCAAGCTAGTGCGCGTAGAACTCTCGCGTTTGGATGGCCTCAGTCAAAGCAGACAGGAGATAGAGATTCACTTTTAAACAGTCATCGCTCCGAGGTACCGAAAACGCCAACAATCGTGAGTCATCGCGGGCGAATGGTACCCGTCTACGAAAGGCGTTTGAAATCGGACACCGCTGGCGTTGAGGGCCTCATTCCGCGCGCGGAGGGATACCTTGTTGCGTCTGACAATGTGGACGGAGGAGGTGAAGATGTCTACGAGAAGAATGAAATCATCTCCTCAGTTCTAACAGGGAAAAAGGAGGAAGACGCCAGATTAAGCGAGTAGAATAGATTTGTTTGCACACAGACTCGAGACACTGGAGCAAACACGTGGAGGCGGACACTTGCAGGGCGAGCTTTCCGGGACAAAGAGGGGGCAAAAGACGTTCCACGGCGCTCCAATGCGTCTGGTGCGCTGAGCTCGAAATTCTCCTCAACTTTTATGGTTTTCCCTATCGCCGCTGCCCGCTTTTTCCTCGCCGCTTTTGGATAGCCGACACCCGCGGAGGAGAGGTAAAAAAAACGCAAAACACCTTCTTTCCCGTCACCTTTCACCCTCAAAAGTTGCACGAATTCGACGGCTTTCCCCCCCATTGACACTAGCGCAAGTCGCCTTGTGTTTTTCCGAAAAGTTTTTCGGGAACGCGATTTTAAAGCGACGGCTTGTTTTATTTTTTGGTTTGCTTTGCCGAGCTAGCTTCGTGCTACCCCCCAGCTTCGATCGCTAATATTAATGTAAAAGACGTGTAAAAAATTGTCCTGGTTTTGTGGCTTGTTCCGCCGTATGTTTATGCTAGTTAGCATTTCAGAAAAACACAATGTATAAACTTGACGAGGGTATTTAGCACGACTTTACGTTTCGGGACCTCCTCTATGTATCCCCTTGTTTCCAAGACAAACTTTCCATAAGCTCTCTTTAGGTCGCCTTTAAGCATTCCTGTTTGGGAGTGAGTGGCCACCAGCGAGACTTTAAATTTTATTGCACATTTGGCAGGAAATTCCTCTCTCTCCCACCCCCACCGTCTCCCTACAGCCCCCCCCCCCCCCTTTTCCCCCACAAGGCGACTTGAACCCCAATATGAGCGAAGGAAGTGCAAAGTTTGGTCGCCATTCTCCAAAGGCGGCCTCCATCTTCTATTTATTTGGGGTACCCCATTCCTAAAAACAAATGACAGATGAATGGATTCGTTTTGGATGTGACCTTATTAATGCTGCCCTCTGGGTGCTGGTTTGCAAGTAACTTTAAAAAATCTTATCCAAAGTGGACTTAATTTAACATTTCTGGCACAAACTGCCCAGTTCTATGAACACTTCATTCGACGGTTGAATATTTTGCTTGTGGAGTGCTATTAACTCAGTCATAGTTTTTTTTTTTTTTTTTTTGCATCAATAAGTTGTTATACACCACCATCAAATTTATGTATGAGGAGGGGTGGTCACACTGAAAGATTTCACAAACTATGTCTTATTCGCATTCAAGCTTTAAAGAGCAGTTTCTTCGAGGTTATATTTGTTTCAGTGTTTTTGGCCCTCATACCATAAGTTTGTTTTGACGGCTTCTTGGCCTTGTGTCGGGGGCTGACACAGACCCCCAAATCTGCCTGATTCAAATATTGATCCATGAGTAGGCCAAGATGCCATTTTGTTAAAGCAACCCCTCCCCTGTGTTCCATGCGCCTGAGTCAATGTCGTGCAGTGCTGGGGTAACATTTGAGAAGACCAAAAAGTTGGGACAGGCACAGAGAGGCATGCTCCTGGCTTACAGACGCTCAGATCTGTGTGTGTGTGTCTGTGTGTGTGTGCACGCGCGTCTGCCTGCGTGCGGGTACATACGTGTGGTCACTTCCTTTCCATATCCCAAGGTTAAATTAGTTCCGCCTGCCTGAGTTCATGACACTTGTTTGTTTCCACGTTTTATGGTGTGGTATGATATACAACGTAACACTTTTGTTTGTGCTTTAATTCGAATTGTTCATACAATACAATACATCATTATTTATATAGCACGTTCACAACAGCTGCAGCTGTACCAAATCACTTGGATTTAAATTCCCATCAAATGCACCCCCCTATGGATTTCAACATGTTTTGCCGTCATTTATCCTCCAATCTTTTGTTGTTCTAGTTTTCTTAAAATACCTTTTTATTTCATGTGTTTGCCTTATTACTCAAGACGCTGTAAAAGCACACCACCTGTTGGTGTCCAAGTGCCTTTGTATGACTACCCCCGCCCCCCAGCTGGCCATTTCCTGCGATCGCAGCTCACTCTAGGGCGACAGAATACGAAACGTTACAAAAATTCGGCAGAGCTACTCGCTGTGTCGTTTGACAAGCTTCTCTTCTGCGTTTACGTATGCTAATTTGGTAATGACGTGTTTGCATATAGTCATTAGCCCTGCCTTTCACCATTATTTCCTTAGGCTAACAATGGTCCCAATTATCTCTGTAATTGTAAATGTGTGCGTTGCCTTTCATGTGGCTGTGATGGACATATGGCTGTGCTGTTTGCCAGAGTTCTATTTAAAAAAACAAAACACACAATGGAGCAGAATATTCGTTATTTTTATGGCAGCGCTAAACGAATGTACACACTTGCATTATGCTTTAGTGTTGAATTTATTTTTCAAATAACTCGAATTATTTAAAAAGTTGAAACAAAATCTCTACCTATTAGCTTGACTGGAATCTTTTTTTTTTTTTTTTACACAGACTAATATTACTGTGTATGCAAGCGCCACTCCGAGTAGAAAGAAGTTGGTGCGATGGTCCCAAACCAGGAGGAAAGTGAGAGTCAAAGACGGTGAAAGTCAGAACTTTGAAAATCATTTCACATTTAAAATGAGAAGAATGAAGAATGCATAGCTGAACAACTAAAGTCCAACAATGTCTACGATTGCCAACACAAGATAACGTGAGCGTTGTTCGGTAATTTGATATTGCCTACCACCGCTAAATAGACCAGCAAGTGGTCAAGAGAAGACAGCCACGGATCGGCTTTTAATCGGTTTATTAATTGAAACACAAACTGCTAATGTAAGTTTAAAAAAAGAAACAACAGAAGAAGCAGCCAACTTGACTAGCATTTGCTATGCGCACATCCCTCACCAGGCAAGACGCCGCCTTGAAAGCCATACGCACTCAAATTCACAGATGAATAATGCAAAAAAATATTTCTATTACTCAATGAATTGATGACATAGTCAAATACTTGATTGTGAAAATGAAAGATAGTTGCAGAGTAAACTAAAATGCTGACTGGAACTTTTCCATTGAGAAAAAAAAACTTTACACTGGGCCCTTTCAAGTTGGGAACGATGATTTGTTTGAATTAAAAAAAAAATCCTATGGAGAAAACAAGTTCTAAATCAAATTGTCACCTCCATTAAACCTTTACCAGAGCAAACATTGTTTGACGTCACCCTTTAATTGTCATATAGTTGGAAAAACAAAAACGTGAACTGTTCCCAAGACAATTCAAGTCAGCTGTGGAGGGTGAAGTAGTGTTGTGTTCTTTCATGATGGAGCCCTTGTTGAGTTAGCTGTCTTGTACCGTGCAGCCTGGATAGATTTGCTTGACGCCGGTTGGATGCGTCAGTCGTCAATGTGACGTTGCATCAGATTACGTCACCGACGGGCAGTTGTCTTGTAATTGACTTATTGTTGTTCCTCGCGGCATGTTGCGCCGAGCAGCCAGGACAGATATGCGTGCCCGGTCCCACTTTTGTTGCTAGGATACCACCCAGCCCCAATAAGTTCCATATTTGTTTTTATTGTATTTTTTGAAAACGAGTTCATCGTTTTTCCCTTTGCCGCCCTGGCTGTCCTGTGATTAAAAAGCTAAACTAAACGAATACTGCACTCTCACCGGGGATTGTCCTTGAAGTCTCCTGCCATCCGCCACCTGTTTCCATGTCCCCACATTTCAATTGTTTTCCCTAATAGCTTGCTTTTGCAAATTGTCCAAGCTTTGGCACTTTTTTGCTGGAAATGTTTGTATCAGTGCGTGTCACTCGGGCAAATGGGAAATTTACAGTTCGTCACAGTTCATTTGTATTTCTTTGTAAAGTAAATGCGGCCATGTTACGGCCACTCCAATTTTTTTTTTCTGTCGCGTAAATATACCTCAAACTTTTCACAGTTAACTGAATTGCACTCGGACTCAAAAATGCCGTGTGTTGGCAATAAAGCTCCTGTTTTTTTCCCCCCAAAACACAATAATGGTAACTTGCACTGATGTCATGGGTGTTTAGGAAGTCACGCGTGATCTCTTGATGAGTAATTGACTGAATTCCTCATGCATCGACTTCTTTTTTCATTCATTTTTTAAATTTATTTTTTCTTTTTTCAACCAGCTACACTCTGCCGGGCTATGTCACCCTTGTCATTGTGCTTGCGAGTGCCCTTATTATCATTTATTAAAGTCCTGTATCTGCAAATCTCTCTCGTAGGGTTTGTTAGAGACGGAAGGTTATGACCGAGCAGCAGCAAAGAATGGCTGCAGTGGGAACTGACAAGGAACTCAGCGACCTCCTGGATTTCAGTGCGGTAAGAGAGTGAGATTGCAGTCGGGGTGGGTGACAACCGGGAAGAGAAGGGCCCACACAGGTGGGAGACGTCGGTGATAGAAGGAGGCGTTTCCGCTGGACAAATCTCTTTAATTGGTCTTCTCAATGCAGGTTTTGAGAAGTAACGCACACGTAGCGTAATTGGAGGAAATGACGTTTGTTGCGGTTTGTCGACGGGCAATCGTTACGTGCGTAATGAATTTATTCTCACCGGAAAGATTTTTGTCAAATGCTTCGCTTTGGGAAGCGTTGGTGTTCTCCGACGTAATCTAGAATGTGGATGACCTATTTATCGTTTTGGAGTTTTGTTTGAATATTTGAATTTGAGACTGTGTCGATTTAAAAGAAAGAATAAAAAACTAACAAAAAAAAAAGGGGGTGGCAGGCTCAATGACAAGCACGAGGTAGACTTGACACTCAGACCAAAGCGATTACTGTAATTGTGGCCGCGAATGATTACCATTTTTTATGCTGCGGTGGATTGCCATTTCACAGCGGCATGATGTCATTTTTGTTGCTCACGGGGATGTCTTTCGTGTGCAGCTCCAGTATTTCACATGATGGAGCTCTTCAGTCCACTTCTAAGAAAAGGAAGCAACACTCCCCAAAGGGAGTGTCTCATTAAATAGTGGAATTCACCATCAAAATGTCCAGATTGATCGTCTGCCAATTTGGAACAGCAGATGTTCCGTCGACGAAATATGACTCTGATAATTGGGTGAGAAACTGTCGAGGGTTGTACAAACAAGTTTCCTCCTCGTTTGTTTCTTGCGCCTGACACCCTCCCAGGGCTTGGACACGGAAGAAAGCGTGTGTTCGACGTGTCTAAGACGGGTCTGTTACAAGACCTAATGGGATCAAAATGGTTTGCGAAGACCTGTTATGTTGTCGTGCCAGCTTGCACTCTGATTTACATGTCCTACTTTGGGGGGAGGGGCTGGGGGGGGCAAGATTGCCACATCCATTCGGTAATTCAACCCACACGCTCAAGACAAACGGAGGCCTCTGTAACCGTGGTTGTAAATTCCTCAATATATATATTTTTCCCCCCCACCAAAAGTTTTTGCTGCAGGCGAGCGTCAGTTTTTATTTTAAACCCTTCATCTTATGTGGTACAGGATCTCTCAACCCTTTCAGTGGCAGCGGTTCCTACAGTGGACATCAGGTTACACGAAAGGGTTAAAGCGTAAATATTTACGCCGAATGAGTGCCGAGCGCACGTTGATGTCGTTTATTAGTGGAAATGGGATGTGTGAAGTGTGCCCTCTTTTGCTTTTGTCAGAAATGCTTTCTTCCCCTTTTGTCGCCCCGCAGATGTTCGCGCCTCCCGTAGCGAACGGCAAGAACAGAACAATGACCCTCGCCAGCAGTCAGTTCAGCGGCGCAGGTAAGTTTCCAAGCAGACTTTTAAACACACACACACACACTTGATATTTTCTTGGCAAAATGGCTTTGGTTCCGTTTTTAAGTTAAGTTTAGTGAATTTTACTGAAACTTATTGACAGCTGATTGTGTCATTGAAAAACTAATGCTTGCAATATCGTATCAGGATGGTCCGATTTGAGCCGATCAATGCCAAAAATATCCGAATCGGTATTGGACTGTTTTTATTAGAACCGGGCCGATCCAATCCCTAAACCCAAACTACGTATATCATATATACTCAACTTGCCATAGCACAAATGAGCTGTCATCTTGGTTGCCATACGTGCGTATTCTCTATTTTTGTCATATACGTAGTTGTTGTACAGCGAATGGGGTGTTTGTCAATGTCATTGTCATCAAATTACATCCGCATATAAAACCTTTTGATTGGCAAAAAGAATCAGATCAGTATCGGCCGGGCCACGAGCCTGCAGCATTGGTATCGGATTTCAAGAAGTGGTATCGAGCCATCCTTTATATGAACCAGTTATGTACAGTGGGGCAGGTGTGTGTATATATACACATATAACCCGATGTAAATATTTTCATATTGGTTGATATTGCGAAATAGTGAATTATTTTATTCATTTTGTGCTATTGAAAATAAGAACCCACAGAGAAAAAAGGCAGAATTTAGGCAGTTTTATTTGATCATATAATAAGAGATCAACATAACTATTAAAAAGTCAAATAAACTGGTCAATACACAGTCAAGAGTAAATTTTTTGCTTAGTAGGGCTGAAAAGTGTTTTGCAGTACAAGTATTTCATATTTGTCAATGTTGATGGTGGTTCTTTTTTCTTTTTTTTTTTTAATATCGTAATGTCGCGTAATGTGCAAAGTTGCTCGTCCGGCAGTGTACTTTTAATGCTTATTTGGGGAAGACGCTACCACGAAGCGGGATCGTTGATGATTACATTAACCTTTATTCAATGCTGAATCTTTTGCGGACTGCTGCCTTTATAAAGACAACAAAAACGTTTTTTGAATGAAAGTTCTGAGTCAATATTTTTTTAAAATGTAATTTAATTTTTTTTTTAGCATTCGTTTTTATTTGTGAAATTTGCAATGCCTTGATTTTTAGCAAAGCCAGAACACAGTTAAAGCCATGAATGCCGATGCACCACGTGACGACGTTAAATATGAAATAATCATGGAAACTTAGCGAGTTATGTTATGACTATATGGTGCCAGTGGCGGTTCTGAAAGGGCCACGACACAAAAGGGTGGGGCACGTCGGAAATTCACTCTTACGCCTGTACACTACTCTGAGAGTAGGTGTGCTCAGAGTGTGCTCTGCTCCCATTATTTTCCAAACACAGCCAGCACTGGCGCATTGTGTTTCCAAGCCGAGCACCTTGTGCATGCAGCCACACCCTCGTTTTCGGTGCACTCTGAATAGGGCTGGACAATATATTGAAATCGAGATAGGGTGTGAACATTCAAGATACTAATATCGATATGAGGACGAGATCAGCCACGTGACCATGCCACGCTTGCATTGCGGTGTAATCTCAGTTCAGCCAACCGCATTCCTTCTTCCAAGTTTTCCGTTGATCGACTGCGAAAAGCAGCGGATGACGATCATCTTGGGACATGCAGAGCGAGCGAAGGACACACATAGCCACTGCTACCTGGACAGCACACACACGCGCAAGAAAGCAACTTCTATGTTCGCTGTCAGATATATACGCACGGCACACCTTATGTGGCCACATTTCTAATTTCCAAATCACCAGTGGCTAAAACATAGAAATCGAGGTTCGGCTCTATCACGTCGGTCGTAGAGGCAAAACAACTCCACGCTAAAGTTGCAGCTGATTTGTTGCAGCATGTTTTGTACATCGCAGGCAAATACGTTGGAAAAAAAATAGTTTCTCCCTGGGATCGTGCATCTCGGGTTGGTTTTGAAATTGTTTAAATCCTCCTTTTCTGCTGTTTGAATTGGCATCATGTCTTTGGCCGAACAATACACGACCGCATCAGTTATATTTTGCTACCGTCTGCTTTTTTTTTTTGGAAGGGGTGCAGCTAGAGAGTGCTCCAGCAGTGCTCGGTCGAAACATTTTGTGCATTCTTATTCTGAACAACACGAGCATTTTTCATGTCCTCCGCTTGTGTTTTCAAGCCTGCTCATATTCAGCCGTGTGTTTAAGCTTGAAGTTGTAAAGCATATTGGTTGTCTCCACTGTTACCATCGGTCACGATATTACTGCATATTTGGCAAATGATTGTCGTTTGCTTTTATAGCTGACCTCCTGTGGCCAAACCACCTCCACACCCTTGTAGGCGCCTCCCAAACCCTCATTTGAGGACAAAGTCGCTGTTGCAAGTGCAACTCTTGCAGGACAACCCACGAAGCGACGCAATGACGTATAATGTCATGGAATACATTATCACCTATGTCAAACTCAAGGCCCGGGGGCCAGATCCGGCCCCCCCCAGGTCATTTGACGTGGCCCGCAAAAGCAAATCCTGCGTTGCTAAATCTGTACCGAAATGTCAAATTGTCACGTGTAATAAATAACGTTGAGATTTTGCAATCATTTTGTGACCCTGTTTACTCTCACTCGAACACTAATTGAGCAATCTATTTTAATCGACTTATTTCAAAACGAGTAATCTATTAATTTGTTGTGTTTAAGTCATAATTTTGTGGTTTCACTGTCATAACGGCAGGGAAGATGTCAATCTAAATTGGCCCGCGAATAAAATGAGTTCGACACCCCTGCATTGTCACGTCCGTACAGTGTCTATTTTGTCATATTTTTAATTTTTATCTCCCCCCACATTTAAAGATCCGACAGGTGCCCTGCTGTATAGGTTATGCCTGAATGTTTTGCCAAATGTGGAACTTTGTTGCCATTATGCCCGATAGGCAGAAAAATAGTGGCTTCATGACCAATGTTAGTGAGCGAACACTTGGTATTTGCATTTTTGGGCAAGAAAGTGTTGCGTATGTAAAATATGAGTTATGCTTAAACATCTGTGCCATCATTTTGGATGTCTGTATTATTTTCTATTTTTAAAGTGCAAATGAGCTGCCCGGTTAACCCCTGGAAGTGCTTGCGGACTTTTGTTTTTTTTTTAAGCGATCTTTTCTTTCTCGCTCTCTTGCTGAATATTATTACGTTGTCATGTTACTTTGGTCCCTCTGTCACGCGGCCAACCTGCCGCGTGAAATCCAGTCACACTTCCCAGTGTTCCCCAGAGTGAGAACTTGGTCACAGAGGAACAAAGGCAAAAAGAGAAAAAAAAGAGGGGGGCGGGGGTTTAAAGACTTGAAACGACTCCCCCTACCAGCACCGCCACCCTGAAGTGTAAAACACTCCTCCCCCAATCTGGCACAGGGCTCTTACCCCCACTGATCTGCAGGAAATGGCGCGAGTCAGAGACAATGTGCCTCACCCACAGCTCGACGGCTCTTAAACTGGCCCAGCATGCAGTGAGTGGCCCGAGTCGAAGAGGGAGCTTGTTGAATAGAGGGATCAGCCCTCGGAAGGCAGGATTCTGTTTGTTTCTCTTACAGCGGGCAATTACTAAGCAGTGAGGAGTTAATTCCTTCACCCTCCCCTCACCCCCTTCGTCCTCGTGTCCCAAAGTGTGGCCCTCGGTCAATGACACCCATTTTAATGCGACACACTGCAAGCTGTCACCTTTGGAGATCTGGAGCGCAATGGTGTTAAAATGCTTATCCATGCAAATTCCTCACTGGGAAGTATCGGGAGTCTGTCCAGATTGACGACGACATGCTCTAGGGAAAAAAATGGTTACGTTAACACGATATTAGTCGAAGAGAATAAATGCTATGAAAAAAAAGTGTTAACATGGGAGGCAGATCTGCGACTGGTATAGTGTGCAACTTTGTGTTTCGCAAATGCGTCATGATTAAATTTTTGGTGTCATTAATTTCATAAAGAGCCGCCTAGTTATTGTTGGCGACAAACTATCTGCGTACAGCATACAAGGACATGCCTCGCCAATTGATGTCAAGCTATAGACCTGCTAGTGTTCCATAAATCTGCTATACACACATGCTGTGTGGGTTTGGGAAACTGTAAAAGGGGAATGTGGCTGTCATCCTTCAAATACGGCTGCTTTGCGCAGTGACTGGAGGAGGATCGAGACTGGTGCTGCACATATCGAAGATTTTTAGTATTTGAGCATCCTACTTAAAACCCAATATTCTGACAAAATACAAATTTGCTTGGTTGAAGAACTATTGTGAGCACAAGAGTAAATAAGACATTTCATTTAACTCATTCAGTACCAGCTAATTTTGGACCAAGTCTGAAAAGACGTTTAAAAACGTCTTTGGGAGTGAACAAGTTAATAAACAAGGAACTAATTTTCTTTTCTAGGTCATTTTTCTTAAATTGTAAACTTTGCAAAGCAGCAAACTGTGTTCTTGTCTACTTGCCGAAACGGTAAGTTTGGGTCTTTGTAACGCAATGACGTTAGAGTCACAGCAGCAGACCTTTTGAATAAGCCCAGTTTGTTCAAATGGATCGGTAGGACCCTCGGCCCTGTCAGGCTGTCAGCATCAAAGGATGGTGCGTGGATTCAGCCTCGGAAAATTAGTCCTACTCACTCGCTGCTCGCCATTAGGCGGTAACGCTGTCACGGAGACAAGTCAACCGCAACAACAATTAAAAGAACACTGCTGCAAAGACCAATTTCAAAATAAAAGTCTGCCAAGGCTATTGTCTTGATGTTCATGTATTATTTGTGAGGATTTTTTTTTCTCAGTTGGCCTTTGCACTACGTTGGCGGCGAGTTACTGTATGAACAAGTGTTGTTGCATCCGGCTTGACTTGCTTTTCTGGCAGTGCAAACCAAATCAATGGTTACTCGAGTCAGAAAAAAAAATCGTTTCAACCCCCGCAATTGAGACCCAAAAATAATTGGACTTTGGTTGAGAAAAGCAAAAGAACCACAGTGATGTCCATATTGTAGCCTTCCGTCATTCCAATCAGCAACCCGTGAGGTTGTTGCATCAGTGGCCATTACAGAACAATATTGTTGTGTTTGACGTCACTTAAGCAGCTTGTATATTCACTGACCCATCAGCGCGGGAACGCCAGCAAGCGGCCCAGTGGCCCAACAGACCACTTCTAATCATTAACATAAAAGTGCTTCGAGGGACGCTAATTGCATTAGGCGTCTTTCTCCCTTCCTCAAGAGCCAGTGTGTGTGTGCCGAATGGTGTTTCAAGTGGTGTGGGGGCTCTGTTAAAGAAGATTTGGGATGTTTGAGGAGTGCCGGCCGTGTGTGTGTGTGTGGGAGTGGGAATGGGAGTGGGCCAAGCAGGCAGGCGTCCTCTCTGTCACCTCTGCAGCTGCTGGCAATGTCTCAGACCCCCTTCGCTCATGCACACACGCACAGGTTGTGACGGACTCACTTCCCCTGGATCACAACAAACAACTTTGTCAATTTACATAATGTGGTCTCGCAATGGCTCCCTCGCTAGCTGTGTTGTTGATGTTGTTGTCTCAGTTGTAGCGCGGCACACCTGCAGCACTGTTTTTTCGCTTGTAGTGGTTGAAGGCGCACCCAAAAAAAGAGCAGTTAAAACGCACCCAGCTTTTGCGCACAGTAACACGTGAATCCACGGTGACAGTCGCTAGCTTCGTTAGCATGTTTTACCTCCACGCTCCCGTGTAACTTGCTATTTTCAATGTCTATAAATAAACAGATATTGTTGGTCTGACCACTGATTTTAAAGTGGCAGTTTTTGGTTGTGGCAAATACTTAATTCATCCCATGACAGAAACAAGATTGTCGCAAAGGCAATATTGGCAATTTCATCAAATAAAAAGAGATACCATCGAAGAAGAAAAAGAAGACATATACTCAAGCAGCATTTGAAGGGTCCCAAGAAATATTTTACATTAATCTGAGCCAGAAGTAGACATGGATATTAGCTGTTGACAGTAATAAATAGTAAAACCATAAATCAGTGGTTCTTAACCTGGGTTGGATTGAACCCGAGGTGAATCGGTCTCAGGGGTTCGACGGAGCCTCTGCCATGGGGGGTAGGACACATCCGACTCTACATGTCATATAGTTATGACACGCCCGCTTGGCCATTGCTTGCCAGTTACTTTTGGTCCAATCTCATCAGAGATGGACTGATGCAAAGCGAAAGTGTGCTGTGGTCTGACGAGTCCATATTTCACATTGTTTTGGGAAATCATGGCCGTCGTGTCCTGGGCCAAAGAGGAAAAGCCAATCGGCGCAAAGTTCAAAAGAGTGTCTGTGATGGTATAGCGCTGTGCCGATGCCCTTGAAATGAGTAACTTGCACATCTGTGAGGGCACCATTAATAGTGAAAAATGTGAGTGTAAGTTATAAACGACTTGGGCAATTATGTTATAAAAGTGCACATACTGTATGTAGCCCTTAAAGCGGTGATTCTCAACCAGTCTGCCGTGAGGGATCATCAGGTGTGGCGCAGGAAATTATCCATCATTTTTTTTGGGGGGGGGGGTCTTAAAATATGATTTTGTTAATTTCCCTTTGCTAACCACAGACCCACAGGCAGAACAACTAAATAAATGCCCTTTCGCTAGATGACAGAAAGTACATCATTAACCCGCTGATCCACTTTTTGTGAATTGTTTTGCTAAGTGGTGTGCCGAGAGATTTTTTTTCCCGATGGGAAGTATGTGCCTTTGCCGAGTATAGGTTGGGAATCACTACCCCAAGGCACTGGCTGTAACCGTAAAAAGCAAAATGATTCGAGCCATACCTTTTTTATCTGAATCTATGTGAAAACTTCATGGGTTCCTCCTTGGCCCATGTGCCACTTAACAACCGTCAAAACATAGCCTTGTGAGATGAATGTTTGGTGGAGGTAATAAGTAGCTTGACTCCTTCATCTTTGGTTCTGCGTCTATAAATTGGTATTTTTCAATAGTTAGTAATGTGGTCAGACATCATCAATGGTTACTACATGAATTTGAACTCTCCCAGAACTTTTAACAGGAGGAAAGTTTATGACTACTGAACACACTTTTTTTAATAACCCATTTACGACAAGCCGTAGGTTTTTTTTTAATTTCAGATGTACTAAAAGTATTTTTCATCTGTTTTTGTGAGACTGTTATTGGAGTTTGATGCTCTCCTCAGCTTAGTAATTGACAAAATGTTGATAATTGTACCCCCCCCCTCCTCCCCAATAGTAATTATGTAGTCCTTTCATCCAGAAATGCTTGCAGCCACTCCTTTTTTTCCCCCTCCTCTCTCGATGAACTGATCTGAATGTTGTTCACATTAAGTTCACGCGTGCAGCCCATATATTGGGCATGGATGTGTTTGCATTCAAAAGGTCAACAACAATAGAACGATCTCTTCTCTGGCATATATCTCTGGCTCTCCTTGGCAGGCAGAGTGTCATTGGCACCTCAGCGGTTCTCCACCTTGTTTTTAATTGCCTTCGAGTTAATTAGCCCAGTACGTGTGAAACAATGTTGTCAGACTGCACAGCCATGCTTCCACTCCACTTTCGACTCCAGACCCCCTGCTTGCCAAGCCAGCGGAGGCGTCCTAGGTGGTGCGCTGGTGCATACAAAACACGGGGATCATTATGACTTAATGCTCTTATTTGTTGGCCTGGCAGGGCTTCACTTTGCAGGACACCTGGATTCATTTTAATGTTTCTCAGCGGCAGCAATGTTCAGGCTACTAGCCTATATAAGTAATGTCTAATGTCTAACGACTGTCGAATGACATTGACGCCAGTCACATTTATTCAACAAAATAATAACAATTGGGGATACAGCTATCACATATTTTTAGTATTCTGAAGATAATCCCATTGATTGTGGAATCAGATAAAAAATATATTTTACATTATTAACCCTTGCGTTCAACGTGCATATTGGGGTGCATGTATTTTTTTCCACTTGGCCGAACTGTTGTTGTTGGTTCTGGAGGCGTGGGGGCGAGTCGGCAACGTAAACAAAAGTGGGGCAGCTGAGCTATGGCTAAGCTAATGCTAATAACTGAGGATAAGCGGTTCAGAAAATGGATTGATGGATGGGTAGCAAACGCTGTGACACTGCACTGTGTCCTCTTATTGGAATATAAACAGCCACGGCTTGTTCAAGTGCAGCTATGTTGAGTGATATTTTTTATAATTATTAATTTTGATCTTTAAATGTCTTCACGATGGCCTGTCGTACTACTTAGGATATCGTTTAGCTCCATGTCTCGTGCATCGAGTGAGGTTCCTGCTCCCTTTAAATGGCCGGACTGTATGTTTATACAAATACGTCAATCTATTTGCATCATATAAAACTTATGTCATAACCGGCTTTTAATTTCGAGAGTATTGATCACTTGGAAATCAACCAGTGTTGAGCCAAGGTTGAGCCAATTTTACATTGGAATAATTTAATGGGTAACCAGCATAGAAAAATGTAAAAAAAAACAAACAAAAACAAACTACCATTTATCCACTTATTCTCACGAAGGTCACGGGCGTGCTAGAGCCTCTCCCATCCGTCTTCAGGCAATAGGCAGGGTACACCCTGAACTGGCTGCCAACCAATTGCAGGGCATATATAGACAACCATTCACACTCACAATTCCACCGAGGGATAATTTAGAGTGTTCCTTTAACCTGCCGAGCATGTTTTTGGAATGTGGGAGGAAACCGGAATACCCAGAGAAAAACTACGCAGGCACGAGGAGAACATGCAAAACTCCACAGAAGAAGGCGAGAAATAAGATTCTCATTTATCTTGATCGTTTCTGGAAAAATGCACTAACTATATACGTATATCATGACCAACCTTAGGTACTGATATTCATCAGAGCTTTTGTGGTTCCTCATGGGCTCACCAATTTGAAGTGATTAGAGTTCAGAAACGAGCACAATGTGACCGTACCCGTATTTTTTTTCGTCCTCCGACCCCTCGTCTTGAGTCTGAAGCGAGATTGAAATGGGTTATTCTTTTAAGATGCAACAACACATTTGTAGTTTGCAAAAAAATAACATTTCAGTTCTCGGTATGGTGAAGCAAGTGGTTATTTTTGAAATCCAAATATCGGGGTTAATTGATTAGCTTCCGCCTTGTTTATGAAGCCCGTTTGAAAATACTGAGATGCTTTGCCACTCAGACACCATAACATGATGAACACCAAGTTCAAATGATGTAAAGTCACACCTTTTATCAGCCGCAACGTCACTATCAATATGTTGTTGATACCGCAGCTCAATGACCAATTAAAACATGTTTCCTTACATTGTGTCAGCATCGTCTCTGGCCACCAGACATGTTCATATTTTATTTGTGCCAATCCTCTGTTGTGAATTGATTAAACCAATGTGCGGTACCTACTCGGCTTGGCACAAATCAAATCGCTTTTATGCTGGCAAACGCAGGTCCTATTTTTAGTACCACTGAGGTTTCCAAACTTGCAGCGTTAACACCGAACGGGTCATGTAAACCATATGCTGCCCGCGCATTGGCCCACTAGATCATCATGTCATTGTAGCACTAGATGTTGCCCAGCCTTAGCTTTGATGCAGCAGGTACTGTATGTGCCAGGAGTCCTTCCGACTCCTGTTGTTGTTCTCCTTTTTTTTTTTGGGCGGCTTGTAACAAACGATGCGTTCAATGCTGCATGTTTTCCACAAGTTCCACTGTGCTATTTTGGAGCGGAAATCCGTCTTCCCCTGTGGGATGCATTGTGGTTGGCCGCACATTTCTAGTTTTAGAACAAAGAGTGAAAATGTTAGGCAGGGTGAGTTTGACGTGCCAATATGAATTCCTCTGTTGCCCGGGACATATTTCTCTGCCTGTCATCCGCTGTGCTGTGTTTGATGATGGCGCTTTTATAAGTGCTGCGGCCTTTCCGCTGAGGTTTGATCCTCCGAGGTCTCCCTCTCCTCCCTGCTCGCCCGTCTCTTTCCGTGCCACTTGCATGGGCGCCATAGATCACGGCTGTCGCAGCATGTGTAGGTGCTTGCACCGCTCTGTTAGTCTCATCACTCATTCCCGTGCTCGTCAGCCGGGCTGCTGATCTGCCCCCCACCACCCTCCCTCTCCCCCTCCCCGCACGTTACGTACTCCTTCTACTCGCTCGCTTTTTTTGCACACGTATTTTTTAATTAGGCAAAAATTATATATCTCTCAAAGAATACATGAATATTCATAAGAAAGCTGCATTAATATGCACAATTATGCAAATCAGCATGCAATTAAGCCTTGTGTCTCCAGAGAGAGTGGATAGCATTAGTGCACAAGACGGGGAGAAGAGGATGATGGGGGATATTTTGAGGAGTTTTCAGCTTCGCCAGCCTTTTGGCTTTGAGTGTTTCCTTTGCGTTTCACATGACGCCCTTCCCCAAAATCTCATTCTGGGTTGTGTCCATCTCACTCAATTTTGCTCCATTGCATTTGGGAATGTTTAATTTTTCTCATTTTCAGTGGCTGTAATGAACGCTAATGGCTACATTAATTTCCTGTTTTTGCTTTTGGGGTTTTTCCCCTTAAACATTGCATCTTAAAAGCGGCTCATTTGGTCGTTAGTGATTCTCTCGTGATTTCTGTGTGCGCGCATTGTGGTCACTTAAGGACCTAAAATGTTCACTAGAACATGATGGCACAATCCCTTAATGTTATTCCAACCTCATTGACAAATTCATTAATAAAATGTTCAGGCTTTGTTTGCTTTTCTCTGGCGCATGTTCATTATACTGGTCTAAACAAAATGTCTCTTCTCCCCCCCCACCACTAGATGAGCGCAGCAGCTCTGGTTCCTGGGGTTCGGCGGAACAGAGCAGTCCTTCTTTCAGCCAGGGACGGGTAAGCTCAAAATGAAATAAATGATATTGCCACATACGCGTTTTGGGATGGGCGGGGGGTGGTAAATCACTGCTGTTGCCAATCACACACTCACCAAGCATCGAGGCGGTGGAGTGCATTTTGAAGCCACATGCCGCATTTGATGTCAAGTTGTGCTCCTACTTTGTACCTAATAACCTTGGCTCAGACTCATGCATTGGCAAGCCATCCAGTAGCCCGAAACCTCTGTGGAAGCCCACCGGTAATTCCTGCCTCACATCCGCCATTTAATGTCTTGGCACAACTCTGTGTCGAAATAAGGAACACGGGCTGAGCTACATGCAGCATTGCTTTTGATTTGCACGCGTCAATAATGAAGAAAGTTGCTCCGAATCCCCCAAGCTTGATGCAAATTCGTCTGGCATTCGTCCTGCAAGTTAAGCAGAGGGGAGGGTAACCGTGAAAGCCCAGTCAGTAGGTGTGCCAACACAATGCGGAGGACCTGGATGAGTGCTTGTTATGCCTGTTGATCTTAAAATGTTCTCATCCTTCTCCGATGGGTCTTTGCAGGGCTACGGAGAAGGATCTCACTACAGTGAACATGAAGGCTTGGCCTCTCCTTTCCTAAATTCAGGGATTGCAGGTATGAACTTCAGTGTGTGAAATCTTGCCTGCCGTTAGCAATTATCATTTGTTCTCTCTCTCTCTAATTCTGTATTTTTAAAAATTCCTAAAATGTAATGTTAGGAATATTTAGTTATGACCAGAAGTACTTTTTTGTGCGCGTGCATGTGCGTGTGTGTGTGTGTTCCGTTAGTTGAGTGTCAGGGCACTGAAGTAGAAAGCTTCCTTACTGTTTTATCTGGCGGGAAGCTTGATGCAACCGAGCCTACAAAAAGAAGGGGAAGGCATCTCTGAACTTTGTTCTACTTAAAAAAAAAAAAAAACACCTTTTCATAACACCTTTTCATTAGATTGGCTGCAAATTCTTTCCTTTGGCATGCGTGTTGTTATAGCACATTGACGTACCAATTGCTCTTTCAGGTAAAAATGAGCGGCCATCATACTCCCCCTTTGCAAACCAGGTACGTTGTGCATCTTAAAGCCACATTTCAGCCTAGTGCGGCAGTTCAGTTTGATTTGTCTTCACTTGATTTGAATTTGGTGTGTAGACTTGATAGGAACGGCGGTCCGGTGGTTAGCGCGTCGACCTCACAGTGCATAGGTCATGGGTTCGATCCCAGTCTTCTGGCCTTCCTGTGTGGAGTTTGCATGTTCTCCCCCGGGCCTGCGTGGGTTTTCTCCGGGTCCTCCGGTTAGAGTAATGCAACAGCAAAAAAAAAAAAAAGCTAACAGATTGCCCATTTATTTTAGCCGTGATTTAAAAAATGTTTTAATACGCAACGATTATAGTGCGACCAATAGTGGCTGACCACTCTTATGTCAGAGCGGCTCAATCGGACCACTTGACATCACATCAACAGGAATGATTTATGTGCAGGCTGCACTCTTGTGTCTTCAGTGTAACCTCACTTTTTGTGTGTTTGCAGCCTGGTTTCCTTCCAAGTGAAATTGCAATGCCCAGCCCAGATGCCATGTCCCCCTCTGGCCTGAAATCAGGCTCCCAATTTTACCAATCCTACCCAAACAATCCACGGAGGAGGCCACCCGACGGAGGCTTGGGTAAGATACATACAAAGTAACAGATCACATCATAAATATGTCTTTGTGAGTCAGATGACAAATTCCATTATTGTACTCACTTCTTTGAATTAAAATAATTGCTATCCAAAAAAAACAACAACAAAAACACTCAATGCCATTTCAATGCCATGCTCCATCGAATGCCTGCCAAAATATTTCACTCAACACACACACACACACACAAACCAGGGCACACGCCAAAACACTGCAAATGTGTTCTCTTACAACTATAGCAGGCTCACGAAGATAAAGCACCTGTGTTGACCTTGATGCTTGTATATTGTCTCACTTTTACCTTTTTCTTTGTTACCTCTGCCTGCATGCAGACTCTCAGCCAAAGAAGATTCGGAAACCCCCTGGCCTTCCTTCCTCGGTGAGACCTTTCTTTCCTCTCATTGGTCTCTCACTCTTTCTACACAGACAGACAGACACACACACACACACACACACACACACACACACACACACACACACACACACACACACACACACACACACACACACACTTCTTGCTCTCCCTCACTCGCTCTCCACACACACACCGACACATGCAATGCTTTCCCCGCTCCGCTTGAGCACTTCTGTGACAGACGGGGTAAAGACCCACAGTGAGCTGACATCAACATGTATCAAGCTCAACTTCCACCACAGGTTCATTCTTCCCGCACTTTTCATTGCAACGTTGGGCCTAAATTGTTGATTGAATTGTTGCTTTTATTCTTTCGGTGTTCCGTTAAACCTTGATGTCGGGTCCAAGCCGCACAAAGGGTCACTGTACCAGATTTTGTCAGCACGCCCAGAATTTCCGGCAGCTGAATGGCGGTGGGGTGCGACGCGGCACACATAGTTGGAAATGCAAGTCATCTTTACATGTTGGACTATATAGTCAGCGAATCGGCAGTTGCCCACGTCACTCCCCTTTTTATAGACCGAGTTAAGTCTTGTGTGCTAATTACTATGCGGCCTCGTCGCAGCGCTTCATCTACTCTAGTTCATTTTCAGCACTGCAGGAATGCTACTTTTGTCTCCAATCACGTGTTGTTTCACTGTGCTCAACCTAGCAAATGGTTTTCTTGCCTCTCACTAGTGTGTGTGTGTGCGCGTGCGTGCGTGCGCACACATACATACATACAGAAAACTCTTGCAAGGTGTTTTAGACTTGCTTAGCCTATTTAGCAAGGTGAAATGATGAAACTAATGCACTTCAGTCTAATTTGCAGACCATAATAATCAACTTATTGTGAACACCTCTCTGACATTACCCATCAAAAGGATCCCAGTTATGGATTTGATCCAGATTGGACATCATAAGAATGTGCAAGTGAACCTAATACTGTGGTTTTGCTCACGTTTTATTGTGAGGCTATATGAGAAATGGCTTCGCTTGTTTTGTCAGAGCGAGTCGGAAGCGGATTTTTCTGGTTGGCCAGGTCACAAATTGCATAGCCATGGATGCATAATGTGGCATGAGCTTAAATGTAGCGTAAACAGTCTGGATTCGGTCTCTTGTTGTTTCTGTGAGATGGGGTTAGTGCAACCTCAACTACACTGATAAGAGCAGAAGTGCATCAGGTGGATTAATGGCAAATAGCAATTTTAATGTCACAACACAGTGCATGAACTTTTCTGTCCCAGCTAGTCCACCTGTGGGTGCTGGCGGTTTGAAGTGGCTGCTGAAAACCACCGCATGTAGGCACTTGGTTCTCCTCTGCGTCCGTATCACACACAGAGCGACACGACCCCCCCCCCCCACCCACTCTGTATTCTCACTGTCTGACTGTCTGAACCACATTCTCTTGCGGTGTGACCGATGGCCACGTGGTTTCATTGCAAATGATGAGATGTGCGTGAACCCACCACCAGAGGCGCGGGTTGACTGAGGCGGGGGTGCCTCAGTCAACCCGCGCCTCTGCCTCAGCACATGATGGCCTGGGTGGGCCTCCCCCCGGTGAGTGACCCAGTTGTGAGGCATGGTGCTTGCGAGGCCTCTTAGCCCCCTGTGTCTGAGCCCAGATTAATGACTGCCAGTGATGATCCTGTGCTCCCGAATTGCCTCCATTCCTGCCTCGCCTGGACATCCGTTGCCAACTCCTTTTGTGCTTCGATTTAGCAAATTAGGAAACACATTCCCCGTTAAGACCATTCATGCTTCATGTGAGCTCTTTTACTTCCTCGGAGCAAAGTGAAGTAGCTTATCCCTGTTGTCCATTAAACTAACCACAATGCCCTGGGTGGTGGAAGAATAAAGCACTTTGAGTTTCGTTGGACGTTAATCTGAATCTACTCCCGCCAGTGTTTTCCTCGCAGAAACCCCTTTGTGCGGTCACACTCTGAGTTGCGTTAAGGTTCTATTAGTTGAGGATTTTAGCCTCGAAATCCTTTTTCTTCATGAGAATATAGTTACGCCGCATCACACCAGTCATTGTGTCGTTCTGTTTCCATCTTGAGCAACAGGATTCACATGACATTGTTCCCCGTGAAAGAATAACTCAAAGCCCATTGTTAAATGAAGCCATCTCAGTCATGTTTTTTTTTCCCCCTGAATTAACAGCGATCATGTTAAATCCCCCGTTTCCTTCACACTCCCCTGGCCATATCAAGCTTTAAGTCATTTAGATTACCTTCTATCGGCCCCCTCCCTCAACACCCCTTATCTATCTACCCATTTCATAAATCGTCAGGGCCCCCCCCATCGTCCCTCCGCTTCTTCACCCCCCCCCCCCCTTTTTACCCACTGCAGTCTCTCTTTCTGACTGAATCCCAGCCCCCATCTCCCTCCCTCCCTCCCCTCGCTCCTTCTCCTCAGCCCAGCTGCCTGTGGAGTTGGATGTGGTCCAGGAACAGGCAGATGGCTCTGTAATTAGAAGTGCATCTCTCCATTCCCTTTTCACTTCTCCCTGTTAAATCAAATTACAGAAGAAAAAAAATCCCTTCTCTGGATTAGCATTCTTTGCATCATAGCCCCCATTCTTCTTCTCTTGCTGTATTCTGCCATATGCAACAGAATTGGAAGATTGGGAGGGGACAGACTGAGAGGTCAGCGATGAATCTGGAAAAATTGGGCTTTCCTCGGGTCTGTCTTCAATCTGTGGAAATGGAGTGCCGAGGAGCTCTGCAGGCAGTTTTGTAAAGAACTGTAGTCAGGTCTCGCCGCGGTTGTCAGTTGCGATCCCCTCTAGAAGTCAACCATTACAGAAAGTGATGGCGCTAGTTTCCGAGAATGGCAGGCGTGTGCTTGCTTGGGTCTGTGCCTTGGCTCTTTATGTGGCACACACATGGTATGTGTGTGTGTGCGTGTCTTACTAGGGGAGGGCTGCTGGCCAGCCTGTGTGATGTCACTGGGGTCCTGGGAGGAAGAGGAAGCGCTCGCTGTGCACCGGGATCTGAGCCTTAGCCGTGCCCGGCGTGCCATGGCCGCTGTGTTTTCCTCCACAGGCGAAGAGCCTGTGCGCAGACTCCCTCTCGCCATCTTGTGGCTCTTTGAAGCTAGTGTTAGTGTGCGGAGCCAAAATACAAAAAGCTGAGGCTCACCATTCACTTCTCTCTCTGCTTGTTTAGGTGTATGCGTCCACATCTGGTGACGAATATGCTCGAGACAATGGAGGTTATCCTGGCGGTAAGCCCGGTACGGTCTACCCGGGCTCTTTCTACATGCAAGGTAGTAACTCACTTCACATTCCTTTTGGTGATCTAGTTTCTTGCATCACAAGGCTGAATTATTTTGTGCCGCTCGGTAGAAGACCTTTGGTCATCTACCGGCTACTCGGCCATGCTGGGCAACTCCCCTCACATTGGACCACCAGGCTCCTTTTCATCACTGAACCCTCAAGACAGGATGGTTGGTAGACCTTCATTTCTATATTCTATTTTCCACAAGATTCAACTGTTGCTTCTGAGCAGTGCTGTCACATATACAGTCAAATTTTGGGAGATGATTGTTTATGCCATATGGGGGGGGGTCTAATATACGCTTTCCCTGCATATGTGCACACAGAATTATCCATTGCACGGCAGCGAAGTTAATGGTTTCCACGCCGTCCCCACCACCTACAACCACACGCCTGCCATCAATGGGGAGGCCATCATGGGTAAGGAACAAATTATTATTATTTTTTTTTTAATGATTGTTTTATTGGGGCTTTCAAACAGATCACCTGACTCGTTTGTATTTGTTGCAGCAGGCACCCGAGCCACAACGGCAGGCAGTTCTGGAGACGAAATCGGAAAGGCTCTTGCCTCGGTAAGATTTCTCTAATATTGACGAAGTTCCACTTTGAATGTAACGAGTGAAAGTTGACTTTAACTCATGCCTCTGAAAGTCATATATATATAAAGTTGTCTTTTTTGTCAAAATATATTACTACAGATTTATCCGTCGGACCACAACAGTAATAACTTCTCCTCAGCTCCGTCTACTCCAGGGTCTCCTCAAGCTATTTCAGGTGAAGTGTAACTCTCCTACATTACATAAATTATCATGTTGGTACTTGAAGTATCTTCAAGCCCACATGAATGTTTCCTTTACTGTGATTCATAAATTATTCTGAATACACGGACGATGTTTGGGGCGCTAAGAATATTTGTTTGAAATTCTGGCAACCCAAAATGTTGTTTACATCAGAGATACCTCAACAGCTCCCCCTGGTGTAACATCAAATATGACTACTTTTCATCGTCCAAATGTTTCTCTGTGCAGGGGCTCAGTCCCAGTGGCAAAGACCAACCACGCCCAGTTTTGAAGGGCAACCACATGCACTGGTAATTTATGTTTCATATCAGTATCTTGTTTTTCCCCCTGGTTTTAAACAAAAACTGGGGACAATAATTGCGGACCACACTATATCTGCATGTATTTTTGTAGCAGAGTAAAATGGAGGATCGTTTGGAGGAGGCCATCCATGTGCTCCGGAACCACGCTGTAGGCCAAGGGCCCGGCTTAGATGGTGCCCACCCCGACATGCACAGCCTTCTGTCAGCAGTACACAACGGGGGTCTTGGATCCCTCTCTCCAGCTTTCCCAAATGCCAGCCTCGCTCTCAGCAACAGACATCCTGCTATGGTGAGACACCTACTGGTTTTTCCTATGGAGGTGTATCTTGACATGACTGAAGGAAAATCCATGGATCCATAGTTTATCACATACATAATGTTGATATATAGTAAAAAGTTTTGTTTTAAGAGAAATGTCTCTGTGCCACATTGTGTAGATTCAGATGAGCTAGTTGCTGAAAAAATAGACTGTTGGCGCTCAAACAAGGACCAGTTACAGCGTATTTTGCAGTTTGTGTCCTCTTAATAGAATCTTGTCTATCGTTTCAAAAGGGTCAAGGAATTATGTAGTTACTTATGCCATCTGGTGGCCTGTTGCCAAACTGCAAGCAAATGGGACTTGGACAATCTTGCATCATTTTCACTGATTTGCCGTTTCTACAGGAGCACTTTCAGTGTCATATCTTGTGACTTGGCCAGTTTGCGCTTCCACACATCTCCTCATTTACAGGACGTGACATTACTATATTACAGGTAGATTAGGTACTCAGCATTACTTGTATTATGTGGTCATCCGCGGTTTCAAGCGTGAGTGATTCCAACAGATGCGTTCAACATAGTACAGACACTCCCCGAGTTACGAACATCCGAGTTACAAACAAACGGTACATACGAACATTTTCACGGGTCTGTCGAAAAAAAAAAAGTTAGATTTTGTATTGCGCGCTTTTTCCGAGTGCCGAACGGGCGGAGGAGGACGGCGGAGGCGACGTTCGGCGGACGCGAGAGGCGTGGGGCGGGCGTGTGGCGGTGGAGCAGGCGGTCGGCGCGCTGGTCGACGACGTCGTCTACTCTCCCCGCTGAAGCTGCTGCTAGTTTAGCGGGCAGCTAACCTCGAGCCCTGAAGAACGTGACGAAAAGCTCTCTACCCGTTATATGGATGTCAATATAAGCCTTAAACATACATTCCAGACAAAATATAGCACTGAAGCAACTTACGAACGAATTCACCTTATGAACAATCGTCCGGAACGTAACTCGTTCGTTACCTGGGGAGCGTCTGTATATGTCCAAACAGTACCTCAAGAATGCAGTGGTGTAAGAATGTATTGTCAGACAACATAAAATCGCACGCTCTACGGTTTTGTTCTTTACATATGATATACTGATTGTAATGATGACTTTGCTACAGTTTTTGCATCAATTAGTCATGGTAGTCTATGGCGCATTCCAAGTTGGCGTCCAAATTGGGTTTGTGTCGCTGGCATTGGCAAGATGGGGAACTGTTCCGTACAGTGGAAAAGTGGCACAAGTGTCAGCGTAGATGTTTTCTCCACCTAACACAATTAAAGATGGCTGCCCATTGTCTATCTGTCAAACAGGGAGGGAAACACGAGGAGCCCACTGGCCTTCCGCCTAGCAGCACGCTTCTGCACGGTCATCACGCGTCCGGGTCCACACCGTCAGTTGGCCAGCCAGAAGGCTTCAGCAGTGAGTTGGGCCCAAGCTTCATTACTTGCTCGCCAAAAATGATGCAGCTCGGGGGTCAACGCCTATCACCACTCGTGTGTGTGTGTGTGTGTGTGTGTGTGTGTGTGTGTGTGTGTGTGTGTGTGTGTGTGTGTGTGTGTGTGTGTGTGTGTGTGTGTGTGTGTGTGTGTGTGTGTGTGTGTGTGTTCTCCACAGGTCTTCCTGGTGGGATCACGCGCTCCACACACTCCTCCAGCAGCTCGGACATCAAAAGAGAAGATAAGGAGGATGATGAAAATTCGTCCACGGCAGACAAATCAGACGATGAAAAGAAAGAGTCCAAAGCAGCACGCAGTCGAACAAGGTAGGTGGTTATCTTGCGCTCACGCTCGTTTAAGAAATAAGATGTTTTTTTTTTAAACAATCTAAAAGTTCCTCGTATCCGTCTCTCATAAAGGGCGTCGTAAGTCATTTAAATCAAATCCTGTGTCGCCCTCGTTGGCAATGTTAGCCGTTTAATGCTGTTGACATCCCCCCTTCCCTTTATGTCACAATTTTCAGAAAGGAGGCGTTGACCCTCCAGATGCTCTCTAGCCTTTCAGACCCGAAAGATGAGTAAGTTTCTCAAGTAGAAAATCCCTTTTATGTGCTTTGTGGGCTCACGTCCATGCAAAGCGCACTCGTACGGCTGCTGTCTCGTTGTAGTCTCTGAAGCTGCTTAAACATGAAGCGCCCGTCTTTCGGCTCGTTCTGTGTGATGAGCGAGCCATTTTAGTCTCATTGGATTAGAGATTATGAAACGTATTGTTGTTTTTTTTATTTTATTTTTTTTAATGTGGAGTTGATTTGTAAATTATAGTGTTTCAGATGCTGTATACCTCTTAAATTTGTCCAATGTGTGTTGCTGTAATCTGCACTGCTTCCCCGGGTGCCTAATCTGGAAATTGGTACAAAATGTGGAATTCTCTGTTTTGTTGAAACATTCAGCGCCTTCACTGCGCCATCTCCTTCCAGCCAGGACAATGAAGATGATGAGGACCTCCCGCCCGAGGTGAAAATGGAGCGTGAGCGAGAACGGCGAGTGGCCAACAACGCCCGCGAGCGCCTGCGAGTACGGGACATCAACGAGGCATTCAAGGAGCTCGGGAGGATGTGCCAGCTGCATCTCAGCCACGACAAACCTCAGACCAAACTTCTCATCCTGCATCAAGCCGTCAACGTTATACTTAATTTAGAACAACAAGTCAGAGGTTAGTTTCAATGACGCCTGAAATTTTGTTATTGTTTGTTTGATTGAATCCATCGCTAATGCATCTTTTCTCTTTTGCTCAGAGCGTAACCTCAACCCCAAGGCGGCATGTTTAAAGCGCCGTGAGGAGGAAAAGGTGTCCGGGGTGGTGGGTGATGCACCCATGCAGCTCTCAGGAGGCCACCCAAATATTGGAGGAGATGGCCACAATCCAGTTGGTCACATGTAACACCAGGTAGGATTTAACTGTTGATTTTCAGTATCATACCTTTAATGGCCAACACATTCTGGGATGCATTTTACATACAGTGAAACCTCGGCTCACGAACGCTTAAGCTCACGAACTTTTCGCCTCAAGAACATTAAATTCGCGAGCATATAGTCTCTGCTGACGAACTAGTTTTCGGCGGACGAACCAAACCAAGCGGTCAAACAGCGCCACGGTGGCGGCCACGAGAAGCTGACACACCCACGGCGTCCCAGTTCGTCACCCCCTTTCTTTGAGTGCGGACGTGGTTTGTGTTTGCTAGACATTTTGGACCATATTGAGTGTACTTTTGCTATTATGGGACCGAAAAAGACCCAGCCACAGGCTAGTGTTAAGCCTAAGAAGACATTAAAGAAAATTACGATCGAGTAGAAGGAGATCATTGAAAAACATGAACGAGGTGTGCGTTTGTGTGACTTAGCGTCCCAGTACCAGTACGCTAACACACAACAGGTGTCAATTAAGAGGTTTTTAGTCAGCAAAAAGGATAAATAGTCTCCTTCTAAGAAGCAAAGAAGAGAAGCCACACCGGAGGTTGAGTTACCTACAGTCCTTATGGAAGGTGACTCTCCTTCCAAACCGTAACTCCCTCCCTCCCCCTCCCACTCCATTCCATCACGCCATCAACTACGATCACAAAGGTAAATAAAACGACTTTATTATACAGTACAGTTTATTTCTTTAATTTCAATACAATAGCACATTTATTATACATAAAATAAGGTATATTTTTGTGTAGTTTTAAGACTTATTTAGTCGAAAATTATGTTTATGGGGACCTGGGAACGGATTATTCTAATTTTAACGGTTTCTTATGGGAAATAAATGTTCGGAAGACGAACTTTTCGGCTCACACACCCTTTCTGGGAATCAATTAAGTTCGTGAGCAGAGGTATCACTGTATATACAAAATATCAAATTTTTAAAAAAACCTTTGGATGCTTACTCAAGTGGAAATGTGCCCTGATTCTGAATTGTATGGCAATTTAGGTTATGCTGTCTTCAGCTTTGCTTGTTTAATGCTTTTTTTTTTTTTTTTTTTTTAAATTTCAGATGTGGCGGTGTTTCCTTGGCTCTCGGAGGATGTGGCCTTAACAGATTTCTTCCACCCATTAACTCTCTGCGCGTGTGCATATGTGGACATGTCTGTCTATTGTCCATTCAAGTTTCAAGACATACACACACACATACACACATTCATGCAAACTGCCAAAATGGACACAGCCTGTTTGTCGCACTCCCAACCATGACGACAAGCTCAAATGTGAAGAACGTTTATATATATATATATAGATATATATCTATATCTATATATATATACATATAGATATATATGGATATATCTGTATGTATCTATCTATATATATATATTGATATGTATCTGTATATCTATATATCTGTACAGAAACATTTTTGGTTTCCATGATACAATTGAACACCAGAATTTCTTTTTTCTTGTCCTGCCACAATTTAGGACTTTTGACACACTGCCGAGAGCTATTCTGGTGAACAAGAGAAGGGAAGAAGAAAAAAATTGAATCATGGATTTGTGCCTCAATGTTACACCATGTTTTCTATTTGCCATTTAAGCAAATTGCTTTACATGTGAGGAACATTTATTGTGAGGGATTGCTTATGTGTATGAGCAATTATTTTTTAATGTATGTCATTCCCAGTGTGATGGTACAGTCTTACATATGTTATGTAACCCAGCCCATAGTTGAATTGCCTAAATTCAGTGACTTTTTTTTTTTTTTTTTTAATCAACAATTGTTTGAGGAGGCCATAAAGTGCAAGTTGGCCATTTCTGGACAGTTCAAGTGCAGTGTTCTTCAGCAAGGACCGTTCATATTCCACAAGGCATCTGGACACACTGGATTTGAGGACTCTTAATTCCAGGAAGCATATGAATTGTCACCACTCAACAGTTCTTCCTCGTCTTTCTCCTTTTTTGGACAGCAAATTCAAATGCTAAAGAGGTTGTTGTGACTTCAGGTGTCTCTACTGCTTTGCAACTAAAGCGCACACACAAACAAGACAAAGCACAGTTGTGTAAAGCGTCCAGTTGGGTGGAAAAACAAAAGAAGCCATTTTAGGGCGCTCATGGAGAGGCAGGCGCTTCTTTGAAATGGCTCACCGACAATGCCAGCATATTTGAGGGCTATGGTTTATTTGCCCCCCTTCTCCCCCTCCCTCCCGGTTTGATACCCTGGAAAAAAGCAAGAAGTCCTCTTTTTTCTTTTCTTTCTTTTTTTTATTTTTATGGAGAGAACTTTTGGTCAGACATTTTGGGCGCCATGGAGGCTTTTTCCAGAAACGAGCATTCCCACTGCATTAGCGCCCCCTCGCCCTCTTCCTCTCCGAGCGAGCGAAGTGTGACGTGTACATTAACTCCGTGCGTTGCTCTTTGATGCGTTTCATTTTTCAAAAAGTTAAATATATATAAAAATATATATTTTTTGTTAGTCTATACATTGTAGATTTTTTTACATAAATGGCAATATTAGTTTGAAGTTTAGAGTGTATTGTAGATGAACTTTACGAGGGGATGTTGGTTACATGTTGAAGCAGGGCGTCAGAGGAAAGGCAGTTGAAGGTTTTAATTCCTGCTTAAGTTGAAGAAGGCTACTTGGATGAATTCTTTCTTTACCGATTTTGGGGGGCACTGAAGATAAATGTGGAGTCGTTTTGGGTGAACAGCAATTATGCAACTGTTTCTTTGAATGTAGCCACCATACTTAATGTGGATCACCTTCATGTGTCGATGAATTTAGTTTTTCATTTCACCCTTCCCCATTGCAACACACGTCTGTTGGAGGCTAATGTCGGCCATTTTGGGGCGAGGTGATGGCTTAACAAGAGAACAAATCAGTGTTATTGTGACGCTATTCCCATGTCATGTCATGTTAATGTTTCATACCGACAAATGGCAGGTCGAGCGTTTTGTGTTAGTTTTTCGATTTTTTTTTTGTGTACATGATGAAGAAAAAGACCTATACAAATCAACAGTGTGGCCTTTTCATCCTCAAGACTTAACGATGTCATAAAGGGAGAGTGATACCTTATCAGTGCCTGAACTTGTATTTTTCATTTACGTTTGTCAACCATATCATTTCATTTATTATAGAGATTAAAGAGGTACTTGTTCATTCCCCACCCTCCTTTCTCCTAAATGCTTTTTTCAATTTTTCAGGAAGAAGTTTAAAGTCATATAAAATATTGTTTTCTTTCACTGTGTCTAGTTAAAATAAAATAAATGTTACATAGATCTTGTTTTATTATTGTTGTTTTCTAACTGGAGCCCATTTGTCCAAACTGCTGTTTTATGGGTCCAAAGTTTTTCTGAACTGATGTTAACTTTTGACACACACTTGCATGCTTTTCAACATAGGGCGTTTTTTTTAAGTAGCTATTTAGAAGTTTCCAGCATTTTCTGTATTGTGCACATCACTGCACCGACTCTGCATAATCACTGCCGTTTTAACCTCTTTGTTGAACTTTCTGTGGGGGAGGAGGGGACTATCATCTTGGAATTATTTTAAGATCAACAGACTAATTTACATTTGATGTTTCAAGATAAAAGTCTTACAAGAAGACCGTAGGAAAATGGCAACGCGGCCTCCAATTGACTGGATAAGGTCATGCTTGGACTACGTTTAGTATAAGCCGTTACTTAGTTTCATTTATTTGCCTTACTTTTGAGTTTTATTAAAAGACACATAAGACACAGCCCCTTGACATTTTTCTGGAGCAACGACATGACTGACTCCGGCAGGTCACCCCAAGCCCCAGAGTGCCTCTCTTGAATCTTGAGAAAGAAAAAAATACAGTATATATAAAATAGTTGAGAACTGTCCTGTATATAACAGTAATGTAGCAATAAATGTTCCATTTTATTAACAGATTCTACCTTATTTCTTATGTCTGGATTTTGAAAATTGTGTACATTGAAAGGAAAATAAAGGAAACATAACAAAGGGACTGTTGTAGTTCTGCAATGTGTATGTATTTAAACGAAATAGTTCGTCTTATGTCCTTATGAAACCATCCATTTTCGAGACTTCTTATTCTACCTAGGTTCGCGGGCGTGCTGGAGCCTGTCTTCACCTGTCTTCAGGAAATAGGTGGGGTGCACCCTGGACTGGTTGGCAGCCACTCGCACTCAAAATCACACTTTGGGACAATTTTGAGTGTTCCATTAACCTCTTTGAAAGCAACATATCAGTTTTATTTTTGTACAAGCAAACAAGTGTTGACCTGAAACGACCCCCGAGACAAGCACATTTTAGTCAGGCACAAACTGGGGCAGCCTGGGGTCCTTCCAAATCTGCATAAAGGCTTCAGTGGAGTAAAGAAATACTACAAGGAAGGTCAGGATGGTCCAGCAAATACTCAGTAAATTTGTCGGTGCTAAGAACGTCACGATCTTACGGACGTGGTACGTATAACCCATAATCGTAGTGATCTGTTGCATTGGATGTTATGTTTTTGTTCTTCGGGTTGAGGGAGAACACAAACGTGAACAGTGCTGTGTGCTAAGTGACCCACGTAAGCTAACTTAGCTTAGCTTCTCCGGTCACATTGTCCTAATTTTGCCCATATACCTTATTAGCGTAATAATTAACATAAGATCAAACTATTTTATATAATGTAAGCCGCTGTCACATTCGATATTCGGCGTTTGTACAATTATTACTATATGACGTTAATGTACTGTCTTAAATGTGTCTTGCCAGATTATTGGAAGGTAGATGTGTTTTGAAATGTTTGTGTTTTTATTCACCTGCCAAGGCAAACAGCTGCTTCGGATGGCCTTCCTCAGTATATGTGGAAGGCCATATATATATATATATATATATATATATATATATATATATATATATATATATACACTATCATTATAATAACAAATGTCAAACTTGAGGAGTACCTGAATTAACCATTTGAAGAAGTATATCATTAAATAATGTTCCGTTTTGATTGACACGGTCTAAAGCAGGGATGGTTGGGCACCTTAAATGATGGAGAGTCCGCAATTTGTGTCAAGGCTGAAAAGCACCCTCCAGCTGCCGCCGCGAAAGCAATGTGGGTCCTATTGATGGTACCATCTCCGACCAGCAAACAAACAATTTCTCACACAGCTTGGACGCATTGCTTCAGAGGGCGGCAATCATAAAAAGTTATCCCCGCATCGACATGAAACAATGCATCTTCCTGCAATATGGGTGCCGATATGGCTGTATTTTTTATTCATATTGTGGGGGGAGGGGGACGTGAAACATTCACGGCACAAAACTTGAAGCGTGAAGTGGCGAGGGATCACTGTATTTTGTGGATATTTCCTTAAACTCTTTCCTTTTGCAAACTACAAAGCCAAAATGTAAATGTATGTTTTTTCTTGATTGTGTTCTTAATGTAGGGTACCCAATTTGGTGACATGGGGGTCGGTGGGTGGTGTGACGCTTGTTTACTTCACAGACTGGCGGGTCGTCCTCGACTACGTGCCTTACATTAGGGGCAAGTTCCGCAAGGATGACTGAAGACTTTTTCAATTCAATTGTGAGTGTTTCATCAACAGTACAAAAAAAATATGTTCCATTTTAATGATTACGCATCTGCCGAAACATTTGTAGTTCTTGTCACCGCCACTGAAGTTTATTGGACTTGAGTTCCCAACTAATAAATTCAAATTTCAATTATATTATTACTATTTTCTTCGCACAACCAAAAATAAGTACCAGTACTCCCCTTATTCTACTCATGCATATTGCGAGATGTCAATGTTTACATAGTTCTTGGCATCCTAAATCAGCATTTGAATACGATTTTGGGACAGCATTATATTGATGTTGGTAGCACCGATGTAATGGTGCTAAAATGTAAGCCAAAATATCGAGAAGGTAAGTCAAGCTAGCTGCCACACCACCATGTGGGCCACGTTTAAAATAAAAGCCTACTTATGTGTCAAATTGGTGTCAAAGTATTATTTGGGAAGTTTTTATTTTGAAGTTAGCCTATATGTTGATGGCGTATGTTGTAGTCAGCTTCCCTGACATGTCTAAATGATGGCGCGCATGCCAATTAAACTGTTACCGAAGGCAGAAAAAAAAACACCTATCTTTTTATTCATCAATTTATTTAGCTATTCGAATTACTGAGGGAGTCTTATGAATATCATAAATGCAAGAGAGGAATAGGCCAAGAGGGGGAAGAACACACAAAAACGGTGTGGACATCTTTTAAATGACTTTATAAAGTGAATATGTTAACAAAATAACATGGCATCTTTTTTTTTTTTTAATCCATCTGTTTCTCGCCCCTTTATCAAATGCTTGGGGTGTCCTGTCGAATTGTGTCAAAGGGGTCATCAAATGGCAAGGAGTAGTTCAGGCAATTACAAGCCTCCTGGTCTGCCTGGAACAGTCAGACAAGTTGGGGCAACATTGGGTTGACAGCCTCTCAAAACTCGGGTCTTCAAAATAAAAGCACCTCATATGGTAACTGTTTCACCACACTATTTGGCCCTGTAGGGGCTTAATCAACTGGCACAATGGTCAATGCTTAACTGTTAAAGAAGCCCCCATGTAACCCAAGAAAATGTGGTGAAGCTGTTACTGTATTGTACTGCATGCTTTTATTTTGAAGGTCCGGGTTTTGTTCAAAAACATGAAAATAAAAATGTATCGCAATTTCATCTAAAAACCTCTACTCCCCAATATTAAATGATTAAAAATAAAGGATTTCAAGCTCCATGTTTTGGTATTTTAAAATGAGGTAACTGCCGTACATTCATAAACATAATTACAATCTCTACTGTTTGTTGTCCTGATTGTGGAAAAAGGAGACATGCATTTTTTACAAAAATTAAAAACAGTTTCTGCTCCAGGTCTCTTTGATAAAGATCTGATGTATATTTATTTATTTATTTTGAATAAACAAAGGATAAACAATTACCTGACCCTTAAAATCCACAGGTCACACTCTGGCTCAAATAATTTGGTCTTGGGAGAACAGTTCTGTGCTCTCTTTCGTGCAAATGCCAACTTGAGTTTTCAGTAGCCCAGCAACCATGTCCATTTTTTCCGACCCATCTTAACGGCTTTTTGCCCCCTCTAAGTGACGAGCAACAAATTGAACCACTTTTTGTGGTGTGTGTTGGGAGACTTCTGGAGAAGCTGAGACATCCTCAGTATCTGAGTCCAGACTGCGAATGAATGGCACATGCACAAAGCCATCACTGCTTAGATGAGATGGGAGACCGCGTTGAGGCAATGGAGCAGGAGGTAGTGAAGGAAGCCCAAGATGGAGGTGATTCAGAGGAGAAAATGAAGGAAGGCGATGGGACTTTAGAGCCTTGTTGCCAGATTTCCAGATTGGTTATATTTATTGTTTAGTTTCACACCTCGTAGGTGAGGAGGAACTCTGGAGAACCAACTATTTGTATTCCAACAATACCATTTAAAACTTTCTATAATACAGTGGTGTCTTGAGATACAAATTCAATTCATGCTGAATTTGACTAAAAACATAAAACACATCCCCACTGAAATCAGTGTAAATGCCATGAATCCATTCCAGGATTCATATTGTCATTCTTCGCAGAAGATAAATACAGTATATGACTAAGTACTGATCTTTTGTCTGTTTACATCTGTTGCTGCAGCCGTTGTGTTCACATAACAGCCACATAAATGCCGATCGTTGCTGTTAGCATTGGCCTTGAGCCGCAAGAAAACTCATAATTTAGGTCACTTGTATCTCGAGGCACCACTCTATGTCCCGTTTTAGTGGACGCACAAACACGGTATGTAAATTTCACTGCTTCCACTTTATTCACCACTCTTACCGCACCAAGGCACTTTATGGGAGAGTTGTGTGTGTATATGTGTACATGGTATAATGTTGCTAATGTGTGCCTTGCAGGAGCAGAGCGTATATCCGTGGGCTGGGTGGACAAGAGTGGACTTGCTTCTACTTCGCCACTTAAATATGGGATGATGATGATAATGTCCAAGTGCTGCAGGGACTTGTTAGGATGAATTCTGTATAATTAAAAAAAAGCGTTTTGATCCACGACTATTTAATATGAATAAATCTTTAAATGTGCCATTGTGAGTCTGTTTATTCATTACGAAGCCTAGCTTCATGCATGAACAAAACTACAGATGTAATTTACATGCTTCCACGTTTTTTGTCAGTCACATAGGTGGGCTGATAAGGGTAGCGCCCCCCACGCCTCCGACACAATAGTCACGTTATCACGCAGACGGCGAAATTTGCGTGGATAATTTCTGGAGTGGTCGAGGGGGAGGGGAAGGGGACTGACAGACAGACAGGATTTAATACAGCGAGAGGAACAAAACCACAGTGTCTTCAAGATGGATAAAAACGAGTAAGTACACAACGTGCAAGCCGTTTAAAGCCTCCTTGAACGTTTCGCAAAGGACTCTGTGTCGTAGAACGCGCATAATGTACCTTTAGTCAGAAAGAAATACGAGTAAATAGCAAATGTTTATCATCGATACGGCGACGAGCGTTCGCGTTTTGCGTGTTTGTATGTGCAAGTAGCAATGCAACGGTGTGTTCACTCACGTCTGTTTGGCACCTTTTGCAATGTCGCTGTTAAATCTTTTTCATGTTTGCAATTAGCGTTGAGTCGCTACGGCGCGTCGAAATTGTGCCATTTTGACAGATCTGCATCTGATAACCCTGCTCAACATATCCCCCCCAGCTCGGACATCCTCTTTCAAGATGCTCATGCACTATTTGTTTTTGCCCAGCAAAAATCGAAACATGCAGCGCGCGTCCGATTGAAAAGATCCGCTTTGTTCATTCATAATTTGAAGGCGAAAAAAAGGAGAGTGACAACGGTCGGCATTGTGGTGAAATGGCTCTCCGATTTCACGTAACCGACGTGAAACTTGAGAGCTGAGGTGGGCATCGAAACAGTGATATTTAACAACACTTGTTGCAATTATTTGACGTTAAACGTGCGGGATTTGTCTTCCCTGCGCCTTCAGTGTGAATATTTACGCCTATTTTGAGCAATAGACATCATTAATGTTGCTTTCGGTTAACATTATAGCTACCTGACACCAACATCAAGGTGAATAATGGTGATGGTGGCATTTCCGGAAATGTATTTCACAATAAAATATACGGCATTGTGGAATTTCTATCGTCCATTATCCACACTCCCCCGCCCCCATAGTTTTTAGTTTTTACATTGTGTATGGTAACTGCAAAACGCGCAGATGAGATTTTTTTTCCACAATATTACCATCGTTGATACAAATAAGTCAAACAAATCAATTAAATATTATTTTGTATTCTGTTTTGCTGCACATACCATGTTTTCCTTACTTTAGTAGCTCCTCTATAACGCGGTTCATTTTTGACAGTCTTTATAGCACATATTTTTTTGCTACGTGACAGTTTGTCGCGATTATTTTTCAAATCAGCTTCAGCTTTTGTTTTGAAATCGGTTATGTTTTCGTTTCCTGTCAATTTCCTTCTTCATACCGGAGCCGAAACATCTTTGGCTCGGCTTGTGTTCTCTTGTTTTCCTCGCGGATGTAGCTCCTCGCTGGGGCCCGTGGAGAGCCGGGCGGGAGGAGGGGTAGTGATGTGGCCGCGAGGACCGAGGCGGAGCGATCTGCGCGATTACAAAGAACACGGAGACCTTAGCTTCCGAACTAGCCCGGGCCAGCTCGCGTTCGGTGGCTCGGCGCGTGTTCGTGCTATGTTCGACGCTAGGCTAGCAACAGATTTTTTTTTCTCTAAAACTGCTAACTCGATATATACTCGTGCGCGAGAATGGAGAAGAAAAGGTGGGATTGTACTGCTCTTCCCAAGGGCTGGAAAATGGAAGAAGTGACCAGAAAGTCGGGTTTGTCCGCCGGAAAAAGCGACGTCTATTATTTTAGGTACTTATCCGAGCTGTGCTTCGACTTCTTAACTTATAAGTGTGTGTGGCAGCGTGTTCGCGGATGGATACAGGCAGGACTACTTTGTTTAGATGGGGAGTCGAGGTGTAAAGTCTGCGTCGGCGGCTATAAAGACTAACGACATGCCCGTTGAGTTGACGTCGGTTAACACTCCTCACCCCCCCTGCCCTGCCCTTCCCTTTCACCTGAAGTGAACCAACAACGGCAGAATTGTGTTCTCCTTTAGCAGAGGAGACGAGCCAGATGAGGAACAGAGGCAAGAGAGGGGGGAGGCGGGTCGGTTGTATAGTTTGTGGTAGGCCCAACACCATGTCTAACCTCTTCTGTATCCTGTATTGTGTGATGTAAGACGCATCGTGTGCATGAGTGACGTGCACGGTCAGGTTCGATTGTACAGTCTTAATTTTCATGTTCAACCTACGAGGTGTGTCAGAGAAGTTCCAGACCTGGTGTCCCAAAAGATATCCAGTAGTTCAATTGCAAACCACAAGCTTCCTCTTTGGAAATAATACCCTGCACTGTAACACTTTCCCAGTCTTTTCATGCACTCCTGGATTCCGGGATTCTCCTCAGCGCAGTTATCATGGCCATCTTGATGTTATCCTGGTGACCCTTGATGACTCCCTTGAGTTTGAGAAAGAGGGAAAAAAGTCACACAATGCCACGTAGGTTCAGTAGCGCAGTTGCTACACCACACTGACATTTTTCTTGGCCAGGATCTGTCAGATGCTCATTGTGGTCAAGCAGCCATGGGTTGTCCTGCCACAACTCTCATCTTCTTGCACACTGTCAGAGCAAATGCTAGACACTCTCTCTGTAGACGTTATAATTGATTATTTAGCTGCAAATACCCCTTTACTGAATTTTAACTTTGTCTTGCTTTCTTCGACCTTGGTGACATCAGATTCTTCCACTGAAGGCTCTGGTGTTAAGTCTGGCACATACTCGAAGAGCAATAACTTGTCACCCTATATAAGTCTCCTGAGGAATTCAGGTCTCATTATCGTTCACTCTTCTAATTGCTTGTCAAACTGACACAGAAGGTGTGTATATTTAAGCATGTGGAGTGAGGGAGCTGATGACATAGTTCGATACTTATCTTAAGGCATTGATGTGGAAAACAAGTAGTTTCTGTTTGTTTTTTGAGACACCAGTCCTGGAACTTTCCTGAGACACATAGTGAGTTGTCGCTCCCACGTGCGAAGCCACAACCAGTTCCATTCTTTTTTTTAAACATTTGCCACCCCGCCCCTTCAAAAAAAAATAAAAAAAATATGTGGATGTGATGTGCAGTGGCCATTAGAAGTGACATGACAATTTTGAAATGCATTGTGAGTGCAGGGTTTCAATCCATCCATTCAGAAGTTTGTGCTTGTTGCATGTCGTGCGTCTGTACGTTCGCCGTTTCCCGCCTTTGAATGTTCAATGTAAAGACGTGTCATCTTTGCAAAGATCCTCATGGCTTTTCTTCTCTGCCGCCTTGCTTAGTCCATCTGGCAAGAAGTTCCGGAGCAAGCCTCAGCTGGCTCGTTACCTCGGCAACCAGATGGACCTGAGCTCATTCGACTTCCGCACAGGGAAGATGCTGATGAGCAAGCTGAACAAGAACCGCCAGCGGATGCGCTACGACAACAACAACCAGAACAAGGTGAGCCAACTCAGAAGCTTTCCTGTGAGCCAAAAGCTGCCGCATCCCGGGTAAAATAAGCCAAGTCCTAGTTTGCATAACCAATGCAGGTTGTCCCATAAGGATGCACTGTAATTAATTTTTACCTAGTGGGAGATTCCGTACATGATGACCGATAAATCCAACGCTTGAAATAACTTCTTTTTTTTTCCTAAGGTTTGGCCGGTCTTCATGTTTGTCATCCACCCAAATTTGCGATTGGAAATGTTGCATGAGGTTTAACCCATACGATTGTCTGCTCGACTGTTTTCAGGGTAAACCCGACCTCAACACATCACTTCCAGTCAGACAGACAGCCTCCATCTTTAAGCAGCCTGTTACCAAGGTTACCAACCATCCCAGCAACAAAGTCAAGACAGATCCACAGAAAGCTGTGGACCAGCCCCGTCAGGTGAAGGTCTTTTCTGAGACTGAATTTGCATTTCATGGTTCAACGTGGGCAGTTCACTTACTTGTTTTTGTGTGTTTCTAGCTATTTTGGGAGAAGAAGCTAAGCGGTCTAAGTGCATACGACATTGCAGAAGAGTTGGTGAAAACGATGGAGTTGCCTAAAGGTCTCCAAGGTTTGTGGATTTCATTGACATCCGCTGTTGGTGTTTCACAAGGCTCTGTACTCGGTCTACAGATTTTTACATGATCATTTTTGGAGCAAATGTCGCAATCGCTTGCAATTACAGTAGAAAACTGGGGGCATTCTACAAGGATCAACAAAACGGTTTAATGATTATTCAAGCACACGTTTAGACACTTTCCCGACTTCTGCGCTGCTACAGGTGTGGGACCAGGTTGCACAGACAAGACGCTTTTGTCGGCCATCGCCAGTGCGCTCCACACCAGCGCCGCACCCATCACCGGACAGCTGTCGGCTGCCGTGGAGAAGAACCCGGGCGTATGGCTCAACACCACGCAGCCGCTTTGCAAGGCCTTTATTGTCACCGATGAGGACATCAGGTTAGGCGGTCACCTTAATAATACACTTGGAACAATCTTGTCACACTAGTGTAAGAAGTTGCTCACCATTGTCAACGATGGTACAAGTTATACTGTATTTTAAGCACAAGCGAGCTTTAGACACTTGGAAAAAAAAGCAGTTTATTTCCTTACAAAGAGTTATGCAGGGAAAAAAGTAGTGTCTTCAGTGGCCTGGAATTGATTCATTTCATTTCAATGGGGAAACCAAATTAACTCATAAGTAGTTACCACTGTATTGATGAAGGCGACATAAAATTGCGGATCGGATTTGTTTCTGCTGACACTTTCTGTGGGCTGTTGTCTCCCAGGAAGCAGGAGGAGCTGGTGTACAGCGTGAGGAAGCGTCTGGAGGAAGCGCTAATGGCTGACATGTTAGCGCATGTAGAGGAAGCGGCGGCCGGCGAGGCCGACTCCATCAAGGATGAAGGCAATGGCAGCGAAGACATGGAGAGCGTATAGCGCAAGTGCCGCGAGCCCAGACGGCAACTTGTATCTTTTTCCCAGGTCTTCATCTTCTTCATGGACATTGGACAAGCCCTGCCTTTATCCTGACGAGCCTTTCCCGGCGTCTCCACCCCTCACATAAGCAGACTAATTCAACCGTGGTGTCTGTTATGGCCACTGGAGGACAGCAACGTGTGAAATTGATCCCTTAACCAAAACAGGAAGTGACATAATCCAGAACTTTTCACAGAAGAAATGTCACATTCAGTGTTGGATGAACGTTTTTACATCAAATTATTATTTTTTTCTCCTTTCCTCCTTGGCAGTCAATGAAATGTTTGGGTGCTTACTAAAATTTAAGAAAATTGTAAAGGTGATGCATTTCTTTGCCATTTTAAATTTTAACCGTGCCCTGTGTGCACCATAAAATGAGGCAGCGGTTAACTAAAAGTTGTCGCGCGGTCATCAGTGTTGGCATCATCATGCTTGTACACCATTTTGTGCTTGTGTGTGTTTTTTTAAACATAAATGTCATGGTGGCCACATACACAACTGGTGTCAAAATTACGGTTGATACCGTTTGTACGGTCACTAATATTTGATGGGATGATGTTCTGTTCATTTTTTTAAAGGCTATTTTGTTGATGTTTAATTTTAAAAGAATATTAATAATTAATGCTGGAAATTGTCTGTTAATATCAACAGGCTAGATGCTGGAAAAAAAATGATTGTATTGCTGAATAAAAGTCACTATGCCGTGAAGTCCACTGTTGTTGTTTTTATTTAATAGTGACCTGAAATTACGAAATTATTTTTTTACATTTAGTGCAATAACCATTGGTTTAGATTTTCTGTTGCTCAGTAGAATACCATGCCTGGCAGGCAACAAGTGTTCAATTCCCACTTTAATAGCGTGAATGTGGTGGTTGAGAGGGGATACGTTGAGAAACGTGGGAGAATTGTATTTAAAAAAGAGGGGGGGGCTTAGAAATCCAAATAATTACATTTTTGCGCACTTTCACGTTTCATGTTGTGAAAGTATGTGCTGATGACTCCACAGGTTTGTCACCTGCTAGATATTGACGTAACAAGTCAATTCCTATCCAATCAGCTGCAGATTCACCCTCACCGCGTGTGTGTTTTAAAGTGGACAAAGTGCACATGTGCCCATTGGGACGTTTTCTTTGGTGGAAGAGCTTGCTTGTTTGGATGCCGTGTTCGTCTTCTCGGATGCCTTTGTACTAAGTGTGGAATATGGCAACGCTGCAGCTGTACACCAAGGTCGGACTACTGTGTTGAATTCCAATTATATGTATTTTAAATAATTTAGAGCTCTTAAATATCAGGTAATTCTTTACGTTTTGTTTTAAAACAAGATCATTTCTTTTCAATCTCAGCCCTCCCAGAAATACGGCTGTGGATAGTTGTAATTCAAATAGGTATTATTTATAAACGTTGAATTTGATCGCTGATTAATTTTTCTTTTCGTTTTCTCACCTGTTGGTAACTTACCAGCTAATATACTACAAGTCCCAGAATGCTTTGCAGAAGCCGAGGCACAATTGAACCCAGAGCCGGGCAGTATAGACCCTCTTTTGCGCCATTGTCGCTAGTTTAAATAAAGTTTAGGGGCTATTTTGTGACACAGGGTTCCTTCATGTTCACTTTGAACCCATATTATGTGTTTTAAAAGGGCGAAATACTTCGCTCGAAATTGCGAGTTTAGCATGTGGAGACGGAGTATGGAAGCCCAGAGGGACATTTAGCACACATTGGACACATTTGTAATGGTGCAAATAGATCAGGTAAACTGGGAATTGTAGGAAGTATGGTCATTGGTGAAGAACAGTAGGCATTATTTACTCACTTATGAATGAGTTTTAAGTTAGGTAACAATTTTTAAGAAAGATGAGAAAATTACCATGCTGATCATCTTAAACCCCAAATGGTCTACTGTTTGGACTTTGGAACCTCCTGAAGTCAATGATCGAGCTATATACGTATACGTATTTTCAGACAATAAATACTGCAAACCAACTCAATCATTTCATTTTGCGAGTGACTTTGTAATGTGTAATTCAAATGTGTTTATTTCAGGTGAATATGAAATGATACAATTGCGCGTGTTCTCAAATATAGTGCTTCATTCATACACATATCAGACTATAGTTATGCAGAATGGATAATCCACATAGTCCTTTAAAGTGGGATGGTCAGTGTTAATTTTTAACGCTTTTAAGAGCTTTTTATGCTGATGGCTGTCAAATGCCTCATAAAGGTGAGGCCAGGAAGCAATGTTAGTGCAATCAAATAAAAATCAGTCTGAGTGTTACTGTTTTGGCTCACATCTTGGATTTTTTTCACTAAGGGGGCCAGCGTGTGGACTCCTGACCCGGATGCAGTGTGGGTGTCGGCCCAGCTCCTCCAGGACTACACACCCGGTGACAAGCATGTGTTGCTGCAGCTATCTGGAGGGAAGGTGAGACCATAATCCAAATTTTAAACTGAAAACCTCCATCAAAACTAAGCTAAATGTCCTCTCCATTGGCAGGAGACACTTTATCCAGTGGAGGTCCCGTCTGACCTTCCTCCACTGGCTAACCCTGACATCTCAGAGGGCGAGAATGACCTGTCGGCGCTCAGCTTCCTCCATGAGCCTGCCATCCTGCACAACCTCCGCGTTCGCTTCCTGGACTACAACAGCATCTATACTCACTGTGGTAAGCAAGTGATGCCATATGGAAAAAAAAGTGTTAGAATCTACATTTGTCTTTATCTCATCATTGATCAGAGGTTGGGCCTTTCACTCTTAATTCTATGGTTGTATCGTGGGTAAAGTTTTCTGGTCGTATGAGTTTGGTGAGGGTGACAATTAAATGGATAAAATATCATTGTTGCTAGGTATTGTGCTGGTGGCTGTCAATCCCTACGATGAGCTCCCCATCTACGGCGAGGAGGTGATCGATGCCTACAGCGGTCAGGACATGGCCGACCTGGAACCGCACATCTTCTCTGTGGCCGGGAACGCTTATCGCACCATGATCAGGTTAGCCTTGACTTGAGCTCTCTTTCTTCTCTCTATTTGCTGTTTTCGGTCATGTGCATTTGCTTTCGCAGAGAGGAGAACAATCAGTCGATCATCATCAGCGGCGAGTCTGGTTCGGGCAAGACGGTCTCAGCCAAATTCACCATGAGGTACTTTGCGGTGGTGGGAGGAGCCACTCAGCAGACTAAGGTGGAGGACAAGGTGTTGGCCTCCAACCCTATCATGGAGGTAATGGAGGAAAACAAAAGTTTCGACTGCTACTATGTACAGCATTAATGGATACTTCAACAGTGGCCGAATTTTACTACCTACAATACACCTAGCTGCCACTAGGGGCACCATATTCTTCTCTTTTTGATTAAAAAGGCTGAAAGAGTCGAAAAACCGTTGAAAATCTCTTTGTGCCAATGAAACAACACATGATGTGTGCAGGCCATCGGAAATGCCAAAACCACAAGGAACGACAACAGCAGTCGGTTTGGGAAGTACATCCAGATTGGCTTTGGCAGGAGAGGAGACATCATCGGGGCCAATATGAACACCTATCTTCTGGAGAAGTCTAGGGTGGTCTTTCAGGTAGACGTTATTTGTGGCAATATTTTCGTTCTGGCTACAGTAAACCACCTCGAAAAGGTTTATAATGGCATATAGTTGCCACAAGATGGCTGCAAAATATGACATGGTGATGGCAAGTCTAAATGACGGTCCTTCCCTCATTTCAAAAATAGTTATTTGACACGAAGATGCCACAAGATGGCGCTAACGGAAAACCTTTCTGGTCGGGCATTTGCCTCCTCACAAAAAGAGGAAAAAGGGTGACTTGTTTAATTTTCGGTGTGTGTGAAATAAAAGCAAAGGTTTTCCTTCCCCCCCAAAAAAATCATTGAATAGGTGACTCCACATGTAGCCTAATCACAAAAATGCAGGCATACACTATTTTCTGTCCGTGCCTCCTTGTGATCACAAACATACAATTGTTTACAGTTACTTGCAACACATTGAACAATAATAACCTGGGACAATGCTGTTTCACCATGGCAGAAATTGTGGCTACAACCAATTAAATGTAACAAAGATGGCTGGATACGCATATTAAAGTCTCATGTGCTTTTTAAAAGAAATCAATTTCTTATTCTTGTGTTCTCGACCACATATACAACAATTTGACTTTCCTTATTAAAACATCATAGGCACAACAACATGCATTCTTTCTCCTGTCAGCCACGAGTATCTGTGGTTTCGACTACGTACTTTTCAGAAGGTGCGTTTTTGCCTACAACCTAATTAAAAACAAAAAGAAATTGACATCCATTAGACATGTTGCCAGACACAGTAGAGAAAGGACAAGGAAACTGCCGAAACAACCGAGTAACTAATTGAATAACCACTCACTGCTATATGTTGAATATCAAACTTGTTTCATTTCCGTTAGGCAGCAGCAGAGAGGAACTACCATATCTTCTACCAGCTGTGTGCCTCCAGACAGTTGCCTGAAATGAGAGCACTCAAACTGGGTGAGACGTGAACCACCTCATGGGCGCACACAAACAATAGCAATCTGTTGACGCAAATATCAGGAAGATGATTATTGTGTATTTTTTCATAGCGTATTTATTGACCTACTTTCATTTAGCTGCTCCTGAACATTTCCGCTACACAAACCAGGGAGGAGATGCAAATATTGCTGGGACTGATGATGTGATGGAAATGGAGCGCACCCGCAATGCTTTCACCATCCTGGGTAGGATGTAGTTTTACGAGACTTATACACATACACACACCCCACACACACACACACACACACACACACACAAAAGATACATTTGGTCAATATTGTATTTTTCTGTTGAAATTGCAGGCGTGCTTCCCGACCAGCAAATGGAGCTCTTCAGAATCCTGGCAGCAGTTCTCCATTTAGGAAATGTGAAGATTTCAGGCAGCGGCCGAACTTCTGACCGTTCTTACATCGAGGTGAGTTAAAATAGCTAATATTCCTTTTATCTTTCTAGTTTTGTTCTTGTCAGGATAGAGCAGACAAATGGAATGCATTGTATAATATCTCGTGACGAATCACCATACTGAACAAAAGAAGAAAAAAAATCAAATAAATAAAATGTGTGAAAATGTAAACACATTTTAGAAGAAATGATCAAGCGGTGTCTTAGTATATGTCCTTCTCCAGGCAGATGACATTTCGATGGCTATCTTCTCCAAGCTTTTGGGGGTGGAGGCTGCCCACATGGCCCATTGGCTGTGCCATCGTAGGTTGGTGTTAGCAGGTGACAAGCTGGTCAAGCCCATGACTGGTCAGCAGGCCATCGAAGCTCGAGATGCTCTGGCCAAGCATATCTACGAGCAGATGTTCAAGTGGACTGTGCACAGACTCAACTCTGCCCTGCGCAGCCAGACCGGCCATGCCAAAACCTTCATAGGAGTGCTGGACATCTATGGGTGAGCTGCATCTGTGTGCGATTTATAATTCTTGCCATAAACTCACAAGTGTTCCTCAATGTGCAGCTTTGAGACCTTTGAGCGGAACAGCTTTGAGCAGTTCTGTATCAACTATGCCAATGAAAAACTGCAACAGCAGTTCAACAGGGTGAGTCGTGTGACACCTCGTGTTAGTCATCAGATATCAACAAAAACAATAAATAAATAAATAAATGTTGCCTAGAGTGGACATAGTATTGAGCCTTGTGGAACACCGCCAATTTTCTTCTGTGACGGCAAGCAATTGTGACATTGTGTGTAATGTAAAAATCTGGACTTGGAATGGAGCCTTGTGGAACACCACCAGCATCTCTCTACAGGGGGTCGTTAAATTAAGAAGTGCTCTGTTCCTTTTGTGGCAACGTAACCCAAATCTGCACATTATTGTAAATTTCCCCAGTGTGGGACGAATAAAGGTTATCTTACTTATTATTTGTAACCCAAGTTTATCACTAAACACACTAATGCAGCAGTAAACATTTGTAGGCTATAAATATTTAAAAAATGAAAAACCGTGACTGTAGTATGGCGGTGAGCGAGCGTATCTTCTTGTCACACAAAATAGTCTTACGCCTCTGCGCACGCTAGTTACTGTAAGTCTGACTTTTCATAACCTCTACAGCTTGTCAGTTCTGTCTGTCTTGATATCTAAACTTTTTTTTGCTACTATAATGCCAAGTAAATCTGACATTTATGTAAAGTGGATCTAGTAACGAGCCTTGTTGAATGCCATTATTTTTACGAAGAATGTAACCTTAAAATCTGTGGATTTAGTATAGTTCCTTGTGGAAACGCCATCAGTGTCTGGTGACTTACTGCATGTTATAAATGTTATACATGTTCGAGATGATCTTTTAGTTCTGTTGGGATGCTCCCGTTATATCGCTCCCACCGACTCTGACTTCTCCACAATGATTTTGCCAGCACGTGTTCCACCTGGAGCAGGAGGAGTACGTACGCGAGGAGCTGACATGGAGCAGGATTGAGTTTAGTGACAATCAGCAGTGTATCCATCTCATTGAGGGACCGCTTGGTCTCTTGGACCTGTTGGACGAGGAGTGCAGGGTGAGTGGTGGACACTTGGGTTGTCTGTCTGTGTGCCCTGCAATTGACTGCCAACTATTCAAGAGATAGTGATAGTTGTAATGTTCCTGTTCATATCTGGACTGACCAGATGCCCAAAGGTTCAGACGACAGTTGGGTCCAGAAGCTGTACGACCAGCACCTGACCAGCCGATGCCACCCCCACTTCCGCAAACCTCGCATGTCCAACAGGGCCTTCGTCATCCTGCACTTTGCCGACACGGTGTGTGATGCACATTTCTTTCACTCTTCTTCTGTTTAATTGAATCCATTTAGCGTCGGTTTGTTTCTGCAGGTGCAGTACGAATGCGGTGGCTTCCTCGACAAGAATCGAGACACTGTCTTCGAGGAGCTGGTCAATGTTTTGAAAGCGAGTCAGGTAGGTGTGCTTCTGTGCTTGTACGTTACTGGAGTAGATGCATGATAGTTTGAAAATCTAAAGTGAAGCGACCTTGAGGTTGGACAGCGCTACAAAACTTTAGAGTTGATTAAAAATCAGCATTCTCACATCTATATGAGTGTGTGTGTGTGTGTCAGTCAGAGCTGGTAGCAGAGTTGTTCCAACAGCAAGGAACAGGACCGAGCGTGGCCAATGGAAGCGTCCACACAGGAAGAAGAGCCCACAGAGAACACAAGTTGACGGTGGGCTTTCAGGTGAACTTTTACAAAATTCCTTCTTCCTGCTCCAATGCTTCCTGCTTTGTCTTTTTCATCAAATATCCTCTTTTTTTTTTCTTCTTTATTTTAGTTCCGTCAGTCCTTGCAGATGCTGATGGACACTCTGAACAGCACCACACCTCACTACGTGCGCTGTATCAAACCCAACGACCTCAAGGAGCCCTTTGTGTGAGCGCTTATTTCAAGGCTAGCACTGACAGCTGGCCTGTGAAACTGAAAACGTTTCCCTTCTCAGGTTTGACCCAAAGAGGACGGTGCAGCAGTTGAGAGCGTGTGGAGTGCTGGAGACCATTCGAATCAGTGCTGCCGGTTTTCCATCCAGGTCACGATTTCTTGTTCTTTACCAGCGATTTAATGTAATCTGTCGCATATTGGTGATTTACAATGCAATGATTACTTCTGAAGACTTTCATTTTTTTTTGCCAAAAAATGTTTTTTATTAGATTTTAATTCATGAAGTAATTGTCCAAACACATCCAAATAGAGTACCGCCTTTCACAAGCGTCACAGGGACAAAGTTTATGAAATTGTCACTGTTATTTCCCCAGATGGACGTACGAGGAGTTCTTTTTCAGGTATCGCGTCCTGTTGCGAGGGTCCCAGCGCTGGGAGGAAATCCGGCTGACGTGCCAGCAGGCCTTGCCTCGGCTCATCCCTGAGCTGGATCAGTACGTCTTTGGAAAGACCAAAGTCTTTTTCCGGGCTGGGCAGGTGGCTGTTCTGGAGAGATTGCGAGCGGAGAGGCTCAGAGCGGCCGCCGTGATCCTTCAGAGTTGTGTCAGAGGATGGCTGGCCCGGATTCACTACAACAGAACCTTCGAGGCCGCCGTCACCGTACAAAGATACTGGAGAGGAGCACTGGCTCGGCGGTGAGCTGACTTACTTTTGCTATTAGCACTGCAGCCTATGTTGGCACGCCCGCTTCGGGGTTCTGAGGCTCCTCCCCTAATGAGGACAAACAACATGGATGGAGGTTTTTGTGACACAAAAGCACACGGGGTGTTTGTATTTCATTTCATCTCCTTGCAGGTTGGCGCAGACTCTGCGGTACACCAAGGCTGCTTTGGTAATCCAGAAGACTTACCGCATGCTGGTGGACCGACACGTGTTCCTCCTGGTCCGTCAAGCCACCATCACCATCCAGGCTTTTGTCAGAGGCACGCTGACCCGTCGTCACTACCGGCGGGTTAGTGTTTTGTAATCCCACGATGTCCCGATTCAAACGCAAAGATGGAGTGCTCTCATGGGGGGGAACGCTGATGTCTTTGCTTAGCTCGTGGCCGAGCGAGCCGCCACGCTGCTCCAGGCCAGGGTGCGAGGTTGGTTGGCGAGAAAGACCTACACGAGGTTGCGGGCGGCCGTCGTGTTCGCGCAGTGTTGCGTACGTCGCAAGGCAGCCAGAAAGGAACTGCTGAAACTCAAGACTGAAGCCCGCTCGGTGGAGAGGTACCGAGAACTCAACAAAGGCATGGAGGTCAAACTGATCCAGCTGCAGATGCGAGCAGACCAGGAGGTGTGTCGTTATGTCATATGGTCAAGAAACGTGCAGAGTGAAGTCATTTAGTTGTCATAGCCAGGCAGAGAATAGGGATTTGGGTTTTGTTTTCGGGATGGGTGGGTTAGTCTAATGGTTTAGTTGGGGTTAGCAATGGAATGAAGGATTTTCACTCGTCTATTGCATAACGACAAGAATCACGTGTCCAGGCCAGACGGAGCGCTGCCCTTCGAGAGAGCCTGCGTGCCGAGCGAGAGGTCGCCGCCGCCGAACTGGCTGCTCTGAGGGCAAAAATTGAGAAACTAGAAGCACGTCAGAAGCATGCCGCGCCTTCTCCTGCTCCTCGCCCCGTCGTCAGCCAGGAGACGGAGCAAGAAAGGAGGCGAGCGGAGGAGAAGGCCGCCCAGGAGCTACTTCAGCTTTCACAAGTAACAGCACCGGCAACTTTTGTGTTTGGGCTCACTTCATGCATTACTTTGAGCACTTTGTGACTCTCGAAGGAAGTGGAGACGCTGCAGCGGGAAAAAGCGTCACTCCGCGCAGAAACGGAGCGTCTCTCTGCACGCCTGCTTCAGCAGGAACAAGCGCAAGAAGGTACCACTTTTCCCTTTGGCGTCTCCACTCTCTTACATTTCAAATTTTTTGGTCTCTCGTGCAGCTCTCGCGCAACAAGCGGCGTCTCAGGCCACAGCGGCTTTGAGGGCGGAGCTTGACGAGGAGAGGAGGAAGCACCAGGGCCTCCTGCGGGAGTTCACAAGGCTGGAGCAGCGATACGATAACCTGAGGGAGATGAGCCAGCTCACTCAGGTACACAACCAAGACAAAAGCGATGTGGGAAAAATACGCACATTGCATCACCAACGTGGCTGTGAATTATTATTATTATTATTATTATTCGCTACGCTGAATAATGAACTCAAAAATCTTTAGATCATTTTTAATGGTAAAAAAATTCAGTTGCTTGATATTTGATGTTTAAAAATGTAAAAATTTCAGTCATTCAAACCGGCGCAGATATTCTCCCGCATTCCTTCAACTCATGGCCTCATGTAAGCCGAGCCGTCACGGTGCTGTGCGTGCATGTCACCGCAGGCCACCAGGGGCCTCAGGAGATCCGACTCGGCGCTCAGCTCCGAGCCTCCGTCCCCCTCGCCTCAATCCCTCACCCCGCTCTCCCTCTCCCCCTTCCCGTCCGCCTTCCCGTCTCCGGAGGAGGTGCGACGGGTCAGTGTGACGTCTCCCACCGCGGAGGGAGGCTTCGCCGAGTGGAGTTTGGAAACGCCAATGGTTTGCCACACATTTGTTTTCAAATGCAGCTCTATTCCTTTGTTGTCTTCCTTTCTCAAATGTACCCCGACAAAGTGTGCAGCCTTTTCCAAGTGCCACTTCCCATTCGGCTCAGCCTTCGTCCACGCTTGCAGGAGCAGCTGATGGACAAGTTGGGCTTGAGCAAACAGTCCGCAGCTGAGCTGAAAGGAGAAGACCTGGCCCACGCCTACGACGCAGTACGAGTGGCCAACAAGTGAGTCTTCACTCTCTGTATCAGAAAACGTGCAGTCACGACTAACGGTAATGTTGTGTTTTTTTTGTCCTTTGGAGGTTTTTGGAGAGCCAGTTGCTTAGTCAACGCAGTCAGTGGGAGGAGGAAGTGGAGAGGCTGAGGTGTCAGCTGCTTCGAGTCAGCTCGGGTTCGTCTTCTCATCAACAGGTTAAAATCCACTTCCTGTAGCGCTTGTCCTAATTTGGCTTGTGAGGTGACCGGCCGACCTTTAACGGTGTTTAATGAGCCACATGCTGCTTCACCAAGTCTAAAGACATCATTACCTGCTTATGTAGACACGCGTAATGTAAAATCCACGCCGCTGATTTTATGAACCTCCAAACGTTTGGGTGTGAAGGAGCTTCTGGATGCCTGCGAGCAAGAGTGTGCAAGGCTGAGGAGCGAACTGAAGGAATTTCGAAACACCGCCACATTCCGGCGACTCCTCACTCAAGGTGAGAGATCCCTTTTTTCTTGAATGTTTTTTTGACATTCGTCCATCACAAACTCACAAAACATTTCTGAGCCAAATTCTTTTCCTCTTTCTAGTTTTACCATCAGTTTTTCCCACCGAGAGTCCTTCTTCGGCCCAGCAGAAAGCGCCCACAACAGCTGGCCTGCTGGAATGCAGAAGACGAGATGAAAGCAAGCTCATCAAGAATCTCATCACCGGTGAGCCTTCTGTTGTGTCGCGTGACTTTCATAAACACCGTGAAATGCCAAGAATTCAATTTTGTAGTTGACAGGGAAGACTCTCCATGAACTACCCAGACTAAACGCGGCACATAGTCTAAATCGATGTATCAGCTCAACAAAACGTCCTTGAAACAAATCGCTGCACGACATGTTTGAGGAAGTCAGTGACGGCCGAGTTTGCGGTGACGTGAAATTCATTTTGAGCTCGTGACTGGCTTCACTGGAGAAGACGTGAAATGCAGTCGATTTGCGTGTCGTGGCATGTGTCAGTTTCTTCTTCAAAGGCTTTATTTTCAGTGAGTTGTACATTGTGGTTACTCCTCATATATTTGTTTCAATGAAAAGCCTCTGATAAAATCTCGAGCAATCCACTCGTAGGTACGAGCTTTCTGTCTTTGTGTCCAGACGTGCGGGCGGACGTGGGCGTGTCGCTGTCTCCCGGGCTGGTGGCCAGCGTGCTCTTCCTGTGCGTTCGGCAGGCGGACAGCAGGGGCGATCAAAGTGTCGCGGCGTCGCTGTGCCGCGCCGCCGTCGCTGCCATGAAGACGGCTCTGAAGGTAACCGCGGCTGATGTGTGGAGCACAGACAGACTGACTGGACAAAACATTAGGCACGCCTGATCCAATCAATGGCGTCGCGCTTGTACTCATTCGGGTCACGAGTGAGCTGAAGCTTATTCCGGCTGACGTTGGGTGAGAGGTGAGGTACACCCTGGAGTGGTCGCCAATCAATCGAATGTTCTCACATTCAGTACGGGCAAGTTAGTCTTCTGTGAACCTAACATGCATGTTTTTAGTATGTATGCACAAGATCCACGACATAGAAATGCTCATTTTTCAACAATTTCAATGGAATGTGTCCCCCCCCTGCAGAAAAACAACAATGATTTAGACATGACTGCTTTGTGGCTGAAAAACATCAGTCTCTTGCACGACCTGCTGACTCATCATGCCCCCAAACAGGTCAGAAGCACACCTGTACACGCACAAGAAGTGTTTGCATTGTGTTCTCGTTTTCATGTGGTTGTGAGGACAAAAAATTGTTAACAGTCACGTCCTGGGGACAAGTTGCGGAGTGTGAGAGAGAGAGAATTTCAATATCGCGGGCTTCCATGTGTCATTTTCAGTCGTGTGTGCATGAGTGCATGCCGCTGCTGACCTTTGACGTCAGCAGTCTGACCCACGCGTTGAGCGAGCTCCGCATCCAAGCCTACCAGCAACTCGTCTCCATCACTGAGAAACGCCTGCACAACTTCATAGGTGGTGCCAGAAACCAGGACGCCCCCCCGCCCCCCCCACACTATCGTGATCTCACCTCCTTGTGCTCCGCAGTCGCTGCCCTGTTGGAGGGCGAAGACATCCCAGCGGGCTCCAGAAGACGAGCGGGCCCCAAGGCCGGGGCGACGAGGGCGGGGGACGCGGATGCTCCCTCCGTGGCTCGGGTGCTGAGGGAGCTGGGGGCCCTTTACGCCGCCATGTCCCATCAGGCTTTGCACGCGGCGCTGATGGAGTGCGCCTTCCACCAGCTGGTCTACTTCATGTCCGCCTCGGCGCTCAACAACCTGCTGCTCAGGAAGGACGTGTGCTGCTGCAGCCGTGGAATACACATACGGTACAGGAAGGAAAAAAAAAATGAAATCACCAATTGAACACGAGACATGAATGCAGACATGCGTGCACTGTATCTCCAAGTTTTTTAGAAACACAAACACAAAGCCTCAACCCCCCCCCAAAAAAAATTACTCTAAGCCAGGGGTGTCAAACTCCGGTCCTGGAGGGCCGCTGTCCTGGATGTTTTCCAAGTTTGCCTGTTACAACACACCTGATTCAAATGATCAGCTTATCATCAAGCTCTGCGGAAGCCTGACATTGAACCTGTTCATTTGAATTGTCGGGTTTTTTTCGGTAAAAAACGCCTTACTCTACATGGTCATTTTTTTGGTCAAAAAACACCTTACTATATACATGGTTGTTTTTTTTGGTCTAAAAACGCCTTGCTATATATGGTCGTTTTTTTCGGCTAAAAACGCCTTACTATACATGGTCGTTTTTTGTCGGCTAAAAACACTTTACTATACATGGTCGTTTTTTGTCGGCTAAAAACACTTTACTATACATGGTCGTTTTTTTCGGCTAAAAAACGCTTTACTATACATGGTCGTTATTTCGGCTAAAAACGCCTTACTATACATGGTCGTTTTTATTAAAACGCCTTATTATACATGGTCGTTTTTTCGCTAAAAGCGCCTTACTATACATGGTCGTTTTTTAGGCTAAAAATGCCTTACTATACATGGTCGGGTTTTTAGGCTAAAATGCCTTACTATACATGGTCGTTTTTGGCTAAAACGCCTTACTATACATGGTCGTTTTTTCGGCTAAAACGCCTTATTATACATGGTCGTTTTTAGGCTAAAAAGCTTTACTATACATGGTCGTTTTTATTCTAAAACGCCTTATTATACATGGTCGTTTTTAGGCTAAAAACGCCTTACTATATACATGGTCGTTTTTGGTCTAAAAGCGCCTTACTATATATGGTCGTTTTTTTCGCTAAAAACGCCTTACTATACATGGTCGTTTTTTCGCTAAAAACACTTTACTATACATGGTCGTTTTTGGCTAAAAACGCTTTACTATACATGGTCGTTTTTCGGCTAAAAGCGCCTTACTATACATGGTCGTTTTTAGGCTAAAAATGCCTTACTATACATGGTCGTTTTTAGGCTGAAAATGATTACTATACATGGTCGTTTTTAGGCTAAAAACGCCTTACTATACATGGTCGCTTTTTTCGCTAAAAACGCCTTACTATACATGGTCGGTTTTTCGCTAAAAACGCCTTACTATACATGGTCAATTTTTGGCTAAAAACACCTTACTATACATGGTCGTTTTTATTTAAAAGCGCCTTACTATACATGGTCGTTTTTGGGTGAAAATGCCTTAATATACATGGTCCTTTTTCGCTAAAAGCGCCTTACTATACATGGTCGTTTTTCGCTAAAAACGCCTTACTATACATGGTCGTTTTTTGGGTGAAAATGCCTTACTATACATGGTCGTTTTTATTAAAACGCCTTATTATACATGGTCGTTTTTTCGCTAAAAACGCCTTACTATACATGGTCGTTTTTATTAAAAACGCCTTACTATACATGGTCGTTTTTATTTAAAAACGCCTTACTATACATGGTCGTTTTTATTAAAACGCCTTACTCTACATGGTCGTTTTTAGGCTAAAACGCCTTACTATACATGGTCGTTTTTATTAAAAACGCCTTACTATACATGGTCGTTTTTATTAAAAACGCCTTACTATACATGGTCGTTTTTAGGCTAAAAACACCTTACTATACATGGTCGTTTTTATTAAAATGCCTTACTATACATGGTCGTTTTTGGCTGAAAATGCCTTACTATACATGGTCGTTTTTCATAAAAACGCCTTACTATACATGGTTGTTTTTGGGTGAAAATGCCTTACTATACATGGTCGTTTTTATAAAAACGCCTTACTATACATGGTCGTTTTTAGCTAAAACGCCTTACTATACATGGTCGTTTTTATTCGCTAAAACGCCTTACTATACATGGTTGTTTTTTCGCTAAAACGCCTTACTATACATGGTCGTTTTTATTAAAACGCCTTATTATACATGGTCGTTTTTCGCTAAAACGCCTTACTATACATGGTCGTTTTTAGGCTAAAAACGCCTTACTATACATGGTCGTTTTTAGGCTAAAAACGCCTTACTATACATGGTCGTTTTTATTCTAAAAACGCCTTACTATACATGGTCGTTTTTATTTAAAACGCCTTACTATACATGGTCGTTTTTAGGCTAAAAATGCCTTACTATACATGGTCGTTTTTCTGCTAAAACGCCTTACTATACATGGTCGTTTTTGGGCTAAAAATGCCTTACTATACATGGTCGTTTTTTTGGCTAAAACGCCTTATTATACATGGTCGTTTTTCATAAAAACGCCTTACTATACATGGTCGTTTTTGGCTGAAAATGCCTTACTATACATGGTCGTTTTTGGTTAAAAATGCCTTACTATACATGGTCGTTTTTGGCTAAAACGCCTTACTATACATGGTCGTTTTTAGTGTTAAAATGCCTTACTTTACATGGTCGTTTTTGGCTAAAAACGCCTTACTATACATGGTCGTTTTTGGCTAAAAACGCCTTACTATACATGGTCGTTTTTAGGGTTAAAAATGCCTTACTATACATGGTCGTTTTTGGCTAAAAACGCCTTACTATACATGGTCGTTTTTAGTGTTAAAATGCCTTACTATACATGGTCGTTTTTGGCTAAAAACGCCTTACTATACATGGTCGTTTTTAGCTAAAAACGCCTTACTATACATGGTTATTTTTAGGCTAAAAACACCTTACTATACATGGTCGTTTTTAGGCTAAAAACGCCTTACTATACATGGTCGTTTTTTCGCTAAAACGCCTTACTATACATGGTCGTTTTTATTCTAAAAGCGCCTTACTATACATGGTCGTTTTTATTAAAAACGCCTTACTATACATGGTCGTTTTTGGCTAAAAATGCCTTACTATACATGGTCGTTTTTGGTTAAAAGCGCCTTACTATACATGGTCGTTTTTAGGCTAAAACGCCTTACTATACATGGTCGGTTTTTTTCGGCTAAAAACGCCTTACTATACATGGTCGTTTTTTGGCTAAAAACGCCTTACTATACATGGTCGTTTTTTCGGCTAAAAACGCCTTACTATACATGGTTGTTTTTTTGGGGTGAAATTGCCTTACTTTACATGGTCGTTTTTTGGCTAAAAATGCCTTACTATACATGGTCCTTTTTTTCTGCTAAAAACGCCTTACTATACATGGTCCTTTTTTACGGTTAAAAATGCCTTATTATACATGGTCGTTTTTCTGCTAAAAACGCCTTACTATACATGGTCCTTTTTCGGTTAAAAACGCCTTACTATACATGGTCGTTTTTTCGGCTAAAAACGCCTTACTATACATGGTCGTTTTTTTCGGCTAAAAACGCCTTACTATACATGGTCGTTTTTAGGCTAAAAACGCCTTACTATACATGGTCGTTTTTCGCTAAAACGCCTTACTATACATGGTCGTTTTTTCGCTAAAAATGCCTTACTATACATGGTCGTTTTTGGCTAAAAATGCCTTACTATACATGGTCGTTTTTAGGCTAAAAACGCCTTACTATACATGGTCGTTTTTTCGCTAAAACGCCTTACTATACATGGTCGTTTTTATTAAAAACGCCTTACTATACATGGTCGTTTTTTCGCTAAAAACGCCTTACTATACATGGTCGTTTTTTTCGGCTAAAAACGCCTTACTATACATGGTCGTTTTTCGGCTAAAAACGCCTTACTATACATGGTCGTTTTTTCGGCTAAAAATGCCTTACTATACATGGTCGTTTTTCGGCTAAAAACGCCTTACTATACATGGTCGTTTTTAGTGTTAAAATGCCTTACTATACATGGTCGTTTTTGGCTAAAAATGCCTTACTATACATGGTCGTTTTTTCGCTAAAAACGCCTTACTATACATGGTCGTTTTTTCGGCTAAAAACACCTTACTATACATGGTCGTTTTTCAGCTAAAAACGCCTTACTATACATGGTCGTTTTTTTTCTAAAAACACCTTACTATACATGGTCGGTCCTGGAGGCCAATGCCTTGCATGTTTTCCAAGTCTCCCTGTTGCAACACACCTGATTCAAATGGTCGATTTTCAGCAAGCTCTGCGGAAGCCTTACTATTGAACCCGTTCATTTTGAATCAGGTGTGTTACTAACATGGTCGTTTTTAGGTAGAAATGCCTTAAACAGGCAGGCATTACTATACATGGTCGTTTTTTTGCTAAAAATGCCTTACTATACATGGTCGTTTTTTCAGATGAAAATGCCTTACTATACATGGTCGTTTTTTGGCTAAAAATGCCTTACTATACATGGTCGTTTTTTCGGCTAAAAACGCCTTACTATACATGGTCGTTTTTAGGCTGAAAATGCCTTACTATACATGGTCGTTTTTTCGCTAAAAATGCCTTACTATACATGGTCGTTTTTAGGCTAAAAATGCCTTACTATACATGGTCGTTTTTTCGCTAAAAATGCCTTACTATACATGGTCGTTTTTTCGCTAAAAATGCCTTACTATACATGGTCGTTTTTTCGTGTTAAAAATGCCTTACTATACATGGTCGTTTTTTCGCTAAAAACGCCTTACTATACATGGTCGTTTTTTAAAAACGCCTTACTAAAAATGCCTTACTATACATGGTCGTTTTTGGGTTAAAAACGCCTTACTATACATGGTCGTTTTTTCGCTAAAAACGCCTTACTATACATGGTCGTTTTTGGCTAAAAACGCCTTACTATACATGGTCGTTTTTTCGCTAAAAACACCTTACTATACATGGTCGTTTTTTCGCTAAAAACGCCTTACTATACATGGTCGTTTTTTAGCTAAAAACACCTTACTATACATGGTCGTTTTTTCGGTGAAAATGCCTTACTATACATGGTCGTTTTTTCGCTAAAAACGCCTTACTATACATGGTCGTTTTTTCGCTAAAAACGCCTTACTATACATGGTCGTTTTTTCGCTGAAAATGCCTTACTATACATGGTCCTTTTTCGCTAAAAACGCCTTACTATACATGGTCGTTTTTAGCTAAAAACGCCTTACTATACATGGTCGTTTTTTCGCTGAAAATGCCTTACTATACATGGTCGTTTTTTCGGCTAAAAACGCCTTACTATACATGGTCGTTTTTTCGCTAAAAACGCCTTACTATACATGGTCGTTTTTCAGCTAAAAACGCCTTACTATACATGGTCGTTTTTTCGCTAAAAATGCCTTACTATACATGGTCGTTTTTAGGCTAAAAACGCCTTACTATACATGGTCGTTTTTTCGCTAAAAACGCCTTACTATACATGGTCGTTTTTTCGCTAAAAACGCCTTACTATACATGGTCGTTTTTTCGCTAAAAACACCTTACTATACATGGTCGTTTTTTCGGTGAAAATGCCTTACTATACATGGTCGTTTTTTCGCTAAAACGCCTTACTATACATGGTCGTTTTTTCGCTAAAAACGCCTTACTATACATGGTCGTTTTTTCGCTAAAAATGCCTTACTATACATGGTCGTTTTTTCGCTAAAAACGCCTTACTATACATGGTCGTTTTTTTCGGCTAAAAATGCCTTAGTATACATGGTCGTTTTTTCGGTTAAAACGCCTTACTATACATGGTCGTTTTTTCGCTAAAACGCCTTACTATACATGGTCGTTTTTTCGGTTAAAATGCCTTACTATACATGGTCGTTTTTTGGCTAAAAACGCCTTACTATACATGGTCGTTTTTATTAAAAACGCCTTACTATACATGGTTGTTTTTTCGCTAAAAACGCCTTACTATACATGGTCGTTTTTTCTGCTAAAAACGCCTTACTATACATGGTCGTTTTTTCGGTTAAAAACGCCTTACTATACATGGTCGTTTTTTGGCTAAAAATACCTTACTATACATGGTCGTTTTTTCGCTAAAACGCCTTACTATACATGGTCGTTTTTTCGCTAAAAACGCCTTACTATACATGGTCGTTTTTAGGCTAAAAACGCCTTACTATACATGGTCGTTTTTCGCTAAAAACGCCTTACTATACATGGTCGTTTTTGGCTAAAAATACCTTACTATACATGGTCGTTTTTTTCGCTAAAAAAAACGCCTTACTATACATGGTCGTTTTTTTCGTCAAAAAACGCCTTACTATACATGGTCGTTTTTTTCGGCTAAAAACGCCTTACTATACATGGTCGTTTTTTCGGCTTAAAATGCCTTACTATACATGGTCGTTTTTTTCGGCTAAAAACGCCTTACTATACATGGTCGTTTTTTCGGCTTAAAAACGCCTTACTATACATGGTCATATTTTTCGGCTAAAAACACCTTACTATACATGGTCGTTTTTTCAGCTAAAAATGCCTTACTATACATGGTCGTTTTTTTCGTCTAAAAACGCCTTACTATACATGGTCGTTTTTTTCGGCTAAAAACGCCTTACTATACATGGTCGTTTTTTCGCTAAAACGCCTTACTATACATGGTCGTTTTTTTTTACGCTAAAACGCCTTACTATACATGGTCGTTTTTTCGGTTAAAACGCCTTACTATACATGGTCGTTTTTTCGCTAAAACGCCTTACTATACATGGTCGTTTTTGGGCTGAAAATGCCTTACTATACATGGTCGTTTTTGGGCTAAAAATGCCTTACTATACATGGTCGTTTTTTCGCTAAAAACGCCTTACTATACATGGTCGTTTTTCGCTAAAACGCCTTACTATACATGGTCGTTTTTTCGCTAAAAACGCCTTACTATACATGGTCGTTTTTTCGCTAAAAACGCCTTACTATACATGGTCGTTTTTTCTGCTAAAAACGCCTTACTATACATGGTCGTTTTTTCGGCTAAAAACGCCTTACTATACATGGTCGTTTTTTCGACTAAAAACGCCTTACTATACATGGTCGTTTTTTCGGCTAAAAACGCCTTACTATACATGGACGGTTTCTCGGTTAAAAATGCCTTACTATACATTGTCAAATTTTTCGGCTAAAAACGCCTTACTATACATGGTCGTTTTCTTCGGCTACAATTTTCGGCTAAAAACGCCTTACTATACATGGTTATTTTTTCGCTAAAACGCCTTACTATACATGGTCGTTTTTTCGCTAAAACGCCTTACTATACATGGTCGTTTTTTCGCTAAAAACGCCTTACTATACATGGTCGTTTTTTCGCTAAAAACGCCTTACTATACATGGTCGTTTTTTTCGCTAAAAACGCCTTACTATACATGGTCGTTTTTTCGGTAAAAACGCCTTACTATACATGGTCGTTTTTGGCTAAAAATGCCTTACTATACATGGTCGTTTTTTCGCTAAAACGCCTTACTATACATGGTCGTTTTTTCGGCTAAAAATACCTTACTATACATGGTCGTTTTTCTGCTAAAAACGCCTTACTATACATGGTCGTTTTTTCGCTAAAAACGCCTTACTATACATGGTCGTTTTTTCGCTAAAATGCCTTACTATACATGGTCGTTTTTGGCTAAAAATGCCTTACTATACATGGTCGTTTTTTTTGGCTAAAACGCCTTACTATACATGGTCGTTTTTTCGCTAAAACGCCTTACTATACATGGTCGTTTTTCGCTAAAAACGCCTTACTATACATGGTCGTTTTTTCGCTAAAAATGCCTTACTATACATGGTCGTTTTTGGCTAAAAATGCCTTACTATACATGGTCGTTTTTTCGCTAAAACGCCTTACTATACATGGTCGTTTTTTCGCTAAAAACGCCTTACTATACATGGTCGTTTTTTCGCTAAAACGCCTTACTATACATGGTCGTTTTTTCGCTAAAAACGCCTTACTATACATGGTCGTAAAAACGCCTTACTATACATGGTCGTTTTTTCGGTTAAAAATGCCTTACTATACATGGTCGTTTTTTCGCTAAAACGCCTTACTATACATGGTCGTTTTTTCATGTTAAAATGCCTTACTATACATGGTCGTTTTTGAGCTAAAACGCCTTACTATACATGGTCGTTTTTTTGGCCTAAAAACGCCTTACTATACATGGTCGTTTTTTTCAGCCGAAAATGCCTTACTATAAATGGTCGTTTTTTTCGGCCAAAAATGCCTTACTATACATGGTCGTTTTTTCGCTAAAAACGCCTTACTATACATGGTCGTTTTTTCGCTAAAAATGCCTTACTATACATGGTCGTTTTTTCGGGTAAAAATGCCTTACTATACATGGTCGTTTTTTCGCTAAAACGCCTTACTATACATGGTCGTTTTTTCGCTAAAAATGCCTTACTATACATGGTCGTTTTTTCGGTTAAAAATGCCTTACTATACATGGTCGTTTTTGGCTAAAAATGCCTTACTATACATGGTCGTTTTTCGGTTAAAATGCCTTACTATACATGGTCGTTTTTTGGCTAAAACGCCTTACTATACATGGTCGTTTTTTCGCTAAAAATGCCTTACTATACATGGTCGTTTTTTCGGTTAAAAACGCCTTACTATACATGGTCGTTTTTTCGGTTAAAATCGCCTTACTATACATGGTCGTTTTTTGGCTGAAAAACGCCTTACTATACATGGTCGTTTTTTCGCTAAAAACGCCTTACTATACATGGTCGTTTTTCGGCTAAAAACGGCTTACTATACATGGTCGTTTTTTCGCTAAAAATGCCTTACTATACATGGTCGTTTTTCAGCTAAAAACGCCTTACTATACATGGTCGTTTTTTCGGTGAAAATGCCTTACTATACATGGTCGTTTTTTCGACTAAAAACGCCTTACTATACATGGTCGTTTTTTCGCTAAAAATGCCTTACTATACATGGTCGTTTTTTCGGTTAAAAACGCCTTACTAAACATGGTCGTTTTTTCGCTAAAAACGCCTTACTATACATGGTCGTTTTTAGGTTAAAATGCCTTACTATACATGGTCGTTTTTTCGCTAAAACGCCTTACTATACATGGTCGTTTTTTCGGTAAAAACGCCTTACTATACATGGTCGTTTTTTCGCTAAAACGCCTTACTATACATGGTCGTTTTTTTCGCTAAAACGCCTTACTATACATGGTCGTTTTTTTGGCTAAAAACGCCTTACTATACATGGTCGTTTTTTTCGGCAAAAACGCCTTACTATACATGGTCATTTTTTTCGGCTAAAAACACCTTACTATACATGGTCGTTTTTTTGGCTAAAAACGCCTTACTATACATGGTCGTTTTTTCCGCCAAAAACGCCTTACTATACATGGTCGTTTTTTGGCAAAAAACGCCTTACTATACATGGTCGTTTTTTCGGGTGAAAATGCCTTACTATACATGGTCGTTTTTTCGGTTAAAACGCCTTACTATACATGGTCGTTTTTTTCGGCTAAAAACGCCTTACTATACATGGTCGTTTTTTTGCTAAAAACGCCTTACTATACATGGTCGTTTTTTTCGGCTTAAAATGCCTTACTATACATGGTCGTTTTTTTCGGCTAAAAATGCCTTACTATAAATGGTCGTTTTTCTGCTAAAACGCCTTACTATACATGGTCGTTTTTTCGGTTAAAACGCCTTACTATACATGGTCGTTTTTTCGGTAAAATTGCCTTACTATACATGGTCGTTTTTGGCTAAAAATGCCTTACTATACATGGTCGTTTTTTGGCTAAAACGCCTTACTATACATGGTCGTTTTTTCGCTAAAAACGCCTTACTATACATGGTCGTTTTTTCGCTAAAAACGCCTTACTATACATGGTCGTTTTTTTCGCTGAAAATGCCTTACTATACATGGTCGTTTTTCGCTAAAAACGCCTTACTATACATGGTCGTTTTTTCGCTAAAAACGCCTTACTATACATGGTCGTTTTTTCGGTTAAAATGCCTTACTATACATGGTCGTTTTTGGCTAAAAACGCCTTACTATACATGGTCGTTTTTTCGCTAAAAACGCCTTACTATACATGGTTATTTTTTCGCTAAAAACACCTTACTATACATGGTCGTTTTTTCGCTAAAAATGCCTTACTATACATGGTCGTTTTTTCGCTAAAAACGCCTTACTATACATGGTCGTTTTTTCGCTAAAACGCCTTACTATACATGGTCGTTTTTCGCTAAAAACGCCTTACTATACATGGTCGTTTTTTCGCTAAAAACGCCTTACTATACATGGTCGTTTTTTCGCTAAAAACGCCTTACTATACATGGTCGTTTTTTCGCTAAAACGCCTTACTATACATGGTCGTTTTTTCGCTAAAAACGCCTTACTATACATGGTCGTTTTTTCAGCTTAAAAACGCCTTACTATACATGGTCGTTTTTTCGCTAAAAACGCCTTACTATACATGGTCGTTTTTTCGCTTAAAATGCCTTACTATACATGGTCGTTTTTTGGCTAAAAACGCCTTACTATACATGGTCGTTTTTTCGCTAAAAACGCCTTACTATACATGGTCGTTTTTTCGCTAAAAACGCCTTATTATACATGGTCGTTTTTTCGCTAAAAATGCCTTACTATACATGGTCGTTTTTTCGCTAAAAACGCCTTACTATACATGGTCGTTTTTTCGGCTGAAAATGCCTTACTATACATGGTCGTTTTTTCGCTAAAAACGCCTTACTATACATGGTCGTTTTTTCGCTAAAAACGCCTTACTATACATGGTCGTTTTTTCGTGTTAAAATGCCTTACTATACATGGTCGTTTTTTTGGCTAAAACGCCTTACTATACATGGTCGTTTTTTCGCTAAAAACGCCTTACTATACATGGTCGTTTTTTCGCTAAAAACGCCTTACTATACATGGTCGTTTTTTCTGCAAAAATGCCTTACTATACATGGTCGTTTTTCGGTAAAAACGCCTTACTATACATGGTCGTTTTTTTCGGGTGAAAATGCCTTACTATACATGGTCGTTTTTTCGCTAAAAACGCCTTACTATACATGGTCGTTTTTCGCTAAAAACGCCTTACTATACATGGTCGTTTTTTCGCTAAAAACACCTTACTATACATGGTCGTTTTTTCGCTAAAAACGCCTTACTATACATGGTCGTTTTTTCGCTAAAACGCCTTACTATACATGGTCGTTTTTTTCGGCTAAAAACGCCTTACTATACATGGTCGTTTTTTTGGGCTAAAAACGCCTTACTATACATGGTCGTTTTTCGCTAAAAACGCCTTACTATACATGGTCGTTTTTTCGGGTGAAAATGCCTTAATATACATGGTCGTTTTTTTCGGCTAAAAACGCCTTACTATACATGGTCGTTTTTTTCGTGTTAAAATGCCTTACTTTACATGGTCGTTTTTTTGGCTAAAAACGCCTTACTATACATGGTCGTTTTTTCGGCTAAAAACGCCTGACTATACATGGTTATTTTTTCGGCTAAAAACACCTTATTATACATGGTCGTTTTTTTCGGCTAAAAACGCCTTACTATACATGGTCGGTTTTTTTTGCTAAAAAACACCTTACTATACATGGTCGTTTTTTTCGGGTGAAAATGCCTTAATATACATGGTCCTTTTTTTCGGCTAAAAACGCCTTACTATACATGGTCGTTTTTTCAGCTAAAAACGCCTTACTATACATGGTCGTTTTTTTCGTGTTAAAATGCCTTACTTTACATGGTCGTTTTTTTGGGCTAAAAACGCCTTACTATACATGGTCATTTTTTCGGCTAAAAACGCCTTACTATACATGGTTATTTTTTCGCTAAAAATGCCTTATTATACATGGTCGTTTTTTTCGGCTAAAAACGCCTTACTATACATGGTCGTTTTTTTCGGGTGAAAATGCCTTACTATACATGGTCGTTTTTTTCGGGTGAAAATGCCTTAATATACATGGTCCTTTTTTTCGGCTAAAAACGCCTTACTATACATGGTCGTTTTTTCAGCTAAAAACGCCTTACTATACATGGTCGTTTTTTTGGCTAAAAATGCCTTACTATACATGGTCGTTTTTTTTCGGCTAAAAACGCCTTATTCTACATGGTCGTTTTTTTCGGCTAAAAACGCCTTACTATACATGGTCGTTTTTTCGCTAAAAACGCCTTACTATACATGGTCGTTTTTTCCGGCTAAAAACGCCTTACTATACATGGTCGTTTTTCGGGTTAAAACGCCTTACTATACATGGTCGGTTTTTTCGCTAAAAACGCCTTACTATACATGGTCGTTTTTTCCGGGTGAAAATGCCTTACTATACATGGTCCTTTTTTTCGCTAAAAACGCCTTACTATACATGGTCGTTTTTTCGGCTAAAAACGCCTTACTATACATGGTCGTTTTTTTCGGGTGAAAATGCCTTACTATACATGGTCGTTTTTTCCGGCTAAAAACGCCTTACTATACATGGTCGTTTTTTTCGTGTTAAAATGCCTTACTTTACATGGTCGTTTTTTTTGGCTAAAAACGCCTTACTATACATGGTCGTTTTTTCGGCTAAAAACGCCTGACTATACATGGTTATTTTTTCGGCTAAAAACACCTTACTATACATGGTCATTTTTTCCGGCTAAAAATGCCTTATTATACATGGTCGGTTTTTTTCGCTAAAAACGCCTTACTATACATGGTCGTTTTTTCGGTGAAAATGCCTTACTATACATGGTCCTTTTTTTCGCTAAAAACGCCTTACTATACATGGTCGTTTTTTCGCTAAAACGCCTTACTATACATGGTCGTTTTTTCGGTTAAAATGCCTTACTATACATGGTCGTTTTTGGCTAAAACGCCTTACTATACATGGTCGTTTTTTCGCTAAAAACGCCTTACTATACATGGTTATTTTTTCGCTAAAAATGCCTTACTATACATGGTCTTTTTTTCGCTAAAACGCCTTACTATACATGGTCGCTTTTTTCGGTGAAAATGCCTTACTATACATGGTCGTTTTTCGGTAAAAATGCCTTAATATACATGGTCCTTTTTCGCTAAAAACGCCTTACTATACATGGTCGTTTTTTCGCTAAAACGCCTTACTATACATGGTCGTTTTTTGGCTAAAAATACCTTACTATACATGGTCGCTTTTTTCGCTAAAACGCCTTACTATACATGGTCGCTTTTTTCGCTAAAAACGCCTTACTATACATGGTCGTTTTTTCGCTAAAAACGCCTTACTATACATGGTCGCTTTTTTCGCTAAAACGCCTTACTATACATGGTCGCTTTTTTCGGTTAAAACGCCTTACTATACATGGTCGTTTTTTCGCTAAAAACGCCTTACTATACATGGTCATTTTTTTCGCTAAAAATGCCTTATTATACATGGTCGTTTTTCGGTTAAAAACGCCTTACTATACATGGTCGCTTTTTCGCTAAAACGCCTTACTATACATGGTCATTTTTTTCGCTAAAAATGCCTTATTATACATGGTCGCTTTTTTCGCTAAACACGCCTTACTATACATGGTCGCTTTTTTTTCGCTAAAAACGCCTTACTATACATGGTCGGTTTTTTTCGCTAAAAACGCCTTATTATACATGGTCGTTTTTTCGCTAAAAACACCTTACTATACATGGTCGTTTTTTTCGCTAAAAACGCCTTACTATACATGGTCGCTTTTTTCGCTAAAAACACCTTACTATACATGGTCGTTTTTTTCGGCTAAAAACGCCTTACTATACATGGTCGTTTTTTTCGGGTTAAAAATGCCTTACTATACATGGTCGTTTTTTCAGCTAAAAAGGCCTTACTATACATGGTCGTTTTTTCGCTAAAAACGCCTTACTATATATGGTCGTTTTTTCGCTAAAAACGCCTTACTATACATGGTCGGTTTTTTCGCTAAAAAACACCTTACTATACATGGTCGTTTTTTTCGGGTGAAAATGCCTTAATATACATGGTCCTTTTTTTCGGCTAAAAACGCCTTACTATACATGGTCGTTTTTTCGGCTAAAAACGCTTTACTATACATGGTCGTTTTTTTCGGGTGAAAATGCCTTAATATACATGGTCCTTTTTTTCGGCTAAAAACGCCTTACTATACATGGTCGTTTTTTTCGTGTTAAAATGCCTTAATATACATGGTCGTTTTTTTTGGCTAAAAACGCCTTACTATACATGGTCGTTTTTTCGGCTAAAAACGCCTGACTATACATGGTTATTTTTCGCTAAAACACCTTATTATACATGGTCATTTTTTCGCTAAAAACGCCTTACTATACATGGTCGTTTTTTTTCGCTAAAAACACCTTACTATACATGGTCGTTTTTTCGGTGAAAACACCTTACTATACATGGTCCTTTTTTTCGCTAAAAACGCCTTACTATACATGGTCGTTTTTTCGGCTAAAAACGCCTTACTATACATGGTCGTTTTTTCCGGGTGAAAATGCCTTAATATACATGGTCCTTTTTTTAAAAACGCTAAAACGCCTTACTATACATGGTCGTTTTTTCGCTAAAACGCCTTACTATACATGGTCGTTTTTCGCTAAAACGCCTTACTATACATGGTCGCTTTTTTCGCTAAAAATGCCTTACTATACATGGTCGTTTTTTCGTAAAACGCCTTACTATATATGGTCGTTTTTCTCGGCTAAAAACGCCTTACTATACATGGTCGTTTTTTTCGTGTTAAAATGCCTTACTTTACATGGTCGTTTTTTTTGGCTAAAAACGCCTTACTATACATGGTCGTTTTTTCGCTAAAACGCCTTACTATACATGGTCCTTTTTCGCTAAAACGCCTTACTATACATGGTCGTTTTTTCGCTAAAACGCCTTACTATACATGGTCCTTTTTTCGCTAAAAACGCCTTACTATACATGGTCGTTTTTTCTGAAAAAACGCCTTACTATACATGGTCGCTTTTTCGGTTAAAAACACCTTATTCTATACATGGTCATTTTTTCGCTAAAACGCCTTACTATACATGGTCGTTTTTTTGCTAAAAACGCCTTACTATACATGGTCGTTTTTTTCGGCTAAAACGCCTTACTATACATGGTCGTTTTTTTCGGCTAAAAACGCCTTACTATACATGGTCGTTTTTTTCGTGTTAAAATGCCTTACTTTACATGGTCGTTTTTTTGGCTAAAAACGCCTTACTATACATGGTCGTTTTTTTCGCTAAAAACGCCTTACTATACATGGTCGTTTTTTTCGGCTAAAAACGCCTTACTATACATGGTCGTTTTTTCGGGTTAAAAACGCCTTACTATACATGGTCGTTTTTTCGCTAAAAACGCCTTACTATACATGGTCATTTTTTTCGGCTAAAAACGCCTTACTATACATGGTCGTTTTTTCGGTTAAAAACGCCTTACTATACATGGTCGTTTTTTCGATAAAAACGCTTTACTATACATGGTCATTTTTTCGCCTAAAAACGCCTTATTATACATGGTCGTTTTTTCGGCTAAAAACGCCTTACTATACATGGTCGTTTTTTTCGCTAAAAACGCCTTACTATACATGGTCGTTTTTTTTTACGCTAAAAACGCCTTATTATACATGGTCGCTTTTTTCGCTAAAACACCTTACTATACATGGTCGTTTTTTCGCTAAAAACGCCTTACTATACATGGTCGCTTTTTTCGCTAAAAACACCTTACTATACATGGTCGTTTTTTCGCTAAAAACGCCTTACTATACATGGTCGTTTTTTTCAGCTAAAAACGCCTTACTATACATGGTCGTTTTTTTGCTAAAAACGCCTTACTATACATGGTCGTTTTTTCGCTAAAAACGCCTTACTATACATGGTCGTTTTTTCGCTAAAAACGCCTTACTATACATGGTCGTTTTTTCGGTGAAAATGCCTTAATATACATGGTCCTTTTTTCGCTAAAACGCCTTACTATACATGGTCGTTTTTCGCTAAAAACGCCTTACTATACATGGTCGCTTTTTTCGGTGAAAATGCCTTAATATACATGGTCCTTTTTTCGCTAAAACGCCTTACTATACATGGTCGCTTTTTTCGTTAAAATGCCTTAATATACATGGTCGCTTTTTTGGCTAAAAACGCCTTACTATACATGGTCGTTTTTTCGTCTAAAAACGCCTGACTATACATGGTTATTTTTTCGGCTAAAAACACCTTATTATACATGGTCATTTTTTTCGGCTAAAAATGCCTTACTATACATGGTCGGTTTTTTTTCGGCTAAAAAACACCTTACTATACATGGTCGTTTTTTTCGGGTGAAAACACCTTAATATACATGGTCCTTTTTTTCGGCTAAAAACGCCTTACTATACATGGTCGTTTTTTCGGCTAAAAACGCCTTACTATACATGGTCGTTTTTTTCGGGTGAAAATGCCTTAATATACATGGTCCTTTTTTTCGGCTAAAAGCGCCTTACTATACATGGTCGTTTTTTTCGGCTAAAAACGCCTTACTATACATGGTCGTTTTTTCCGGCTAAAAACGCCTTACTATATATGGTCGTTTTTTTCGGCTAAAAATGCCTTACTATACATGGTCGTTTTTTTCGTGTAAAAACGCCTTACTATATATGGTCGTTTTTTTCGGCTAAAAACGCCTTACAATACATGGTCGTTTTTTTCGTGTTAAAATGCCTTACTTTACATGGTCGTTTTTTCTGGCTAAAAACGCCTTACTATACATGGTCGTTTTTTCGGCTAAAAACGCCTTACTATGTGACTGGAGGACATTGAAAGTCCTTTTTTTCGGCTAAAAACGCCTTACTATACATGGTCGTTTTTCTTCGGCAAAAAACGCCTTACTATACATGGTCCTTTTTTCGCTAAAAACGCCTTACTATACATGGTCGTTTTTTCGCTAAAAACGCCTTACTATACATGGTCGTTTTTTCCGGTTAAAAACACCTTATTCTACATGGTCATTTTTTTCGGCTAAAAACGCCTTACTATACATGGTCGTTTTTTTCGGCTAAAAACGCCTTACTATATATGGTCGTTTTTTTGGCTAAAAATACCTTACTATACATGGTCGTTTTTTTCGGGTTAAAAACGCCTTACTATATATGGTCGTTTTTTTCGTGTTAAAATGCCTTAGTTTACATGGTCGTTTTTTTTGGCTAAAAACGCCTTACTATACATGGTCGTTTTTTTGGCTAAAAACACCTGACTATACATGGTTATTTTTTCGGCTAAAAATGCCTTACTATACATGGTCCTTTTTTTCGGCTAAAAACGCCTTCCTATATATGGTCGTTTTTTTCGGCTAAAAACGCCTTATATACATGGTCGTTTTTTTGGCTAAAAATACCGTACTATACATGGTCGTTTTTTTTCGGCTAAAAACGCCTTATTATACATGGTCGTTTTTTTCGGCTAAAAACGCCTTACTATACATGGTCGTTTTTTTCGGGTTAAAAACGCCTTACTATACATGGTCGTTTTTTTGGCTAAAAATGCCTTACTATAGATGGTCGTTTTTTTCGGCTGAAAACGCCTTACTACAAATGGTCGTTTTTTTCATCAAAAATGCCTTATATACACGGTCTTTTTTTGGGCTCAAAACCTCTTTCTGTAGGTTGTCGGGTTTTTTCGGTAAAAAACATCTTACTCTCGAATGGTCAAACAACAATGCATTTGTTAATCCTTGATCAAGCATCATAATACAGAGACCTGGTATCTACTTTTTAATTCCTAATCTACAAAGTAATTTAGTTGTGAATCATCAAATACAGTACATGATCCCAAATATATCATAATCATCATCATAGGCTCAACGTGACTCAACTTGAGGAGTGGCTGCGCTGCCGCAGTCTGCAGACAGGTGGCGCTGCTTCCTCCCTGGCGCCCCTCATCCAGGCCGCCCAGGTGCTGCAGGTCAGCAAGAACACGGATGCTGACGCGCATGCCCTAGTGCGCGCGTGCACCGCCCTCAGCGGACAGCAGGTGACCCCTTGACCTTTTGTTCGACGCGGACAATTGGTTTCCACCAAGCGCTTCACTTGAGTTCGACAAATCTGCTTTGTGCAGAGCTCCCCACACACCTTTTTAGCTACTACAGTAGGGTACCAAAAAAGTGGAACCGTTAATTTTGGTACCTTTCACAATTTTGGACAACTTAAATCTGGCTTTGTTTTTGGAATGTAAAATTAACTTTTATTTTCCACCCCCTCATATCATCACAACAACTTGAATGTGTGAGAACAGAGCCGTACGATACTTGCAAAAGCCAAACAGTCCGACTTGGTGGAAATCAGACTTCATCTAAATATTATTTGAAAAGCGTGGACAAGATGAGAAGTTTTCACTGTGTTGAGTAGATTGTGAAGATTCTCAGCAACTACACGCCTCATGGTGACGTTGAGGAAAGAGTCTCTATCGATTTCATCCGCCTGGTTCAGGTACAGCTTGCACCACTCGCTCATGGTCACATTTCCCAGCGCAGACGAATCCTCCGTTACGCATGGGCAATCCCGTCACGTGCGACGTGTTTTTATGCTCAGGCCAAAAGCCGTCTCGTGCCATTTTAGATTTAATGCATTGCTGGTGTGTTGGTGTTTTGTTTCAAATGAGCCTGTTTTGCTGTCAGGCAACTGCTTCTCTCAATGAAAGCCGCTTTTGTTGTTAATTTGTCTCCATTTCCTAAAATGCCAGAATTCAAGAGGACGTATTTTACATGGATGCGCATATTTTGTCGATAGTTAAAAAAAACTACAAGACATTTTCATCATACATCTGCTTAGGAAGGGCATGGTCCTAGGTGACCCCACCCGCACCCTCGGAGCACTGATGCAAAATTGTGGCCCCCCTTTAACATTAATGTTGCCCATCTCACGCCTCGAAGCATGGTGTTGATGCCTTATGATCATCACCGCTTTGGGTGCTTTGTCGCCAAGTTGTGACAACTAATATGCAATGACGCCTCCAACTTTCCATTCTCCCCCACAGGGTCTCGTCAAAGATCGCGTGGACACTCAACCTCACCAGTTGCTCTTGGAAGTGAAGCGCGTGTTTCCTGTCACGTTTCCTAACGAGGCGCCGCCCGCCATCCGTGCCGACAATTTGGCCATCCCTGACTCCCTCAAGATAAGCTTTCTGCGCAGAGTGTGAACCTTTTCAGTCGAATGAAACACAATTCAAATTTGCCATCTTTTATTGGAAGCGGACCGTAACAACACTGTCGTCCCAGTAACTCATAAATCTTAAAAAAAAAAAAATTATAAACATCTTTTGTGTATATAAAAAAAAAACATCCCATGCGATTACTTTGCAACACTTCACATCATCAGCATCTGTTATAAATATTTATATATTCACAAACATTTGAAAAATAGAAAAGAAGATATCAAAATAAAGGAGAGACAACATCAAATTGTTACGCGTGCTGGCACAATACATTTCTTTTTAAAATGACATTTTTTAAATTGTTTTTTTGTTACAGCGTTCCTATCATGCACCATTAGAGGAAGTACAGGATCGTGCACGTGGGGCAGAACATGCACGTCTACCCTCTTGGTTGTGTGCTTTTAACAAAAAAAAATAGTAATTTTTTTTGCTTGTGCTTCCATCCCAAAACTTTCGCATGCCTCTGAAAGATGTCGCGGTGGACGTTGGAAAATTAGGTGGCACTGTCCACACGAGCTCTCGAGATAAATCGAGGCGCGCATACGACAGAGACGCTGATTATGGTCAGCTCTTTTGGCTCATCCCTGCAGATGCGCGCACGCACGCACGCACGCACGCACGCACGCACACACACACACACACACACACACACACACACACACACACTTCCATGTGTTTGAAGGACAGCGACATCTGCAACAATGACTGCCTTCCCTGAGCCACACTGGAAAGAAGGAAGTTGCGGTACTCCCACTATGAAGTTAAAGTGATACAAGAATATGCTGGAGTGAATTTAAAAGAAAAGTTGGAATGTTGTGAGATTTTAACTGAAATTTTGCCTGAATAAAGTTGTCATTTGTCGACAAGAAAAAACAAAAGCTTGTAACATGAAAAAAGTTGAAATGTGAAGAGAAGAAAGTTTTTGAAATATTCTGAGAGTCAAGTCATTCATCTTCTGGCGACAAAGTTGTAGTTTGACGAGAATTGTTTCAAAATATTCCGAATAACTGAACATTGCGATGCAAAATCCAGTGAGAAGTAGTTATTTTCAACAGTGATAAATGCAGTCACATAATTTAGTGACAAAAAATGTCAGTAATTACGAGAACACAACCTGAAAAAATGGGTAAAAAAAAAATTGATTTCTGGCACGAAAAAAATGCACTATTCTGAGATTGTCATAATTTGGTGAGGGAAGAGAATAAAGCAAAAAGTTATTTTTGAAAGAAAACATGAGAATAAGCTAACTGTTCTTCAAATATAAAAATATTACAAGTGTAAAGTTGTAATTTGGGAAGAAAGAAAGGCAAAAAAAAAAAAAATACCGAAGCAATATTAAACAAAGTCATCCCAAGGGGAGAACAAAAGTTGAAATATTACGGAAATGAAGGCGCATTGTTTCGAGAAAAAAAAAAATCCTGACACTAAATGAATTTTGTCTTAACAGAAGCAAAAATCCTTCTTCTCTGTGTGGCCTTAACACTTCTTCATACAAAACGCCACATTACATGAATTTTTGTGAAATCCGCGTAGCTCAATTCCCCCAAGAAAAATCGATTTTTTGACTTAAAAAATAAATAATCAATCTCCACCAAGGCAGCAGCAGACATTTGGCCCTTGACATTGTTCCCCCCCCGACACTTGTGCTGATATACAATTAAGAATATCCACCATGTAAACATTATGAGACATCTTAAAAAAAAAAAACACACACACACACACACATTTTTGATTCTATAGATCATCTGCATAGAGTTCCAATCTAACGTGAGGAGGCCTCCCTGCTTGGGAGTGCTCATCACACACTAAAAATAAAAGCGCGCACACACACTTTACATAATGTGATGATGTCACTTTTTAAAGGACAGGCAGGAATCATGGACAATGTTTGGTTTCGTTTTCTAGTCGAGACACGGTGCCGAAATTTGATGAGTGGAGCCTACAAAGTCTTATCAACCGGACTTCAATCACAATATGAATAGAAGAATGGAATGAATGTTGTTCAGAGCAACTTGTGGGAAAGTTTCTTTTTAGAAAATGTTGGTACTAAAAGTTCTAATCCATCCTAACTGCACTAATCAACTTGCAACCTATTTCAATGAGTAGCTTTAGAAACCCAAACGTACACATGAAAAACAACATTACGTGGCCTTGGCGTTTCCAAAAAGGGGACTGCATTTCTTTGCTTCGTTTTCAGGACTTGGGACACAAGCAGGTGGCCAATTCATTTCTTTACTGTTCCATTGGCGATTTAAAAATAGAATGGGGGGAAAAAAGATGGCAAGAATGAACATTCACACTACTTTACACGTTCCACTGATTAGAAAAGGGGGTGGTTCAACCTATGGCTCGGAAGATTCGATCCGACCCGCAATGCGATTCTAAAAAAAACCCAACTAAAACCTCAAAGGTTAGTTTTGTCATTGCATTGTATGATCTCATCATTTTAGTATGGCCTACGGGGAACTAAAAGGGCCCCTTATAGGAAAAAAGGATAGCCACCCCATCAAGGTCTTCCCATTTTTCTTCCATGTCAGATGTACACTGGGTGTGGTGGGGATCATGAGCCCTTTTAGCAGCGGTCCCACTTGACGGACGGACAATGACTTGTGCTTGGTGTTGTCGTAAGAACAACCCACATCGACGTGTTTAGGCGTGGGTGTGGGGGTGGAGGGGGGACTTGGCACCTTCCACATGGAATGTTTACACTGGTTACAAAGATGGAGTAAACCATGACACGAGAAGCACGCTATGATCTTGGCTTTGTGTTGGTTTCACTCACAGGCAACACACACTCACACACACGCATATACATACAGTATATGTGCACTTGTTATCACAAAGATGGCGGGTCAACGAGACAGAAGGCATTGAGGCTGTCAGGCAGTGTGCTCTGGTCCACCATCTTACACCCCCCCCGAATATACTGGAACTTCGCGTATGACTCATGACGAGACTCAGAACTCTATCCGTATAAATATAATGTAGAAGGGAAAAACAAGTAAACAAGAACAAACAGTTGCGCTTCAACGTGTTCATCTGCCGTGCTTTGCTTCCCTGGGATCTTCGTTTCCATTTCGCCGACGCATATGAGCAACTATTTGTCAAGAAAAAAAATGAAACCCTGTGCAGCCGAATGAGACGTGTGCAATGCCACGCGTGATATAAGAATTGTCAGAAATGTTCCTGGACTGGTGTCGCCCCCCCCCCCCCCACCCCAAAAAAACTTTTCCCCGTTGGTGTTTGTCAGACGATCAACCGGCACATCTACAAAGAGATCCTGAGTGTGTGTGAGAGGAGGTGAGCATTGTGGTAGGGCAACGTGGCTGCTTACAACGCCCTGAGCATCTGACAGTTCCTTGCCGAGAAGGACATTGCCATGCTATGGCATACTCCGGTGTATATTTTTTTTCCCTCTTTCTCACCCTGATCTGAGTCATCGAGGCGATCCATTTTGAAGATGGCCGTGACGATGGAGCTGCAGGGGATCCCGGAGGTGTGGCACAGAAGGCTGGGAATGAGCATTAGGCTCCAGGGGAATTACTTGAAGGGGAAAACTTGAAGCGTTGATTTGAATTAGAGTGGTGCCTTGATATAAGAGTAGAATTCATTCAGTGACCGCGTGCGTAACTCAAAACCCCTCAAATTATCGTCCCCCATTAAAATGGATTGAAACGCCATTCATTTGTTCCAACCCCCCACCCCCAAACGTTTTGGGGTAAGGACTATTATTTGTATTTTACACAAAAAACACAGTAATAACAGTAAGTTGCAGTAATATTTTCAGAGAGGAAAAACAATATGCGTGTCAGTTGCTCCACCGTTGCTGTTCAAATTGCTTTTAGGACGACACCACCACCACATACCACAAATGTTATTAATTAGCCCATCTGTGACGTTTCTGTTAGTGTTAAGCTTGTGTTTTTTGTTGTTGTTTTTTTAAATACACAACATGTAATTCTCAAACTTTAGTTTGACCCTTAACTCAAATGGGAGTAGTGTCACACAGCCTGAAGTCAGTCTGGTTCACTATCCGTCAAACTGCATCTTCTTGTGGAGAGTTGAGCTCACTGCCACCACGTGGCGATTGTCTTGTCAAATTTTTGCTTGCAAGTCAAAGTAAAACAAATCATCCGAACAACAGCTGCTATCTGGAAAACATCGTAACTTATAATTCAAGGGACCTCTGTCTATATTTTTCGACACCACTCCCGGAACGTCTCTGACACACATCGCAAACGCCACGATTGAACTTGACCACAAAAATGGCTGATGTGATCCACGTTAGACGCACCCTCATCGGAATGAATGAATTTACATCACCAAGCATGGTTGAGGGGAGGGAGGGGTGGAGCTGGGCTTAGCTGCGGCCTTCCTCGGCGGAGCGCTGGTCCGACTTGAGCTTGACAAACTCCTTGGCCACGTCGTCGTTGTTGCGCTGCGACAGGATGCGCAGCACAGTCAGGCCTGTCTCGTCCATGTGGATGCGCTTGCCCAAGGGCAGCCAGCAGGCCACGCTGCCCTTGGAGGCCATGTCTTTCAGCTGCAGCACAGCCATGCCCACCGTGCGGTCCTCGCGGGCAAAGCAGTAGTCCTTGACGCACACCTGCAGCTCGTAGCACTCGGGGCCCACCTCGCTGCTCAGCGTGCTAAAGGGAGAAAGAAAAAACAAAACAAAGTGCCTTAAACACTGAGAAAGAGAAAGAAGTATTCCACACCAGTGATCTCATGAGCTCCCTCTAGTGGTACGGAAAAGAATAACTGCCTGATTACAGTTCAGTTGTTTTTCACTTTTAAGTAGAATACATTTATATGCAATCTCTAAGAACTGTTTTAACATATTGAGCTACGATTTCTACTTGCATTTCAGGCGTACATGACTTACATTGACATTGGACTCATTTAAGTGAAAAGTCATCGGAATTTAAAGATTCACTCCACTTGATCAAATGATCAAACATGAACGATGACGTGTTTCCACATGACAAGACCACTCACAAGGTGAAGGTTTCGTTGTATTTGGGCGCCCAGCTGTTGTTCTTGGATTTGGTGGCGTACTTGCGCTTCTTGTCGCTGAGGTGAGGGCCGATGATGAATACCTCCACGAACGGACGGAATATTCCTTGCGTCTGCCACCTCAGGTCGTTGGCGGCCACCACTATCACGACGGGAAAAACGGACACGAGTGTCACCGATGTCAACAATTGCCCTTTTATGTACTGTCTCTTCAAAACACGGGTGCTCTACTGCATCTTCTACATGCTACTTGCGGGTGTTTTCATTTTCGGCCAATTCGTGGCCATACCTACAATAAGGCCATCTCCATGACGACCGTGTTCCTTCGACCTTGAGAAAAATCTCTCCGTTTTCACAGAAAGCCTTGGGAGGAGAAAAGAAAACAATCAAACGTACCTTTCACGGTGACCTTGTGCTCGCCGGTGTTGGGGTGAGTAAAGATCTCCACATGGATGGACACCTCGCCCACCGCGTCGTCCACACCGGAGCCTGGTGGAACGGACACACAGTAAATAAAACACGGCCGTCCTCAGCACGAGCTGCCGAGCCCTCTGCTTGAAGTTTCCTTTTCCAAAGCTCAAGATCAGAATCAAAACTGCAGACCATTTCCATATTGGGAGGGGGTGGACAAATATTTGTGATGAGCATGTGAGAGGAGGACTTTAAGCAGAGCGGTGTGGTGCCGAGGTGCAAATTAAAGCTGCTATGAGTGGGCCTGCTGTGGTGGGAAGGTGTTCCATAATCCAATTCTTCTTCTGAGAAATTGGCGAAAAAAGTTCCCATGCTTCAGTGATGACTGGTAGAATGAACAATTTGCACTGGCGCCCACTCATAGCTGCAAGGTGTGTGTTAGGATGCAGGGTGGTCCCTAGAAGGTAACGTTCAAGGTAGCCCACCTTCAGGACATGCAACATGGGAAAGAAGTGATCAGAAACGTGATCAGAGTAGACCATGTCTTCTTCCTGAGACTTGGTGAAGCAGCATTTGGCTCATTGGCCGAGGTTATTCTTGCGCACTCCATTCCAAGCAAGACTTAATTGTCTCATTGTTACCAAACACTAACAAAATGACTACAATTAATATTCGTAAGTTCACAGTCTGTGAATAAAATAAAATACAAACATGGAAATGGTTAAAAAAAAAAACAAGAACTGAAACTACATCTTAGGTTTATGAAGCTCACTAAAATTAATGGAATTAATGCGAAAATATCATCAACATGGAATCTGGCAAGGGATGACAGACAATTACATCTCAAGTGTTTCACTTGCAGCATCAGCAGTACAATTCCAGAAGGATACAGCGACAGATGGATATTAATTTGCAATGTTTTAATTAGAGTCTTCACTCTGTCAACAGCAGCAGGCTGAGTGTGTGTGTGTGTGTGTGTGTGTGTGTTTTTTCAGCCGGCCACCCACTAAACAAGGTGTCAGTGGGAGTTTGATGGCAGAGTGTTCCTGGCATGTTGGGCTCTCGTCGGCTCTCCAGGAAGGATTATTGGATTGTCGCTATCACTGCCAATTTCCGACGAGACCAAAGAGAGCAGCAGGAGTCCATCTGGACCGCTCGACTCGATGGGGAGTGTTGATAAGAGATCAGAAAGAAACTTTATGGGCTATGTACAGCAAAAAGAGGGACTTATGTTAACTCTTCCACTTACATTTTACTTATGGACCTTATAAGGACTTTTGAGGGCTAATTTAGCCATTTTAAAGGACTTTTTCTCCATTCAGCAGGGGATTCACGGTGGATTTAATGAACAGAAAGCTACATATCACTGAGCTGGTGTTCAAATCATTGCTGCCAAAGGAAGCGCACATCTTTATTTTTAGGGGCAATCAGCTAACCCTTTATTCGACATACTGTATGCCAAATTGGCCCAAAATTACCCGAAGTGATCACATGATCATCATCGGTACTGATCGGAGACGGCGGGAAAAGCAGAGCGGGAACCAGGCATGTAGCCCGACAGTTTGAGGGGAAAGGCGCCAGGCGCATTTTCCGACAAAACTATTAATTGGAAGGGTGGGGAAAATACACAAATGAAATGAACACCACAGGTTAATTTTTAAGAATTTTATTGATTTTAGAAGCTTTCCCTGAAAATTAAGGACAATTAAGAACATAATTTTATAACTTTTTAAATAGATTTTTATTAACTTTAAGGACCTGTGGGAACCCTGGATTGGGGTTAGGACATCTGGGGTTTGGGCGATTGGGGTTTTGGGGTTAGGGTGTTTGGGGTTAGGGCAATTGGGGCTACGGCGATTGGGGTTAGGGCGTTCAATAGACTTCATGGAATGGAGAATTTGAAAGATAAGTGGTAAATCTGCTGGTAGCTTCATAAGCCTCCAGAAGAAACTTTGGACTTTTTTCTCCAGTGACAAAAATTCTCCCTATCTTTCACTCATCAAAGCCTCTTTTCAGCACTGTAAATACGCTTGCCTCAGTCGATTGTGTATGGCTGAGAACAATTCAACGCACTGAACCGATCCTAAGCGACAGAAAGCAGACTACCCGACTTGAGGGACTGCGAGCAAGATTTGTTCAGGCAGTACGGGGGGGGGGTATGAACATAGCACCCTTAACTGGTGTGTTTATGTGACGTAATCAGAAGCTCACACTCATAGCATTGCTGTACATTAAACAACACTGCAGCTCTGCTCAACTTCGTGCTTCGACTTTGCTTGTGGAAACAGAAAATGGCAGATCTTCTGCCAAGTGGTTGCGGTTACTACTCATGGTCAGTGAACTCAACTGCGGCGTAACAGTAGGACTGAAATATGAATAGCTTGATGAGACCCGTTTTCGGAAACTCACATTAAATTCGCTTAGTTGTGGAATTTCACATATGATGAGTCGGCAGAAACTCCAAAAACACCAATATGTATGCACAAGCAATCCCCGCACCCAAAAAAAACCCCCTAAATGCTTTACCGCAATATGTCCCCTTTAAAAGGATGGTTTGACACACATCCGCTTGGTTGCCTCCTCTCACCCACGTGCACACACGCTCGCTTAGGTCTCTCACGCTGACACCATGCTGCATCAAGTCTGCTCTATAATACTGATGCCTTGCTATTATTATTGTCTGATGTCCGAGCATCATGCTTTATTATCTGCTCATACATACTTAGTATGTATTCAGTGCAGCTGCATTCATACAGACATCAGCGCATATGTCGCATGCACGAATGCATAAAAGTTGTCAACGCTCGTGTTAATGCACTCAAAAGGCCGATGTAGGAAAAGAGAGGGGAAGTATATTCAGTCAATGCAGGCAGTGGAGAGTTTGGCGATACACGGAGGTGCAGGGGAAGTAGGGAATTGGGTGCGGACGCTTTCTAGTAGTCCTGGATTTCTCAAAACCTTTTGAACCTGGGAGCAACGTACCCCTCTCTGGGTAAACATCCTCACTAGCGGTGAACCGCACCCCCTTGCCGCCGAACACTGGCCCACAGATGGGGGCGGAAGGAGGGTGTGCACAGAGAAAGGAGAAAAAGAACATTAAAGACAAAAACGGGACTGCTGCTTTGACGGGCCATGTATTTGGTACCTGGGCCTTCAGTGGGAGCTTACCCGATTCAATCCACCTCTTAGTCAGAACACTATCGTGTCACGAAAATAAATCAATTCGATACACAAATTTAATACAACACCGCACAACTGTCAGAATTAATATTTATCTGATAACATTAAAATAAAATGCATGACACTCATCAGAAGCGCTAAATATTACCGTAATTTCCGCAGTATATACTTCGGAGTATAAGGCGCAGGTTCAATGAATGTGCTATTTTAAAACTGTTTTCAAAAGTAGGGCGCACCCCATTATTAGGCGCATAAAAGCTACAATAGTGGCTGCATTTGCATTATGCATCCACAAGATGGAGCTCTGCTAAAGGATACAATACAGCTTTATTTATATCGAGCTTTCACAACCGCTGCAGCTGTAACAAAGTGCTTTCCAGAACATTTAAAATACAATCACCAAGAAATCACAATATTGATCCATATACAAGGCGCATCGGATTGTAAGGCGCAATGTCGGCTTTTGAGAAAATTGAATGCTTTTGAGAAAATTGAATGCTTTTGAGGTGCGCCTCAAAGTGCGGAAAATATGGTAAATGCGTTTTTGTGTTCAGACCTGCCACAGACATGTTTTGTTCCTCGCAGTTGGCTCTAACAACTGTTGTTCTGACCAACCAATCAGAGTCCAGCTAGCTGGCAGTTTGAGGCTAATTGGAAATTTCATTGGATAATTAAAAATAAACTCCCATTGTTAATTGTTACACAGGCCAGTATTACTGATTCTGAAGGTCCCGTGGCAGCACTGGGAGCTTAAAATTTGATTACATGCACATACAGACACTCCCCGAGTTACGAACATCCGAGTTATGAACAAACGGTACATACGAACATTTTCACGGGTCTGTCGAAAAAAAAAAAAAAAGTTAGATTTCAGTATTGCGCGCTTTTTCCGAAAGTGCCGAACGGGCGGAGGAGGACGGCGGAGGCGACGCTCAAGGCGGCGCGGAGAGGCGTGGGGCGGGCGTGTGACGGTGGAACGGGCGGGAGGCGTCCGGCGCGCGGTCGACGCATCGTCGTCTACTCCCCGCTGAAGCCGCTGCTAGTTTACCGGGCAGCTAACCTCGAGCCCTGAAGAACGTGACGAAAAGCTCTCTCCCGCTATATGGATGTCAATATAAGCCTTAAACATACATTACAGACAAAATAGAGCACTGAAGCAACTTACGAACGAATTCACCTTATGAACAATCGTCCGGAACGTAACTCGTTCGTAACCTGGGGAGCGTCTGTACTGGAAGCGGTGCAGCCAAGATAAACGCAAAGAAATAAAGAGGATAGACTGTTGTGAAAAAAATGTATACAATTTAATTTAAAAAAATAATTTAGGCTGGAAAGGTAGGTCAGTGCTTCTAATGGCGATCACACCAGCAGAGAAGGCCCTTTGAAGCTCAAAGACAGCGTTCAACTGTTAAAAATGTTCCCACTCCTCCACTTGAACAGTTTTTCTAGCAGAGGTGCTCGGGGACATGACGGCTGTTATGTGATCGCTTTAGAGCCAAATAAATGGAGGCTGAGCGGTGAACAAGGGACAAACTGGAGGATGGATATTTGTTCTTTTCATTGCAAACAGCGGTTGGACTCTGTAAAAGAAATCCTCTGTGTGTCCCCCCCAGGCATTGAAGGCTACCAAGAGACTCAGCATTTCAGACAATTTGTCTCCCACAGCTTGTTTTACCGAGCATATTTTTTTACTACAGAGGGCTGTGCTTGTAAAACACTAGAATGGCACCTCAGAGAAGGACCCTGCAACCACTGCGGACCAGAAAATGAACTTTGAGAGAGGAAAAAAAAGGTCAATCAAGTTACCTTGTGTATTCTGTGACTGGACAAAGGTCTTAATAAGTTTGTCTGTGGCCTGTGTGTAGAGCGATAGGGCGTAGTGAAGGGACAGCAAGTCAGGGCTCTTTTCCAGGAACGTCTTCTTTAGACCAACGCCACCAGCGTGGAAATATTGCTGACAAACACAAAGGGAATAGCTGTTAACCAATAGCCCTATATTGGAGAATCATATTATACAGTGGCTTGTGACTTTTTGATGTGTGTTTGGGTAGTGCAACTGGCAACAGGTGTAAAATTGCCCCACACCAAACAATTGTCGCATTGCGCTGAAACGAACAAGGCGCAGAGTTTGAAGGTCTTTTCATAGGTGAAATGACATGACTCCTTCTTGTGACTGAATACAGGATTTAATTGGACTGACCATTACTGCTTGTCTTGAGTTTTGTTATTTCTGCTCTGCGTTCAGATTGGTATAGAGCAAGTGCATCATACATGTTGAGCAGTGTAATAATAAAAGAGACTGCAGTCAATGTATTCATACCTTGATGGTGTCCAGGGCCAGTTCTATGACTGCACACTGCTTGGGCGTTAGAGCTTTGGCCTCTTCACGAACCATGTGCTCCTGAACAAGAAGTAGCACGATTAGGGAGGCTCATGAATTACCACAAAAAAAAAAGACAATAAGGAAAAAGCTTTCAGCCCTGCGGCATAAACAAAGATGAGGTTTACTTGATAGATTAGATTTTCCCAATCCCACGCGTCATGTTTTTGTCTATTTTTAGCATTTAAAAAAAAATTATATTTGCAGTTTGTAAATGTTTCGATGAGCTCCATGTCGAACTGAATACTGCTACAGTTTTTGAGAAACATTCACACACATTCGGATTAGTATTCAGAGCTGGTCTGCTCAAGGCCACGCAACCTCATTATGTTCAAAACATTATTTTTTTCTGTGGATATTGCAACACGAGCAGTAGCAAATGTAGCTTTTGTATGACTGATTTCCGACAGTAAGGTTGTCAGTTTTTTGTTCTCTTGTATTCATACGCATTCTGCCTTGCCCGAATGTGTTTAGCTCAGCAGACAGCTAGCTATTCAGCAAATGAGAGGCAAAGGGTTTGTGCTTCAAGCTGGTAAACACAGCATCACTGCCACTGTCATTCGTGTAAGTCTGCTAGCTATCATATAGAAACGCTAACCATTTCATCTCTATTGCAGTAATTTTATACCATGACTGTTACTTTGACGTAGACACAGCAGTAACGCATGCAAATCTACAGGTACATCCAACAACACTCACAGGCAAATACTCTCTCTGTTCTGTGGAAACAATTCAAACTGCTGGATATTAGCTTGCGTATATCTTTCTGACTAGCTACTTCTTGACAGCAGTCAAACACCTGTGTCATGTTACTGCGCCCCTTAAGCTAAGGCAGGCAAACCAGAAGAGGCAGTGTGGCTTATAAAACGGAGCTAATTTAGTTGGTGCGGTTTATACAGCAATGCGCTCAACACACTGAATTTTACAATATATCAACAAGGGGACAACGTCGAAAAGAAACGTTTGGCAGCACCTTCAGCTTGGACAGTTGACCCAGCTCCTTGGCAGCGTTAAAGATGAGCTGAGTGCCCTGCGGGGAGAAACAGAGACGAGGGGACAAGAGAAGAAAGAGAATGACTGTACTGATGTGCGTCTAAAAGTGGGTGATCCTGATAAAAGTACAGTTACAAGGCAGCATTACACAGAAGACAGTGACATACATAAACAGTCACCTCTTTACAAAATGTCTGACTACTTTTTTTCCCTCCATGTTCCAAAGCACTTGGCTTCCCACACATAACATCCACGCACAGTGAATACGGACACACACATATAACTGGAGATAATTAGTTCTTTCACACTAGTGTGATGCATTTAATCAAAGTCCATCTTCATTCTGCTGAGTGAATAAATCACTATTTCAGCCTCAATATACACTTTGGACAACACCAGAGTTATGATTTTGCCTTTATACACGAACACAATAGATCTGTAAGATTCGAGCGGTAGACAATCATAACTCCAACTACCAGGACACGTGCGTGAAAATCAATCATGACCATGCGTCTGAACATTTTTGGTTAACTGGAATGTTTTTGAGGAATTTCAGAATAAAGTTCTCCCAGGGAATTAACCAAGTCCGTACCGGTCAGAATAAAACTGGGTTCACAAGACAGATGTATGACACAGAATTACAATTTCATTTGCCATAGTCACTACTGCTCATTCTTCGTTTTTTTTTTTAACCCACTCACACCCCTCTACTCTGCCAGTCTATCATGTCAACCTGCTCAAGGCCCTCCTGATCCCCATCATCTGCCAGATTGTTCAGTACGCCCCCATGCAAGATTCTCACGCACTTTTCTGTAGAGTGAACTTCCGTTGACGAAGCTGTCTGCCCAAAACTTTCCTGCTTTGTCATTCTCCCGCTAAACCCATCGGTGTGCCTGCCGACCAGCTGTTATTGAACGTCCATTCGGACTACAGCATTCACGTGGTCGGGTGTACTGTTATTAAGATTCCACACACACTCTTTCATAAAATTGCCTCAACCCCGTCATTAAAAATTACGCAAGTAGCCTCCAGAAATTAACGTATTATACATAAAACAGTAAATGCCATACTTTGTGAAACCACTGAAAAACTACACTTCAATCACATCCAGATGTTTCTCTCCAAACCACTGTGATAGTTTACTAAAGCAAAATACATTTTTTTAACTGTCCAAATACTTCTGAACCTCATATGTCAATCAAGTGCGGCTGAAGGGTTCTGCAGGCAGTTACCATTTACTCAACTCATTTTTGGGTTTATAAACAGAGTAATGTTGCGTGAAAACATAGGGACGGGTTCGAAAAACCAAATCTAAACTTCCACCACTGTTTCAATGGGTAGCTGAGGGAGAGAGACAAAGACACAGAGAAGAAGACACGGAGGAGAGAGAGACGAGACATTGATCTGAAGTGGTTTAGTCCTTACGTCGCTGTGAGAAGCGTTCTTCAGCCTCCCCTGGAAAGAGAGCATGTGGTTAATACATGGAGCACTTGCCAGTTGCTGCACTCTCATTGGCAAGATGAGGCAACATTTTGGGGTGTGGTCTCATTGCCACAAGTGGCCACCCCTATCATTTAGCACGCTCTCCAAAGCAACCGCTGTCTGTCCATGTGAATTCCCTATGACACTCATACAAATGTGCTTTATTGGCTTTATTTGTTTTAACTCAAGTTTCACACGTAAAAGCATCTTAGCAACTCATGTGTATCGCATTAAAAAAAAAAGAAAAAAGCTTTTGTGTGGAAGAGGAAAAAAAATACACTAAACATGTTTTGGGTGAATCTAACATGAATACGGCTATATTTGCATAATATAATTGGAACTTTTTTCGAGAAGCCTCCCCCAAAATATAACAAGAATTTTTTTTAACATACCATACTATAACAGTTTTTTGGGGGTGGGGGTGATAGTATTTTTATACTTTTGTCTAAAATCAAACAAAAAAATCTGACTATTCAAGTAAGTAAGTTTTCATTGCCTATCTCAGCACGAGACAGGGAAATTCTCCTCAAACTACAAATGAGGGGATGAACCAAATTTGTTGACTACATTTTAATTCTAAATTAGATTTTGCAAATGCTTGATTTTTGTTAAAATTATTTCTTGTTGGCATAGCTGACCAGTAAACAATTCTTAAAACCCGTGGATCATATCCACATTATATATCGTACAGAAAATGTAGACATGATAAAAACAACATATTAGATACAGTTTGAGGTGATTATGCAGCTATTCCTTTATTTATTTTTTAAACATCTATTAATGTGAAGGCTAGTTTACTTTAAAAGGGGAGAAGCAAGACAGAATTGTTCTTCATATAAATATAAACAATAGTTCAAGTCATGAACAAAACTTGAATTGAGGCAAATGAACTCTCCTTGGTTATTTCTCCTCTAATCCAAAAATCCTTTTCACTTCAGAAAAGTCAACAATTTAGGTTCTACTGAGATTTTAACTCGCTGGATTCAGATTCCAGAGTGTGAACCGTTGCGCCACAGAACCACAGATCTTATACTTCAGGGGAAAGTCATTACTAGGGAAGGTCTCCCCAGACATTGTTCACCTTTTTTTTCCTTCTGTTGACCACAGTTGATCCATCGCCTTGATGGATTGGCGATTTTGAACCACATCATTATTTAACACTTAACTGTTAATCTTGCCAAAATGCACCTGAGTTTATTACGTTCTTTGAATGCCCACCCTTAAGACCACCTTTACATCATCACCAAGAGCCTCATACGATCATTTTTTGACCCACACCAAATGAACCTTTTAGAACCAAAATCGGCCTTGCTTTTGACAACCTCTTGGACCGTATGTGACGGTAAACACACTGTGGTTATGAGGGCAATACTGACATGAAGAGCACCGTTATTACAGTCGTCCTGGTGAACAACAGAACATGAGCAAACCGGGGACAGACCAACATGAAAGGTCTGCAGAGAGACAAACAGTACAGTATAGCGTCGTACAGTTCACTGGGAGAAGACTGTAGTGTTGAAAGAGATCAGATGCAAGCAACAAACCCACAGAGGGGGAGTTTGAGAGAGGCGAGACTTCAAACAGGTGTGAAAAGGTGTGGGGGCATGGGGAGGAGGGCATCCAAGGGATTTGACTGAGGGCATGGGGTCCCGGTGCATGAGAAGAAAGTAGGAAACACCAGGCACACGAGAGGGGTGCCACTTCCTGTGTGAGCAGCGGACTCAGGAAGAGGACATCAAAGAAGGAAAGCACTGATTGGTTGAGATTTTTTTTTTTTTAAAGAAGGGAAAGGGGGTCTTTTACAACCAGAAATGCACCATGCGTCTGACTTCTCAAAAGACAAAGTAGGACAGAAAAGGAGACGGGGAGAAGAACAGTGTTAATTTTTCTTTTCATCTAAATTTGGTAAAATGATGACTTGATTGCAGTTAAGCACCTTTACAAACAAAATCGCAAAATCTGAAGTAAGAAAAAAAATCGGTTTGACATGAATAGCAATTTAAAAAGTGTAAAATAAGGATGGAATGCATTAGTGAAGCTACTTCTCAATGACTTTCACACTATCCAAACATATGCCTCTATCGACAACGACAACAAAACAAACAAAAAAACGATTTGGTCATGACTATGATCTATTTTCTTCGTCGACTACAATCTATTTTCCGTGTCATTGTTGCCTTTTGTTCTTTTTTTTCTTTTTTTTTTATTAACACTGGAAGAAAAGAGCAGACGCCAGAGAGGCTGGTGAGACGGTGAGATGCAGGGTGGGTCCAAAAAAAGACAAACTAACAAACAGGGGGGAGATCGCAGCCACACATAGAAGAAACCAACCAGAAGAAACCAATCACCGCAGACGAACAGACAGACACACACGCAGGAGCGCTGTACTTACAATCATCTGTGTAGGGAGAGCGGTGGGAGCAGGATGTAATAGTAATCACAACAACCAGAAAGAAGGGTCAGTCAAGCTGCAAAGAGCCCCACATCAATCACAAAAAAATACCATCGCAAGTCCAGGAGGGAACCAATTGACTCCGGTCTTAACGACTGGATTAAGAACCAAGAAGCGTGGAGGACTTGAATATTACTTTGTGACCACTTTTTTTTTTTTTTTTTACTGTGATATGAGGCTCTTCAAATGATAACCAAACACAAATAGAGCACACATATATGAAATAAAACAAAACAACAGGCTGCTTTCCAAAATGTATACCTTTTTTATTTTTGGGGAAGAGAACCACATTCTTTGGGACAAAATTGGCTGACATAGTGGAGAGCAGACCTGAGCTGGTATGCAAATGATTGATATGATGCACTCCTTTTGTGTGAAATGTGGAATATCCTGTGTGCGCGCTTGTGTGGGTTGATTGTTGTCCATATTATTTGCTTATCTGAGACAAAAGAGCCGTCTTGAATCACAGCACTCTCCACACGTTCCGCCCCCATCTTCGTTTCCTGTCATGGCGACTTAACAACAGAAATTGTGTTTGGATGTGTTTATTTCCTGTGAAAGCGGAGGCATTTTCTCGCCTTTATTCATGTCGCTGTTTCAAAGGATGACACCGACGCAGAATGCAGCAGGTAAAGAATGTTTCGCAGGGGATTCGTTCCACACTTACCCACTATATGTGAATTTGGTTTTACAGCAAAATAGTGAAATGCTCCCACATGCTTAAAATTACATTTATACTTCTTAGAATTACATGTCCAAAAATGTATCATCATTGGTGTGTTGTGACTCGATGAACCACGACAAAGCGCAGGAACACTGTCGTGTCATCGCTGTCAGAGAGGTAGGTATTTCGCAATACCGAGACATGGCTGTGAAGTTTTACAACCTTTGCAACAGTTGGTTCCCTTTTGTGTGTGTGTGTTATGATGTGTTAATGATGTTATTGAATCATGTACTTGGTGTGTCGATGTGTGGATTCTGTGTTCAAGACACAGGTAGATAAATGTCTGAGCTACTGTTTAAAAGAGGTTTGTTACTCCAGTGTGTGTGTGTGTGTGTGTGTGTGTGTGTGTGTGTGTGTGTGTGTGTGTGTGTGTGTGTGTGTGTGTGTGTGTGGATGTGGTTTAAACTTCCATGCTTACAAGGCAAAACGATCCGTTGGGATTGGCAAGATTTATAGGTTTATACAGCCGTTTTGATGTACTCCTAAGTGGCTTCTTGTGCGTGTCCGCAATTTGATGCGCACTCACCGTTTGATCGGTGAGCGGCGGCAGGACAATCGTTTTCTCCATGGTGTTCATCACCAGCTTCCACAGCTCCTTCAGCACGCGCTTCAACACGGTCTTCTCACAGATTTTGGCAAACAGAGTCAGGCTGACGAGAGAAGAGAGACAGAAAACAAGGATGAAAAATGGACAGAAAATACAGACTCTTGGAGAATACAACTGTGAAAAACAAGTTGTATTATCTATCTATCTATCTAGTGATTGACTCACTTGCTGTCCAAGAACTCCATGATGGGTTGCAGGACATTGTCAGCATCCTGGGCCACACTGCTGGCATTCCCGACATTCGACGTTCCTTTTACCTGCGCCAAGATGTCGCCCATCTGCTTCACATTCTCTTCGATATGAGGCTGAAAACTGTTTAGTAAAAAGTATTTGCCATGAAATTAAACAAAAGGGCAATGCACTCGAGAATATGAGTGTGTGCTCTAGTACCTGACAGAGAAGACTCTACTGAGATCATCCATGACATTGTTGAGTTTAACTTGCAAGTCCTTCAAAATGTCGCTGGCCTCAACACAGAGCTGAACACATAGAAACACAAAGCCTTTTTAGGTGACTCGCAACAAAGCCCAAAGAGTCAATATGCAGTTAAATCCAAGAGTATTAAGCACAATATAGGATTTTGACTCATTGCATAATTTTAATTGTATCGCCTACAATTGAATAATCTCGTTTTATGTTGACCAGTCAGGTCAGTTGCCCTAATTAGGAAGGAAGCATTGAGGGGAACAAAACAGGGGGACTCACATCTTTTCCACCCATGGCCTCAAACATCTTCTCCAGCTGCACTCTCAACTGTTGGATGTTGTTGATAAGGATGCAGGGCTAGACCAGATAAAATTAATTACTGTACTTTGTAAATGACATAATTCTGTCTCTTTTTGCATTAAAAATTTTGAAAACAAGGCCCACATGTGTATTTCTCCTCTTACCACTTTGTCCATGGTGATGTAGTTGGCAAACACCTTGGAGATGATGTCAGCATATGACAGAAGTACGTTGCTGATAGTCTGGATAGTGGCACAAGAAAAAACAAACAAACAAAAAAACATCCACAGATTTTATTTACGTTTAGTGCTGGTACATACGACAGTGGTGACCCCGGTGCACCTCAAGGCTCAGCCCTGGGGCCCTTGATGACAGAAATGTATTTTGGGGATGACTTAAGTGTGGATGACTGACCTTAGCAAATCGTTTCATATAGTGTCCAACGATCTGCGGATCTGGACACTCTAATTTCCTGATGATCTCAAAGCTCTGGTTGAGCTGGGAAAATACATCCACGACAGAACAAGAGAACAAGGCATGCTCTGATGTGACCTGAAACTGTAATACAGAAAAGACAGATACAAAAAGTATGAATGACAAGAGGAAGAGGAATCAAATAAATATCTGTCACAAGCATACTCACGAAAAAGTTATAAAAACTCAAAGACACCTTTTTGGTTTGAAGCTGATATTTTGGGGTCATTTTGGCCATTTTCACAGGGGCCCCGCCACAAACAAAAAATGGTGTTCAATTCTGAACAGATTTGAGTCATACACACTTTTTGAGCTTTTGTGCTCACATATGGGCTGACCTCAGCAGCTAAGATTGATTACCCGCAATAATACATACAACTTTCAGAAATATGCCCGCATATAGGCAGAAAGGTATAGAAATGGGAGTACCAAATTTGTAATTCAGGTCATGGCTTGAAACATTTCGTAAAACCCAGTTCTCTACTAGGAAATGCCACCATCTGTATAGCCGATATCACAACTGGCTGTTGTTTCATGTCTATTTTTACACATTGAACAGAGTGCTCAGGTGTCCTTCCAGGGAGTCTTGGTAATGAGGAAAGGATAGTTTTCCTGCAGTGAAATCTCTGAAATGAGGCATTTAATTCAGGGTTCTCTTCATAAGAAGCCCCTTTATAACAACTCACACAGCTATTTGAGGCATTCAGGCACATTGCGCATTGCTGTTTCTGTGTTATTAATGCCAAGGAGTCTGTGAAATAGGAGATGGGGAAAGAGTGGGAGGAGGTGTTGCAAGGGAGGAGGAAAGTGATAGCCCAGCGGGCACTGCGACATCAATTTGATGTTAAAAATTGGTCAAGATTTTGACGACAATGATGAATAGCCTGCAGAAGCTTTGACCTCCTTTATGGTTGTAAAAAGGTCCAACCAATGGATCAATCACACGTGCAATTACTACATCATACATTGTGCATCAATACATTCGACATCAAAACGTTGCTGCATAAAACTTGACATCACATTGAAAAAATAGTGGGATGATAACATACAAAAGACTTGGCAATACAATACATGCTATAAAATTGCTATTTTAAAGGTCATGTGCATGAAAAACCGCAGAGATGTCAAATCTCATACAGCGTTTTGTATTTTAAACAGAATTGGCACATGACATTAATTTGACGTGGAATATTGGATTTTTATGTAATATTGATGTTGAATTGACATCAGATGCCCAAAGGGTGAGGTTGTCACCGTCTCACAGGAAATCCCACTGAACATCTGGTAAGACAAAACATAAATAAACCCTACTGTGTTCGCAATACAAGAGGGTTTTTTTTTTTTGCTAATGTTTGACATACAATGTCAAAATGACATCAATTTCATTATTTGGCTGAAATGGAAAAGAAGCTTGATATTGACGTTATATAAAAATAACAAAATAATTCTTTAACATCTATCAAATGGATGTCAAAGGATTGATGTCCTGTTTATTAACACTTTTAACCAAATTATGATGACAATTTGATTTCAGTGTTTGATGTCATATTTGATGTTGAATTGACATGAGATGCCCAAAGGAAGCTTTGAGCAAGCCCAAAACAACAGATTACATTCAAACTGCCTGAGCAACAACAACACCTCAGCAATTTGGGGGGACTTTGAAAGAGCTTTTACCCCATCTTTCTTGTCTCTCTCCAAAGCGCCGTGCTGGAAGTCCCGAGAAACTTCCTCGTTTTCATCCAGCCACTGGATCACGAAAGGCTCAAACCACCTGTAGGGAACGTTTGAATACTTATGGCAAAAATTGTACACTTTCATTGCGGCACACTGCAGGCTCCAACTCACGCAGGATACTCAGGCACTCTGCTCTTGAAGAAAGGCAGATCTTTGCAGTACTCGTTGTAAAGCCACTTGACCTTGAAGTGCAGGTTCATGTAATCGGCACTCTTGCACAAGCGGTTTTTCTCATGTTCTGAGAAAAGAAGAACAAGCTATGAATCAAGATTTCGGTTTCTCCCAGATGTCTGCTAGCAAGTAAGCCTTGTATACTGTGCACAATGTAGCATAAATTGACAATATTTACAATGTTTAATTTTGTGAGTAATATTATAAATACTGCTAAATATTGCTGCCACGCTTTTAGGGGGAGAAATCCCCCTAAGAGCAAAAAATATTTTCTACCGAATTCCAATCCACTTTTTGACATATAGACTATACAGTCTTAGGAACATTACAATTATGAGGTCCCCCCAAGTTGTCGGTGGGGAGAAAAAAAATCCATATACTGGACTCACTGAAGTGAAAAAATATGACAGAAATCACATAAGCATGTAATTGAATTTTTAAACACGATTATGTTTTTCTTCTGCTGGAGTTCAATTCTAAACTAATCGTCTCGGAATTGTAAATGATACACAAATCAAGGTGAAAAAAAATGCGGATCATATTCACTGTCATTGGTGCTGTAACAATGCCGGTTGTAGCGGCAGCATTACTCTAAGGAGCAGAGGCTCTACTGTGTTGACTCACCCTCCATTGCATATTTCATGTCCTGAGCAAACAAGTTCCACATCACTTCAGCGCTGATTTTACCCACATTGAGCTCCTGGGGGAATCTGGATGGGAAACAACAGAAGAGAGTGAAAGGAAAGAAAAACAACAGATGGCGATAGAGAATTTGGTAAAGACAGACTGGTTCAGGCAGGGCGTATAGGAATTCTTGTCTTCCTCAATGATGGAGACAATAAGGGTAATGAGTTTGGACCAGAAGTCCAGGTTCTTGATGCTGGGTCCCTGTTCCTCTGGAGGCACTGCACCCTGCTTAGCCTGGATATAAGGAAAGAAAGAAATAGAACTACCGGTACTGCATGCATGACTGATCAATCCAAAAAGCAAAAAGGTAGTATATGGTACAGTATTCCTGTCTTGAAAACTTAAGAACCCAAAGACATAAAGAATGTAATGGTACAATAAATGTATACAATATTCCCCTAATGCTTACAACAGAAACCAGAGTGAACATAAAATACACTCTTATGAAGATCTGCAGGCAGCTGCATGTGTTCTTGTTTTTCAAGATTTTTTTTGGGTGCTAAGAAAAAAAAATCCCCCACAAATAGGGAGCTAGGGGCATCATAGGGGGGGTCTACTGTAAAAGCAAATTATGCATGCTCTAAATATAAAGCCTGACATGACCTACTTATCTTGTCAAGATGATACTATAAACACCTTCTGTCCCTAACAGAAAATGTACTTGTCTTTGCTTGAAGGCCCCAAAGTACATTAAGTCAAGCGCATTTTAGTCCCTCAATTAGCTACTCACGGGGTCTGTCTGGTACTCGCGGCTGTAGAGTTCATGGCAGTTGTTAAAGATGTACTCGTAAGTGGAGTTGAGACAGGCTTTGACGCAGTCTTTCACCACTTGGCTCGCTCTGGGTGGAGACTGCAGCTCTTGGACCTGAGTAAACACACACACACACACACACACACACACACACACACACACACACACACACACACACACACACACACACACACACATTTTAGTCCATGAACAGAAAAGGACAAAGTATACAAAAGCAAGGGTTAGAAAGAGGCGGTACCTTCATTCTGAAGAAAGTGATACTGGTGAGGAGGTCCACTGTGGACTTGAGGTCCTGCAGCCTCTCGGGACTGCTGGCAGGGAAGTTGTTCTGCAGTCACACAAGAAGTGTACATATTTCCAATTATATTGACCAGCGTAATTGGCGGCATGGAAAATGAAGTAGCCCAAATTATACAGTTTACCTGAGGAAATGCAATACAGTGGTGCCTTGAGATACGAGTGACGCGGAATACGAGTCATCCTTTTGTCGATCTCTCTCTCTCTCTCTCTCTCTCTCTCTCTCTCTAATAATAATACTGTAATACATCTCATTTATAAGCGCCTTGCGAGACAATCAAGGACACTTTACAACCAAAGCAAGAATGATAAAACCACAGATAAAATTCTAAATAATAAAAGGAGGGATGAATTTAAAATGAATATGCGATTTTAAATAGTTGACGCCGGCAACATCGCCGTCGCGAGGAGCACTAGCCGACCGAGCCAGGCTGGCCAACACGCCGTGATCAGCGGATCGGCCGCCGTTTCTAACGTTGTCTCTGCGTGGCCGGCGGGAGGACGACCAAAAGGAGGTGATGTCCCTGGAGCCATCGAAGTGGAAGCCCCGACGAGATCCGTGGCGGATGCAACTCCGGGAAGGACGAGGAGCGACGCCCGGGAAGAAGTGCAGCGCAGGCGGGGAGCCCGACCACCGGAAGCGGAGCCCAAGAAGCCCCGCCACCGAGCACCGCAACAGTCCCTCCACGGGCAAACGGAGGAGCGACAGGACGGTCCACAGCAGCGTAGCCCAGACACAGGCCCCGTCGACCCCCACCACGGGGCGCAGAGGGGCGGAGAAGGCACGGAGCCCCGTCCGACAGCCGAACAGGCAGGACGCCGAGACAGCGCGACCGAGGACAACCGTGCGGCGACCGGCGGTCCAAAACCACAACGAATCGGAGTGTAGGGTTTCTCCCATGACGAGAGTAAACCGTAAAAAAACGCTAAAAAAAGAATAATTGCGGGTGACCAGCGGCAGCCAGACGCGCCAGCGTTCACTCAACCCGGAAGTAACCCGGAAGTACATTGGAGCGCGTGTGTGTGTGTGTGTGTGTGTGTGTGTGTGTGTGTGTGTGTGTGTGTGTGTGTGTCTCTCTCTCTCATTGGTAACCTCAGATCTAAGCAAACGGTGGTCTAGAAAGCTACTGTATCTTACTCGATACATGGACAGGTCGATCCTCAGGGAGTTGTGAAGCTGATCAAGAAGTTTGACAAATCGTTCTTTCTGTGGATATAAAAGAGCAAAACAAATGATTATCAGTGAATTTGAAGTAAAAACTTGTAGAGACGTATGTGCCAATGAAATATAATCTTAATTGATGTGTTAAGAAATACATATTCAATGTAGACATGTTTGCAGAAATGTTGTACTTGGATTCTCTTATTAAAAATTACAGCAAATACACATTCATTACGTACACTTACACTAAGTACTGTAATTAATACAAAAGTTGTTTCCAAAATTGCATTACATTAACACGAGAGGTGTTTTATGTAGCTAAATAAGGTAACCAAACAGAGCGACCCCCCCCTCACACAAACATCATTCTAAACATACCGTACTTATAAAAAAGTCCGAATTATATTATTTATTTGCTGATTTTGGTGCTTGCTAGTGTGCCTAAGATGGTGTCCAGTGTGTCAAAAAAGTAGCATTGGTTGCAATTGAGTTCCACCACTCACCCCGAAGTTGGACGCAGCAAAGCGGTCTGAGGCAGAGACGTTGTTCGTAGCCTGGGTGGTGTGAGCGTAGTAGGCATTGATGTTGGCCAGCAGGGTGCTCATCACCGCGGGCACACCCGGGCACATATACTTAGATGACAGACAGGCAAAGTGACTGCAAAAAAAGGGCAAACATATCTGCCTTTTGGAAACACTTTGATATAAATTCATTATCATTTCTATGTACGGTTATAGACGCGAACATACGTCATGGCTTGGTAGATGGACTCCACTCCGTAACGCATTGCAAACTCATCCACTATTTCCTGAGGCGTTTCCTCGTAGTACACTTTCCATGCATCATCTCCTTTGGCATCGGGGATCTTCACCACACCCGTGTTCTGGATGTCAGTCACAAAGTGGAAGAGGTTCTGCAGGAAAGAAAATAAAATAGATTGAGAGAAGAGTCGAGGAAAAGGTCAAATGCACATGTATTAGTTTGAAATGTTTCATTTATATTATATAGCGTGCCTTTTTTAAAATTAATAACTGCACAGAGTGATCCTTTTTCAGTAATGTACTGAACTTGTATGAAAGTGGACTGAACTTGAATACACATCAAAACACTCACACGAACGGACGGAACGTTTGGTGTCAAATCAGCTCAAGCAGAAATGGTCTAGTGTGAGTAAACCCAAAGTCAATCTTTCCCCAACTTGAGTGGGCCATCAAGTGGAGTTAAACATTACAATTTACAAAGACAATATTTAATCTATTGGCGAAAACACGTATACATGTACAGTATTTGTATTTTCAAAACACTTTCTTTGATAATTCCAAAAGGTAATCAATGGTTGTAATAATTGCTTTGTCAGATGCATTGTATAACAGTGCCTTTAGTTTGCCAGGCAACATAAATAAGCAAACTCCACGGGGAGGCAAAACACAACGCAGCGTCTTGACTGTAAGGTCATAAAGAAATAGGCTGCACTAAAAAAAAAAAGTTGGAGCATGAGAGCCATTGCAGTTTTTTTTCAGCTGTCTAAGCATTTTACGCAGAACCCAGCAAAGTGGGATATTGCCACAAACTGTGTGCACTTACAGTTATCAGTCAGGGGCTAAATTTCCATCTTACGTAACATAAAAAAAAAGAACTGCGAGTATGACCTAAGACACAACAAGTAATAATGTTTGACATATGGAGGCCTTGTCCCGTTTTAAATCAAATTTCAGGTCCTATAGAAATAGACAAAAACTTACTTCATGCAAACAAGTGTATTGAACGTGATAGGGGGCGACCGTCTCTTCGCCCTTAATCTCCACATTGATGTGCATGCGGATTGCCCCTGAAACGGCTGATTTGTCTGTACGCTTGTCTGAGGAGAGCACAGAGACAAACAGAACCGCATTAAAAATAAGTCAGCTTAGACTACCGAAGGACATCACGAAGCTGTAAAACTAACCCAGGTTGTACCATACGTCCATCTCTCCACTCAGAGTGCGGACCTCGATGATGGTTTGCCCGAGGAAGTCGTCGGACTCCCGCTTGAACTTCTGCTTCACGCGGGACTTGATGTCATCGTCCTCATCCCACACTCGCACCTTGATGCGATCCGAGGAGTTGTGGCATTCACTACAGAGACACCACAGGAGTAACACTAAACATACAGTAAAGTATCCGGAAAACAGGCCCAACTTTTTCCACATTTTGTTGAAATACAGCCTTTTTCCAAACTGGATTAAAAATTATTTTCTTCTTCAAAATTATACACACAAAGTATAACAAACACTCACAAATTGAAGGTCTCCTCCCAGACAGGATTGAGGTTGCCGTAGATGGTTTTGGTCCTCTTTTTGGTCTTTCCCACCTGGACGGTGACGTAGGGATCACTGGAGCCGGTTTTATCCTTGGCTTGTAAACCTTGCGCACATAACACTGGGAAAAGGGAATTTAAAAAAAAACACAGGCCAAGTCAGTGTATTTTGTGAGTGCAATGACCAATCTCGAGTCTAACTCACCCGTGATGCTGATCTTGGCCGACCATTTGGAGGTGCCGTCGAGCACGCTCTGTTTGATCTGCTTCATCTGGGTGCCGTGCGTGGCCTTGGGGACGGAGAAGACCTCTTGAATGAGTTCGAAGATCTCCGGTTTGTTCCTCTCACGGATCTTCATGCGATCTTTGAGGACCATGATGATGTTCTGAGTGCGGTCCTCTGCGCCATGTTTGGAGCTCTTCTCCGCCGCTCCTGGATGACGGTAAAAATAATTAAATATTTAGCGAAAGGTGGCTGTCAACCTACTTAATCTAATGAAATTCAAATACAAGAAAGCTAAGTGGGTCAAAAATTCTGCCTTTGCAAAGATAACTCGAACTCACATAAATATAATACATATGAAATAACAGAAACACCTCATTCACTGTGTCACTCAAAGGTGAGCTATATCAATCCATTATCAAATTTTTGATACAGCTTTTGCAAAAGATTTTATTCGGCTGCAACAGTAGGTATACCTAATGTTATGACCAGTAAGTGCACGTCGCCATTACACTGTAAGAGTAAAAGTGAGCCAAAAGCGTAAACATAGGGATTGAAAGCATATTTCTGATGAGGAGCAGTGGATGCCAACAAAAGATGAATCGCTTTTAATATCCTCTCAAGCAAGAAAAACAATGGCATTTAAAAAGTCAATGTGATGAAATGGGTTAGAACAGACATTATGGCAGCATAATTCATAGGGGACTTTGTTGGTAGTTGTGAATATTTAACAATGGTGCCTGCGATGTATCGTCTCTTACTTTGCAGACAATCGGCGTTGAGCAGATCCTGGCACTTCTCGTGACATTTGACGCCACACTCAGTGCAGCGCATGCCCTGGCGTGCGATACCCCAAAGCAGCCCCTCGCACTCGTAGCAGTAAGTGGGCGTGGTGGCGGTCCACACCTCGAAATTGTGCGGCGTGGTGCAGGAGATGGGATAGATGAGGGCCTGCAGGGTTTTCTTGTAGACATGACTTTTCTACAATAATATAGGAGACAAATGGTCATGGCAGATTTAAGACAAGTATTTTTACCGGTTGTGAATGTCACCAAGAAGTTGGCAATAACAGTAGTGAAATGTACACTGGCTACGTTTAGCCTCAAGATATAAAATGATGTATATCGCTTTTTCCATATTTCCTACAAGCAAAATTGCTTTGAAGTACAAACAAGAGGTTATTCTGTGTTTCCATTTAAATGATAGACTGACCAGCTCTTCATTATGCAAGGTGCTGGATGTCAGGGCTGAGGTGATGCCTGCCTTCCTGGAGTTCTGGACCAGTGACTGATTGACAGGAGAGAAAGTAGACAGGTAACCAAACTGTGATTATTGATCTCGTACTGCATTTAATTTATGAGAAAAACAGTTTTGTTACTCACCATAGCCTGTGAGATTTATATGATGGTGGGGACAAAAGAGGACAATAAGGACACAATTTTAAAAAATGAATACATTAATAAATTCCTGAACAAGATAGATGAACGATGATACGACAGGATTGACTTCATGGTTACCTATAAACTTTATGTCACTTATGTGGCGTGTACCTACAGTAGGCAACATTCCTTTTGTTTCTGGCTGTGGTTGCTATGTTTGTGACTCTTAGTATTAGGTAGTGTGATGGTTATCTGTGCATCCAACATCACAGCAGCTCTGCTTGGTTTTTGGCTTGACATGACAGTCAGTTCTGCTTTCCTTGCAAAAAAAAAATTAAAGTGGTGGACGTTCACACAGGGAGCTGCCAAGTCACACCCACACTTGATGGGCAGGCAGGCACTCTGTAACCCCAAATATGTGTAAACAAGCAATTCAAAAGTCAGTTTACATGTCCACTTTTACGTGGTGCCTCAGTCAAGGAGGGAATGGAAAGGGCAGAAAGCCAAGACGCCACACTGCAGATGGAATACGATAACGAAAAGCACAGCCTGTCTGCTGAAGCTGAGTAATATATGGACAGTGGAGAGTTTAAAGTGATTAAACCTACCAGATCTCTGACCAGAGGCATCGCTTTCCTCTTCCTGAGGTCTGGCATGCTGTCGATACTGTAAAGAGCACCGCCCATCCTGAAGAGAAAGCACGCGCATACATCATGGATGAGAACTTACTCAGCTATAGATGTGATGCGTCATGGTAGCCAATACTTACCCCGCTGATAACAGCAAAGAGGCAATGCCGACACTCTCGCCTCGGGCCTGTGGAGAACGCAAAAAGATGAACGTGGGGGAAAAAACAGGTGATGTAGGACCTCGCCAGGTGCCATTAGAGCAATTGCTAAAATAATAACATTATCATGGCGTGGCATAATTGGTATTTTCATATTGCAAAAAGCCTGGATCCACCTAAAATACTGAATCAACTTTGGCAGCTTACAAAACTAAACTCACTCCAGTGCTTAGAGTTGATACTGTTGGTGTTGATATCATTCTCAACTGCTTTTGTACAAAAGTGAATGTGAACAGCAGCAATAGTCATTAGCATTGTCCTGTGTATAGCAAATAAAAATGTATCAAAAAGTATGATAGTATCGCTGCTGTTTACGCCAACCTTTGTATAGTACTCATAGCATAATATTCTCTATTGTCTGTATCGTGTTATAGAATCTATGATGATGTGTATTTTTGATTTATACAATGCTGCCCCTCATCATCTTTCATTATATTGGTGTTTCAACATATCAATGAAGTGTTCAAGTCAAATTAAAAATAAATTATGCGGATTAACACACAACACCCACCTGAGAGTCTGCTCCAGCCAGGGGGAGGAATCAGAATGGACTACATGCAAATCGCTATGAGTGTGGCAAACCACTGAAAAGAAAACAATGAAATGGCAAAACAAGCACGGGGTAAACAGAAACTACTGAATAAAACACAAGACAATATAATCCAAAGAAACATTGCAACGTTCCACAAAAGCTGGTAAAACAAACAACAAAAAAACCCATGCAGGAACAGATGCACCAACGAATTTACGAGTGTAACAATTCATGTATTGCAAACACAAACAGACAGTCAATGTGTACCTCTTGTAACTGCAGTCGTACTCTGCTGAACAATCGGAGCCAGTTGGCTTTGGCTCTTGCAGGACCGGGTTCCATGAGTTCCCTCTTTGGGAAGCTGGTGATGTGCAAGAAGATGCAATTAACTACGGATGTGCAATATCCCTTTGTGTAAATTCATCAATACCAATAAAACAGCTGCCAAAACCAATATATGAAGCCAGCGCCTTTCGATTACACAATTAATCCATATTAAAGCATAGCAACCGCATCAATGTGAGAAAAAAAAGGTGAGTTTTGTACCGTCCACTTTTATTTTTGTTTTATGATGTAATGGTTAACTTCTTAATCTCTGCTCTTCACACTTGCATGTTACCAAAAAAAAAACATCACCATGTTTGATAATAGAGTTTATGGTAGCTTGCGACAGTTTGAAGTTATAATAAACAAATTCCCTATGAGAATTATTATTATTTTTTTAATATTAGAACAACTTCAACTGGCATCACAAAATGTGTTCAGCTTTGGAGGTTTACTCATATTGAACTATACCACCTCGTCTGCATAGAGAGAACTTGCCTGGGTACAGAAGGCTCCTCTGTTTTCTCCTCAGGGGGTGGGGAGATGCTCTCCCCAGCCGGAAGTAGTTCCGGTGGCGGGAGCTCCTCTAGAGGCACCTCGGACTTTGGCTCAGGTTCCTGGAACTTGGCATCAGATCCCGGAATCTGTGATGTAGTGGTGGTGGTGGTGGGTGTGCTGTTGATGGGAGTGGCAGTGGTGGTAAATAAGTCTTGCTGGGTGGCTGCAGAGGGAAGGTTGGCGGAGTCAGATGTGAAAGGGGGCAAAATGTCATCCTGTTTGAGAGGAGGGAGGACCGGGGTGGTACTTAAGGGTTGCAGCTGATCGGGAGGCTGCTGCTGATGTAAAGAGGTTTGCTTTTCCAGTGGAGGTCTGCTGGTGGACACGCTATCAGATGGGGGAGCGAGAGTGGCAACAGTGCTTGTAGGGATGTGAGGGGGCTCCTGCTCCTCACTAAGAGCGCCATCCATTGGATACATATCTTCGTCTTCCTCGTACGGCATCTCCTCCTCTTCCTCATAGTTGTACGCTCCTTCCTCCTCGTACATCTCGCCCTCCTCATCGCCATAGAGCGCTCTGTCTTCACCGCCGTCTTTGACATAGCTCCCCTCGTCACTGTAGACGCCCTGCTGGTCATCCCCATCCCAGCCCGGGAAGTCCTCCTTGCCGTAACTAATAGACGAGTGGCAGGAGTGGTACGAGTCGTTTTCATCGTAGAACTCTGAGCCGCGCAAGCTCTGGCCATCTTCAGGAATGAACTCCTCACTGAGCTGGGAACTGCCTGGGCTCAGCTCGCCTGACGAAGCATAGCGGCTGTCTGTTGGGCTGAGGGAGAAAAGTGGGAAAACACAAAGTAGCTGTGATATCAACGCATCCATTGAAGAGCAGAAGCAGCATCCAGGACTAGCAGGGCTTGACGTGTTGGTTCGTGGGACATTTAAGGGAGTCGTGTTGAGGTTGAGACTAGAGGGAGACGGCTAGCTACTTGTGGGACAGGAGTGACTTCAAACCAAGCAGCAAGCTTGAGAGTGGATGTTGGAGGTGGGAGTTGTTAAGACTTGTGATGCATCTACGGCCTTGTTCATATTGCAGGGTAATCCTATTTCTTAACCAAAATCCAATCCTGCTGCTGCACTAATGTCATTTGTAAGTGATCAAAATGGAGTCATTGCATCCACAGTGCTCTCAACTCAATTCAACTGTATTTATAGAGCACTTTCAAACAGCCATCGCTGCATACAAAGTGCTGTATATGGAGCAACTAACATATATACAATAAAGCTATAAATCTGGACTGAACTATCATAGAACTAGCATAGGTGGCAGTGCCATGTAGCCACATGTCTACTATGCAAATTAATACAGTGTAGCTCAACCTCTGGCTAGAAAACATCTCTCATTCGTAGGTGGAGTTTTTTTTTCTTTGGTATTTTCATAAAGAAATGGGTGTTTGTGGCGGCGTGGAAGTGAAAACAGAAGACTTGATTCCCGGCCAATCCAAGCTCCTCCCCTCATTTACATGGTCGAAGCATAACAGACTCACTGGGGTCTATGAAGGCGATTGTTGCCCGCAAATTACGTTTATAAATTACTGCGAGAGGATCTCCACTTGCTGGCCTCTGCAAAGTGGGCACTTGGAGTCTGCCTTCCACCCCTAATCGTGCATCTATATGTGAGAACCCCGTGTTAGACCACCTCCGCCGAAATGCCCAACGAGGCGCAGCACGGTCCTCCAATTTCCCAAGGACAGTAAACCAGAATGCCCCAGCAGAAAAAAATATATTTTTACACTGAGTGCATGTTCCCCTCTTTCCGAAAATAGGGACCATCATGTTTAATATATCCTTTGGCAGTACGTAAAACGGAATCAAGCGAGCAAAGCAGTGCAGAATTAAAAAAAACAAAAAAAAAAACAGAACTAGGCAAAACCAACTTCCAGCTGAGTGGACGCAGTAGAAAACATAAAACAGCTCCATTGGGCAAAGAGCCTAACTTTGTCGTCATGATACTGTTTTCCAACCAACTACAGTAATAATGAAAGGAAAAAGGGATTCAAAATATTTTTTTTCCCTCAGTCTTTGTGGCATTGGTCAAGGACCGTTGGTGGGTTGAGTTTGCTCCATCACCTGTTTTCTTAGCGGGGTTATTATAATGAAACACAGGATTTGCATTGTATTTGCAATTTAATCCAGAGGACACACACGATACCGGTTAAAAACCCTACACTCTCAAATTTTTCAGGCATTGAGCCGAGATGGCAAGTCTCAAGTCTTCGAGAGGTCTGACACAAACACGTGCTTTGATGCATGGACGCACACGAGTGCCTTATTTTATCGCCTGTATTGATTCTTGTAATGTTGGTTCAATGTACTTTGGAGGTTGCACTGAAGAGGGGGGTAGTGCTCGGGTTTTTTGTGTGAGCGTGCATGAATGGACAAATCAACATGGACCTGTGCTCCCTTTTTTAAAAGTTGCACAATCGCTCACTCGTGGCAAATGCTTAACGTGTGACTGACTGAATCAATTGCATGGAAAATAGGGTTATTTGTGTTTAATAAACACAAGGTATTAGGTTAATCCGACTATGGATTGGCATAATAATTGATCATTTGGAATTCGAACAATGGGGTAGAACTGATTGTGCGAACCATTGATGATAAAATTGTCCATTTCTTCTGCAAGTTATGGGTTTCTTATAATATTGATGAGGTAATTTTAAGTGCCATCCATGCCATACTGACAGGTTTGACGCCCAGTCAGCCTTTATTGACTTAAATTCTAATAGTACAATTTTGAATTCTTTAACAGTGTCGTTATTCTAAACACGATTTAGTAAAATTAGCAGCCCACCCAGGTACTACACTGCACCACATTATGGGGAATAGCCAAGTGATTTGAAGATACAGTAGATGCAGGACCAGCATTATTCATGATTTTTTTTCTTGTATAACATATACAGAGAGATAGGGTAAAAGAGCGCATGCATGCAAGCACAGTGAGCGAGGAGGACGGGACAAGTCCACCACTGACGACACAGCGAGACTGAGTCACAGGCTGGAGCAGGAGGAAGAGAAGGAGCTCAGAGGAGGTACAGAGACCCACCTATCGGACAGCGAATGCCTACTGTCTAGAGAATACTGACGACTGGTGCGCCGGCTCGAGCCTGAGCCTGAGTCGATATCGCTGCGCCCGTTGGTGGCCAAATCTAAACTATCGTAGGGTCTGGTAAGAGCAGGGAAAGGGGAGGGGGGAGAGGTAGGAGAGGAGCATCAGTAGAGCTCAGCTTTGGCAAGGAAACCACATCGGATTCATGAAAAAGGCTCCTCACACACACGCACGCACGCACGCACGCACGCACGCACGCACGCACGCACGCACGCACGCACGCACGCACACACGCACACACGCACACACGCACACACGCACACACGCACACACACACACGTTCATACGCAACCTGTATACAAGAGCAGTGCGCCGCGCCCCAGCGTACTTGTATACAGTGAAGCCAGGCTTATTCTCTGAGGGAGGAAGAGCACAGTGGGGAAAGCATGTACAATAAAGTGGAACAAAACATGGCCGCCAGACCCAAGTTGTTTTGGGGGTGTAATCTGAGACTTCAAAGTGACGTATTCATAAAGGAATATTGTGTTGGGGTTTTGTCTTTTTTGTTGTGATTTTAGACATTAACAGCATGGCACGTTCGTCCTGTTTTCCAACAAAACAAACAAATTAATTGGACATTATATTAGGTACACAAAGACAGCCTACTGTTGCTGTATGAAATAGTCTGGTTCGAGATGGAGAGCGAGATTCATTTAATATGTTTGAAATGTTTTTGTAGTTTGCACTGTATCAAATGTAATGGAGCAAAATTAGGCAACCAATTTACAGTGGTGTGGTGAGAGGCGGGTTTAATTCATTAAACTAGCACAGGGGTGCCCAACCAGTCGATCAAGGTCGACCGGTACTCCGTGGACTGGTCTCATGACAATGGCGAGGGGTGTAAAGATATGTGTGTGTTAATATTATATATTTTTGTGTTAGTGTACACTGCACCCTAAGCAGCTTTACTTTCACAAAAAAAGTATTAAAAAACTTTAAAGGGCAAGTCATCTTTAACCTATGGTGGTGCATGACCTGCATCAATGGAATTTGTGAGCGGTGAGCAGCCTGCAATTACATCTTGTGATCAGAGCTGTAGCGATATTTTTTTAATTCTCATTCAAAGTTTGTTTCATCTGCAATTCACCAATGACACTGGCAAAGAATGGGAATCTGGAACGCCAGGAGTAGCATTTTAAAACACTACACATGAGCTACGACAGTGATGTTCATGCACTTAATATGCTGTAAAGGTGTCAGGTCTCTACTACTTATTAAAACTTATAAATTATTGTATCTACTTTATTTTTCTGTTTTGTTCATTTTAGATATGCATCAATGCGTGCGTGTGTGCATATGCTAGCACTTGCGGTACCGGGTCGATTGCGGGAGGTTGGCTGCTTGAAAAGTAGACCTTTGGTCAAAAAAGTTTGGGCACCACTGCATGAGCACATTCGTAACTTAACACAGTCGTATCTAAAATCATCTATCCCCATACAGTCTGCTTGCATTGGGGCCACTGAGGCACAAGTTCCAGCAGATGGAGCTGTGATGGGAAAACAAAACACTGCAGGACTGCAGCGAAAGAGTTTCGCCTGCAGTTTTCAATCAAATGAATGTGCACGACATTGAGGATTGTTTGGCCTTGGCGGTGGTCTGTGCTCCATTGAGTGGTATTGTAGAATAGACAATAATGGAATGTCTCCATGGTCTGTGCAAGAAGTACATGGAAATTAAAAGTGCTTCATCTTGTATGGTGCATTTACAAATACAATCGTGGCTATAGACCTTGCATTAGATCTCATTAGACTGTGTGGGTGTATCTAATGAGTAGATTCTCTTTGTGAATTAGATTTGCCGATAATCTCCATGGCAACCTGCACGGAAGTCACTCGGTTTAATTCGAGCAAACGGCGGCGATGATGACAGTGATGCGCTACCTCATGTCCCCGCGGTCATAGTCCATGTCGGGGATGTCGTCATCATACGGGTGTCTGTAGTGCTGTTGCCTTATGGGATACTGGTGCATGGAGGCATTGGGCTGAGATGTGGTGTAAAAGGGAGGCGGGATGCTGTTACTCGTCTCGCTGCGGTAGTCGCTGTCCCTGTCGTCCACGGCACTGTCCGGGTCGTCATCTGTTCACACAAACACAACGTATAGAGATTTGCGGACAGGGAAAAACCGCAAACGTCTTTTGAGCAGTTGGAGAGGAGCAAAGGGCTACTGGGGAAATTGCACAATGAGATCATTATTTCCAACCCAGACGGGGACAGTCAATACAGATTTATGAGCACAGATGCATCAAAGACTTACTTTGCTGATCTCCCCAGAGACTCCAATTACCTGCAAAAGAGATACATGGATGCAAAAAGCACATCAGGATCAGAAACAAAGTACATCAGCAGTCCAGAAATATAAATTATAGGAAGGCTATTGCAGAGGGTTGAAGACTCTTGGGCCTGCCCCCAACTTAAGCTTTTCAGGGACAGTGGTTACAGTGGACGGCTTATCATGTTATCAGGTTACAGGGTTCATGAAAGGGTTCAGAAATAGTTTCAAGTTGATTTTATGCTCCATGTTTTTGCCATCTTCCTTTTCATGACAGTGTGACAACTGTGTGATAAAGACATCTACACATGGGACTACACACTTCATTGTCAATTCACACCGGGCAGTCACACTATGTCTTCTCTCAGTTTATCATCCTCCTCCCTTAAGCCTTATTACCATTTCCTACCCAATTCCAACCTCTTGTCTAGTTGCTAAATGAGCCTGGGAGGAGGGAGTGCAGCGGCATAAAAACGAGACATCATGACTTCCACAAGAGGCGTTTGATGCAGAGGAAGTGGATGGTAGATTTACACTTACAGCACTGTGTGGACGGTGCCTGGAGAGGCCTCTCTTGCTCCTCTTGATAGGCATACTTAGAATGTAAATCCAAAAACAAAAAAAAGCAATAGATAGATAATAGTTATACTCAAAACTTAACAAATACTTATTATGTGCATGAATGTTATAAGAATTTTGGGGTTTCAATTATTTATTTGACATGTTATTGCAGGGTGGAATGATAGATTTTCTGTAATGTACACAGGGGTTCACGATAACACTCAAATGCTAACATATATACATAGTATTTGAAAATGAAAACACCTGTAGAGATGTATAAAAATAAAGGATCGCATTGCTAAATCACTCTTGATAATAATTGTGAGAAATCATGACCATGTTAATTATCAATAACATAATTTAAGGTAATCTGAGCAAATGTGTTGCTTCAGAAGTGTCTATCAAACTGGTGGCATTTTCTTTCAGTCCCCAAAGAGGAGATCTCCGTTTCAAAAATATATGGCGATCTGATCTGACTGGACCCTGAGTAAATGCCATGACATACCTGGTGCGTCATTAGTGTTCTCGCTTTTAATCATTTTGCAGAAGAATGGTTTAAGAACTAATCAGCAATGAAACCACATTTAGTTTTGCGATCCAATGAGATTTTTTAAAAACATTGAGCAGCAGCTTTTATGCAGATGTTTTCTCTTCAGAGATTCACCCTTATAAGAAATGGACAGACAGAGAAAAATAGATACAGTGCAGACACACAGTGAAGTTCTTACATCTTGGTCTCTCATGGCATTGAGCTGTTCAAGCTTCTTGGCCCAGTATCGTGCCTCATCTTCTGGAATGTCTGCAGTGAATGTAACATTGGCAAGGGTACTCTTGATTTGATCTTAATAATAAATGATTCTCAAACAATTTCTAATGAAGACCTAAATTGACAACATCGAGTCAAACCTAGTGGCAGTTCGAATCGCGTGTCCAGCAGCAACCTGTGAAAGGTTGGATCTTTGGTGCCACAGATTTCATTCTCGGCCATGATCACGTTGGAGTCAAGAGTTAACCACTGACCCGGACCCTCCTGGAAATTAAAGACGAGCAATGCAAAACACAAATTATCAATCAGTGGAGATAATGTTGTGTCAATTTGTCCTGCGTAATATTATGTGAGGATGTACAGTACATTATTATATTCCACATACCTCATTGGATTGCCGGATGCTACTCAGTGGGATCCATAAGGTACCCACCATGGTGTCCCAGATCAGGCCTTTATTCCACACCTCCACTGTTAGGCCGAGGTCCAGCCGATTTATCTCGCTATGAATCAGGGACAGGAGGTTGGAGAAGGGTTCAAAAGGACAGATAATAAAATCAATGAAAAAAATAATAACAATACATTTTAGATTTGAGATGTATGTATGTATGCCCCTTGTGGTTCTGAGTTTCTTTTTTAATTTGTCACACAATTCAGCCTAAGTGCCTGCTCTTTAACTCTGATGATGGATAAACACTGATTGAATCTGCTGACGGAGATCATGCGTTGGAAAAAGACATGCTGCTTGTCAAGTAGCCTGCCAGCGTATATACAGTCTACAAAAGTGCAAGCAGTTTCTTTATGACTAACTACAGTGAATTATGTGGCTCGCTTCCATCTTACAGACAGCAAAGACAAAATTGTTAATACAAATATGCCTCATGTGGTGAGTAATGTACTGTACAGGCAGTGGTGGTCCTAGCTCAAAGACATGGCAAAACACAGGTGTCAAAGTCAACGTGCCAAAATAATACAACCAGGTAAGCAGATATTTGGAATATGCCCACCCCCACCAAAAAAACCAACAACAAAAAAACGAAACAAAACAAAAAAAAAACACATCTCCCTTAATATCTCTCATCAACAAGCAGGCAAGCCTCTCTAGGCTCAGGCACACAGTCTTAACTGATTCAAATCCTAATAATAGCCGCAGCCTTGATATGAAAATTCATCTCCGTTTCCTTGGAAGCCGAGAATATAATCTAGCAAATGGCAGCATGTTGTGCCGCCTCATAAAAGGAGGAAAAATGATGAAAGGAAATGAGCGGGAGATGGTGAGGCAAGGACACAGTCAGGTATTTACAGAGAAAGAGCTCATTAGCTGTGCTGTAATTTTCATTTACTCAAACTCCTCAGATGTGCCAACTGTTTGGGGATTTGGAATTTTCTAAATCCATACCCCGCTTTTTATATTTATGGGAGTTACAGCACACAAGGACAAGACAACGAGGAGAAGCATTCAATGAAAACGGGGGAGGCCAGAAGAGGAGTTAGGTGCTCTCTCATATGTGCTTCCAGTTAAGCGGTGAGCAGCAGACCCTTAAGGGAGGACAGACTGACTCCAAAATAAAGTGCCTTTCAAAAATGCAGCAGAGATTGCATTTTAGAATATTAAAATGTTGCCTGAAACATTGCCTGTACAGTTAATAAAGGTTTGAGCTACTGAATTAAATGATTACAGGGCCGCCGCACACTGCGTGATGGTTTCGAATTCGACTGGGATCCGACCATCAACACTTGGCCACTCTACACCACACGTTGGGCGATTTAGCATAAGGAACGACCCACACAAACAATTAAAAAAAAAAATTATAAATACATAACTGACTTTCATCATGCTATCCGGAGTCACTGTAGCGCAGTGCTAAGCAGACATTGTTGGCTATAACTACAAAGCGATCCTTCAGTTATCATGTCATGCTCATAACTTGGAGTTTTTTCCACAGCTCTTTTCGCCATGTTGATGAGTCACGACTGGCTAAATCACAAAAGGAGCAACTGCCCAGCAAGACAAAACGCCTCACACCCACTCGTCTCATTCTTCCAGTCATTACTCAAAAGCTTCTGAACACGCAGGAGCAGCTGAGCACAAAGAAACGACAACAGTTGCCCTCAGACTGATGCTATATTGCGGAACCTCTCGTTGTGAGATTGAAAGGATTGAAAGTTTTTGGGGGCGGGGAGAGGAGTCCATTTGGAGGCTTTATTTCAAAGAATTCCCCGGCACTTGTATTGCATCTCATCAGATTGTGCTGGTAACCCTAATAAAGAGTCCATTGAGTGTAGAAAACTACAGGTAAGATGATTTTTAAAAAGCAGGGGAAGCCAAAGGGGGCAAATGACAAATAAGTTAAAATGCCACAGCTGAGCCTGCCCACTGAGGCCTGCAGGGTGACATTTGTGTTAATGTGATCTATAGCACCCTCACTTAATCTTGTTAACAGTTGCCTATATCTGCCATCTGGTGTTAAAGCTCTCTATATTTTACAACTTCCATATCTAACACCATAGAAAACGCGGAAGTGTATGAACTGAAAAGCCACTGAATAAAATGCTGACACCTGTGTGATTGATCCCTATATGAAACCAGCCAAAACCCCCCCAAAATAAATTGCTCCATGTCCCCACATGACACAAACATGTGGCTCAGTAAACCGTATGCAGGTGGCAAGAGTATGTTCCGCAAGAAGAGAGGATAAACTGCAATAACGATCAAGCTTTTCAAAAAAGAGAGCGTGACTCACAACATGAAGTCCTGCTCCCAGCACGGCTGACTGCCGCGCACGGCGATGGTGGTGCTCTTGACATTCTGCACCTTTAGGGTCACGTAAGTGTTGAATTTTTCTGGAGGATGTGCAACAATGTTACAGATAAATATCCTAAATTCATACAATTGTGGCAAACCAGCTGAAGTACTGTGAGGAAAAATCTTACCTTGGGGTCCATCGAGCTTGGCTTTTTTCACTGCAAAGACACAAAAACAAACAAAATCAAAGTGTGAAATGTGCAAATACAAATATATATATATATATATATATATATATATATATATATATATATATATATATTCCTCCTAACCATTTTTATGGTTAAAACACTCAAGCCGTTTTGATTCCCTAAAAAGCTGTTCAAGCCTGTTGTGTGACAAAATATTGTTTTCACTGTTGTTGATGAACAGTGAAAATTTGATGAAAAAATAGGACAAAAAAATATAAAAGGAAATTCAGAAACGATAAAAAATGAGTGAGCAATCATGATTATTTTTAGTTAATTTGAGTTAATTATGACAGTTGAGTTTTTAATTAGATTAAAATTTTTAATCGTTTGACAGCCTTCTAACCATTTTTATGGTTATATAAATGAATTACACAAAAATGTAGAAGGTTTGAAAAAAAATGCCGACTGTTAAGTTTTTTTTCGAGGTAGAAATTCTCCGTCGGTCGGGTTACCGGAAACACACTACTTTTTTTCCTATGCCTAACATGCCACAAATAATAATAATAATACATTTAATTTATAAGCGCCTTTCAAAACACTCAAGGGCGCTTTACAATCAAAACAAGAACAATAAAACCACAGACAAAATTATAAATAATAAAAGGAAAGATGAATTTAGGGCGTTCACATCGGTGCAAACTCTCGCGATATTCACATTGAGCGTGCGCGTGGTTTGCCCTGTCGTCTGTCAACAACCTTGAATCGTGGCGGCGGCCACGATCTCCGACAACAGTTTAAACCGCGTTTTGTGTGTCGCAGTCGCATGCTCGCACCATAATCTTAAGAAAATAGCATCCAATCGAAAAGATTCAGCGAACTATTTGACGAACACAACGGGCCGTCTAGGACGCGGGACGCAGAGGTAACGAGACACCCAGCCAGGGGGTACCCAACTCTCTCGCCGCCTGTGGCGGCGAGCGGGGGTTTCAATAATAGTAAAAATGTCTCCTTGTTTTATGTTTTATGGGTATTTTGTTTACATTTTTGATGGGGGGCAAAAAAAAGATTTAAAAAAAAACCCGTTGTCCGATCTACCGACCCTATGCTGAAATTTCATGTTACCGGAAACACACTACTTATTTTTCTACGCCTTAGGCTAGTAAAACTTTAGCTACACCTTTTAGTACAATACGCCAAAGTTTAATACTACGACACACTATCTATTGTTAATGTTACACCGCTCTCAAATTCTGGTAAGGGAAGATGGCCCACATGTGGAACGTGGGTGGGTTGCATCAGGAAGAGCATCCGGCATAGAAACTTCGCCAAACATATCATGCATGTGACAATGTGACGAGCCCTGACAGCGGCAAGTTGCTTCTTCTTCTTCACTGAGCAGCGAAACACCTGCACATCTCTGCAATTCTGCAACGCTGGCTTAAGGCTTGACCCAAGTGCTGGGTGGAAAAACTGAGAGGCAGAACCCTTTGTCGACTTATGAACACACTCCAGAGCATCCTCCACGCAAATAACCTCTGCTAGCATGAGACGCTTTAAAACCACAGTGAAGTCATAGGCCCATTCATTATTCATTCCATCCAATAGCGTCCTGGCGTTTAGAAGTAAGGCATTAATATTCACAGCGCTGACTTTTCATCCCTGCTGCTTGCCTTGTTTCATAGCCTTGATGCTTCTTTGACATTCAAGATGAGGCTTTGTGTTCCATTACGCCGTGTCCAAGCAAACAAGCAGCATTGTCATGATAGGATGCCTGACCTTCAATCTCTGCAATTTCACATGAAATATGTTTTTCTTTTGAACTGGTTACATAAACTGTGGTCAAACTAATACGCTCTCGCCATAACCTTCATCCTGCCAGGCATGATTTACATTTTTTTTTTTAACTTCAACCAATCCATCCATTTTCCACCGAACTTGCAACAGAGCAAATGAACAATGCTAAATGCTAGTCAAGCACCCTGACATTTGCAAGTGTCCAATGTTGATGATGACAGCTGCATCCACTCAGACAGAAAGACAAATGACCAACTCTAGCTTCCTCACGTCTGCGATCTCCATTTTCATCACGGGCTTCTTCTACACTTTCCTCAGGTCTTCAACCCACGCTCTGGTTCGAATTGAAAAGGGTGAACAGGGAGGGTCATTGCTGCTAAATGGTAGCTACAACAACAGAGTACAACCGTAAGATCTAACTACCCAGAATGCATTGCCACATAAACAACAAGGGTGACATATGGGAAAAAAACGTTTTGACAAAATGCTGGAAATTCATTTTGAGACAAAAAAATCATATTGAGCAAACATCATTACAGTCGAGGTTCTTTTTAACGTTTGAGTTTGAAAACAGAAAGATGGCTTTTTTTTTCTTTAAACTTTGGAGGCACAGCATGCACGCTTTCTCTGTCGCCCCTCTTGACTCATTCATCAGAGGGATAACTGATGGGGGCATTATTATCTCAAGGGCCTTCTGGGGTGACACTACTAATTTAAGAGGCCAGTTTGTTGAACTGATGTTGATGCTGCTGTGCTGTCACCGCCTGGGAAAATGACTCACAATGAGCTTTGTCTTGATATATTGAGGCTGGTTGCCAACAGCACATGCCCGACTCTCATCTTAATGCCGCAGCAGATGAGTGAATTGATTTAACTGGACGGTTAGAGAATGTATCCACTGTATTATAATGTTATGGGGTTTTTTTTCTTTGTTCTGTCATGTACTGCATCAACTTGTATGTATTTTTATGTAGAGTATCCATTTACAAGTCAGGTAGACAACTGCATTTTTATAAAAAGTTACCACTGCATTTTGTATGGTGTGATGACTCAGTTGAGGTTGTCCAGATTTTCAGATGTGGAATTTTATGTATACCGTATTTTCCGCACTAAAAGGCGCATCTAAAAGCCTTCCATTTTCTTAAAAGCTCACAGCGCGCCTTAAAATCCGATGCTCCTTGTGTATGGTCATTACGTTAATATTTCGACCCCAAAATGGCTCCTTGCTCGAGGCATGCTGACAATGCAGAGTTCAAACTTAAGGCGATCGGTTACGCAGTTGAACACGGAAATAAAGCAGCGGCAAGAGAGTTCAACGTTAACAAGTCAATGTTATAACTTGCTGTTGGTTAAGTGAACTGTGTCGCTGCAAGTTTGACTGACATCTGATCGTTATTTCTGTTGGTGTTTCCTTGAGCGTAGCTCTATCTAGTGGATGCATTTTAGATTGCGTCTTATAATGCGGTGCGCCCAATGTATGAAAGAATTTACAAAATAGGCCATTCATTGAAGCTCATAATCCAGTGTGCCTTTTAGTGTGGAAAATACGGTATTTATGCGTTTTACCAGGTTGCTTTGTAAAAAGTACAGAGATCCACTGGGAGCTTAAGTTGTAAATAAAAACACATATTCATAATATTGTTGAAACTGTACTCATTTTTGTCAAGAAATTCCAGATTTCTTGTATTATTTGAAATAATATTTGCAATTAGATAATCTATAAATGTGAATATTTTTCAAATGTACTTGTATGAACCTGAAAAACAAGTGGATTGCATAATTTATAGCTTCTTCGTCCACAAATATACGGGTCTGGCTCAGTTGCAGATATAATAATGAACGTGGCCCCTGAACTAAAATGACACTCCAGCCTCTAAATTGTCCACAGGTGTGAATGTGAGCGAGTAGTTGCTTCCATATGTCAGCCTTGTGATTGACAGGTAATCAATTCAGGGTGAGATGGGCACCGGCCCCCATGCGGTGCTGCAAGATGACACGGCAAGGATGAAAAGCAAAGCCTTTTCAAGAAACGCCAGCCGCCATCATGCTGTTTTGCAACTAATTACAGCGACTAATTACAGTGACATTTCGTGGGAATTTCTACTAAATTCTGATGAGGACAAGTTCATTTGCCGCCGAGGCGGTCACACGCCCTTGGCGGGCGTAGTGTATATTCCCTGGAAGCTCCTTGCTTGCGTGCCTTCCCTTGAAACAGCCGCTAAATGGCAGATGCATCTCGGGCTGCACCATTGTCAACACTCCTCCTCAAATGCTGCTTCCTCCCAAGGAGCCAGTCCTTCCTTCACCCTCCTCCTCACCCTCTCCTATGAGCTCCCGCTGCCATGTGGTGAGCGCGCACGTGTGCACCCTTCCTCTGCCTTTCTCTCATGCTCCATTAATCTCTGTGTGTGAGCTGGCACAGCGAGCTGCATCCCCAACTCTAAAAATAACCACTTCAGCGTGACAGGGTTGGGGGGGGGGGGTGCCGGAAAGGCGGATGGAGGGTGGGAGTGGGATTTGGGGGAGGGATGGTGAGAGCGGGGTGGTGGTGGGGGGGGGCACTCGCAGCTTGAAGGCATATAGGACTAAAGCAGCATTACTGGGGAAGCAGAGATAGGGATGAGTGCAAAATTCAGCAGAAATTGCTGATTGCGTTGCAAGATCTCACCCCCCCCCCCCCCCCAAAAAAGAGGATATCCAGGGTAATGAATGCAATCACATGTGGGTCAGCTCAAGCAATGCATATTTCCTGAGATGGTCCACTTAAGATGATACATCCTGTTCTGTAAAATCGACAGTGCAATGGACGTAACGTATTACACTTAATAGCAACGAAAAGCTTCTCACCTTGACTTATTATTGCTGTTATGTAAAACACTTACAAAACTCTCGGCAAAATGTACACGATACAGAGTTTGAGAAGTGCAATGTATATCCACCCCTCGCCCACAGCATTTCTGAAAAATTGAATAATTAGGCCTTCCTTGAACCTCCTAGACTAACTTGACTTCGATGACTACTAAACAATTATATTGGTCATTGCAATCAAATTACATTACGGGGCTATTTTTTTTCCCCTCATAGAAAGTCATTCTAATGTGGATGCTGACTCTTTGATGTCCATGTAGGTTAGTAATAATGTAGCAACATGTAGTCCACAGAAAAATTTGCTTATTCGGCTTTTGTGACAACACAATCCATCCTATCAAAGTCAAGTTGATATGTCACATTTCTGTCTACAATGTTTATAGCGCCTGAAGCCGACCGACATAAAACTCAATTTAGCTTAACCTCGGGCCTACTACAGAGCATCATGATGAGAATCCAGGAGTACAGAGAGACCGAACGGGTTGCCATGCCAACACGAAGGACATAAAGGCACCAGGCTGAATCTCGAACCTGACATCCGTGCAATGCGCAGCTCAGGAGTGGAAAAGATGGAAGAGTTTCATAAAGGTTGAGCTTCTTCATACCTCCTTGGAGGCTTCAGAGAAATGAAGATAATGGTGTGTCAGAGGTGCAAGACATCCAAAACAGGCTGGATAGGGGTCTCGGTGAATGGACTTGGGCACCCTTGGTTTACTAGAATGCCAATTACCATTGTTTGGTTAGTAAACTGTAAACTATCCATCGGTGTAACTATGAGTGTGAACGGTTGCTTGTCTATATGTGTCTTGCGATTGAACGAAAATAAAAATAAGAGTAAAATGAGGTTCGCATAAAGTATGTGTTTAACATTTATTGAGTGATTGATTAGGTGTGATTGTGAGCATGAATGGTTGTTGTTTAAATGTGCCCTGTGATTGGCTGGCAACCAGTTCAGGGTGTACCGCGCCTACTGCCCAAAGACAGCTGGGAAAGGATCCAGCGCGGCGGCAACCCTTGTGAGGATAAGCGGATTTGAAAACGGATGGATGGATGGATGAGTGTTTGTTGTTTCGTCGTGTGGACCTGATGTGGACGGTTTTCAGCGTTTTTTGGCCGCGACATTCGTCAAAGGAGAAGAATCTGTGCTTGGTGGTGGTTGCGCCTTCTCGGCAGCACGCCTGTACTAGCACAGATTTTGATTGGGAGGAATGTCGGCGCCATTGACTGTCGGTGCTGGACAGCCCCGGGGCGCTTGTGTTTTTTGCGCCTGTAATGGGCAGCATTTTTCACGGCCCCGTTTTGTTCAGTGGATATGTCGGCGCTGTTGGACAGTCTGCGTTGGATGTCTGCTGGATGGATGTCTGCTGAAGTTGAGGATGAGGACAGAGGAGTGTCTGCGCAGAACACCGATGCGCATTTGGAACTGAGAGTCACCGCTTGGAATTGGAATGGATTTGCATGGGACAGGAGAAGTGAACCAATCTCTTTTTTCGTCAATGGATGCTACAGCTTCTTGTTGACTTTGAAACTTAGCTTGTAGCCGATGTGTGCACATTTTGAGCATGACGTCTCTGATCCACTGGTGAAAAGACACTTTGATTCTCTCCTCTTTCATCTCAAACTGCTTTAACAACAAAGCGTATGAGGGGAAAAGTGGTTAGGACTGCACGACTGTCTGTGTTTTATGTTATGTGTTGTGTTTATTATTTTACTTTATGTTAACTGTTTTGTTAAGTGCTTTGTTACAGCTTCCGCTGTTGTGAAAGCGCTATATAAATCAGCACGTATTGTATTGTATTGATAAATTTAAAACTACAAAGCAATAAAAAAAATTGATAACACATTTGAGCGTTTTTTTTAAACCTCATCTATTGTACAAATGAGTCGGGCAGTCGTCGTTTTCTAAAAATCAAATGTGGCCCTTGAGAGCCTAAAAGTTTGCTCACTCCTGCTTTTGAATACTCGCAGTGCTGAGGTCTCACCTGGTATCTCGACATCATGTATGAAGACCCTTTGAACTCCGAGTTTTTGTTTGACTTTTGAGCAAGATCTTTCTGTGAAGTGGACCACTTGTGGTTGAAACCAGGACACTCAAACCTTAAAACATTCACTTCCAGTATGTGCCTGGACTGACGCGAGAGTGGGTTACATCTTGTTTTGGAGCATTTGATACCAACTCCATAAATCAATGTTGTTAGCGCTACCACAATTGCAGTAAAATCTATTCCAGTCTTTTTGTTGGAACTGATGTTTCAACACACATGACTAACATGAGAACATTAGAACGCTGTTACAAATGTCTTTAAAAAATGTCTTACCTCCAACACACAGCAAGGACATCTCTCGAAAGGGCTTTTTGGGTCAATTCCCGGCGTCTTGGCTATTTTCCCAGTGACCGTAAAACGCCGCCTTCGAAGCGGCGAGGGAGAGGAGACACGTCCGCCTAGCAGCAGCAGCAGCACCTCCACCACCACCACCGCGGCCCGACGGGTGTCACAATGCAACACATGAGTGGGAAATTCTAATTTCTTCTCTATTAGCCTGACGGTGGGCACAGAGGTCCACCCGTCTTTAATTCAAAAGCTAAAGAAGACGAGGTGTCCCTGCGCTGAAATGGTCTTCTCTTTGCCCGTCTCAGCTCTCAGCCATCTTTGTCGGGCTTTCAGAACCAGCGCTGAGCCCACAGCTCCCTGTCTCCGAAGTGACGTCAGAGCAGCGTGGCGGGAGAAGGACGTCAAATTCTGAGCACCGCCCTCGGATATTTTTTTAGCACGTGACCATTTAGCCTGTTGTCACTGACACGAATCAGGAACGAAGGTGAATTATTTTTATTCAGCTATTTAAATTTTAATACATTGAAAATATTAACAGGTGCTTATTTAAATTGAAACAACGAAGGAATAAGTGTCCATCCATTTTCCGAACCGCTTGATCCTCACTAGGGTCGCGGGGGGGTGCTGGAGCCCATCCCAGCCATCTTCGGGCAGTAGGCGGGGGACACCCTGAATCGGTTGCCAGCCAATCGCAGGGCACACAGAGACGAACAACCATACACGCCCACATTCACACCTAGGGACAATTTAGAGTGTTCAATCAGCCTGCCATGCATGTTTTTGGAACGTGGGAGGAAACCGGAGTGCCCGGAGAAAACCCACGCAGGCCCGGGGAGAACATGCAAACTCCACACAGGGAGGCCGGAGCTGGAATCGAACGCGGCACCTCTGTACTGTGAAGTCGACGTGCTAACCACTGGACTACCGGGCCGCCCGGAATAAGTGTTCAGAGGGTAAAATTTCCAAATTATATATGTATATACTGTATATACAGGTATATACTGTATATACAGGTATATACAGTATATACAGGTATATATATATATATATATATATATATATATATATATATATATATATATATATATATATATATATATATATATATATATATATATATATATATATATATATATATATATATATATATATATATATATATCCATCCATCCATCCATCCATCCATCTTCTACCGCTTATCCGGGGCCGGGTCGCGGGGCAGCAGCTTAAGCAGGGAAGCCCAGACTTCCCTCTCCCCAGCTACTTCTTCCAGCTCTCCCGGGGATCGAGGCGTTCCCAGGCCAGCTGTGTGACATAGTCTTTCCAGCGTGTCCTGGGTCGTCCTCGGTCTCTTCCGTGGGACATGCCCGAACACCTCACTAGGGAGGCGCTCAGGGGCATCCGAATCAGATGCCCCAGCCACCTCATCTGGCTCCTCTCGATGTGGAGGAGAAGCGGCTCTACTTTGAGCCCCTCCCGGATGACCGAGCTTCACCCTTATCTCTGAGGGAGAGCCCGGACACCCTGCGGAGAAAACTCATTTCGCCGCTTGTATCCGGGATCTCGTTCTTTCGGTCACGACCCATAGCTCGTGACCATAGATGAGGGTCGGGACGTAGATCGACCGGTAATTGAGAGCTTCGCCTTTGGCTCAGCTCCTTCTTTACCACGACAGACCGATACAGCGTCCGCACCACAGCAGACGCTGCACCGATCCGCCTGTCGATCTCTCGCTCCCTTCTGCCCTCACTCGTGAACAAGACCCCAAGATACTTAAACTCCTCCACTTGGGGCAAGATCTCCTCCCGACCCGGAGAGGGCACTCCACCCTTTTCCGACTGAGGACCATGGTTTCAGATTTGGAGGTGCTGATCCTCATCCCAACCGCTTCACACTCGGCTGCGAACGCTCCAGTGAGAGCTGGAGAGACCCGCTGAAGGAGCCAGCAGTACCACATCATCTGCAAAAGCAGAGATGCAATACTGAGGCCACCAAAACGGACCCCCTCAACGCCGGCTGCGCTTAGAAATTCTGTCCATAAAAGTTATGAACAGAATCGGCGACAAAGGGCAGCCTTGGCGTAGTCCCACTCTCACTGGAAACGATTCCGACTTACTGCCGCAATGCGAACCAAACTCTGACATCGGTGGTATAGCGACCGAACAGCCCGTATCAAGGGTTCGGTACCCCATACCCAAGCACCCCACAGAACTCCCCGAGGGACACGGTCAAACGCCTTCTCCAAGTCCACAAAACACATGTAGACTGGTTGGGCGAATTCCCACATACCCTCGAGGACCCTGCTAAGGGTGTAGAGCTGGTCCACTGTTCCACGGCCGGGACGAAACCACACTGCTCCTCCTCAATCCGAGGCTCGACTTCCTGACGGACCCTCCTCTCCAGCACCCTGAATAGACCTTACCAGGAGGCTGAGGAGTGTGATCCTCTGTAGTTGGAACACACCCTCCGGTCCCCTTTTAAAAAGAGGGACCACCACCCCGGTCTGCCAATCCAGAGGCACTCTCCCGCTGACCACGCGATGTTGCAGAGGCGTGTCAACCAGGACAGCCCCACAACATCCAGAGCCTTGAGGAACTCCGGGCGGATCTCATCCACCCCTGGGGCCTTGCCACCGATGAGCTTTTAACCACATCGGTGACTTCGACCACAGAGATAGGAGAGCCCACCTCAGAGTCCCCAGACTCTGCTTCCTCCAAGGAAGGCGTGCTGGTGGAGTTGAGGAGGTCTTGAAGTACTCCGCCCACGGCTCACAACGTCCCGAAGTCGAGGTCAACAGCGCCCCATCCCCACTGTACACAGTGTTAGTGGTGCACTGTTTCCTCCTGAGACGCCGGATGGTGGACCAGAATTTCCTCGAAGCCGTCCGGAAGTCGGCTTCCATGGCCTCACCGAACTCCTCCCATGTCCGAGTTTTGCCTCGGCGACCACCGGCCGCATTCCGCTTGGCCAGTCGATACCCGTCAGCTGCCTCTGGGGTCCCACAGGCCATAAAGGCCCGATAGGACTCCTTCTTCAGCTTGACGGCATCCCTTACTGCTGGTGTCCACCAGCGAGTACGGGATTGCCGCCACGACAGGCACCAACTACCTTACGGCCACAACTCAGATTGGCCGCCTCAACAATAGAGGCACGGAACGTGGTCCATTCGGACTCAATGTCCCCGCCTCCCCGAACATGGGAAAAGCTCTGTCGGAGGTGGAGTTGAAACTCCTTCTGACAGGGGATTCCGCCAGACGCTCCCAACAAACCCTCACAATACGTTTGGGTCTGCCAGGACGGACCGGCATCTTCCCCACCATCGAGCCCACTCACCACCAGGTGGTGATCAGTTGACAGCTCCGCCTCTCTTCACCCGAGTGTCCAAAACATGCGGCCGCAAATCCGACGATACAACCACAAAGTCAATCATCGAACTGCGGCCAAGGGTGTCCTGGTGCCAAGTGCACATATGGACACCCTTATGTTGAACAAGGTGTTCGTTATGGACAATCCGTGACGAGCACAGAAGTCCAATAACAAAACACCACTCGAGTTCTGATCGGGGGCCGTTCCTCCCAATCACGCCCTCCAGGTCTCACTGTCGTTGCCCACATGAGCATTGAAGTCCCCAGCAGAACGAGGGAGTCCCCAGCAGGAGTACTCTCTAGCACACCCTCCAAGGACTCCAAAAGGGTGGGTACGCTGAACTGCTGTTGGGTGCGTATGCACAAACAACAGTCAGGACCCGTCCCCCACCCGAAGGCGGAGGGAGGCTACCCTCTCGTCTACCGGTGTGAACCCCAATGTACAGGCACTGAGCCGGGGCAATGAGTATGCCCACACCTGCTCTGCGCCTCACCGTGGGCAACTCCAGAGTGGAATAGAGTCCAACCCTCTCGAGAGAGCTGGTACCAGAACCCAGGCTGTGTGTGGAGGTAAGTCCGACTATATCCAGTCGAAACTTTTCAACCTCACCCACCAGCTCGGGCTCCTTCCCTGTAAGAGAGGTGACATTCCATGTCCCCAGAGCTAGCTTCTGCAGCCGAGGATCGGACCGCCAGGGTCCCGCCTTTGGCTGCCGCCCAACTCACATCGCACCCGACCCCTTTGGCCCCTCCCATGGGTGGTGAGCCCATGAGAAGTGTGTGTATATATATATATATATATATATATATATATATATATATATATATATATATATATATATATATACACACACACACACACATACAATTTTGATCATTGGTTGATTGAAATCAGGGGTCTCTAATTACAAACGGCCACAAACTCTTGGGTCTCTAATTACAAACGGTCACAAACTCTTTTTGGACATATCCAAACATTCACAATTGACAAGGCTGGTGTTTGGCTTTCTGAAAAGTATTTTCCCATGTGTTTTATAACTACATATAAATACATAAGTTTCATATTTTTAATGTATATTTTTTATTGTATTACAATTTATTGAGAAGCACTTGAAGCTGTTACGCGAAGAATTAAAAAAAAAAAAAAAGGAAACTCATTTACATTAACATTACAAAAAGATAAATATGCACGGGACTTCAGTGCAGCCCAACACTGCCTTCTGCTGGAAGCCCTTATTAAACTGACCGAAATGGTGCCTCTCCATTTAATACAACTCTATTTTTGTAGTACAATACCCTGCACAATATTCCAATGACATTCAAGAGCTAATTATAGACAATATCGTGTGTTTACATTATCTTTATTAATGATGTGGTTGTACTAGTATTTTGTTTACAGTATTTAAATTAGGGGTCATAATATTCGAAACTCAGTGACAGTTCAACAGTACCTCTCCTATAATCACAATAACAAACATTGTCATAATTATTACCTCTTAAAAATTCAGCTTTATTTTTGTGAAGAATTTTAAAATGCATCTCATGTGTTGGATCTCAATAGAAAGTGTAAAGTGCTCAGTGAGTGTGTGACGATAATAAAGATGACAGAGACAAGCTTGTCTACCTTATATTGGAAATATTTTCAGCACAGTTTCAAACAGCATTTTGGTCAAAATACAAATAAAGTTCACACCAAATAAAAGTTGATATGAAAAATTTCATGATCAAGCACAAAAGCATAATCGGATTCATTTGTAGTTATTCTAAGTAACACTGCACACAGATGATCCCAGCCACCGATGCCACATGGCATTACTTGTAAACTCCTCATTATTGACAAAGTAAACAGAGTACGCTTTACAAAATAGTTTCTGCACACTTTTAACAAAGTCACAGATTTGTGCTGAAGTCGGAGTGGCTGCACACTTCGACCGACGTGTTCATGGCACTGCCCTTTCCATCCCCCGAAAAGTCCGCACCCATTGGCCCAGATGGCGTAGATTGCAGACGACAACACCTTGCCTGAAACTCCACGGGTGCAGGAATGACTTGGGGAGGTGGGAGGGGTTGTGCAGTTGTCCTACAACTTCTCACTTGAAAACATAAAATACGTATTTGGAGAGCACATCACATTTAGTGTGGGCGACATATGAAAATTTTACTTTTGGAGTGTTTTGATACCGTATTTTCACGACCATAAGGCGCCATTAAAAGTCTTAAATTTTCTCCAAAATGGACAGGACGCCTTATAATGCGGAGCGTCTAGTGTATGAGCCGAGTTCCAAATCCTGACCGAGAGCCGACACACTGTTTATATAGAGAAAAGGCGGAAGTGAGCATGAACAGGCATGCGGGAAAGCAGCCAGCCAATCAGTGAAGGGTGGGCGTGTAAGTGGCCGCGAGTGAGGACGTAAGTGAGGCCACGCATGCGGGAAAGCAGCCCGCCAATTGGGTGTGTAAGTGGTTGCGAGTGAGACCAACAGTGCGGGAAAGCAGCCGGCCAATCAGTGAAGGGTGGGCGTGTAAGTCGCCGCGCATCATTTCTGTGGAGCCACACGGCAACGAGAGTGACTCTGACAACGAGAGCAGCGTTTTTTATGGACTACCGGTACTTGCACAATTGTTCAATTCGGATACAGAAGATGAGGACTTTGATGGATTTCTGGGTGATGATTGATCGAAAAACGTGAGTACATTGTAAGATGGCTAAATAAAGTACAACCAATCTCAGTTTTGCTTCCGTTGCCTTGTTAAAAACGTGTTTTTAGCATGTCTTAGCATGCTACGCTATGCTTCAAGCTAACGTGTTTTTAGCGTGTGTGCATGCATGCCATATGTTTAAACTGGCGTATGTTTTACCACGCCTGTCTGCGCCCAATAATACAGTGCGTTTTGTGTATGTGTAAAATACAGAAATAGCACCCGTTACTGAGACTGCGCCCTACAACACGGTGCGCCGAATGGTCGTGAAAATACGGTAGTCTAAATAGCTCAAGCTCCAACCAGACAAGCGGTTGGAAAAACAAAGGCTTCTGTGCGGCGTGCTTCAGAGTATATGGTTTTTGTGTTTGTGTCTGTGACAGAAAGTCAGAAATAAGCAATCTACCTGTCCAGGTGAGAGAGGATATCGCAAAGCTGTGTAAACAAGGCCCGGTGCTTGTGAGGGTTCCCTTCGAGCGCGCCGCTGAGACGACTGAGATACGAATCCAGGTTTCCGAGGGTTGCCGTCTCGCCTGTGCCTGTTTTAAGACAGAGTGGATGGAAAAAGTGGTGCAACTCCTGTGAATTGAAATCAGCAACATTTCGCATGCTTCCTTTTCAATGCTTTTCCTGGCTTTAATTAAACTGGTGGTATGTGAAAGAATCACTGAATTAAATATTGAAACTGTGCAAAACATTGCAGTGGATTAAAGTTTTTTTTCAGTACAGATACATCTACTTAGTACTGGTCACTTGTATTTACCTTTGAAATATAATACACACTCTTTTAGAACTGTTTAGAACACTTTTATGCTTGGGAAGAGTCGAATATGTTTTGTACTTCTAAACAGCTCCAGAGTATTAATAGTGTTAATTTTTGACTATGTTTTAAAATGTACTAAACAGAAGCTGATGTTGATCTCTTGTCCCATATTCATCTTGTGATGTCAAATTCATATGTATGTTTTCAGTCAACAGCCAAAAGAAGGAATTGGCTTCACAGTTCCAATACTTTTGGAGTGCCGTGTGCATCAAAGAAGTACAGTAAATGAGGCGACGCAGTGAGTCCTAACCTGGTAGCGGCACAGCAGACAGACTATTGACCAGCGTGTGTTTAATGGCCAGCAAGTGCTGATGAAGAGCCTGCGTGCGCTTCTCATCCTGGCTCAGCTCCGCCTCCAGCCGCTCTTTGGCGTTGTACATGTCTTTGATGTGCCTTTGCAGCACCGCGTTCTGCTCCTCAAACTCCACGTTGGCCTTGCGAAGCCGACGCAACTCCGCCTCTCGAGCTGCGGTCCAATTGAGAAAACAGACGATCATGCAATCGAAATGAATAGTCCATCTTAACTTCCTTGCGAATTTGTAATGGTTAAAAAAAAGTACAGAGGCAGGATTTAATCATAATATCCAGTGATTCCATACATTTCACCCTCTTTTATGGTGCCATGACCCAGATGCGAATTGTGCTATAAATGGGTGGAAAAAGTGGACAATACTGGACTGGTCACCACTCAGGGGCAGGGCCCATTCAGGAGGAACAGATGTCCGCCATGTGAACCACGACAACTACAGACACTCCTGAAAACAAATATTTTACTTATTTACCTTTATTCTGATCAAGGAACTCCTCTGTGAAGATGGGGATGTCAAACCTGCTTGGTAGCTCGGATGTCTGTTGGGGGAAAAAAAAGAAAAATCAAGAAAAAGGATGGCGCAAGCTCACTTAATGGAGGTTAGAAGGTGTTCCGACTACCACAGCAGCTGTTGCCACATTTATATTAAACTACTTAGCCACCCCCTGATCAAACATCAAGGCCCTGTCACACCTTGACGATTCAGCCAGCGTATGCCGACGTTCAGATTTTCCCTAAAACGCTGGCATACAATTATCGATTTTTTTCCAATTTTGGGCGTATACATAGCGCATTCATAACGGGCTGGGCGTATACATAACGTTCAGTAAATTATATAGAACGTTCGATAACTTATAGATAACTTATTCCAACGAATGCCTAGCGTGTTGCGGCGTACACAACTTATGCCCAGCGATAGTCTAATTTATGCATAGCGTGCAGCAGCGTATTGCCCGGCGATCACGTGGCGTAGTCTATAAAAGGCTGGCGCTCGACGTTTCAAGCCCCTGTCACACCTTGACGATTTAGCCAGCGTATGCCGGCGTAGGAAAAATTTGGCAAATACGCTGGCGTCGTCGAATAAGTTATGGGTAAGTTTTGTATACGTAACAGCACGCTTTGGTATCGTCGAAATCGTCGAGTCGTCGAGAAATTTTAAGCATGCTTAAAATTTCTCGGCGTATGATCAATCATGAGCCATAAGTAATAGGTAAGTTATGCGATCGTTGCACTTCAAACACGTTAAGTGTAGGTTACTCATAAGTCCAAATACGTCGAGAATACCTACTAGCTGTTCTCCAACATCCGTGCCTTTCGAACTTGCGCTTGGACATGCTGACCAGGCTGTCACGCACGTAGTTAGCGAAGGCTGCAGTGGCTGTGGGCTGAGCCTCTGCGAGACCTTTGATGAGCTCCCCAGACTTTTCTTTGCCATGACGCTGATGTTGTTTGGTTTATTAATGACACAAGTCAAATGGCGTTTGATTGCTGCTTTAATAGCGTGAATAGCAACTCACAGTAACGATGGCAAGCCGCACCTTGCCTCTTGGGTTATACCATTTTAACTAGACCGGGGCGGGGGATAGTCCCCAAACAGATGTTGGTACTGCAATGTCTAGTGCAGTTATGATTTGAAACGTCGAGCGCCAGCCTTTTTTATAGACTACGTCACGTGATCGTCGGCAATACGCTGCTGCACGCTATGCAGCAGCGTATTGCAGTTCGAAACACGGATGTTGGAGAACAGCTAGTAGGTATTCTCGGCGTATTTGGACTTATGAGTAACCTACACTTAACGTGTTTGAGCGTGTGCAACGATCGCATAACTTACCTATTACTTATGGCCTGCGATTCGGGGCGTATAGCCATACGCTGACATCGACGAGCATGCTTAAAATTTCTCGCGACACGTGCCGATATACCAACGTGCTTCAGCGTGCTGTTACGTATACAAAACTTACCCATAACTTATTCGACGTCGCCAGCGTATTTGCCAAATTTTTCCTACGTCGGCATACGCTGGCTAAATCGTCAAGGTGTGACAGGGGCTTCACATTGTTAATCGTTACTTGGTACAGAGGGTCCAAAAATAATCTTGGGTGAGCCATATGCTGTTTCGCCAAGTCAAATATATAATGATTGTCTAATTTCATGCAGCAGCTTGTTCAGGTGAATTTCCATATGGATCAAAGAGTTTGCATACTTGACTGAAACCGTTGTGGTTGTAGGTTTCAGTTGTGTTGAACTACACGGAATCACAGTAATAAGAAACACTTCTACATGTGCCGCTGTTTTGACCCGCTCATAAACGTGTCTCAGTGTGTTTCAGTCCAGTTGGATTACGCATGGCTAAATAAAGTGATTCTCTGGGCGTGTGAAGGGAGTGCCACACACCTTTGGCAAGCCTGAACTGGCACTGATGATTACAGATGGATTGTCCTCTGAAAGAGAGAGATCCTGTTTGAGTACAAGTGCGCAAAACACAGGGAATGTGCTGCTTTGCATGGCGCATGTAACAGAGACAACTTGGTAGCCACCTTTCTTAATCCTCTTGTCTTGTATCTTAGTGCTAGTGATCTGATATGCCTCTGTCTGATGATATTCCTTCAGTTCTTGGGCATACTGCATCTTCTCCCGCTCCGCCTCGTCCAGATAACGCTGCAAATTCACACTCAAGATGACTCCCAAACATGAAAGAAGACGTGCCATTTTCACACAAACTAAGAGTTCCCCAGGTGTCTTTATAAAATGTGAATGACGCAGGACGGGGGCGACGGACCTGGTTGTGCAACTGGATTGTGGTGGGAGTGGCTGTGATATGTAAACTCTAAACGCCTGTCGCAGCCTTGTGCACGTGAGGTGACAGCCCATGACGTTGACAAGGTCTTAAGAGTTGTTTCTAGCCTTTATAGAGTGGCCCCACACAAAACAACCAATGGCTGTACAATCCCCTCCAAAAGTTTCAGAACGGCAGGGTCAGACATTCAGACTTTGGTCTGACTGTAAATGTCAGAGTTGGCTTGCTTAAAACAATGGGTCTTTCTCCTCTGTCTCCTCTTCAGCAGGTAAAATGCATTGCAATTAAATAATGTTCGTTGCAGTATTTTTGCTGACTTGAAATATGGGTGGCTTCAAACAAAAGGTGCTATGTCCTGAGTTGTTTAACACGTTTTGATGTAAACACCATGAAATTAAAACTGGAATTCTGAACTTTTGTCTGATGTTCATCTTTAGATTAGAAACCACAATGCCTTCGGTACACAACACATCCAAAGGAATTGACTTTGCCCTTCCAATACTTTTGGAGGAGACTTTATGGACACATGCAAGTGAATTGTCACCATCTCACATGCACAATAAATACATGTCAGAGGTGAAAGAAGACTTTTTTTTTTCAAGTAAACTAAGCGTGACATTTACAGTCAGACCAAAATCTGAATGTCTTAAAAGGCATATTTTCTGACATAAGCAGTTTACAAAAGAGTGACTTGGTAGTGTAATTTCACACTCGATGGGTGGGCAGGCACACCGGAGACCCAAATACAGTATGTGTCACTAAGCAAGTCAATATCCCCTTTAAGGGGCTTTGGATTGATTGAAATTACCTGTTTGTCATTTGGCGCTAATCGTGTCCATTCTGCTCCAAGCCTCTTGGTGATTTCCGGGAAAGGGAGGTCAGGATACCTGGCGCGCATCACTTCCCGCCGCTCATTCAAAAAGCGGACGTACCCGGTAACTGGCGCCTTGGGACCATTGGGAAGCACTTTTTTCCTTTTCTTGCCCTTGGGCCAACCTCTCTTCTTAGGCTGCGGTGAAAGTAAGCAACATGAGGGCAGTAGTAGACTCAAGCAACTTCGTTTTACTCAATATACTGCAAATCTGATAGGATGACTAAAACAATACTGGTCAACACATTTTTAAATCAGAAATGCAAGTAAACGTTTCTAGATATTTTTTTTTGCACTAATATTTGATGACAATGAACATCATAACCCTGATATTTTCGGTTTGCCAGATGAGGAAAAAATTCCATGCTCTTTGAAATGTTTTTGGAATCGAAAATGGTATATCTCAAGCTTAGAAAAGAAGACAAATAGACTGTTTTTGACACAAGTTTCTGCTGGGTTTTTTTTTCATTGTTTGATTATAAACCCATGCGGTCTGGGTTTACCATTGTATGCATGGCACAAAAAAATAATAATAATTCCATGTCATTGTCAATGGTCGATAAATACTTCTGGACAATGCCCAATAATATGCATATATGTAAAGTCAATATTATGCATACTAACTTGTGTTTATTGTTATTAATTGGACAATATGCATACATAGCATGCTTCAATAATATTACATTATTGTTGACATTGGAGAAATAGTACTGAAGCATTAGAAGACTCAATTTATTACATTCAACATACCAACGTTAACATCTTATTCTTCAGGTTTTTGTTGTTGCTTACATTAAAGATGTAACGCAGCGCCTTGATACATGGTCATGCTCAATTAACACCATACGAACTGTTTTTTTCTCCATCTAATTGATTTATATCTATGAACTTTGTTTTGCATGCAAATATTTGCTGTAATTATTACTTTACTACTGCCTAAACATGGGCTGATGATGGACTACGGCGCGTTCAGATTTAAATTCGGTCGTCGCCGTTGGAACGGAACTACGTCGTAAACCGAGGACCCCGTATAAATGCACGATGGCATCTCCTTGAACCTAGAACGAACTAATTTTAATTACATTATTGCACAATGAAAAAAGTAAAATAACAGCGGCCAGCAAGTCAACGTTGGAGGTCCAGTTTATTAAAACAAAGCGCCCACCTCATCTTGAGGCTGTTCTGTGGATTGTGAGGCTCTTGGCTGCTGCGGAGCATCATTCTGCTCCTGTTTGACGCCACCCATGATCTCTGTCAGTCCTGTTGAAGTGTAAACGAAGCAAATCCAATCAGAATTACGCCGCGTTCCGTCAGAGTGGGAACAGTAGACCAAACTTGAATAAAATCAAAGTGACAACGTCCCCCGCATGGACGCTGCTTCTTCGTTGCTAAACAGCTTGCTAGCATCCAGTGTGGCTAATTGTGAGACAATATACAGGAAAAAAAATATACGGGGTGGGCGGGGAGAACGGTTACAAAAACAAGCACATAAAATTGTATTCTAATAAAAGGACTTACAAGAAATATGCCGTTGAATAATTGTTCTACAATTATTACTCCGTTTAAATAATTATTACTCCGTTCACGGGGAAAAACTAAAACAGGAAGACAAGCCACGCAGGCACGCGATTGGTTTACTTATTTCATTCTGATTGGTCGATACCGTCACTCCTCATTGGTAAGTATGATCACCGTGCCTCTTGAATGTATTACGTTGCTTAAAACGGAATTTCTCGGAATAAGTCAAACGTGGGAGTTACGACTTGACGAATACATCAAATCGTACGATATAAAGTAGTACAAACATATCTCTGTCCCCAGTAAGTAAATAATAGTGTAACATATGAAGACTTATCGGTCAAGATCAATCAATAAGATCAGACCTGGTTTTCTCCCCATTTAGGAGCAGGATTCAAAATGGCGTCGATTGCGAGTGAATGTGTACAACTATGTAGATCTGTCAGGCACACAATTTAGAAGTGGAGATTTTAGTCACGTCAATTTTAACTTTGCTTATGACATCTACATTAGGCCTATATCAATGTTAAGGAACAATGTTTGGGTTGGAAAGATGAATCTAAGTTGCTTTTTTTGTTAGCAGTTTAAGCATAGCAACCATTAGTTTCCACTTAAATTTGACAAACTGCTTTCAGCATAATGTAACAAAAAGAAATAAAAGAACATTGAAGCAAATACAGACTGCCACCTAGTTACAGCTTGCGCGATTGTAACAAATAGTACATTGATACAATTCCCAACATGTATCAAGAGAAACATGAATACAGATGGCCAATGACATAGCTTCTTTGCAAGGATTGTATCATAGGACAGGATGTGGCATAATGTGATTGAGAGTTGAAAAACAAAAACACATCAAGATGGGGTTTATTTCCTTTTATTTGTTTACAATTTTTTGTTAGGTTTATCATTTATATTGTCAATCCTTTTGGCAAACCTTGGTGCTCACTGTGTTCTGTACAGTCCGATCCCACAGTGCAGATTACAAGTGTGGGGAGGAATGAGGCAATAAGCAAATAGTGGTCCAGGCTTTTACAATTTGTCCAGGTAGTTGTCCAAGGCGGGGACACCTTCTTTGAGACCCTTGCGTTTACGCGTTTCAGTGACCACAATACCAGGCTTGGAAGCAGGTTCCAATGGGTTTCCTGGGAGGATCTGCCAATGGTCAAAGACGCACTGGGGGAAGGCCTGACCACCGGTGTTGGAACGAAGGTCAGCTGTAAAACCTGAAAACGGAACCATGATGCATTAATAAGGACATTGCCAAAAGGTGCGGTAAAAGCAGTTTCTGGGTGGGGTTTTGGCTGCTTTGCTGGAACCCTTACCAAAGGACTCCATGACAGGCAGGTAGGCCTTGATGACAAACATAGGTGTACCCAGAACTCTGGCCTCCTCGAACACGTGACCACGCCTCTTGGTCAACACCCCATAGATTCCACCCATCGCAACCTCGGGACACTACACAGAGCAGAAAGCAAGACATGGAGTTGTAGTTCTGAGTTATTCCAGATATCAGGCATGGCACCAAGTATAAATTCAAGACTGACCTGGATTTCCACCAAATAGACAGGCTCCATCATTCTAGGCTCAGCTGTGAGCTCGCAGGCGTACAGAACTCTGCGAGTGGTGGGCATAATCTGGCCACCACCACGGTGGATAGCATCTGTATGCAGGGTGACGTCATGGATATCAAAACGAACCGCACGCATGTTCTCTTCACAGAGGACACCCTTAAGACAACAATTATAATCAGGACCAATGCACGTTTTGATTCACACTATGTTCGACAAATTGTGTCCCATACCTCCTTGACAGCCCACTGAAAGCCAGCGACAACGCTGTCCTTTATCTCATTGAGGTACTGCACACCCTTGGTCACATCCACCAGCAGATTAGGGCCAGTTCCGTCAGGTCCAAAGCACCAGATCTTCTTGCAATCTGTGGCTTCCCACTCGTACTTGTCTGCAAGGTAGCGAGCACGGGCCTTCATCTCCTGACGAGCGGTGACTTCTCCCTTCTCAATGTCCTCGGCCAAACCGTCCTCTAAAGGCCGCGCCCTCATGAACAGACGGTTGTGCTTGTTTGGGGACTTGGACAGACATGTGACGGAGGACTCTGCGCTGACGGTCTCCCTGTAGGACACTACGGGCTCCGATTTCTAGAAAGACACCAGTTTGGTGATATGAAAACAGTCAGAAAATGTAGCAGCTCTTCTGTAAGCATTTGGAGGTTTGAAACCGAAGTGCCAATGTTAAGCCCTGCTGCAGCCAGGTTGTTAAAAAAATTAATAGTTTGGTTCCTGGCTACTGTCAGGGTGCCATTGAACAAAGCACCTGGCGCGCAACACAACACATACGGCATACTAATTTGAATTTCAACCCTGAAAGAATTTTTTAAATAAAATAAAACTCACCTTGAGTGGGATGCAAGCATGGTCCTCCTCAAGATCCTTGAGGCAGATCTCCAGATGGAGCTCCCCGGCACCCGCAACAATGTGCTCTCCAGACTCCTCAATGATGCACTGCACCATGGGATCAGACTTGGACAGACGCTTTAAGCCCTCCACCAGCTTGGGGAGATCAGCCGGATTTTTGGCTTCCACGGCGACTCTGACCACCGGGCTGACGCTGAACTTCATCACTTTCATGTTGTGTGCCTGCTCAAAGGTGGTGATGGTTCCAGTCTTGACCAGGAACTGATCCACACCGACCAGACCCACAATGTTGCCACAGGGCACGTCTTCAATGGGCTCCGTGTAGCGACCCATCATCAGAATGGTCCTGGAGAGGAAGGAGGGGACAATTTAATGTTTGAACAACACTCCACCAACAAAATTCAGGCCAGGTGTGGAAACAGACCTCTGGATCGGTTTCAAGTAGAGATCCTCTTTCTTTCCAGGTGTGTAGTTGGGCCCCATGATACGTACTTTAAGACCGGTAGAAACGGTTCCAGAGAAGACACGGCCAAAGGCATAGAAGCGCCCCTTGTCGCTGGTGGGTACCATCTTAGAGATGTACATCATCAGAGGAGCCTTTGAGTCACAATTCTTGATACCTGAAAGAAAGGATCAGTCGGACAATCCAAGGGAGAGGAAAAATGTGGCTGTTACATTAAACAATGGGACTCTTCATCATACCCATGGCGGCCTCATCTTCATCTGGTCCTTCGTAAAGCAGCTCGCAACGGTACTTCTGGGCAGTGACAGGGGATGGCAGGTGGATGGCGATCATCTGAAGGAGGGCCTCTCCAGCTGGCAGCCAGCGACGCATCACGGCCTTCAGCAGGGGCTTGCCTTCTTTATCCTTGTCTTCACTATCCAACTTGATATCCAGCTTCTGGATCAGCTTGCTAGTCTCCTCCTTCTTGAAGTTCATGATGGCATCAAATATCTGGGGAAGGATAGCGGACATTTGTCAAATCCGAACCTTGCAACCAAAGAAACTTTCAACACACTCACTATGTGACCTACTCAGACAAGCCAATCATCAGAACTGTGAATCAGGTCAAAGTGAAGAATGTAAATGAAGTCATCACTTGCAGGTATTAGTGCCAACATGGAGTTCAATCTCAGTAACTGCAAAATTAATCTTTACCTTGAAGATGGGATCAAGGATAAGATGAACGAAGCTGCGAGGGATCCTCTTTCCATCAGCTGTACCTGGTGACTTTGAAAATTTTCCAGTCGCTGGGTCAAAATACCTACAAACATAAAGCATGCCATTCAGTCCACAAAAACCTTTTACTGCTTTCAATGTCCGTTAGGATGAGGAACAACTGCTGGATTTGCAGTTTGCCCAATTGCAATTATGGTAATATAAAGAACCAGTTAAGATGCATGAGCTGAAAGTTGCACTGAGTGGAAAAAATATCTACAATTGAACCAGAACTCTGGCACCCACAGATTAGTTTGTAGCCACCAGTAACAATCATAAATCAATTAGTCCTGTATACAAAGCCCACCTCTTCTGGAAATAAATGTCTTCCCTTCCAATCAGAAATCCCAGAATAATCACTAAAACAACTTGAAAGACTTTGCCAAAGGTCTTTAAAAGGAACTCCGACTGTAATGCCGTTTGCTCTCTGATTTTTTTTTAAACATTACTACACAACAGATTTTCCAAAATAATTTCCAGTTTAATGTATTTTGTAGAAACTATCAGGATAAACACCGGCATTTTTTTGCATGTGCCATGTATTCGTGTGGTTTCTACCCTTCGCCGAACAAAGCAAATCAAATGCAAACTACTACTAGCTAGCATCAGTGGGAAGGGGGACAAAATGCCACACTACAGCTTTGGGATGCCATTTTCAAATCAAACCAGAATAAAGTGAGGTAATCCTCCAAAGCTTTCCTAAAAAAAAAAAAAAAAAAACATTTAAAGAGGAATTCAACTCAAAAATGTTCTATGCGACCCAACTAGTCTAACACTGTATTCCGATTAATATTGCATGTGTAAAAGTGCAAAAATCCACCAATTTATACATCTCAGGGGGTGGCCATTTTGCCACTTGCTGTCGACTAAAAATGACATCACAGCTGCTCAGGGAACGACCAATCGGGGCTCAGTTTTTGAATCGGACATGACCGAATCAAAAAAAGGTGATGCGTGATTGGTCATTCCTCGAGCAACTGTGATTATGTTTTCAGTTGACGACAAATGGCCAACCCGATCGAGGTGGATACTTATATTTTGACTTGCTTTCCCCGCTAAGGAAAGAGGGGGGTCGGGGGCCCACCTGCCCAAAAGACGCGTGGCTGTTGCCCTTGTCTAATGAGAGAGCATACTGGTGTGTCTGGCTATGAATGATGGGTAAAACCAACAGCAGTGCCTTCCATATTTCCTCACATGGAGCTTAAATACCCACGAGTGACAAATTACAACTGCAAAAACATGAAAAACAGAAGGTGTTGGGACACATACCTGGACCATGCTTCTTCAGTAGCTGCAGCTATATACAGCTCTCACACGGCAAATTTTCAGAGGAGGAAACTAACAATGCTAAATGCCAGTGAAGCAGCCTGACATTTGCAAGTGTTCAACACCTACCACTTAAGCCTCATCAACAAGCAGCTACCACAAATACACAACTGAAAACAGCCACCTCAAGTTTCCTCACATCATGACAACGCCTCTTCTTGGCAATACAGTAGGACAATTTGTTGTCTGCCGCACCCACATTTTACCAACTCCAACACTAGCAAATGTGCTTGAGGGGCAGAAGCTTTGGGATTCCAAGGCCAACAGCAGCTGACAAATTGCCAATGATTTCACATTTCTGTCAAGAGCAAAGTGCCAAAATAACCCCCCCCCCAAGCGGTGTGCAAACCTGGTCCCCAATGAGAAACATCTCACTGGTGAGAGTTGCTTGCCATCAGAGCATTCTCCACCAAGTACTAATTTCTGCCTTTCATGGAGATCAAACACCCGACATTTTGTCACCTGGGGCGACCCAACACCCGCAACAGCATAAAGTTCTCTACCTACAGATTTGTTAGGAATCACATTGCTACTCCCTCTTATGGTAATCTTAGTGACCACCTATGACTAGTGCTCTTACCTGTCACCCCACAGCTTCTTCATCATGTCTTCCACCTTCTTGGAGTGCTCAGCAGGTGTCATCTCTGTTTTGCCCTTGGCAGCAAACTTGGCTGCATACATCTCAGCAAACTGCTTGAGAGTGAATGCCCAGCCGTGGAGGCCAGAGCCAAAGCCAACAGTGCCAATGACTGGATCAACCTGGAAAGAAGCAAATAAAACATCAATATTTACGTAACATTTGTGGAGCTTTCTAAGTGAAACGCCAATTTCTTTTTTTTTTTTTAAAGAAAGAGGGTTAAATTGGATTGCTTTAAGGTAGAGCGGTACAAAAATGGAAAACTAAATAGTGCTTTACCCCATTTTCACTCATGGGCAAAAAGTAAAAAAGTTTAAAAACAACATACATAAAATAAAACCCACACACCTGGATATTGCCCATGGGTCCATCCTCTTCACCATAAGTGGAAATGATGACATTGACGTTCTCGACGATACGCTGGAAAGTGCTGTACAGGTCATCAGGGTCGAGCTGCAGCTCCAACAAGGCACGGTCCATTTTGTTCATCATCAGGACAGGCTTGATGCGCTCACAGATAGCCTGACGGAGCACCGTTTCCGTTTGGACGCACACGCCTTGTAAAGAGGGACAACAATAAATGGCATTAAATATTTTTGCACATTACCACACTAACAGTAATGGGGATGCATCACTGCAGACGCAGTCGGTTCCACATCTTGTTCTACTTACCAGAAACGCAGTCGACGACCACCAGGGCCCCATCAGTGACACGCAGAGCAGCCGTCACTTCAGAGGAGAAGTCGACGTGTCCGGGAGAATCGATGAGGTTGATCAAAAAGCCAGAGCCATCCTTGGACTGCTTGATGAAGGCCAAGTCATTCTCATTCAACTCGTAGAACATGGAGATGGCTCTATAATAGTGGGGATGCAATTTGAAACCCAGCAATACAAAAAAACCAGCATTAAGTTTGTGCAATCAATTTATTTCCTGAAAACGTCTCCAGGGTCAAATAAGAATCATCTTTGAAATGACAAGAAACATCTACAAAACTACAACGCAAAAGCACTATTTCTGTGACTTTTGTGTGTGTAATAAACACACAGAGGAAGATGTAATGTTGCACGACATAGGACCCAGAGTGCACGGTTTTATGGTGGCAACAGTTTAACAGATTCATTGTTTTCAAAATTAGAACTCGGGAGTCACCCAGAGTCATGGAACAGGATCAGATCGAGCACAACGTTGGCAGTCCAATATGTCACATACACAACTTAAAGGGCATTTTTAGAAGATGCACTTCTGGACCGAAAGATCAATGAAACAAACACTTACGTGGACTTGATGGTAATGCAACGTTCCTGTTCGTCCTTCCGCGTGTCGGTGAAACGGGTCTCCCCAGCACGGGCCGAGGCGATGATACCAGCCTTCGACACGAGGGAGTCCGTCAGGGTGGACTTGCCGTGATCGACGTGCGCGATCACGGACATGTTACGAATGTTGGCCTTCTTGTCCATGATGGCACGGATCTGGTCGATTGTAAAGTTTACCTGCAGGGACAAAAACAGATGAGGACGTGGATGTGAAACAACTAAAATATTTGCACTTTACAGCTGAGGCAGAAGTCTTCACACTAGTTAAGAATGGATACTTAACTGCCAAAATAAATAAAACTGGATAAAATCCTGACTCAACATCTGTACTTAAGAAAAACGGTACTGAGATGTACTTCAACAAAAAAAGAATGAGGCGTCCCACAAGTATTTTCCCTCACAAGAAGATATAGTGCTTATATTCAGATTTTTACAAAATCATATAACATGTCATGTGAAGAGATGGCTTTGGCTCAACTTATTCCTCAAAACATTGTGTCCCATTGCATTGCAAACGTCGAAAATGATATAATGCAAAAACAAAGCAAACGATGATTGAGAAAACCCACAAATCAAATGGTACGGTTACATGTTTGAATGCCAGAAGACGGTGGTTTCAGCTTGGCTCGACAATACACAGGATTCATTAATCTACCTCACAACAAACTTTCAATTCTCCTTCATCAGGCTCTTTCATATGAATAGTGGAACATAACACTTTAAGAGTCCTGTCATTCTTGCTCTACGGTTCGCATTTCTCTGTATCACTGCCGTTATCTCGGCCGTACGAGATCCCAAGACTTCAATCAGAAATCACTTGCCTCCGTGTACTGTTTAAGGTCATGTTGTCAAAACACAGGACGACGCAGAAGGTAGTGCTGTTTATAATCAAATGTAGGGAGTATAAATAAAGCCACGATAAAGACACACAAGCGGTGATAAATTATGCTCATTGTGTTACAAACTTGACTGATTTTCTTCAACTTAACCAATTCCATCAATATAGAACAGAAGAGGCGTGCCAGTATAATGTGGCATTCTCCGGTCATTGTGAAAGACTATAGTGCACATTAAGCCACCTCACCAGCAGAGGGGAGGAAAAAAATGCTCTGACGCATAATTTTCGAGTCAGGGCGTTGTGAATCCGCAATCACAAGTCGTCAAATGTGCATTTTATCAATAAGATACTTTGGCCTCACGTGCCTTAGTTTTCAACTTGAAACAAGGGGCGTTTGACGTAAACATCTGACACCCAGTATCAAATGTCGGTATACAGGCCACGTGTACAGACTTTGACACAATGCTACGCGTTAGCATTAGCAAGTTATCTCAACGCCGCATCCTACGGGACGGTGACAAAAGGCCTGAGGATTCCCAAACCACGGCAGCCACAACAGCAGTCATTTCGACCGACGTGAATGTCTACGGGACACGACAGCCGGAGGTCGATTGAAGTCAGCTCGGCGTTTCTTACTACCATCAGCTGTCTGGGCCGTTTATGGCAGTGGACAAAGAATCCACGTATGCCGGTAAACCAGTCAAACGCCGCTCCAATTACAGGCCTCGGCGACAAAACGGTAACACAACCGGGGAGCACACCGCTTTTCGCATTCAACGGGTTATTAGATCAGGCGGGCAAGTTTTACCGAGACTGCTTGGCCTTCAAAAGGGTGAATTACAACAAGATGGTTGCCAGTTTTCATCGGTGAATGATAAGACGCCCAATACCGCTGGCACGCAAATTAATATCCTCTCAGCGCGGTAATATTAACGGTGAGAACACCTCGCCGTCATATGTATTCCGCAATAACTCACAAAAACGAATTCTACTCACCATTTTGGCGGATGGTTTTGGATTCGCTCGGTGGAGAAAACGCCGACAGCAAATATTACACTGCCCACCACACGAGGGCCTAGGCAGGGAAGAGAACGCTGACGTCAGACGAACTGTATATATACCGCGTACGTCAAGTTGATGGCGTCATCACGCCTTGGCGCAGCCGCACTGAGGTTCTATTCAGTTCAGCTCGTAATGAATCATTTTGTCCAGGAGATGGAGTTGCGACATAATATTGGACAACCTTTTCAGTGAATGATAGTTATGGAGACAAACCGAGCACACTATGGTATATTAATTCCACACCAGCAAGAATAATCCATCTATTAATTTTCTATATTGGTCACATTAAGGTCGTAGGAATAATAAAATAGTACATAGGGATTTAGTTTTTGTTCCATTAGGTTATTCAATTTCTTATCGGAATCTGTCCAAATACAAAACTTATACATGACAAATAATGCAGTGCAACATAGTATAGATTAAAAAAATAGATACTTTTAGACAATATGCTTTGCCATTGACGGCGTGAATGGTGAGTGTCTCGAGGCTACTGGTTTGGAGTGGACAAACAGGAAGGAATTATTAAAAGGGATTAAAAATGGCCTGATTTGATGTCCCGCATCAGATATGCTTGTCCATAGCCTTATGCATGGAGAGTAATTGCTGATGACAAATGTCAGGCAACGGAGCCTGAGTAATTAACAGTGAATTGGAATGACATGATATCCAAGGGATACAACTTTTCCAAGCTGTGGCCTGTGGGTAAATTATACACAATGGCATATTCGTACATATCCTCTATGAGGGTCAATTTGAAAAGAAAAATAAATATGAAAAAAAAATAACAATATTAAGAGGAACAAATTATAGGAATAATATATTACAATTTAGAAGTTGTCATGTTTTTTCTCTCTCAAACAACTTCTGATATCACAGGAATCAAGTTGTAATATTACAACTCAAAAGTATGAGAGAAAAGTTGTCATCTTACAATAATACTTTGGAGCATTACATATTTTAAGAATACCATAATGAGGACAAAAAGGATGGGATATTTTTCAAATACAATTCTCAATTTTCCAAGACTTACCTCTCAATAAAAAAGAAGAACAGAAAAACAACAATACACCAATCAAGTCATAAAATACCACATTGCATCTGTCTGAGCAACACGTCATGCAGGCTGGTGAATTTTGTTGTTTCTGTTTCCTCTCTGACTCACTCAATTGACTTTATTGAACCTTGCAGTTGTTCACAAATGTCACCGACTCACATCGATGATCATCATAACTTACATCTCAGTAATTAGTCACGGGTGTCCATGAGGATCGACTTCATTAAGAGCCCTTTGCGTGAGCCAGTAAGACATTTTGACCAATCCAAACACTCATAATGGGACGACTGATTCACACATTTTGCATTACGGACAAATGGGGGCAGATGAGGCACATAAAGTTGAAAAAAGTGTGTTAATTGCCTTTAAAATTCAACAACGGATATTCATGCCTGTCTAAAAAAGTTATTTAAAAATATATACATACATTTTTTTTAGAAATTGCATCTCCAAATGATGGATTTTTTTCCCCAAAATATTGACTCAAAGTGTTTTGTTGGAAATGTATATTTTCACCTTCGATACTGCCCGTATTTTTGTCTCTGGCATGTTTGACCGTGCTGTGACCTTCAAGTTGTAATGGATCCGGAGCTCTTCAGCGGAACAAAAATTAAGACCAACATTGTGTTGATTTGTAAGTATGAGAAATTGTCAAAGAAACCCACAAATACTGTAGATATTTCTGTATTTTGTCTCCCCTCGGATAACAACACTGCTACATTCTTGCACCGATACTCACATTTCCTTCAGCACAATATCCACTGAAGTAACACGCCCCGCACTCAAGCATCTTGCTTTTTTTTTTTTTTTGGGCGGGTGGGGGGGGGTTCTCGGCAATGCTCCTGCAGCTTTTAAGATGCGCCTTGTCAGTGCCGGAAGGGGTTTTGGGTGTCATTCTACTGTGTGTTTATTGACAGTCAACCTGCAACATCCATCACATTCCACTGACCCAGTTTTTTTGAAAGGTCACACTTGCATGTTTTCACTCCGCAGTTCCGCACTCACGTTCGCCTCTTTGGAGACACTCCCAAGTGGCACTTCTGCTCCAGCTTTGTCTCTGCATTTGTGCCTAGTTTTACACTTACACTGCACCTTCTGAGGAAAAAAAAAAGCTATGAACAGATTATGTTTTGTGAAAAACGAGGCCTGGTATCAACGTCTCCATTGAAAATAATGTCAAGTGAATTCAATTGTTTGAACCATTTGCTAACAGACAGTGTTTAAAAACAGCCTTTTAGCTTTCTTAAATCACATGCTTTGAATCGTGTTTTTCCCTCATTAAGTTCACAAATAAGTTGCCGCCTATCCCAGGTGTGTGTTCTATTGGCTGAGTACAAGCTGAACTGGTTGACCGCCAATTGCAGGGCACATTTGACAAACACCTATTCACACTCACATTTATGATATTTTGTGCCTTCAGTGAAAATTTGGATTGTGGTCGGGAACCCGGAGGTTCTTCTGTGTTGCGAAAGAGCAACACTGTTAGTGATAAAATCATTTCCCAGATGACATTTGCAAAACAACAAACCACTGGACATGAACTCAAATGAAACAAAGAAAGAAATGGAATCGTTTAAGGAGGTGCATGTATAGAAATGTCAAATCCTTTTTTTTTTTAAACCAAACAGACACTTTTTTCTATTTGAAAGGAAAGGATCAGTCCATACATTTGAGTAAGAGCTATTTATAAATCTCACTGGATGTGAAACTGAATGGGGATTGGGAATGTGGCAGACATAGCATGAAGCAGCCTCTTCCTTTTTCTTGACAAGCTCAAACATTTGCCGTATAAAATAAATCAAGCAACAACTATTGTTTTTTTTCTCTGAATCATCCATCCATCCATTTTCCAATCTGGTTTATCCTCACAAGGGTTGCGGGGGATGCTGGAGCCTATCCCCTTTGTCTTCAGGCAGTCGGCGGGGGACACCCTGAACCGGTTGCCAGCCAATCGCAGGGCACACAGAGACGAACAACCATCCACATTCACACTCACACCTCGGTACAATTTTGAGTGTTCAATCAGCCTGCGATGCATGTTTTTGGAATGTGGGAGGAAACCGGAGTACCCGGAGAAAACCCACGCAGGCCCGGGCAGAACATGCAAACGCCACACAGCAAGGCCGGAGCCGGGATCGAACCCACGACCTCTGCACTGTGAGGTCGACGTGCTAACCGCTGGACCACCAATGACGAGAACTGCTCAACCTCCGTATTGAAGCCGACCAACCTCTGGCGCCTGTAAACCAATATACCGGCTCAGGATACTTGAATTACACTCTAACAGTTCCTCTGTAATTATAATTTGTGATTCGTCAAGTTTTACTATGCAGGCAGTAACTTATCAGAGGTTACCTCAACCTTTCGGACAGCCATCAATCAATAAAATACACCAAAACAATCACATATGAGTCATGCCTTCTAGGTTTCTCGGTAGAATTTCCCAAGGGAATCGCTAACAAACAAACATTGTCCGTGATGCATAACTTCTGCTCAGAATATGAGGCGATTTTTATTCAACAATGTCATCAGGTCCGGCAAAGTGAATTTCGCTTGTATTTAATGGTGTGCACAGTCCATTTGTAGCGGTTGTTATCAGCAAATATACGTGGGGACAAAATAGATAGAGTAATCACAAAAGAAGATAAGCATTTTATCGCTGCGCGCCGCTGTGAGCGTAAATAGCAGCCCGACAGCTCTTTGAACAGCATGTGTCAGTGTGCCACAAGGCATTTCCTTCTCCGACATCTTGCTTTCCTAATTGAAAATGAATGATGGAACAAAATTACTTACTGTTACATGAATACAAATATGAATGTAGGACAGACACATACATGAATAAAATATTTTTTTTTTCAAGTGTGCTCTTCTGTCCTCATCCTTTTCTGGTTCACACTTATGAAAATATGATAATTTAGACTTTTTTTTTTCCAGTGAGCTGCCCCTCAACACTCATCCTTCAATGCTTCTACTCGCTAGTAGTTGCTAATGGAAAAAAAAAACCTGCATTTTTCCCATAAGGCCATGAGGTATTGACTTGGACATGCACAAGTAAAAAAAAAAAAAGTTTTATTATTATTATCTTTTTTTAGCATTTGGCCTACGTTAGACCAATGTATAAAAATATGTTTATTTGTACTCTTTATGGTTTTATTATTATATCTGCAATGCATGCTACAGTATCCATTTGGCCTTTTCCCCCATAATAAAAATGAGTATTGACTTGCACACCCGCATATTGGTATAAATGCAACATTTTTTTTAGCATTCAGCCCACAAGTACATTCGAACATACTTGAAATATGCCTGAACCATTTTTAAATGCGTTCGCACGTACTTGCCAAATATGCTCAAACATATTTGCCAGGCATAAATGTTGACTCAACATTGGCAGTTCCATGCTACCGTTAACTCAAAAAAGTTGCTCAAATTGTTCCTCCAGGATTGCACAGCCGAGCAAGAACACGGAAGAGGTAGCAGGGGAGCAGGCATGTAAGAGAGTAGCAGCCACTATCTGCAACTTTTAGAAGGAGGAACTGGAGCACTGCCCAAGTAGTGAGTGGGAGAGATACCAGGATACAGGCTAGAGGCAGAGAGCGAGGTAGGAACAGCATCAGCAATATCTGTTTTCTTTTTTTCTTGTGGAAGGAGAAACAGGTGGAGTCGCGCCCAAAGAAAATGCATATAGTGAACTGCACTTCCAGGGCGTAAGGCACACTGTTGAAAGGTTAAAAAGAGTTTACACTGAAGTGTTCATTTGAATCTTCAGGCCCTGTCACACCTTGACGATTCAGCCAGCGTATGCCGACGTTCAGATTTTCCCTAAAACGCTGGCATACGCTGAATTATCGATTTTTTTTTTCAATTTTGGGCGTATACATAGCGCATTCATAACGGGCTGGACGTATACATAACGTATCAGTAAATTATATAGAACGTTTCGATAACTTATAGATAACTTATTCCAACGAATGCCTAGCGTGTTGCCGGCGTACACAACTTATGCCCAACGATAGTCTAATTTATGCATAGCGTGCAGCAGCGTATTGCCGACGATCACGTGACGTAGTCTATAAAAAGGCTGGCGCTCGACGTTTCAAGCCCCTGTCACACCTTGACGATTTAGCCAGCGTATGCCGACGTAGGAAAAATTTGGCAAATACGCTGGCGTACGTCGAATTAAGTTATGGGTAAGTTTTGTATACGTAACAGCACGCTGAAGCACGTTGGTATACGTCGAAGTACGTCGAGGTCGTATGTCAGCGTATGGCTATACGTCCCGTATACGCAGGCCATAAGTAATAGGTAAGTTATGCGATCGTTGCACACGTTCAAACACGTTAAGTGTAGGTTACTCATAAGTCCAAATACGTCGAGAATACCTACTAGCTGTTCTCCAACATCCGTGCCTTTCGGAACTTGCGCTTGGACATGCTGGCCAGGCTGTCACGCACGTAGTTGGCGAAGGCTGCAGTGGCTGTGATGGGATGAGCCTCTGCGAGACCTTTGATGAGCTCCCCAGACTTTTCTTTGCCATGACGCTGATGTTGTTTGGTTTATTAATGACACAAGTCATAATGGCGTTTGATTGCTGCTTTAATAGCGTGAATAGCAACTCACAGTAACGATGGCAAGCCGCACCTTGCCTCTTGGGTTATACCATTTTAACTAGACCGGGGATAGTCCCAAACAGATGTTGGTACTGCAATGTCTAGTGCAGTTATGATTTGAAACGTCGAGCGCCAGCCTTTTATAGACTACGCCACGTGATCGTCGGCAACGTCGGCGCCAGCCTTTTATAGACTACGCCACGTGATCGTCGGCAATACGCTGCTGCACGCTATGCAGCAGCGTATTGCAGTTCGAAAGGCACGGATGTTGGAGAACAGCTAGTAGGTATTCTCGACGTATATGGACTTATGAGTAACCTACACTTAACGTGTTTGAACGTGTGCAACGATCGCATAACTTACCTATTACTTATGGCCTGCGTATACGGGACGTATAGCCATACGCTGACATACGACCTCGACGTACTTCGACGTATACCAACGTGCTTCAGCGTGCTGTTACGTATACAAAACTTACCCATAACTTATTCGACGTACGCCAGCGTATTTGCCAAATTTTTCCTACGTCGGCATACGCTGGCTAAATCGTCAAGGTGTGACAGGGGCCTTCGGAGCAGCATCTTTTTATTTTTACAGATTTCACACCGGGACAGTGTGACGCTCGTATTTTAGAATGAGAGCAGCGATTGACAACTGCCGACAAGGCCAGTCTACCACCGACTGTTTCTCCCACTGGCAGACCTTTATTTGTGTTTGATGCTCACCGGGGAGCATCTTCTGCGACACACAATGTGGCAATCGATAACTGTGGACGCATTTCGAAGGCATACTGTACCTGTAATTGGGTTTCTAGATACGCGGAAACAATTCTGCAGAGATGAGGGAACATCATCTTAATTTTTACAAATTCGCCAACAAGCAGCAAAATTATTCAACAAGTTGAGGAAGAAAATGCACTTTTCATGAATGTAAAGAGTTTGGCCATGCCTCGTTTTGTGTGTGTGTGTGTGTGTGTGTGTGTGTGTGTGTGTGTGTGAGAGACTGAGAGAGAGAAAGTTAGGGAGAAAGAGTGAGAGTAAGCCTGAGAGGGAGAGAATGCCATTATTTGTTTTGTCTTGTGTCATGCTTTTTCCTTTGTCATGCAAAGCCCATGGATTATTTATTGAAGCAATTAATTTGTCACGTTGCGTGGTGGTGGTGGACCCCAAGAAGCAGGCAGGAGGAAGGAGCAGGGTGAACTTGACGAATTGTATTTAATAAAACAGAAAACTAAGTCCAAAACAAAGTCCAAAGTATCAAACAAAACACATGACTGAAGATAAAAACTCTAACAGAAACATGATCGAAACAAACCTGACAGCAGCAAACAAACAAACATGACAGTGGCAAAAAGCTACAATGACCCGACACTGAATGCTCGGGGTGGGAGTCCTTTTAAAGCACTAATTGCCAAATGACCAACAGGTGTGCAGCTCAGGGAGAGCCCTGCAGTGGCACCTGTTGGTCCCAAACCGAATCATGACATAATTGTGTCATAAAAATACATTTTAGGTTGTCGTTGTTTTTTTTTAAGTACCGGTGAAGTAAATTTGACGTATTTTAAAACAGTGTATGGTGGCCCGGTGGTCCACTGGTTAGTGCGTCGACCTAACATTGCAGAGGTACTGGGTTCAATTCCGGCCTTCCTGTGTGGAATTTGCATGTTCTCCCCAGGCCTGCGTGGGTTTTCTCCGGGTCCTCCGGTTTCCTCCCACATTCCAAAAACATGCATGGCAAGCTGATTGAACACTCCAAATTGTCTTTAGGTGTGAGTGTGAGCGCGGATGGTTGTTCGTCTGTGTGTGCCCTGCGATTGGCTGGCAACCGGTTCAGGATGTGCCCCGCCTACTGTCCGAAGACGGCTGGGATAGGCTAGAGCGACCCTTGTGAGGATAAGCGGATCGGAAAATGAATGAATGAATGAATGAAAACAGTGTACTTCAACACTAACACAAAGTAAAAAAACATCTAGTGTGGTGAAGATAAAATATTGTGGTTGTGTGCTTGTTTCTTGACTTTTGTAAATTCCTTCCAGTGGTTTAAATATAAAATTTGTAAGTTTTGTAACTGAGAATAATTGAGTTCCTGTAACAGAAAAGTTAGAAGCAATTCTGTGCAAAAAAATGGAAGTTTCACGTCATCCTGTTAAGTTTTGAAATCCTCCGACTTAAAATAAAATTCAAGCAATGTATTGCCCTCCTTTGTAAAAATTCTACTAACTTATTCAGGTTTACAGTCTATTAAAAAAATCACTACGAAAAGCAATGTTCAATGAATGAATAAAAAGATAATATTGAAAGACAAACGGCGATGTTTTCTTTCCGTGAATACAAAGATGGATCTTGTAAATATGTTTTTCAAAGAACTTCAGTGTTGTGATCTCTTTCCCTGTAATTTGTGTTTGAATGAAATATTTAGCGGCCGCCCTTTTTGCTTACGCTCGATAAATCTTTGTAGCCCAGATATTTGTTAGTCAGTTCGACAGGCCTTCAGCGCGGCAGCAATTTGTCTGCAACTCGGCCCATTTTCCTCATCTGTGCGGCTTTGTGGGCCGGGGTGTTCCACCTGTGTTTTCGAATCGTTAGCGAGATTGGTGTTCGACATGTATGAAGCGCGTCTTTTGGGACCGGCAACCTCACGCGCTTGGTAATTTAGTGCCATTTTCAAGACAGCTATATTGGTAGAACGATTTTCTATTTTTCACTAACTTGCATGAATGGTATTTTGGACCATCTTTCATTCTCCAAGGCTACATTTACATGACAGCGACTTGTCATCAATCCACTCTGCCACTCAGCCACACCCACCTTCAAAGCCTCACCGTGCAGGTACAAAAATGCTTTTTTGGTGTAATTTCCCAGTCAAAAGGACACCCCATTTTCATTCAGGCTTTGCGGTTCAGTCCTTCCTGAGAGATAGCGGCATATTATCCACATCTCATAGCTCACAACACAACACAACCTCAGACCTGCTCGACTTAATGAAGTACAACGTCACAAAAGTGTGACAATATTGAGTTGAACGAAAAAACATCCCTCAAAAGTCAAAATGAAATATGGACTTCAAACCATCATCAGCTAAGTAAGAGACAGTTTCAAGCGGCAACCAAAGTGGAAATGCTTTTATTGCATTGGTTCACCAGTAAACAATTCAACTGTGTTCTCTCCCACCACGGCGCAAACACCCCCCTCTAACTTCTCCCATCCAGGAAAATCCCAACGGTAAGAAAACTCCCCTCGTACACATAGTTCGACTGCCCTTTGTGCTAGACAAACACAAATAGGGCTTCTGGTGTGTGACACTTCAAAATATCTGTGTTTGAGGGGGGCCAGTTGCCCGAAGCACATGATTGACTATTCACATACGTATATTTGACTTTGCTTCAGGAGAAATAGACAGACACTTCTTAGTGCCGCCATCGGACTGTGTTTGAAGTCTCTCCTTGCGTGAACGTTTTTGCTTTTATTAACTAATTCATTATTCTCAAGGTGCATCTTGTCTACTTATTTTTTTCTTCTTTGGACAACACAATTCACAGAGGTTTCTAGTTCTGAACTTCTAATTCCTTTAACTGGGCCATGCAGGTTTTTCGTCTAAGCCGTTATTAATACGTGTATCAACTATTCAGACTTAAGCCGAAGATTCAAAATCCGGCCAATAACATTAATATCTCGCTTGAACTGAGTCACCCGCCTTGCTACCCAGGATGAGAGGTTGAATCATGCAAAGAAATGTGTAAATCCCATTTTGTGCAACGGGGGAATACGGGTGGGTTCGTACTTAGAGACGAGCTAACAGTAGTGGTGTCGCTCGATAAACAAACAGCGGGAGGTCAAGGCATTCAGCATTCTCCAATAGATGTTTTAATCCATACTAGACGTCTGTAGACAAGTACAGGACAGCTAGATTCACTAAAATTGGTGGGGATGTAGTGAACGTAACTATTACATTCACTGCTTCTGTTTTATCTTATTACTCGCAAGGGAGTGGCAATTATTCATACAGCAGGCCACAATGCAGTAGAGACCTTCTGATGAACACGGCAGCGCCTGTCACAAAAGTACAATTGTTTACAGTTACTTAGAACACATGAGAATAACCTTGCTAAATGGTCATAAAGGCACCTGGGCTGTTGGTTCACGCGCACATCTCCATATTTAGGTCAGTGGGCATCTTGAATCTGCAACACCTTCAAATCCAGGGATGGTTCGAGACCAGTTTTACTGAGGGAGCCGAGATGGGTGAGGGGTTTTGTCAGAGGAGCACATTGAACCTGCTACTAGCTAAAGCTAGTTAACCTGACCGCAGCACAAAACCCCAATAAGCCTTCAAGTGTAATTTAGGATTATAAAAAACGCAATTTACAGACTGTGTTTATAGACTGTACTTTCCTCGACACCGTTTTTTTATCTATTGTTCAAACTGAAGAGGGGGAAAAAAGGACATTATGTCCTACTTCTGCAAAAACGAATACCAATGAGGCAGACATTGGGTCACAGCCAGATGATGATGTTGAGAGAGATGAAGAGAAGCCAGTTGGAGGCACCACAGAGTAACTGAGAGGACTTGGGAGTGTTTTTTTTTACCGAGAAAAGACGCAGCTGGAAAGACAGATGAAGATTGAGAGAGTGAGGAGGTTGAGCGCAAGACAGAAGCACAGCGTGAGACACAGACAGAGAATATACAGGGAAAGAACATTTGCCTCCTCAATGTGTGTGTTACTTTCTATTTTCTTGACATTAGAATTAACATACACATTAATATTAATTTAAGAGTTGAATTATTAAAGTGAAGGGATTTAAACAATATTGCATTTGTGCCTCTCCATTTTGAACAAAAGACAAAAAAACATTGGCATGGGATGCAGATGATCCACGACAACGAGGATTTATTATCTCCAGCAGTAGTTGGCACGATAACTGCCTACCTTTGGCCACAATTCAGAGTGGGATACTGGTTAAAGTAAGCCATTTTAAACTAAAAGTACAACAATTCTTGGATTAAATTTTTTTTTTTAAAGCATTCAGCCATCAGCGTTCAGTATACCGATGACTGTCATGGTACTGTCCAGTAAAAGAGATAAGTTGTCAAATAAGTGGATGCAAGGCTTTGTGAGTACTTTGGGCACTGTATGGTGTAGATGAAGGCACTATATCAGCGTACTCATTCACCATTTTGAACTCCTTAGATTTAACCAAGATTTTCATCTGTTGGACTGTTACGTGATTTTTCATAAAAGTTCCAAATCCTGACGCCGTCCAACTCGTTGTGAATTGAAAAGATATGAATCACTTTGGAACTCGTTCAACGACACCAACATGAATAGCGAATCAGGATTTAGGGTACAAATCAGGGCTGTCGTTAATTGTTTAATCGTTCCTTGCTTCTGACTGCGTCTCATTGGGTGGATGGTAACTTGTTGCCCCCGACCCCATCAAGAACCGCCGCTTTTCAAATCCCGATTGAGCAAATTGAGCCAGCACTTGAAGATGATGTTTGAAGAACCAAGATTACATTTTTAACACTTGATTCTACAAAGGGAGAGGAGTTTACAAAGGTGAGTCCTTATGAAATGAGGCTGTCATGGTTGATGAGTGAATGACACAATGAGATCATGTTGGTCAAGTGGCTGGAATGAGTTTCTCGGTCTGGAATGAAAGCTCAAGTAGCCTGCTACTTAACCATGTTCTGATAAATAATCTGTTTACAGGAGTAAAAAAAAAAACACACATTAATGCTTTCATTCCAGTGTGTTAGTCCAATATTTCTGTCTGATATCATGAGTCATTATTCTGCGTGTTAATAAGAAAATCTTTGAATAATCAGTTCTTCATTTCCAGCTCAGGTGTAATTTCGCCTCTGATATTTGGACCATTTTACGATTTTTCGCACAAATGCATCTTTCATCTCATGTCCCGTGCCTGATGATAATAATGACAAATATTGTTCTAGGTGACTTCATATACACAGGAAATGTTCTGTTGTTACGGGGGAGGGAGAAGATAAGTATGTACTAGATGTCTTCTCTCAAGTGTTATCTTAACCAGAGGGTTTAATTTTCATCCAACTATGGAGCGTGCCAGCGCATCCATGACAGAATAATTCTGTAAATAACTTCACTAACCCATCCATGAATAGTAAATGAGATCTTCCGCGAGGCTATACACACATTGACTTTTCAATGTGATTATGTCAAACCCCTCTGGGAAATGATGTCGAGGTTGACACGTAAGACTTGACATTGCTGATGGGTGTCACATGTCGATGTTCTGTCATTCTGGAACAAGCCTGCTCTATATCCATTTGCTGTCAAACAACAGTGTTAAGTGAATAAAACGAACGGCTGTGAGAAATGTGTTTTCCTATCAACCAGAGGGCTCCTTTTGATAAATGCTGATGATCTTGTTGGAGCTCTCTGACTCATGACAGCACTTGATTAAGCGTCCCAATGAAGAAGTGAACTGTGAAAGGACCTTGCATCTTTAATTCAGTCTTTAATTAACCTTGCTCTGAATCCCAGCAAGACTTTGAATGGGAAAAGATTAAAAATACGACTTTTAAGGGTCAGCCACGCGTTGAAGGAAAATTGGCCAACACCATGACCAGATGACAGTTTGGGGTGTGGTCAAGTGAAAGAGATGCTTGCATTTGTGTGTTACAATGGCATAATCATTCATTTCTTTCTCCCCCTTTGTCAGAAAGTGGCAGGAAACATGTGTGGCCTAAATTGGTTGAAAGTACCTAGTCTGGCTTGTTGCTCAATTCATATCAATCACATGCACGTTTTGAGGAAGGTTCATTGGTTAACACGTGGGAGCTGCATGATGACAACTTTGAAAGCCTGCTTTTTGGCAATGTACTTTCCCGCACGTACTATAAACATGGTAAAAAGTAAACATGTTTAAAATAATTATTTTCTTCACTTTTAATTCAAGACTTTGTAAAAACCAAATGCAGACAAATTTGGATTCTGAACAGAGCGGTTTGAGCTCCACCAGGGTGTTGCATGATTCGTTTCAAGGAACACGTAGAGTAATTGGGTGGTTCTCAGAAAATGCCACCGGGACTACTTCCTGTTTGTGACATGCCGACATTTGCATGTATTTTTACTAAACGAAAAAAAATATTTAATTGACAAAGGCACTGGGAAATAATAGCAAACATATTTTTGTGTGGTGATAAGTATTTAAATGAACCTTGGAATGGAAGACAATCGGCTTTGTTTGGCCAAGTTGCCGTCCGCCATTGTTAATGCCATCTTAAAGTGTTAAATTCCACCAGTTATGTAAATAACAATAATAAGGACACTGTAATTATTTTTTCTTTTGTGTTGTGTGTGTTTCTGTACTTGAGCGAGTGAGCCTTACTGCAGTCCTTGAGCCAGTTGTACAGCGAGAAACAAAATGGCGACATTTTGGTGAAGGCCATCTGGAGACAATACAGTAAAAACAGAGTCAAAAGAGAACATTTCTCCCTCGGAGGAAGATAATACAATGACAAATGTATTAACTACTGAACACCTTATAGCAGCAGTCCCCAATCTTTTTTACCCCACGGACTGGTCTAATATCAGACAATATTTTCAGGGACTGGCGTGATAAATATAACGGCCGGATGAATAAAACAAAATAATATGATATGACCTGCATGAAACCTGTCGTATTTTCTAAAGATAATAATAAACACGAATCATGACACGAGGAACTACTGTATCTGGCCGCAACACTCTGTGGTCGCTATGGTAACGTTTAAACATGCCTTCAAAATAAGATACAGTGCAAATAAAAAGCGTATGAAAAATACGACTTACCATCGCCGCATATTATGGAGAGCAGCTTGGTGCGTGGGAATCTCCCGGTGAGATAAATCAGTTTTTGAAGTAGGACTCCTGATACTGCCTATTAAATGTAGCCGTCTTTATTTTGAAAGTCGTAGGCGCCTCTTCTGTCTCTTCAGAATCAGAATCAGAATCATCTTTATTGGCCAAGTATGTAGAACACACAAGGAATTTGTCTCCGGTATACACGCTGCATTAGTATCATCATAAACAAGAACATGACAAATTGGTATGGAAGGACATTTCATAATGTAAGTGAACCATAGTTTCAAGCAGAGCTAAAGTGATCAGTGGTAGAATACAATACTATTACAGTTTGTACAGTTGGTGCAGAAAATCATTGAACCATTTTAGAGAGATACAATATTTGTTGCACAAGAAGAGTGACTACGTCAGTGACTGTTTAGGAGTTAATGGCTAGAGGGAAGAAGCTGTTCAAGTGTCTGCTGGATTTGGTGCGCATGGATCTGTAGCGCCTGCCTGAGGGGAGTAACTGGAAAAGGTGGTGGGCAGGATGCGGGGATCCAGGAGGATTTTCCGCACTTTGTCTTGATTCTTGCGGTGTGCAAGTCCTCAAGAGTGGGTAGGGCGGTGCCAATGATTTTTTCCGCCGTCCTAATTGTCCGTTGAAGTCGGATTTTGTCCTTCTTTGTGGCGGCCCCAAACCAAACCGTGATGGAAGAACACAGGATTGATTCGATGACTGCCGTGTAGAACTGACGTAGCACCTCCTGTGGCAGGCCGTGCTTCCTCAGCAGCCTCAGGAAGTACATCCTCTGCTGGGCCCTTTTCAGGATGGAGATGGTGTTGACTTCCCACTTCATGTCCTGGGAGACTGTGATTCCCAGGAACTTGAAGGTCTCGACGGTTGACACAGGGCAGTTGGATAGTGTGAGGGCAACTCTGGAGAAGGATGTTTCCTGAAGTCCACGATCATCTCTACCGTCTTGAGCGTGTTCAGCCCGAGGTTGTGTCGGCTGCACCAAAGCTCCAGCTGCTCCACTTGTTGTCGGTACGCAGACTCGTCGCCGTCTTTGATGAGACCGATGACCGTGGTGTCGTCTGCGAACTTTATGAGTTTGACAGCTGGACTTGTTGAGGTGCAGTCGTTTGTGTAGAGGGAGAAGAGCAGTGGAGAGAGGACACATCCTGTGGGGCTCCAGTGCTAGTGGTGCGTGTTGATGATGTTGTCGCTCCCAGTCTCACCTGTTGTGTCCGTCCCGTCAGGAAGCTGAGGATCCACTGGCAGATCGTAGGGGACACACCGAGGTGGAGGAGTTTGGGGGTGAGGAGTTCCGGTATGATGGTGTTGAACGCAGAGCTGAAATCCACAAACAGGATCCTTGCGTAGGTCCCTGTGCTGTCGAGGTGCTCGAGGATGTAGTGCAGACCTATGTTGACTGCGTCCTCCACAGACCTGTTTGCCCGGTAGGCAAACTAAAGAGGGTCCAGCAGGGGTCGGTGACGTTCTTTAGGTGGTTCAGCACAAGGCGTTCAAAGGACTTCATGACCACAGACGTCAGAGCGACAGGCCTGTAGTCGTTCAGTTCCGATGTTGCCGATTTCTTGGGAACTGGGATGATGGTAGACTGTTTGAAGCAGGATGGGACCTCACACAGTTCCAGGGATCTGTTGAAGATTTGTGTGAAGACCGGAGCCAGCTGGTCAGCGCAGACTTTCAGGCAGGAGGGGGACACTTTGTCGGGCCCCGCAGCTTTCTTGATCTTCTGCTGCTTGAAGAGCCGTCTCACGTCCTGTTCGTGGATCTGTAGTGGAGAAAAAGAGGGTGGGGGGGGGGTAGATAGAGTAGTATCTGGTAGAGGTGGGTGAGTGTGGGAAATGGGGGTGTCCTTTTCAAATCTGCAGAAAAACGTGTTTAGTTCATCAGCAAGACCCTTATTGTTCACTGTTTGGGGGGATGGCGTTCTATAGTTTGTGATTGCTTTCAGGCCATTCCACACAGATGCAGAGTCGTTAGCAGAGAACTGGTTTTTCAGCCTCTCTGCATAGCTTCTCTTTGCGATGTTAATTTCCTTCGTCAATTGGTTTCGGGCGTGTTTGTACAGTGCCCGATCTCCACTTCGAAATGCGTCTCACTCTTGGCTGGGCCTTGTCCCCTTCCCAAAGTAACTTTCCAAAGACGTTTGTTTTTTGTACTCTTTTGGCTAGCTCCTGGGTTTCATTTTCGCGGTAATATATCACGTGACCGAGTAGCGCGCCTTTACCTGAGTCAAGAGTGACATACTGTAGACGGACGTAATGGAGAATCCGGTAAATCTTCAAAATAAAACTTTTCCGATTACGAAATTAATACAACGGAAATAATGTAAGTTATTCAATCTTTCTGTGCGGTCCTGTACTAAATGACCAACAGACTGGTACCGGGCACCGCTGCCTTATAGTTTGTCAGTGCTTGAGCAAAGTTGTTATGTAATGTCTTTCATCATCATAATCTGTCAGCAGAAAGTACCACTGCAAGACTACATAAGCAAGGATTGTGTCTTCACATATTTGTCAGAACCCAAAACAAATTGCTCTGTGTTTGTTCCTCCACGATCTCTCAGATTTGTCACTCGGGCCTAATCCAATGATGCCTGGCGGCTCTATGCTGATCTTTTGTTCAACTTAGTGTATCGCTTTAATCGCTGTATCCCAACTCATTTGCATCAGAGTCTTTCTCCACGTTCACTGTGTCGTGTTGTCACACTTGACAAGAGTTATGTAGACATTTGAAAATGGTTAAAAGATTTGGAAAACCTGAGTTGCACAGATGAACCTCATGTGGGATTTGCCATCACTTTGAATTTGCTTTAATGAAGAGTAAAAATTCATGTTTTTAAATGGGTGATGATTTAAAACAACCTGGCGGCAGGCCTCGCCGAACTTCTTTGCACTTTAAAAAGAATGGCATTATTGTGTGCGGAGCCCGAAGTCGCCTTTCTTTTGCAGGACTTTAAACCCTGGACTGGTTGAAAACACTCTCTGGGCACATATAAAAAAACAAAGAACTGTTCCAACTTAAATTCACACATTTTCCGATAATGCAAGATGAGTTGGCTGCTGCCGACTACCAACCGGCAAATACTGACTTTTGTGCGGTATCAGTGCATCCCGACATTAAACGACTGATTGTTAATGGCTGTTGGAACAGAGAGTACTAAAACAAACTTGGGCGATGGGCCATATGCAGCTCCACGAAGTCTAAAGGCAAATGGATTTTTAGCGGATCACGTCACAGCCTGCACCTGTAAATTTCCATTCAAATAAAGGACATCAAGTGAATGGGATTGGGTCTCTCACTGCAAAAACAAACCTATAAAATAGCATTTTCCAGTGAAAGAGCAAATTGAGAGATAATGACGGCGATGAATACCAGAAAATCGGAGCCCTCGTCTGTACAGAACAAAAACCTGGCTGCACATGGAGCTGAAATTCCACATCCAAATCATTTTGACCTTGATTTATCTGGCATCTCCCCAGCCAAAGCAGATCACGGCACACTTGCGTGATCTTTCGCCCTCGAAAACTGACGATAAAACAAAGCACTGCAGGCGCTGTCACACAATGGACAATGGCAAAACCTATTTGGCGTCAGGAAAAAAAAGTGTATTTCCTGACACGTGTTCCATTGTGAGTGTGAGATTGCATGTGTGTGTCGTGTGGATTTTTTATTTCTCTCAGTGGTCTTTATTTTTAGTTTTATCATGATGGATGGTTCTCAGTTGCTGTTGGAAAATGACACATGAATTAGACCTATGTCAAGACAGAATTTTAAGGACAATGTCACCTGTACTTTTGTTAATCTTAATCTTTACAGGAGAGGTACGTTTTAGCTATTTTGTTTAAAACAACAAAAAACAAAACTGAATCGGCCCTGTCAGCGAGTCTTGAGGAACACCTTGTGAGGTTTTAATCAACACTTGAGCTCCCTTTCATATTTTCATAAAATGAATATATTCATCATCTGAACCTGATATTGACGTGTGCATACTTTATTTAAAAACTGTTGTGCACTTTATAAATGATAGTCCTCGGATGCCGCAGCACTCCACTCTTTCTCACAGTAAGCAGAGAGTTTCAATGAGACAATACAGACATAATAACCCCAACTGCCAAGTAGTTTTTCCACCCATTAACACGGCAGTTCAATGTCAGGCTGTGATTATTGATAGAACTATTATGTTGACGGAAGAGCCAATCTAGCGAAAACTCAGCCATTGGGAGAAAACTGATTATGGGTTCAACAATACGGAAAAAATACCGTTTTGGTATGTCCACTTGGTTTGAAGGACATGGTTGGATTCACATTCAGGGAATACAATGCAGGACATAAAACTGCTTAGCACATTGATTACATTTGCAATTAAGCATTAAACGTGGTTAAAGGTAAATTCTACAGTATACGAAAGATTGTCAAATAAGCAAAAGGATGTACCATAAAAAAGTGAAATCAGAACTTAATTTTCTCGTTTCCAAGAAAGTGCAACATCGTTTCTCATCTACTTTCCAAAATAAATGCACAAAAGTTTGATTATTTTGAATCATTGTGCTGAAAAGCCACACATGGCATTTCTTGTTGCTGTGATTTTTTTCTCTGTTTTGATGATATTCACGTTTGCATGATGCTGTTAAACATTCGACATCCTGCCAAAAGCATATTGCTAGCTACGACATTCGCTAGAAATTTCATTTTCGTTATTAAAATGGGATTACCGGCATATCTCCTCACACGGATTCCAGAGGAAGCAGGCGTCCATTGTTGTTGTTGTACGTAAGGTCAGCGTGCTTACAGTCGCTGCTCGGTCCATACCGGTCACACAAACTGGGTTGCACTCGGCAGACCGTAGAGGGCTCAGCTGGGATTCTTGCGGACAGGGGTGGATGATGATATTCACCTCACATGGACCAACACGCAGCCTGCGGTAACATGGATGTGCAACGCATATATTCATCTTAAACAAGTAGGACATGAGCATCCCATGTGGAGTTTTTAGTTTCGAAAATGGCATCAGAGAATCATAGTAAATAGAAGCCAATTCCGGTACTGATGAACATTTTGTGTTCTGGCCTCTTTATACTCATTGCTAAAAATATTCTCTGGCTTTGGAAGTGAAAATTTAATTCACTGCCGAAGATATGAATGAAAAAGCGCCACCAAAAAGCTTCAAGCGGTCGAGTGAAACCATTTAAAATTTCCCTCTCGAGTGTGTGCGCGTGTGGAGGATATCAATGGGAATTGAGACTCAAAGTTAGATCCTCCTTATAACTACAGGTAATTAGGCGTAGAAAAAAAGGTAGTGTGTTTCCAGTAACATGAAATTTCAACATAGGGTCGGTAGGTCGGACAAAGTTTTTTATTTTATTTTTCTCCCCCCCCTCAAAAATGTAAACAAAATAACCATAAAACAAGGAGACATTGAAACCCCCGCTCGCCGCCACCCCCGCCAGAGAGTTGGGTTCCCCTGCGGCTGGGTGTTACAGCTACCTCTGCGTCCCACGTCCTAGACGGCCCGTGGTGTTCGTCAAATAGTTCACTGAATCTTTTCGATACAGTACATCAATGGATCAGAGATGAAAGTGGACTTTTCTGAAAATCTGCGCGCGCACACACACACCCGGTCGATCACGCATGAATTAGCTTACACAAAACGCTATTCAAATACTCGACATTCAATGATTAATCTTCCTTTTGTGTGCACACGTGCACCCTTTGTGGCTTCCGTTCTCGACGAAATTTCAAAATATCTCCGAGATATGGCGAGGCCATGAGAATGCGAGGCGAGCTTATTACTCTTGTGGCGACGCCACTCAAGCTCAGCGAGCCTCAGCAATAGATAGTCCGCTCCGCTGCTCTCTCTCTGCTGTGCGTGCTTCAGCGCGAACATGTACGCAAGCGCGTCTTTTGATTTCAACCAATCAGCGCCGACGCAACGATGTCACACACAACAACAACAGCTAAACTAAGCTAAGCTAGCGGAGACGACACTCGAAGTCGGACGGACACGCTTTTCTCCCAATCTGTGTTTCCCCTTTTGTCCAAATATACTTTTTACAACAACTGTCTTGTCCACGGTGTTTATTCGTTCCCATGGGGTTTAGCAAGTGTGTTTACAAAGAGACGAAAATCTCTTTACTGTTACTAGTGTTAGTGTCTCAACATGGCTACGCTCCTGAATGCAAAACAACGATCTCAAACGCGTCTTCGTTCAATGTTGTCAACTAATATCCGGATTAATTTTAGGCAAATTTCCTCAATTCTCCGGAGAGATTTTCATAAAAATTTGAAAAACCCGGAATTCCAGGAAAATCCCGAGGACCTTCATCTCTGATGGGTGCTATTTTCTTCATATTATGGTTGAGTGAACGCTGGCGCATTTGGCTGCCGCTGCTCAACCTGTATTGTTTTGTGTTTTTTGTTATTGTAAAGTGTCCTTGGGTGTCTTGAAAGGCGCTTATAAATAAAATGTATTATTATTATTATTACACAAAAATGTAGAAGGTTGTTTGAAAAAAATGCCGACCGTAAAGTTTTTTTTCGAGGTAGAAATTCTCGGTCGGTCGGGTTACCGGAAACACACTACTTTTTTTTCTACGCCTTAGAATTAAATTCATTGAGTATGACTTTGGGAAATGTCAAGAAAAAGATCCGTTCAGGAAAACGAACACTAAACTTCGGGAGGGAGCTGCTATTTGAAGTGAAATTCATGAAGGACGTGGAAGTTTTCAAAACAAATGGGCTATTTGATAAGGAGATCGATGTTATCTGGGAGAATTCCACAATAATAAGCTCCCTGAGTTGGTGCATCATCATCCCCGAGAGTGCAAACAGCTTGACGCCTCACATGTGAATGGCACATAATAAGCTTTTGCACGCCCATTTTTGCTTCATGCTCACGACGAAGATGCTCATCTAAAGCTTCAAAAGTCAACGCAGCATCCAACAAACCGTTGGTGAACCACTAATCGGCCATGATTAAATGTCCTAATCAGTGTGTTGTGAAACATATCATTAGGTCTTCAGAAAAAAAAAGAAATGTCAGCTCCTTGGATGTCGTGCTGCCTCCTACGATGGCTTCCTGTTCCTGGGGAGCTTCATTTAGTATTGATGAAATGGCGAGATGTCAATGATTTCTCTTTTAAGTGTCACTTCACCCGGGGAGAACATGCAAACGCCACACAGGGAGGCCGGAGCCAGGTTCGAACTCACGACCTCTGCCCTGTGAGGTCGACGTGCTAACCGCTGGATCACCGGGCCGTGCATGTCCATTTTTTTTTTCATTTTAAAAATGTTTACATCAATGGGGTGTCTGCAAATCATGTGTTACGTGAAGTTATTTGGAATTAATAGTAAATAAATCCCCCTCATCCCCTGCATTTTTTTTTTTGCAACAATGAGAGATACGGCTTGTCGAGGGGCGGTCTTCCTCTCATCTAAACCAGTGGCAAAAACCTCCATGTTTACTTCCTGGTATGCTGCTATGTCATCACTTTCATCCAGCATCTTTCTTTCATCTTTCTGCACTGCTAAGTGGACTTTTCTCACTGAGCAAATGTGTGAAAAGGTATTAACGCCCAAGAGTTTCAGTCAGAATAGTAGCAGGAGAAAAGATCAGTCAAGTATGACAAAGGGACGCATGTTGAAAGGTGAAATACAGATCTGTGATCTCCCTTGCCAACTTTACATGATCGGCCCGTGGAGATATGCTCGCACTTCCTGATACTCGCCCTGCCGCAGAATACGAGGAAATCAGTTTATTCTTCTGACGTGTCAAGTACTATCCGTGTATCTCCCACTACTTTGAAAAGAGAATGAGAGGAGCTGCTTCAATTCGACTGGTGATCAGGTAGGCTTTGTTCACACCCACAACGGTACAAAATGCCTTTTTTTTTATAACATGCCACTCTATGCCTGCTTGGGAGTGTCAGCGAGAATATCAAAACTTAGTCTAGCCAACTCATACGCAGATATAGGCCACGCCTTATGACAGACATGTACTAGGCACGAAAATATAGCCCTGAACATTAGTGGTTTAAATTTTTTTATTTTGAAATGTAGAATCAATTAAAAAGGTGATCACATTAACTGCTAAGGTGAAATGTTGCTCAGCAAGTCTGAATGCAGGTAGATATTCCGCAATAGTTTCAGCAACGCTTATAAAGACCAATGTCTCGATTTTTCACAGTTCATTTTACTGATGATTTATCAAAAATGACAAAGAGTGATTATAGGGAATAGGTACCAAACAGTCTTTTACTATAACATGTCGTAACATGCCTTAAAACAGTGTTTTTCAAACACTGCGCCGCGGCACACCGGTGTGCGATATTGTCAGGTGTGCCGTGGGAAATGATCCAATTTGTATGCCTATGCGGTCTATCGCCTGGCAGAGTAATCGTGTAGCACTCTTCCATACTGCCAAGTAGCAGCAGCAGCTAGCTTATTGCCTTGTGCTTCGGGACAAGCGAAGTTTCTGGCGCGAGGCAATACAATGAAAGCTATCTTTCATTTGGATTTACTTTTACCGGAGATGCAACGGCCGACTCCGTTGTGCTTGGAATGTGATGAAAAGCTCTCCAACAGCGCTATGTTCCCAAGTAAGCGTGAACTTCATCTCCAAACAAAACACCCCTCAGTTCGAAACAAAAATATATTTTGTTCGCCTGCGTGAACACACGGAGAAACAAGCAACGTGCATGAGAAAAACCGCAAAGGTAAACGAGAGAGCCCTGAAAGCAAGTTACCATGTCGCTGAACTTGTGGCTAAATCAAAAAAGTCCCAGTGGCAGAGCAATTAATACTTGCCGCCCCCGCAAAGCCAATTGAAATGAGATGTTCGGACCCGAAGCGGCTAAAGAAATTGCCCGACTGCTCTAAAAACTAAAAACAGGGAAAGACTGAGAGCTGTGGAGGAAAAGCTTTGTGTGTCTTTCATCGATTGCTGCCTGGATATCAGATCATCCAAACCGTTTATCACACTGAGTGAGAATAAATATGAAGGATGATAAAATATTTGATTGATGTTTATTTGGTTCCTATTCAAGGTGTTGTAATACAACATTATTCTTCAATGTTTTAAAAAAACACTTATAATAACAATATAACACTTTAATTGTTAAAATAAGCTTTATTCACATTCAGCTAGTGGTGTGCCGCGGGTTTTTTTCCAGTGAAAGAAATGTGCCTTGGCTCGAAAAAGATTGAAAGACACTGCCTTAAAATAATCAATGTTGGTCAAAGTAATGTTCCAGCTGATGCGAGAGGCAACACAACATGTAAGGAGTCAGGGCTGGTTCAGCGTTATTTTAGTTCACTAATATTAGTTAATGCAGGCATCGTCTAGGCAACCACAGTCATCATCGCTAGCCAGTCGAGACATCACAATGGCTACAGCTAAAACATTTACCTTGCACTGAGGCTTTAGGTCAACAAATGTTGGTCCATTGCCATGCAACACTCACTGGCTGCTTTTATAAAAGATCAATGTCACAAGGACGTGAAGAAGCTGAGGAGAAATGTAACTATTTTCGTGCACGTGGCTGTCCACATGGACACAAAAATAACGAGAACATGTTAAATATAGGTCACTTGTATTGACATAAGTTTTTATTTTTTCCATTGCCCAAGCGAAGTAAATAATTCAAAGAAGCATCAGTCCTGAGCCATTCGTCACTACTACTTCATGTTAATTCTTTGTAGCTTTCATGTTGTTTCGCTCGAGGCAAAGTAGCCGGTCCTCTGCTATGGCTCGGCGTCATGCCGAACGTGAATTGTGACTCACTCTTCAGTGGGCGCTCAGGTGTGACTACATGTGACGACAAATGAGGAAAAAACTAATTCATTTTGGTTGTTTGTGCAGCTGAGTGTGCGGAGGAATATGCATGAAAATTCTATGAATCACTGAATGTTTCTGGTCCTGAATATATTCAGGAAATGCTATTTGAACATAAACCCAGTGGGGCATTGCAGACTGAGGTCAACGAGTGAACCTCAGCGTTCAAAGCAAACTCGGTGAAGAGGCATTTAGCTGCTATGCTGCATACAAATGGAATACGCTGCCAAGAGAAGTGAGTATTTGTTGCCCAAATTATTTTTAAAATTCAAACCTTTTTAACATGTCATTTTTTTAAAGCGTTCAAGAATAAAGTAAATAATAAATATCATTGAAAAAGTAGCAAAATTGAAAAATGAATTATATGAGAAATATTTTGAGATATGCTCATGACAAATCAAATGGTTGATTATTCTGTTTTTGAAAAATGAACTTCAATTTCACGTCAATTTTGAAAAACAGAAAGCTAAACCTTGAGAGATCAATATAGCTTATAAACCTATTGGAAATTTCCGCTACCTCCACTTACTATTGGTAAGAGGTCATGCGTTTGAAGGAAATCACAGCATCTTTTGCCCGGAGCTGCTACTTTACGAGTTTTTGACCGAACGAAATCCGCCAATTTGTGGCAGATGAATAATAACCACCCAGAAAAATAGATTCACACCACATTCTCAGGCCCTCCCGATGAGAGAATTTCAGACTGCTTTTCAGCACACCCAAATATGCAGTAAAAAACATCGCTTCTCCCTGCAGATCACAAGTTTTTAATTTGCTCAGTCAGTCAAAAGTCAGTGACTTTTCACATGTCAGTGCAAAATAAATGTCATCAAATTCATCCATCCATCCAATCCGGGATTGGTTACCAGCTAAATGAAGTGCACATTTAGACAAATAAGCATCCACTTTTACACCCACTGGCAATTCGGTGTCTTCAATTAACCTTGCGTATGTTTTTGGAATGTGGGAGGAAGCCAAAGTCTCTTTGGTGATTAACAAGCGCTTGCTCTGTGCACGAGCAAGTATTGTTTTTAGGAGTGATACAACAAAAGGAGGGGAATACGTGAGTAGAATCACAAGGCCCGCACTGGATTTTGCTGCACAGAATAACAAAGAACTGGAAACTTTTAATTGTCTTGCTGAAACACCGGCACATTTTTATATCTCTGTGCCCTTTTTGCTTCTTTTTTTTGGTCATGTTTTACCGAACAAGGCACAGTGGGGTCTGATGCCTTCTCAAGGACGGACAATCTATACAGCTGAGTCCACAATGATTTCACGAGATTTTATTTGCCCCTTTTATTAAAAAGATCATTTATTTTCATGAAAATAAAGCCCCTGGAATGAACTTTTTCAGATTCTAAAGCAGCCGAAGTCTCACCAGATTTGGTGATGTCATGCTTGATGATGCTTTGAACTCCCAACTTCAGATTTGATTATGGTTGCAACTCCAAATTGCACCTCTCTTTCGAACATGAACACCTTGTAAATTTCGCTTGGATTTATTGATTGAACTTTTGTTTATTCAGGTAAGACAATTGATTCTCATTAGCAATACAGACGTATAAAAAAAAAAAACAACAACAACAAAAAACCAAAGACCAAGCCCACAAATAGCAAAAATGCAATTAATTTACATCTGTGGTAAGTAAACTATTACCATGCACTTGAGGTTCATGACAGCCTTTTGCAAGGTTATGAGGACAGCAAGCTCAGTTTGTGCGGTACCCATCTTTCTTGATTAATTTCATATTCATATCCAAGAAGTGGTTTTCATACAAATACTAACTTTACTACTGTGTTATTATAGCTTAATTAGTGAGGCTATGCTGAGTTCTGACTTCTGAACAAATTCAGGTTGCTTTGATGTCATTATAGGAATGGAACCACAACCAAAAGCGTAGAGCCTGCTTTTATTTTATATCAATGTTTAATAACAGTTATAACTAGTTCAAACTTTTAACAGTTCTTTGTTCTGACCATAAATTCAATCAACTCTACGTAATGGGTGAATGAGGCACACTGACGTAACAATTTTGATCAGATTCAAACCATCACATTGGTTCTTCACTGTCTTTTTCTAGTAAGTTTCAAAGCACACCGTCTTTTGACAACCGTTAAGTGACATTCGATTTCACAAAATACGACGCACACCAAGTAATAAACAAACGCTGCAAACGCAGAAACCCGGGCAACCTTCTATTGCTGGTCTATCCCGATCGCAATGTATCAGTCATGACTGGTTCCTCGTTTGCATCCCCGGTCCTCAGCCGGAGTGACTTATCTGTAAAAAGCTTGATACCTTATCGCTCTCCGCCCACATTGTGTCAGATGTTAAGTGAGGATTACACGTCGTAACCTTCCAGCTCATCCCAGAGTTCTGCGAGTCTCAAAATATCACTCATGATTGACATTTATACATATTCATGATTACATTCTGGGAGGGGAGGGTTCAGTGTGGGGGGGGCATCACCAGCAGTGTCGATCACAGAGGGACAAATAGACAGGGCGAGAAAAAGTCTGAGTGATTATACAACGGCACAAAGTCTTGGAGGGAAAGCGGAATGTGGGCCACGTCCCGCTGCGTAGGGCGTGAGGATTATTTGCACCAAAGTGGAATCTAAATAAAGGTGTTGGCATTTGCTGTCTTGACGAGATTTGGGTGAGGCAAATAAACAAAGACAGTTGCTTCCTCCACTTGGAAAACTGTCTCGAAGCCATCTATTCATCCATCCATCTGTCCGCCGCTCACACATCCATTTGGACCAGCACCATGACGGGCGGCGCCTCTGCCACTTTGCCTTTGCGCCGCAGCAGATGACTCAGACCCCTGAAGGACGGCGTGGTGTGCAGGACAATCTCCTTGAGACCCGCCCTGAACTCGCGGCGGATCAGGCAGTAGAGCACCGGATTGAGGCAGCTGTTGGTGTGCGCCAGGCACACGGTCAGCGGGAACGCGTATGCTTGCACGTTGTAGAAGGCCTTGCTGAAGGGCACTAGGTCAAACTTGATGAGCACCCCCCACAATGTCAGTGCCTGATTGGGAAGCCAGCACAGAAAGAAGGACAGAACCACGATGACGATCGATTTGGTGACTTTGGAGCGGCGGTTTTGACGGCCCTGTTCCAACTCCGGGCCGGCGGCGCCTGAAATGCGACGGCTGAGGACAAAGCGCAGGAGAAGAAGGTAGCAGACGCTGATGATGATAAGAGGGATGAGGAAGCCCAGCAGGACTTTTTGCAGATGGTACAAGCCCAAAAGAAGCTGCGGGTCCCAGTGGGCTGTGTCCGGAAAGCGCACCAGGCAAAGTTCTTCATCCGACACCTGGGCGGTGGTGGAGTAGATCGCGTGAGGCAACGTGACCAGCAGAGACACGGCCCAGATGCCTAAACTGGTCCACTTGGCCCGGGTGGCCGCCGCTCTCCTGCTGTGCATCTTGAGTGCCGACGAGATGGAATAGTACCGTGCCACGCTCATGGCCGTGAGGAAGAAAACGCTGGCGTACATGTTCATGGTGGTCACGGAGCTGACGATTTTGCACATGACTCGGCCGAACGGCCAACGGAAGTCCAGTGCCGTGTCCACTGCCCAGAAGGGCAGAGTCAGGACGAACTGCAGATCGGTGATCGCCAGCCCCATCACGAAGCAGTTGATGGACGATTGCTTCTGCCTGTAACGCGAGTGCAGCAGATACAGCGCCAGCACGTTGCCCACCAACCCCAGCGCACAGACGACGGAGTAGACGCACGCGATCATCACACGTACCACAAGGCTGGAGCCGTCTCCTTGGAATTCCGTGCTTGACTCCCTGGTGAGCAGTTGCAGCCAGCAGTGTAAAGACAAGTTCCCGCTAGAACTGGCGCTACAGTTCCCACAGTCCTCCAGCATCATTTGCTGCTCACATGGCTCCGGAGCCGGAGTTTGAACTCCAGTCTCATTCATATCGGATCCAACTGATCACATACCTTCCGCCAGGACAAAGTTGAACAGCCGCGGATCATGAAACAGGAGGCAAAGCAGTCGGGAAGGCGGCAAAGCATTGCATGGTCTTCGTTTATCTGAGGCAGTTGGAAATAAAAGCTGCCCCGTGCTGTTCGTCTCCTCCTCCTCTCTACTTCTCGCCGCTGTGTGCGCCTTTGCTTATCTCTGTGCCAGTGAGCGTGCAACAGCACGCCAGCGTTGACGCTGCTGGTCTCTTCACCATCTGGGCGGCACAGAGAAGTCATGCTCTGATTCCCACTGCTGCGTCAAAGTGCCCAGGCATGCCAAATCGGGAGGGGGTCGTAGGGGAGGGTTGGGGGGGGGGGGTAGAGGATAACAATCGTACTGACACAGCACTCATGTCTTTGTTGTGTGGGTCTTTGAAAGGGAGCTCATGTGGCAAGTCACTTCCGAATGTGCTGCTGTTTACTCCCGTTTGAGAGTACTAACAGTAGTTTTAGGAAATACTGTTTCTGAATTTCTTTGATTGAACTACTTCTGCCTTACTTTTGAGCTACTTAAACACGATACACACATTTTGGTAGACATTTTGATACCTGTGCCCAGTTGTTCAATTAACAACCGCTGGTTAACCCCTTAGCTCAGGGGTGTCAAACCCATTTTCGTCGCGGCCCACATTTTAGTTACAGTTTCCCTTGGAGGGTCGTTATGACTGAAACCATATAAAGAAGTCAAGAACAACGATTTATTCACATATTGTTGAAGTAACTGTAATGAGGGCTTTCAATATCTCTCATTTATTACGCATGAGAATATGAATTTTGGTAGAGATTTTTGCAAGCATCATGGAAGTTGACATGTTTGATTTGCTTTCGCGGGCCACATAAAATGATGTGGCGGGCCAGATCTGGCCCCCGTGCCTTGAGTTTGACACTTGCGACTTAGCTAAACGACCGTTAAAGTTCTGTTGTTCAAAACACGGTTAGTAACATTAGTTATTGGGCATCGTTGAAAGTTAACCATGTGATTAACATCACTGGTTAGCACTGATGTACACCACAGTTCCTCATTTTGTTTACTTCCGGTTTTGCACCCCCCACTTAGCCACGTCGCCTCAAAGAGTAAAGAACAACATGAAAGGGACAAAATAAAAGGAATAATTTTCAGTGACACCGTTACCACAATAACGGTCATATTTAAATAAATTATTCTCTGACACCGTCACTCGAAACACAACACGGTGATTTTTTAAAAATCAGATTTTTGTTGTTGGATGTCATTATCTATCCAATAAGTGCTACAAAGCGGTGTTGTTGTCTTGCCGCCAGCTTTCACGACAAGAACCTCTGGGAAAATCCTATTTTGTGAAGCTGTCAACTCAGCCGAGTGTGATCCAAGATGGACGTCATGTGTAGCGGAGATTCCCATTTCAAAAAAGGAACTCGTACACTTACTGGATAGAAGTTCTTCATTTGAAGTTTGCTGCGGTTGAATGCATTGCGACTTATTACTTGTCCTCTTAGCGACCAGTAAAACCTCAGCATTTGTCGATGTTGACGCTGTGGCAGGTTTCACGTTATGAGTCACAGAAGAAGTAAAAGCAGCTGACATTTTAGTGAGTGCATTCAAATTGCTTTTCAACGGAATGTAAAGCAATTATGCCAGACTGAAGGGCGCCGCATACTGTAGTCCACAGTTTTTCACCTGCTTGCATTAATAGCAACGCTTTTTGTCTTACAAGAGATTACGTTATCCTCATTTGATTTCACAGCTTGAAAAAAAACACATTGGATGAAAATTTTGATAAAAAATATGGCCAGAATTCACATATTTTGAAATTCGAAACATCAGCTTATCACGCAAGAATCGGTCAACCTAATTTCTGCTAGCATCAGAAGTGAACAGAACTTTTTCCATTGGCCCGTGATTAAAAATACACTGTCCAAATACACATTATTCAGCATTAGCTTTAGCATTAGCCAGTTGTCACGTGACTCAGAAAAAGTGTTTCTTCTGTGAAGCTACGCTTAGCGCATTTACAGATTTTACTTTAGCCCGGTGATCCAGTGGTGAGCACGTCGACCTCACAGTGCAGAGGTCGTGGAGTTTGCATGTTCTCCCCGGGCCTGCGTGGGTTTTCTCCGGGTATTCCGGTTTCCTCCCACACTCCAAAAAAACAAGCATTGCCGGCTGATTGAACACTTTAAATTGTCCCGAGGTGTGAGTGTGAGCGCTGATGGTTGTTCGTCTCTGTGTGCCCTGCGATTGCCCGAAGACGGCTGGGATAGGCTCCAGCACCGCCCGTGACCCTTGTGAGGACAAAGCGGATCGGAAAATGGATAAATGGACGGAAATGGATGTTTTTGGATGTCTCCGTTTGCCTATCCCCGTGGCTGCTTAGTGTTGTGCTGCAACAACATTGCAGTATGAGTTGACCTAACCGTTACAATTAACTTAGATAAACTCAAGTCCTAACCTTTCAAAAGGGGAGACAAGTCACATTGCTTGCACAGTCATTTATAATTTTTGTTGCTACGGTCGCCTCACTTGATTGCGACCAACATCAGCGAAGGCTTCCTCGTAGAATCTGCGGCCCTGATCATTAACACCGTTTATTGCAATGAGCTTCATGTCATTTTTTTTTTTTTTTACTTGCCATATATTCCACTGCATAAAAAATCTCAAAGACCATGAACAACTTCAGCTCACATCTATTTGGCTTAACACCCAGCTGTAAGTTTGTTTTTGAATTGGAGTGTTATATGACTTGTCCTCTTTGTGAATAATGCTTCATCCAGTTCTAAAGGAGCGGTGGGGGGGAAAAAAGACTCTGACCCTTTTACAAAGGTTGCAGGTAATTACCTGAATGGCTCATGCCTAAACAGATGCCTCCGGTTGCCACGGACAACGGCATTCAAACTCTGGTCCCGATTGTTCTCTCACATCTTGCATATAGAGGCAACGCAAAAAATACGCAAAATCATGTCACAGTCAATCAAGTGGAATTCTGATTTTAATGAAACCAGATAGTGTGTGTTGACTGACTAAATGTCCAGCATCCCCTGCCGCTCTAATAATTCAATTTTATCACACTGCATCTATCTGAATTGTATGCCCTGAGATCAGGCCTGCCTTTTCTTATCTCTCGTTGGCCTGTGGGAAATCTCTCACTTTGCGTCTGAACGCTATCTCATAATTTACAATAATGGCAAACAACCTCACTGTGGACAATTTGTGACTTATTGACGGAGGAATCAGAGGATGTCAATAGATCTCCAAATGAAATGAAAAACTAATTTAGATGAATCTGTATTGACATGAGTTACATTAAATCTCGAGAGAGGAGCGAAGCAGCAAGTTACAACATAACACTAGGAAGTAATCTTATTTATTATAAAGATTTTAGGTTCTTTATTGTTCATTATTCATTGAAGGTTTTGCATGTAGAGCCTCAACCTTATCATATGTGCCGAATTTTGCATCGGCAAGACTTGTAGATTGCAGGGATTCATTTAATTGGAAAGCTTTCTTTCTTTTGTAAAGTAAAACCTCTCCTTTCTCATGAGCACTTTGAAACAGTAATTCATGCCTTCGTCACATCTCGGCTGGATTACTGTCATACACTTTACTTTGGGGTCAGCCAATCCTCCATTAAGCGTCTCCAGTTGGTCCAGAATGCTGCTGCTCGCCTCTTGACTGGTACTCGTAATAAGGAGCACATAACTTCTACTCTAGCATCGCTTCAGCGGCTCCCTCGACATTTTAGAATTCTTTTTAAGATCCTATTATTTGTTTTCAAATCTTTAAATGGCCTCGCTCCACCTTATCTCACTGAGCTTCTCCGCCTCTCTGAGCTCCTCCGCCCCTACACACCTGCGGACCAGAGATTATTAGAAGTACCAACAGTTGAGTTGAGCCGAGTTTTGATCTTTGCAATATTGCACCACAAAGACGTGGCCTTTCATAAAATTGCAACACTCAGTTTAGTATCACCCATTCATTTTCTATATAGCGCTTGTCCTCATCGTAGTCACGGTTGAACTGGAGCAATTTCCAGCCGACTTTTGGACGGGAGGTGGGGCACACTTTTGAGTGGTCACCTGCCAATCACGGGGTACATAGAGACCGTTCAGGCCTTTTAACATTCACCTAAAGAGCCCTCGGTGATCAGGCTGCTGCATACTTTCGTTTCATTTCATTATCTTGCTCGGTCACTGCACTCTGCCGACTGCTTTTGACTTCACACAAGAAACAAAAACAATATAATAGAGCCTCGCAGTCCTTTCCTATGCATTTCCCTTTCAGTGGATATGGATTAAGCATTACTGGATAAAATGTTTTCAATGCTTGAATACAATTAATTTGTATCTTCAGTTGCACCTTTAAGGGGCGTGGCTTAATGAACAGCGACAGGGGCTGGCCAGGTTAGTTCAGTGTAAGCATCTGGCCCCGAGTTCTTCTCATAAGCGTTCTCATTTTGTAGTCTTGTGCTTGACTGAACCTGCATAGCAACAGTGGCTCTTCTTGCCCACGTGCGAGGGTATTACCGCACTATTATTGCTTCATTTTTTTCATTTTTTTAATCTTCACTTAAACGGCACAATATCTATCTTGTTTGTACCTCAAACTTTGGCTTGTAACACAAAAGGCGGCTAAAAAAAGCAACAACCAAGCAATGGAGCTGAGTGGTTGACACAAAGGCTGACAGGAACACGGGGGCAACAAAAATGTAACAAGCATGACCTCGCATGAAAAAGGGAAAACGCGGCAGAACATGACACAAAACACACATGCAATCAAAACTAACGCAACTTAAACACGGATCATCCCACTTCTGCGCTAAAGCCGACCTATTCAAAACAGCCATTAGAATGATTCAGTGCAGCTCGATGCAAGCACTCTATTAAATATTGTTTAGTGCATCAATAAAAAAAATGTGAACATCATTATCTCTGAAGCGACAGAATTTTCCATGCGGCTCTTGTTTTGGATCCCATCAGACTGAATGACCCCAATAAAAGGACGGTTAATTTACACACGGGTTGGATGTGATCTTTTGGGTATTAAAACGACTAGGTGGCATCCTTTTGAAGGCACTGGCTCACTCTTCCTGCTTAAACCAGTAAAATCGAATCAACATGATGCTCTGTGCCTTTAACCTAGAAATACGCTTTTCACTCGTTCAGTGCTTTGAATATTGTAGCTGTCCGCAGAATAAAACACAACACGAGATCCGAGTGTCAACTCCATTAAATTACCTCCTCGTGTCCCCAAATAAAAATGCCGTCTTCATTCTTAAACGTTTTAAGAAGGCGGCTGGCTGCCTCCAAAGCAGATTTAAAAAGGCTTCCCACCCCCGTGTGGCATCTGTTGCCATAACATTTTGTCACCCGGCCTACGGTTGTGACACCGTGATCTGAGGCAGAAATAATTCAAGTGACTTGCAGCCATTGTCAGACTGTCAGAGGTCTTAATATCAATGCGTTGATTTCTCCATCCGTGCTTATGTGAGCTTTGATTGTACTTTAGAACAATGACACTAAACACTTAGCTCTTTTTCCCCCCATCCAAACATGGCCGAAGACGCTAAGTGAAAACCGTGCAGAGCAATTAGTGTCATAACTGCCGTTCGGGGAGCTTCACTTGTCTGTGTTTGACTATCAGTAATTGGGGGTTCATCCTTGGATGCATGCGCCATAAAATAGTCATTTGTCTGTCATAATGTTATTTCGAAAGCCTGCGCGTTCATTGTGTGCAATTGTAGTCCATGCAAAGTTATATGGCTAAAAACGAACGGGGAGGGGGGGCAACATTGTTTTTTTGCGGCTTGTTTGTATGACGGGGGAAATTTTAAAGACTTTACAACAAATGGAACTTTTTAGGATATTTGTCAAAGGGGAACGTTTTTTTGTCATCATTCTCAGCTGCACAGTGAAACACCGATAAACGCAGCAGCAACAATCAGCACTGGCATTCGTTGTTTTCTCCTTTGAAATTTGTTCTAGCTAAGAACAAGCTGAAAGACTGAAAAGCTGTGGCAGCGGCCAACGTCTGAAGAAGGCTTCTTTTCGGCTCGCTGCACACAAAAACATTTTGAACTAAAAAAATAAAATAAATAAATGGGAGAGCGCAATGTCATTTTGAAGGCCGCGCCATTTTCAAGACTAAAAAGTGTAGTTTTTATAAAGCGTGAAGTGGATTGTTTTTCTTTTTTTTCCTGATCATTTCCACCTCCACGAATCTTAAAAACGCGAAGCAATGCAAATGCCTAAATCACATTCAAACCAGACGGAGGAATGCTTCCATTAATCAAAGTTTTGGTATGCAGATTTGGTTATTTGCGAAAAAGAAAGACGCAAGACTTTCTTTTTTGTTGTTGCTGAAACGTTGGAAAACAAGTTTTCCTCATTCCCAGCCCCACTCCACAAACCATAAGTATATGTCGCATCACAAAACAACAATGGTGATGACATAAAATGTGTTCTTTGCTAAGAATACAAATTCTTCAAAGAATCAAGGATATATTTTTCTACAACAGACTTGTATTACTGATGTGTGGGTGTTGTTTTTTTTCTTCTTAAAAATAAAGTCACAACATGATGAGGGAAAGCTTTCATTTTACAAGAATGAATTCGTAATGTCCTTAGACATATCAGGGAAGTGAGTAAATAATAATTGGAAAAAACAGTAACATAACACAATATGATATAAAAAAAAAGCTATACCAAGAATATACTGCACCATAATATGGTAACAAAATCCAATATAACACATAATCACTTTACAATGAATTATACAATTATGAGGGAAACGAATAGATATCATTAAATATGAATAATAAAGACATGTAAATGTTTGAACTTTGTGAGAATAAAGTCATCCATCCATTCATTTTCCGATCCGCTTTGTGATATGAGGAAAAAAAAAAAAGATTGTCATTATGCGGACAACGGTGTAATATTAGTTTCAGTTTTCCTGAACTCAATGTGGCTCACTAATGAAAGCAACGAGCACTTTGGAACATGCACAAATCTCTCCTAAAACGGACCCTATTTACAAGAAGCCACCAAAATTAATTTCCAGTGTGTCACTTCTAATTTCCGGTCTCATGTCACATGGTCAGTTTGATATTTGGAAAGCCTACAGAGTTGAGCAAAGCCGATAAGAGGCGTCCAGGCGGCAGACAAATGAGGAGCAGTTAATTCCGCAGGATGACTAATGAGCCTGATCCTGTCATATTACCAAATAGCTCGAAAGCTCATAATTACGCATCACACAGCCCAAATCCTGGACAATCGAAAATCCCGCTGCGACTTGTGCAGGAACTAATTCTTCTGATGTGTGATTTGACCAGCAGACAAGCAAACATCCCTCCAGCCATTTTCTCGAGCGCTTATCCTCATTTGGGTCATAGGTAAGTTAGAACCTACCTGATGATGAACGAGAGGTGGTATAAACTTGTTTGAAGTCGCTCTAGCCAGACACAACGCTCATCCTAACCCGAACCTGAACCGTAGCCCGCGTCTTCCAATGAGCTCCCGCAGCCATGCCCACCTTGTCCAGGTGTTCCTCATTGTCTCATCGGGTGGCTTGTATTTAGTTTCCTGCTGTCACGTTGTCTTGTAGTTATGGTTGCTGGTGTATTATTTTTTTTTGTTTGTTTTTTTTCTTTCCCACAGTACCCTTGTGTGTGTTCTTTTATATTTATTTATTTATTTCTTTATTTATTTTTGCGTGAATAAATTGCTCAGTTCAGTATACCCCGCCTCCCGACTTACGGTTCCTCAATCAAGCGCGATCCTGAGACACCTCATTAAAATCTGTTCAAAGATTGTGGGCCAGCATCTGGATGTACTGTTTGAGGTCGCCAATTATAACAAAAACATGCCAGTGGCTGAAAATATGATCTCCGACCACAGCGAAGTTCTAAAGGCTAAACAATGAAAAAGTTCTATTACCATCTTGTTATTGGTACTTTGTGCCTTTCCAAAATTGGGTCAGGCTCAACCAGTCCTTTGTGCTTCAGCTGGTTTTAAAACTAAATGTGTCAAAAACTCGAGCGGCCTGGCGGGTCAGCGGTTAGCACGCGTTGACCTCACAGTGCAGAGGTCGTGGGTTCGATCCCAGCTCAGGGTGTCCCCCCGCCTAGTACCCGAGGACAGCTGCGATAGGCTCCAGTACCCCCTGTGAACTTTTGAGAGGGTAAAGCGGATCGGAAAATGGATGGAAGTGGAGAAAATCATACCGAATCAGTGAGGCCTTAATGAGAGTTGATGATTTTTGGTAATGTTTGTTTATTGTGTTTATGTTGCCCAATGAATCGTTTGTGTGTGACTGTGCTCCTATTTTAATGAAAGGCAAATTTCGGATTTAGTGTCTACAATAAAGTCTGTCTGCCTAGAAAAATATTGTCAGTCATTCATGCCATTGATAAGTTTGTTTCTTCTATTTTTTAATGTTTTTTTAATGCTATTATATGTCAATGGTGGTACTTAGAGTGCTAAGCATTTTTTTCAGGTGGGACTTGGTGTAAAAATGTTTTTGTCTGCTGGTGTGTGATATTGCAAATATATGACCGGGCTCGGTAGTCCAGTGGTTAGCACGTTGACTTCACAGTGCTGAGGTATCGGGTTCGATTCCGGCTCCGGCCTCCCTGTGTGGAGTTTGCATGTTCTCCCCGGGCTTGCGTGGGTTTTCTCCGGGCACTCCGGTTTCCTCCCACATTCCAAAACATGCATGGCATGCCGATTGAACACTCTAAATTATGGGTGTCAAACTCAGGTCCTGGAGGGCCGCTGTCCTGCATGTTTTCCAAGTCTCCCTGTTGCAACACACCTGATTCAAATGAACAGGTTCAATATCAGGCTTCCGTCAAGCTTGCTGATGATCTGGTCATTTCAATCAGGTGTGTTGCAACAGGGAGAGCTGGAAAACATGCAGGACAGCGGCCCTCCAGGACCTGAGTTTGACACCCCTGCTCTAAATTGTCCCTAGGTGTGAATGTGAGCGTCGATGGTTGTTCGTCTCTGTGTGCCCTGTGATTGGCTGGCAACCGATTCAGGGTGTCCCCCGCCTACTGCCCGAAGACAGCTGGGATAGGCTCCAGCACCCCCCGCGACCCTAGTGAGGATCAAGCGGTTCGGATAATGGATGGATGGATGACCGGGCTCAAAGTTTTGGAAAAAAAAATGTGCTCAACACCTCCGTAGTCCTGTGGGCAAAACATAAATGGTGACAAAGTTTCAGACTTCTGTCAGGCGTCATCCATCTAGTGTCTTTCCAAATCCCTCTTTTACTCGGCCTAATTGGAAAAGGCATGTTGTTTTTGAGGAAGCATCAAATTTACACTGTCTCAACCTTGCAACTTTAATCCCATTTGGAGATTAAAGACGAGCGGATTTGGCCATTTGACTTTGATGGACAAAATTCCTCGAATGGCCCGCCCAACCCCGGGGGGGGAGATCATCTGTGTCGTGAGGGTCCTCAGAGAATTTCCTTAATCAAAACGATGCGTTAAGGTTCTGATTGGACATGCTTGTGGCCGAGACATTTTCACCCTGATTAGAAAAGAAGGGGGGGGGGGGAAATCTTCAATTTGCTATACAGCTCATCCTGGGGAGGAAGGAGTGGGCAAAGACAGAAAGACGAAGGGTGGATCGTGCAAAGAAAGAACAATATTCCGAGATGTCGAGCAGAGATAAAGACATTAACCTGTGGATGATGGTAATATTTGCTTGATCGATTCCGTCGCTCCGCATTTATTTTCACCACCTAGTGGAAAATGTACGATTAGACACACTTCCGCTGAATCATTACTAAGTTTCTGGCTTTCATTCTTCTGCTTGATAGATCCGCTGGGTTTCTGTGTTTTTACATACTTCCACTGAGAAGGTTTGGTGGCTTCTCTGATGACATTTATTCTGTTTGCCACGAAGGTCTTGAAACGGGAACTATCGTTTTCTATGTATCTGAGCACCGTAGTGCTATCAGTCCAGAAGGTAGATGGCTGTAATGGAGCTTGGATTTCTTGGCAAAGAATCTTGTCTATCTTTATGGCGCCCACTGCGGCAGTTAACTCTAATCTGGGGATAGTGACCTGTTTGAGTGAAGCCACTCTTGACTTGCCCATCATAAGCGAACAACATTTCTGTCCTTGCTTGTTCTGCAGCAGTAGATAGGATGCTGTACCATAGGCGTACTCTGCAGCGCCTGAAAAGTGGTGCAGCTGTGCTGAAACTGCATGTCCGAAATTTGTAGGTTTTACGCACCTGTTTACTTTGAAGTTGGAGAGTTGTGTAACATCTTCTTTCCATCTATTCCAAACCTCTGCGTGTCTGTTACTGATGGTTTCGTCCCATCCATGTTGCTCTTTACACAGCTCTTTCGTCAGGAGTTTAGCAGGAAAAATGACTGGAGCCAGCAAACCAAGGGGGTCATAGATTGAATTAACGACTGCCAAGATTCCTCTTCTTGTCATTGGTTTGTCTGGAAATTTGATACTGTAGACAATGGTATCTGTTTCTGTGTCCCACTGTATGCCAAGTGCTCTCTCCATTGTTAGAGTTTCATAGCTGAGATCCATGTTTTTTGTTTGACCTCTGTGTTCTTCGGGTATTGACATAAGCATCTTTCTGTTATGACTTGTCCATTTAGTCGATGTAAATCCTCCTTTAGCACACAAGATGCGAAGGTCTTTAATTAGTGTCACGGCTTCGTCTTCGGTAGCGACACTTCTCAGGCAGTCATCGTAGTTACACTCTGGAAAATCAGTGTTGCACTGTTGTACTAGTAGTGTTTCGATTTCCATCACTGTGATTCTATTCACTGAATTGTGATGTTTGTTGTCATCACCTTGTGGTTCTTTTCTTAGGAGACCATTCACGACCCAGCCAACAGCAGTCTTCACCGCATAGGGTCCTCCGTTTCGACTGTTTATAACGTGCCATGGCTCCATTGCTCTTGGGCAATTTGCTCCAATAAGTAAGCCAACATCTGCTTTTATTTCTGGCACTCGAACTTCGTGAAGATATGGCCACTTCCGAATTTCTGATTGCTTGGGGATGTTTTCATTGTGCACTGGTATACTACCATGGGTGTACGCCTTGGGTAGCTCAATGAATCTGTTTTCTTCCAGGCCACATACCTCCAAGTCTGATATCACATAACTATTTGTGCACTTTGGTCCTTCCGATGCATCTTGACTCAAGGTGCTCAAGAGTATTTGGGTTGGTTTCCCTTTAACATTTAGTTTTTTGCGCAGGGCTTCTGTGATGAATGTTGCTGTGCTTCCTGGATCCATAAAAGCATATGTTTCTATGTGCTTGTCGTTATTCCTCAATTTAATTTTTACTGGTATTATTGGCAGCACGCAATCACTTTCTCCGGCCCCGATGAGGCAAGCAGCCTCTCGTTCTACTGTAACTTGAGGGCTTGAGTCTTCTTGAGCATCATTGTTTTCGTGGGAGGCCAAATCTTCTTCTTTAACTTTGTGTAGGATGTCTGGGTGTTTTAGAGTACATTCCTTACACTCTGTTCTTTTCTTGCAGAACTTACTAATATGACCCATAGCCAAGCATCCGAAGCACAAGCCTTTCGTTTTCAAAAACTCCACACGGTCTTTGTATGGCTGATTCTTGATCTCGTTGCATGTGGCAAGAGTGTGAGTTTGCTGACAGTATATACATGGCTTGTCAAAGGCGCTTCCTCTTTATCTGGGTTCGCTAACTTCTCATTCTTTTCTTTGGTCTTTCCTGTGGAAACATTCGTTCTGCAGCTCCGCGTTTTCCTTTTGTCAGGGGTCTTTCATTGCTATTTTTACAAAGGCATTGGGGCGACTGTCTGGGATGTCACCAAAGAGGGGTCTGTCGCAATTTTGCTTGACGCTCTATGTATTTCACCAAGTCGGCAAACCTTGCTCTTCTGCCTCGCCTCTCCTTGATGTTGTAAGCTTCAGCACGCCAATGTTCTTTAAGTTTGAAGGGCAACTTGGACAATGCAGTTCGCAAGTTGGTGGGTTGTCCATTTCTTCCAGTGACTCTATGTCTTCCATTGCGTTGCGACATCCAATTAGAAACATTGCATAGGCGTTTAGTGCCTTTCCATCTTCTGACTTGATCGGTGGCCATTTTAGTGCCTTTTCAATGTACGCGCTGGCAATTCGTAGTTCGTCTCCATAGTGCTTGAGTAGCAGTTTCTTTGCTTCTTTGTAGCCATGGCTAGGATGCATATGGACGCAGCTGCGGACCAACTCTTGAGGTTCGCCACTTGTAAATTGCTCCAAGAAGTACAATTTGTCTTGATCGTTGTCAGTCTTCTGCTCTATTGAATGTTCGAATGCTCGAATGAAGGACTTGTATTGTAATCGTCGCCACTGAACAATGGGATGTCCTTAGTTGGTAACTGCGATTGCTTCTGCTGCTTTACTAGCAGCTCTGTGATTACATTCTGTTTTGCAGGACCTTCAGCAAGTTGTCATCTCCGAAGATGTTGGGCTGAGGGTTATAGTCTCGTAGAGGTACTTGTGGTGCTTGGGTGTGTGGTAGCTGCGGTTGTATGTAAGGGTTCACATTGTCTTGTTCAGGTGGTAAAGCATGAGTTACTTCCTGTTTCATGCTAAATCTTCTCCTTGACCCTCGCGCTGGCTACTTGATCCATCTTCTGACCTCTCGTACTTGTTGAGCACCTTTAATTTTTGCGCTACTTTCGCCAACGCAGTCTCAATGTGAAGTTCTTCTTTTTTAGCTTTGATTTCGATGCTTCGACGCAATTCAAATTGTTGCAACTCAAGTTTCAACTCAAGTTCCTCTTGCTCTAGTTGCTGCCTTTTCTTCATTGCTGCAGCGCGTTCCAGCAAAGCTGCATGCTCTGCTTCTTGTCGAACATGTGTTGATGAGACTCGAGAACATAGTGAGGAGCTGCTGACTTGTGACCCATGCAGGTAGGCATACTTAGCATCGGAGACGCCAGTCTGTGATGCACTATCATCTGGTTGAACGTCATCATGGATTTCATTATCAGTTGCAAACTCCTTTTGTATTTGCATGTCTTCTTTCCGCTGATAATCCTCTTGACCACCTTCTTTCTTATAGGTCATGTGTGTAGCCGCTATCCATGCTTTGGTTGTTTTTATAAAGTCTCTGATGGGTGCCATTTTGGGTTCAAGCCAGTTTTGTTGGTCGTATGTTTGTTCATCTTCAGGTAAGAGGTTCATTATTTCTTCATTAAGACGCTTAAATTCCTCTAATAAACAAACAAAGTCATTTTCCATTCCATCTTGCACCATCTGAACGTTTTGCACATCCTTCATCAAAGCTTGCATCACATTCATTCTATTTGACATATCTTTCAATCTTTGTCTTCTTAATGCAATGCATCGTTGTAATTTTTCTTCTGTTCCTTTCTCAGTTAGCTTACGTGACCGTCTTTGTTCCAGATCTGTTGCACTGAAAGCGTGTCTACGCTCCTTCTCTTCATCCATCTTATCATTTGCTGAGTGGCTCATTATGGCTGCATGCAATGTTCAAAAGCACCTTCTTCTTCAGTGGTCACTTTTCTTAATGGAAACGAATGCAAGCAGTTTCTTATTCAAGCCAAACTGCATGGACAAATTAAGGCTGCGATGTGCGCTCTTGCACTGGCGAAAGTTACGTTTCACTTTCGTTTTCGATCACGTAGGCTCCGTTTAGCTTGTTAGCTTGCGCTAGCTTACGTTAGCTTTAGCTTCGTTCGTCGTAGCTTTATCTTCTGCCGCGCTTCGTGCGGACATAAAGGACAAGAAATTCTTCTACCTTTCTGTAGAATCAACGGATCGACCGGCTTCCTTTCTCCAGCTAGTTTTTGAGCAATAAGGGGCCCAATACAAACATTTTGTTGTGAAAATTGCCTTCCACTGCAAAGCATCGTGCTAAATTGGATGAAATCTATATTACTTGTATGGTTTGGAGAAGCGTTGCACATGTTATCAGGAATATGCCCACTGTCAACTGCTAACGGTTATTCGGGCCATGCAATGGAAATTGAAAAATTAAATCATAAGATGGGAAATATTAAACTGGTGTATATCGATTTCATGCACCCTGTAACCTAGTGGTCCGCAACCCCCGGACCGCGGACTGGTATCGGTCCGTAGGTCATTTGGTACCGGGCCACACAGAAAGAATAAATAACTTACATTACTTCCGTTTTATTCATTTCGGAATCTGAAAGATGTTTTATTTTGAAAATTTACCGGATTCTCCGTTACTCCCTTCTCGGGTTACTGCTGAAATGAAACCCGGGAGCTAGCAAAACGAGTAGAAAACGAACGTCTTTGGAAAGTTTCTTTGGGAAGGGGAAAAGGCCCAGCCAGGAGCCAGAAGAGGAGCCTACGACTTCCTAGAAAAATACATTTAATTGACAATATCCGGAATCCTACTTAAAATATGGATTTATCTCAAATGGAGATCAAGCCCACTCTGCATAATATGCGGCGATGGTGAGTCGTACTTTTCATGCAGTCATTTTGAAGGCAGATTTAAATGTTACCATCGCGACCAGAGAGTGTTGCGGCCAGACAGGGATGTTCCTCGTGTCATGGTTCATGTTTATTATTATGTTTCGAAAAGTTTTCATGCAGGTGATATTATTTTGTTGTATTTATCTGTTACACCTTCAAGGCCGGTGCCTGAGATTATTGTCTTGACATTAAACCGGTGCGTGGGGCAAAAAAGGTTGGGGACCGCTGCTGTAACCCGATAACATGATAAACTGTAGTCACCGCTGTCCCTGAAAGGGTTGAAATAATAATAACAACATATCTTTCCTCACTACATCCATCAACCTCAGGTCTTTTTGCCTCCCAAGAGAAATATTTCAGTGCGCTGCTCAGATGAACAATGGCCTCGTCTCTGCCCGGCAGCCTGCAGCTGTCGATGCGTCGCGTGAATAACGCAGACTTTTCAATAGGAGACACCTTCTATTGAACGCAAGTGGGTGTGATCTTTACCTTGGCCCGACGCCTTGCGTTTACTGATGCGACATTCAAATGCGACAGTGCCGCCGTTTTCCGCAAGCTTGCAGAAGAATCACGGAAAACCTGGGGTAGAATTTTTTGATTCGGATGAATATTATTAATTTTTTCTTATAAGACATTTTTTCATGCAAGACTATAGCTTGATTCCTAAATTCACATTTTCGCTGACTTCTTTTTACCAGACCACAGCACAGCTGGCATGTGACCCTCTTTCTTGTGCTCTGCAATAACTTCACATTTTTTTTGTTTCGTTTCAATGCAACCCGAACACTCTTTTTCTCCTTTAGGACCTGAAAACGAAATTTCCGATCCAGTGAGCAGCCACAACCCTTTCATGCCACCGCTGTTTGGTCACGCTTGCAGACGCAAGCCTCTCCAATGAGTAAACATGTCAACATGTCAATAAGTGGGGATGAAGGCTAGCGATAAGGGGTCGTCTATTCAACCTTTAGCCTAGTTTTCTCCCTTTCTATTGTCCCTGGTGACATATTTGGCCTTTCAGAGATTTCTTGTTTATACCAACGTATTGCAAGCAGAAGAACATCAGGGTGTGTGGAGTCTTAAAAAAAAAGAATCAATGCTTGGCACCGTATTTGGACTCTATCTTTAAAAAAAATGTTTTTTAGTCCACCAATCCATAAAAACATGTATTTGCGTCTGTATCTTGATTTTTAAGCAATCATGGGTTTTTCCAATACAGTTTTGTCTTGCAAGTTGAATCAATTCTTTATCCCAAATAATCTTTTCCCATTGAAATGAATGCAAATGGCATTAATCCACCACCCGCCCCAAAAAAACCCCTCAACATAATATGTATTAACGTGTATTTTAATAGGTAGGGGAAACTAAAGGGAATATAGCACTTTGTAATATTGCACTTTATAAAAACAGACAGCCATGTCATCTTCAGGCCGTTTGGCCGTTTTAAATACACATGGTGTGATTCTGGTTGTTTTATGTTGAGTCTGACAGTCAATTTCAACTTAGAGTGGCATTAAACTGTATGATGTTTTTAAATGATTCTAAATTGTTCACTGTTTGCTCAGCTCCTGCTTGTTGTAAAGTCTGGTGAATTGAGTTTGTCTGTGCAAGACAGAGCAAAAAATCAGCAGAATCCCGGATTGTAAATTACGGTAAATCAGGTCACTTGAATTTCAAAGGTCCATAAAGGCAAGTCCAAATTCTTCAATGCAGAAACATGATGCGCTGCACTGAGGTCAACTGGAAGAAGAATGGGATCCCTCTGGAGTGTAATGCGTGTCATTGTTTGTATGTAATGCTGCTTGATCTGTGTAAGAAAAGTAGTTACTGTACTTGATAACATGCTAGCATTAAGCTAGCGGACTTCCATGAGACAAAATGATTTGGTTGAGCATTTTTTGTGAAAATGTATCTTCAATTCCCCTTTTGTGTCATTTTTACAGTAAACTTGGAGGGACAAACAGCTTATGTGGATAACTGTGGCAGCGAGCGTAAGAAAAGGCGCAAAGGAATACTTTAAAAAGTGAGTTTTAATAAGTTTAAAGCATCTGGGAGGTGTGAAAGTATACAAAGAATGTTTTTATATGTTTTGTATATTGCAGATTTTCAACTATGAGTCTGAAACGTATCCCCCACAATAAAGGGAATTAAGAAATTGCCCTGTGAGATCACACTGGCTGTATTGCCTATGACTCGAAATGACGCAAGTTGAGAGACAATTAGAGTGGAACAATCAAAGATGCACAAACGGATAAAAAAAAGAGCATCGCAAAAACAGGACTGCAGAGACAGAATTTTCAAGACATGATTAAACTAAAAAACAGCCCTAAGAAAAGAATGATGACAGATCAAAGAAATTATAGCTTCTTCTACATGTCATCAGCGTTCGGCGGCAACCCGGCGGAGCGTTTCGGATCCAAAGTCACAGTGGCTACGTGGCCGGTGACGGGGTCCACGTGGAAATGACCCAGGCTTTCCTCCTGGCTGCGGTTCAGAGACATGGTGTCCAATTCTTGGTTCAGCTTCATGTTCCCCATCAGGGTGGTGATTTCCAATCCCGTATCTCCTGGGAAATGCGCATGCACTGACTTCGATTCGTCTTGGGCGGGCAACGGAGGATCGATGACATGCAGCACGCGGGAGGCCTGCATGTTTTGCAGGGACCGTGACTGGACTGTGAGAAAATAGAGAGTCCACCATGAGACACACATCTGCGGAAAATCGGATTATTGCTTTATAGGCTGGCGTCACGTTAAGCAAGCATCCCCTGCATACCAAGTACATGTATTTTGTAATCAGTCAATGACTATACACCATTAATAAAGAATCGAGAGCGCAGTCGAGTATTAATTGCCTTCAAAGCCAAACACCTGCATATGACGTCCGTGCCAAGTTCTCCCTCAGTCATGAATAGTAGAAAGAAAATCCCGGACATGCATAAAATGTTATTCAATTTGATTTATTTTTGCCCTCTGCATAACAGGTTGCGCATAAAAACACGGGCAACATATACGATGTAGTGTGGTCCTTATTCTCTGTTGTAGCAGAGCACCCCCCGCCTCCTGCCCAAAGACACCTTTGATAGGCTCCAGCAAGCCCCGCGACCCTTGTGAGGATAAGCGGATCAGAAAATGGATGGACGAAAAAAAAAAGTTATTATTGGTCACTGTACTTCCACATATCACTTTTAACGGTCAACTCTGGGAGGTGGTGCTTGGTGGTGGGTTTGTGGCTGTCACTCACAGGGGGACTTGGCTTGGTTGTCAGGTGAGTGCACGCTGGGAGTTATTTGCCATTCAAGGTTACTCACTTCTTACTGGGCTGAAGTCTCCTTGGCTGACTTTGGTGTCAGCGTAGGGCTTGAGGCTCGGGAAGAGGATTAGGGAGAAGGACAGCAAGAGCACCTAAGGGGGTGGGGATAAAGAAGTCAAAAGTAGATGATAAGTGGAGGGCGAGGTAAAGAACACTTCTTGCATATTTTACACAAACTGCATTCACATTTAACATCTGAAAGAATGCTCAAATAAACACCTCCCTCAAAAAAGGAGCCTCCTTTTTTCCATTGGTGCAAAGTAACCAAGTAAAAATAGTTTCTGACTCTCCTGAATGTGATTTTCCAGGCATTTCTACTCTACCCGATGACTTGGGGTTTTTTTCCACAACTTTTGACACCTCCCTAATTTTGAACGTGGCAGAGGTGGGCGCATCAGTAAATTTCGCCGGTCCGTGATTCGCCATCAGCCGATCCATCCATCCGTCATTGTTAGTCTGTCATTATTTCAAGCCAATCAAATCGGTCATCGTCAATCCGTCATCATTATTTTAACTGAGCTACATTACAATTCGTCACCGCTATTTTAGGAACATTAGCCAGTCCGTCAGTTAGTCATCATTATTTTAACCACACTTCCTAGATTACAGTTTATCACCATTATTTTAGGACTGTCAGATCTCCTTTTTTTCTGCAACATCACTTCTAAATACAATACAATACAATACAATACAATACAATACAATACATGCTGATTTATATAGCGCTTTCACAACAGCGGCAGCTGTAACAAAGCGCTTAACAAAACAGTTAACATAAATGATGACATCGAGCAGCCAGGGTCTCATTACCCACAACAATTTACACCTCCCCCGTCCTCAGTGAAATCCCACTCCGGTGGGAGATGCTAGCATGTAAAAGTGAGGCGCGAGAAGCGAGGACCTAGCTAGGAAGCGGCAATAAGAGGAATGAGATGAGCCCCTAGTCAATGCAGTCATCTCGAAGCAACCCTGGTGTATATTCACCCCTGTGAACAAGCACACGTGAGACACACGTTTGCATGTTTCCAGCAGTCGGCGGCGAAACGGGAGTTCGTTAGTGACGGACTGAGAAGGTCCATCGTGAATGACCCGGCTAGTGACGATTCTGGTGAAAACGCACTTCCATTTGTGCCTTGTCTGTCAGTTTCTCCGTCATTCGCTAGCAATGTGCCAGTAACGGACTGACGGACGTTCCGCCACCTCTGTCAATTATTCTACTGAAGGATGCACGGTGGCCAACTGTTAGCACGTCTGAGTGACAGGTCTGGGTTTCAAATCTTGGCTCCAGCCTTTTATTTATTTGTTTGTTGAATGATTTCATGACAGCGTAATCAGAAGCAATCACCCTAATAATCAACAGCAGCCATGTGGCGACGTGACTGATCTTTGTTGTGCATTTTGTGGATCTTTCTGTGCTTCCCCAGTTGACACGGTAATGTATTCAGTGACTGGGTTCTGACACACATTCACATTCATTAAAGCGAACATTTCAAAACATTCCTCCCTTCTCATAGCCTGGGGCGGCGTACTCTGTGCTACGGTGCTGATCAAAGACCAAACATGGCTTCCATTCAAAAAAGGAGCCTTTATATTTGAGGATTGTGCTTTTTTTTATGTCTCTTGAGATCGTCATGTCATGATTGGCCTTTATTTGGCTCATTCACATTTTGGCTTACTGTCGGAATGATTTTTTTGGGGGGGAATGCTGCATCTTGGCATATGAGTTCATACCATCACACATGTCCCAGTCTGGGCCGGCTTGTTAGATGTATTCATGACCAGAGCTTGGAGCCGGCGCAACTGTTCCATTAGTGATCTGTGGAGACAAATTCATGAAAAAATAATCGCAAAGAAGACAAGGCCGGAAATAAAACAAAATTGGTTGTATGAGGGCTGGCGGGGAAAGGAAGATGTAGGAGCAGCTGTGAAGTGGATGACTCCTTTAGGGTTACAGCGTGAGTCCTCACACATGGATCGCAAAAGAGGAGTCCCATTTTAAAATCTCTTACATGTTACATTTCTCCAGCTGAGACACTTTCCGCTGCAGCTCTTGGTTATGTGCGCTGCAGGTAGCCATCCTGAAAACATACAGAGAAATAGAAGTTGAGGTTGGGAGCACCCCTATGCTCAAAATCGGAAGTTCACACCATATAAGTACACTGACAAGATTGTTCAATTAGATTTGGTATCTAAGCAGAGCGCTTCATCATGTCCATCACATTTTGATACGATGAGCGCAAGACGAAACCTACCAATCGTAAAACGGTACCTCAACACTGTGAAACGTGTGAGTAAAAGATTGCAGAGCGTCACCCACATCACCAGTTACAATGGCAACAAGTAAGCATCGGTCAAGACTGATGCCATGCCTCAGTTGTTTCTTTGAGTGCTTTAAGGCTCACAAGCCGTCAACAGATCGACTATCAAGTACCCTCATTCCACAACGACACTTCAGGAACAAGAAACGAGAGAGACACTGAGGATGGTGAACCCCGGCAAAGCCACTGGCCCTGATTCACTAAAACCTTCAACCTGTTTCTGTCACAAGCCATCATATCATCCCTCCAATGCCTGAAGTAGTCCGTTTGAATCCCTTTCGCCAAAAACCTACTGTGGTCAGTCTCAGCGACTTCATCTGCATCTCGACCCCCACCTGCCACTGGATTAAGTATGCAGTAGAAATGAGCGTGAAAGCAGCCAATCAGAGTACGACTTCATCTTCAATAATTTGGTTTACAAGTTGAACTCAATCATTAGTAAGAAATGGTAAACAATGACCGAAGGCGCAAGCTAACTGCATAGCTGATGGCCAGCCTCTAGTTGCCGCTATCTTCCAAAGATGAAGCTGTATTGACAAGAGAAGTGCCTCACCACCGTACTATAGAGGACAAACCCAGGACATTGGCAAATACAGAGAAGCAATGAAAGACCCAATGGAGTTTTAGTGATGCTACTGCTCAAATGCTCGCAGCAATGTAAATGTGATGTGTAATTGGAAGTGTTACCTGCTCTCCAGTCCATCAATGTACTCTTTCTTCTTTTTGCGGCTCTCCTGGGCTGACTGCTTATTGCGAATCTTTCTGCGTATTTTCTTCAGGATCCTTTCTTCGTACTGATTGGAAAAGGAGAAATTCTGAGATAGGGGGGATTGCGAGCGGTTGAAACTCTTTCGCTGTAATAACAAACCTTGGTGAGTGGCAGTTGGCCGGGCAGAGTCACGCCCTCCTTGGCGAGGAGTTTCTTCTCGTCCTCATTGAGAATCAGCTCTTGGATGGACTGTTGGAATGGCTGCGGAGGCTAGAGGTGAGGCAGTAATGCAAATGTGTAATTCAGCAGCACCGCCGCTTGATTACATTTCCTCGCTGCCATTGCCCTATGACAGCTTCCCTGCAATCTCCCTGCAGCCTCGCAAGGACTAGTTAAATTAGCAAGCCACTCTCATTTCTCCCCTAACCCTCAAGAAATTAGAGTGTGACAAGCCAAGCGGCATTCTGCCACTCGCATTAATCAACTGTGCTGGAAAGCTTGGATCAATACTTGAAGTTTCCCGACTGGTCTTGTGTTTGAATAATTAAAATGAAAAGGACTGAAATAATCCCAATAAAAAACAAGCACACTGCAAACTTTTTCACGTGTTCTTGACACACTTTGTATATTTACATATGAGACATATGCTTGGTTTTAGAACGATCACCAGCGCTAATGCTAAAGTGAATGTAAAATCCCATTGACATGCTAACTGTGATTAGCATTGACTTCCGGGTGTGATATTCCTTCACAGCGGTAAGCCATTATTGGGCCCTGACTGTTCAAGAATAAAGTGTTCAATGTTCAGAGATGTTTAAACTTGGGGGTGATGGTAGTTTTGAGTAGCAGAGTGTTATTTAATAGGTTTTGAAATCAATGAATAATCGGTTTTAATAATTGTGATTTCAAGATCACAATGTTGTTTTTTGTTTGTTTTTTTCATAATCGCCCAGCCCTAGCAACTGCTACTTTTAAAAGCAAATCATCTTTAACGTCACCAAGTTAGTTTTTAAAGGACTAATTGGCGATCAGTCATCAGATTATTTTCAAAGGTAAATGCCAACACTGATTGAGCAGTGACATTAAAGCCTCCAAATGATGGTTGCCGCAATATCTCTCCTTGCTTTTACGCACAAAGCGAAGTGTCGACTTGACTCATCCTGTCAACAAGAGCTTCAAAGTCAAGGTTTCTATTTGCAAATGTAAACAGCGTATAAGTCAGAGCAACCTATTATCACCGATAAGCATTCCATCGCCTTCTCCATTTTGTCTCTCTTACCGGCTCTGCGGTGCCGCTCAGCAGCAGATCCTTAACAGTCAGACCCGAGCCGGGGCACGGTGGCGCTCTGTTCATGTCAGAAGAATATTGTAGATATTTCATCCTCTCCGCTGGGAATTCGCCCTTCCAGACATCTTCACAAACACAGCCGAGAAAAAAACCCCAAAACAAAACGATGATACACATAGCGAAAAAGTGTTAAGAGACAATAACAGTGCGCCTGTTTATGGAAACTGTGGATAATGATAATGTGTTGGCATTTCAGAGGAAGAAATAAGTTGCTTTGCCTTGATTTGGGGAATGTGGTTTTGATTTGACTTTTGCATTTTCTTGTATTTCAGCACTCGAAAATTGGGGGCAGATGAGGTTGTCATTGCGACACATATTGGCTGGGGTGTGAATGGACCAAAACAAACAAAAAAATAACAATTTAAAACATTACAATTGACATGATTATGTGAGGCGATTCGTGGGGACTCGTTTGATTAAATAGCCTCATTACTAAGATCATACAAAGCAATCTGTGACTGAAGGTGTGACTTACCAGGTTTCATGGGCACTTGGGCCTCCAAGGCAGCTTTGGCCTGTGACCTCGGACGCAAATAATGAACATCACCGGAGGGACTCTCGGGCCGCTGGGGGCTATCCATTTGATCTGAAGGCGGGTCCTCGCTGATACCGCTGTCGCTTGGCGAAGGGGACCAGATCGGCGAGTCCGACACTGATTCGCCTCCACTCAGGAGGGCGTTGAGGAAGTCGGCGTCCGCCTGTTCCGCCAGCTGGAGCATCTGCTGGGGTGGAAGGTGCTTTTGGTTTTTCTTGTCTTTTAAATTGGACAACATGCTGAGATGATTGTGGATCTACAAGAAAAAGTGTCACGGCGGGTGATTGACGGGCCTTACGCACATTTGGTTCCTGCACAGGCCAGTGGTTCTGCTGGTGGCCTTGTTGTCCCGCTTCCTCGTACCGGAGGATTCCATCATTGTGATCAAACAGCCAATCGAGAAGCTCCGTGCCATCGTACGTCTGCTGTCATCGTGACATTTACAAAATTGTCTCTTTCATGCTTTCTCAAGCCACGCTAAGACATTGCAAAAGATCACCACTGTTGCCCCAGCTGCTGCTTTGCAACTGATCATGATTCTTCCTAAACGAAATGCCAAAACAGACTTTTGTGATCGTTGTTGTGTATTTAAAGGTGCATGCAATGTAAATTCAGACGAAAGGAATGAAGTAATGGAGTGCGCATTTGCAATCCAACGCAAGGGCATAACGATATTTGAAGAAGATTCACCAGAACGAGTTCAATTAAAAAAAAATCTTTTGAAATGTTCAGTTACTTCACCAACAAAGGATATCATGAAAGATCCAATACAAGATCTGTATTGAAAATTCTCCCTTTGCAGACTTAATGACTCACAGTTTTGATTGACACTCTCACAAAGATATGCAATGAACAACATGTTTATTACGGTAGTAGTCGCCTAGATGGAATTGCGATATGTTACTTGGCCAAAGATACCGTTAACATCGCAGAGTATGACATCATCCAAGCGCTTTGGATTCAAAGATCAGAGAGGGTTTTTTTTTTTAAATTTAAGGTCAAATGATGACGATATTTTGATCCAAATCATATCACCAAAAATTCAGTCTTTACAAGTATAGTGACACTCAACAATATGAGTTGAATGATATTAATGGGGTGGTCAGCAATGAGTGAATTCGTTCTAGAAATGTCCCTTTTTGGGAACTGTACCGATGTGTGTCATGTAATAAATCTGTTTTTATCCATCCTTTCAATTTTGACTCTTCATCTAACTTCAAGATTAAAGTCATCATAACGTCGCTCGACTTTTGACCCTTGCCAATCTATACATTTTATGGTATATTGTACCCAGAGAGAAAAGAACACAATTGCCGATACCGTGTCCCATAGTAAAGAGATTTAAACTACAGACTTTGCTCTTTCTTACACACCAATCGTAACTGTCAGATAGAACCCACCAACAAATATTATATTGACTGCATTGAACTCGAGTATTTACCTGATCAGGGTAGTGCTCCATAGTTCCCCTGAGCGGGTGGTAAACCGAGGAGGCCCCCCCAAAACAAAACAAAACAAAAAAAAATCCTAGTCAAAATATCCTGTTTTGGGGAGAAGCTCTGATGATGAAGACTTTCTATTGAATCATTCAGCTGCTCTTGTAGGGTCCAAAGTTGAAACTCCAACACAGCACACCCAGCCTGACCGACTGCTTGGCCTCCATTGGCCCATACCAGATAGAACCTGATTGGTCGCTGAGGCCGAGCACACAACCACACTGCTACACATCTGGAGAGCGTCTCCACTTGACGATGGATCACACATCGCAGGGGCCAAAGTCTGTCGCTTCTTTTATTTTGGTAGCTTATTGACATACATCCTTTTAACCTTTGCCATACATTTAGGAGACAATAGAAATGTCACGACGACGGCTCCTGCCGAGCAGTGAACCGCAGCACTTTGAACAGTAAAAATGTGGGCAATTTGAGAGAATAGCGGATTCAGATTGGAATCGTGCATTAGCAAAACTTGCGGGAATAGGACGAGTGTTCCTTGATGGTGCTAATCATTGATGATGAGGCTTACAAAATAGCTGTGGCACCAAGGATAAATCGATATAATCAGCGTGTTGGGATTTTAGAGGAGGAAAAAAAATTGCTGAGCTGTACTGCCGATTTTGATTTACTTTAGAGCAAGAACAAAAGGCAGTGGCGGTGTTAGTTTGAATTGCTCCAAATGCAGCAACCCGCTGTGACCAACCCCCCAACTCACACACACACACACACACACACACACACACACACACACACACACACACACACGCACACACACACTTTATATTTTCTGTAAAATAGAGTGGTTGTCCAGGGACGGCGAAAAGTTTGAGCTACATGCTCAAAGCGGCTAACTACTTTTTTGTAATCCTGCCAAAAAACAGATCATATGAAACGGATTAATCAAAAGCCTGACAAAACAGTGGAACGGGAAAAACCTCCTTGGCAGAGGTAGAATTTATCAGGAGCCAAAGCGTGTTTCCACATTTAACTTACGTAGGAGGAGGTGGCAGCAAGTGTCACCAGATGATATGAGCATGGAGGTCATAGGACTCCAAGGAAGTGAAAATAGGAATAAGAAAGATGTCGCCACGCAAAGCGAGAAGTCACAGTGTCACACCTGCATTATTTGAGCCATAAAAATATCACAAATTCTTCAATGCATATTGTGTGACATTTTCATTTGGTGGCGTAACACGAGATTTTCCTCATGTAAAATACAATACAGTGGTACCTCTACTTACGAACGTCTCTTCATACGAAATTTTCAAGTTACATAACAGGAAAATATTGTCTCTTATTATGTAAGAAATGTCAAGATAAGAAGGTAAAAATACAGTATGGGATGCTACTCGCAGCTCCGAGTTTCCTGAACGTAACATACTTCTAGCTGCTCTGCCATTGGCTATTACCTAGCATCTTCCTGGCATCCTATTGGCTAAGAGTGTGTATGTGTGTCGATAGATATGCGTCTGCGCGACGGGCCATGAGGCGTTCCGATGGTTTTACGTAAATGTGAATAACCCAGGAAAAAGTGTTCACCAGTCAGGCGCTCGCTCACTACGCTAATGTTTGCCTTGGACATTTTCAAAGGATTATTAGAAGCCGACAAAAGCAAACGTCCTTGGATCTGTTCTTCACAAAATGCCAGGCAAAAACCACTTCTGAGAGAGAACATGAACTAAAGAGGGCAAAAAAACGATGAGGACGCAGTTAAAAGTTAAATGACCATGATTTTTATTCTTTACTCTATACTTTGTTTTTTACATTATGCAAAACTCTTATTTACTGTCCAAGAATCTAATTGTAACATGTATTTGTTACACATTTTGATGCATTTTTATGGATGTCAGAATTTTGGGGGGGCGCTTGGAACGGATTAGGGCATTTACCGTACATGAAAAACGCATCTCTACTTACAAAATGTTCTAGTTAAGAAATTTCTTCCAGAACCAATTAATTTCATAAGTAGAGGTACCACTGTATAGGCCTTGGCTCAATTAAGGTTGGAAATCACTGCCTTGGATTAAAATGAAATTGAATTTTGCGTCTTCTACATCTTGTAAATATAAAATATGCTGAATTATGTTGTTGAGGTGATTATTATAGCTTCCTAACTGCGCTCAAATCAGTGTGGCATTATCATGCACTGTTTGAGGCGGGCTGCATCCCGCCCAGCATGTTGCGCAAGTAAACCCTCAGGAGACAGCTTGCCATCCAAATGTAAGGTCAGCAGGTTGACTGCCGTGTGAAATATTCATTGAAAGGTGTCTGGAGGAAGCAGTTGAGCTTTTTTCTTTTATTTACTACAGCACAATTTCCAGTGCTTATAGTGTTTGGCAAATTCCTCAGAGAATCTCGACTTGAGATAAAAGAGGGCAAAAACCTGCATAATGCCTCCATTGTTCGCCTCGGTGTCGATGATGACTTGATATGACATTTGACAGCGAGCTCCCATTTCGCCGTCTGAGCATCACTCCCCCCTCGCTGTTTGGGGCCACATATGTAAAATTAAGGTCAAATGATAACAGCCTTCTAATTGAAAGTTAGGATAGAAATATGCTAATGGGCCTTTTAGAGCCTCTGGAAAACAACATCACGCTGAGATGTAGCGATGGTGAGAACCAAATGCCATTCATTACCCGAAATGCCAGTCTGACAACTGTGGTGCGCTCTGAAGACCTCTTAGGTGCATTACATGGATGGGAGAATTCTCATCCTGTCAATTGGAATATCACCTGGATGTACTACAGTACTGTACTCTGAAGTGGTTCTCAAACGTTTTATGCAAAGTACCACCTTCCCAAAAAAATAACTTGTTCCTCCAAGTACCACCTTGATGATCAATATTAACATTCAAAAGCAGTTGTGCAGTAGGCCCAAGTGTTCATGTATGTATGTTCATGTATCATGTGACATTTAACACTCCTGGATGTACTCAATGACTTCTTAAAAGTTACATCTCTCGGGAGCAGTCCTGGTCAGTCGATGCAAAATCAATCACTCATCGCCACATAGCCCTCCTTTTCTGAGCCGGAAAGGAGGAAGTAGGAGAGAAAGGCAGTGGCAGTAAAACAGGCCAAAGTCAACGTCAGAGGGTGAGGCAGGGCAAGAAACTAGTTGCGAGGATGATTGACTAGGCTTTAGTGATGTGACATGACAAAATAAAATGTTAATTGGCATTATCTTGAAAATACAGGCCTCTTCTCAAATAAATGCCTTACTTTTAACCAGAGTACCTGGACAAAACCCACGCCGGCATGGGGAGAACATGCAAACTCCACACAGGAAGGCCAGAGCGGGAATGGAACCCCGTAGCCCTGCACTGTGAGGCTGACGGACTAACCAGTCGCCTACCGTGCCTCTCCACAAATAAATGTTTTAAAATACATTTAAAGTAAGTCTGTTTATCGCTATTGGTAAACACCTTGCCATACTGTTGGAAAGCCTGTTGGTCCTATTTTGGGTGCCTGGTAAATGTAAAATAAATAAATCTAAAAATCTGTTACACCAAAAGATGGCGAAGCAGGAAGATCAGTGCAGCCAGTCGGTGTGATGGGCTCATTTGCATCAACTCTCTCATCTGAGTTGGCCTCAACATCAAGGCTGAGCAACTTCCCTGATGTGTGTGATGTCACACCCAGTAACAGTCTGTGTTGGTGCGGCGCGAAGTTTCACGCCTCTGCTGTCAGGAAGTCGCAAAGTCTCTGGGAAAAAGAAAAAAGTTATAATGTATTGATGATAAAGGCGGATGAGTGGTTCGCACATCTGCCTCACAGTCTTGAGGTTAAAAGCTTTAATCCAGGAATGTATTACATATATTAGGGGTATGCATCACCACAAATGGCAATTCGATACAGTTTTGACCCAAAGGGTCCTTTGCAATCCTACGATGAGCCATTCATGACATCACACGGCATTATTAGCAATTTCCCTCAGTGCTGCCGCAGATTGTTTTGTTTATAAACACTTGCGAGTGCCTACCTGAGGCGATCTCATCATCATGATAGTAACACTGATATTGGACACAGTTGAGAGTACAAATGACACACAAACACAACAGGAGAGGCAAGCTTTTTTCTTTAAGACAAGACAAGCACATCCCTGCTGTGCATTGAGCTGTTTTGTTGCATTGATTTTTGCCACAGCACATGATACCCCCGCACCACCATATTGACTGTCGCCATTCATTCTGCACTAGTCTACAAAAGATATATATTGGCACTAATATATGTATATGTGTATATATATCTCCAACCATCCATCCATCCATGAGTGATTATTGTGTAAAAACCGAGTCTTTCAGAAACCAACCAAAATATTTACTTGGGTGTGTAATTTGACACTTGATGGTGAGTAGGTACTCCAGCAGACGTCAATATGTGTTTACATACAACAAAAAAGTCACATTTTCAACATAAATTCACTTTGAAATGTGATGGATGTCACAGCTATGACATAGTGGTCTTTATGTGACAGATATTTTTTGTTACAGTGCCATCTGCCGGATTTACGGATTTGGTGGGGCAACGTCCCTTTAGGCACTGATGCGAAACTGGCCTACTGATGCCTCGTCCTTCTTTTGAGTGGCTCTGGAAAGATGTTAAGGCTAGTTGTTATTCAATTCTGGGTCAATCAAAGTATTCTGTGTTCATATTCAGTGTCCACTGCACAACGTAGCAATTTTTCATTGTCCCGAAAGAGTCCATCCACAGAGGCATTTTTTTGTGCGGCCCAATTTTTTCTGAGGTCTTTTTATGAATAGCTGAGTTGCTGCGATCTGTTTCCGCCATGGAGGAATGGCTTTTTGGCCTGTAATTGGCTTCTGTCAGTCGGGAGCTGGTGCTGCAGCTCCACATCTCCACATTTCAAAGCAAAGTCGACTCGATGAGACTTTCATCTGCTGCACCCAATTTCCTTGGTCTACCAGTGAATTCCCTCTCGACCTTTTTCCCGCTGCTTCCAAAGATGAGGGGGAACTTCTAAAGCTTGATACAGTGGCTATGTATACAGTGGAGTTTCCTGCCTGCACGATGCCCCCCCCCCCCCCCACCTCCGCCCAACTCAATTGATTTTCAAGCCACGAGTTGGAGCTTATCTTCATATAACGTGTATTAATCGAGCACGGTCATGTTAACCAAGATTAAATTAAAAGATTGAGGTTGAGAAGTGGAACAGAGGCAGCAATCCAAACACTATTAAGACTCTTAAAGCTACATTGTGAGCACAGTAGTTGAAATGTGATCCTGTGTTTAGTTTCTCGGGGCGATACGGAGATGGATCCGTAATCTGTTCGTCGTGTACGACATGTAACTGCGTTTGATGGAGTCGCATGACATTGCCACCTACTGGCCTGGCATTCACATTACAGTGTCTGCAGGCACTCGTTCAGGGGGATCTTTGACAGTGTTTTCATCTGTTTGTAACACGTATTTCTCCAGAGTCCTTTTTGACATTCATACACAAGTTTACTCCAGCTGTATTTGCGCCCCTAATGAATGCAGTTATCAACAAGTCTGGACTAAATAATGTCAATTACATAAATGCCACTGACTACATTTATTTTGATTGAAACTGGCCACCATTTTTAAAGGGAGACGGTGGCGTGAATGCATTAGTGTTTGGCTGTTGGTGAAAGATTTAACAAACCCAGCGGGGCACTCCTGGAATAAATACATCTCACGCTGCGGCAAATCTCGCAGAGTGAGTGACAACACCACCACTCGGTGGATTACCTGCGGTGATGGCTGCCAAACTGAATGACTTGCTGTTCCAATTCCTGTCTGCTTGTTTGGTATCCGTTTGATCCAACTGGTGCTCCTGCATATGAACATAATCCACAGATGACATGATGATGACAAACTCGCACACAAAAGGTGCAATCAGTAAAATCACAGAGAAACCCAATTATTTCTCTGACTGGCTTTTTTTCTTCTTTTTTCCCCTCAGCCAACATAGCTGTTTTTTCGTGGATCTTTTCGTGGATGTGTTTGTATTAGTTTCCCTATGAATAGGGTTTGACTTATCAACCCCCATTCATTCTTTTTTTTTTTTTTAATCATTGCAGACATGTGTGTGTGTTTATTAAATGAAACCCTATGCTTCTTAAATAGAAATTTTAATGAATAAAATTCAGTAAATGCATTCTCCCAAAACGATGCACCTTGGCACCTTGTGCTCACTGATTACTCCTGATCGTTTTCCCACCTTGAAATTGTAACTACGTGGATGAAAAAAAAAAGTTTGGCTGACATATTGTGCACACATTTGGCTTGTATTTCTGACTCATATTTAAACAGTCACCGGAGAAATGGTTTAAGACTTGAACAATTTCGGACCTGGGAGAAGAATGAGACGTTGCTGCTCTCTGCTGGTTTAAAACTGCAAGTAAACATTGAAGTATGAATGTGAAGAATGGCCTTTGTGTCGTCTTAATATTAACAGAACACTGTACAGTACTTTGTTTAAAAAAAATGGGGCATATTAGAAGAGTAAAATAATAATGTGTATAATAATAATAATAATAATAATAATGTTAAAATAAAGTTTGCTGCTCCATAGGGGGCAAAATCGGAGGGTATATGTGTTTATGCTAGCATGATGATACATCTCTTCAAATTGTCATTTTTATGTCTTAATTTGCACATTAAGTACATAATGGATGAACGACATAGAGTATGCGTATGACTTCAATACAAAAAGACACAGAAAAGAGAGTCTGAAAGGTGTTCACCTGGATTTAGATCACATTAACGTCACACGAACAGTGGCAGTCTAGTGTGACATTTGTGGGAAATTGTGTTCGGAGGGAAACACTCACCTCGAAGCAATAATCCGGAGGAGGTGACAGCAGTGGACAGCCTGCTGACCGTTTATCTCTTGTCTTGCAAAACAACAGTCACAGTTGGCGATGGCATTTGTTTTGAAGCATGTGGATGAGAAAATGAAGCTGCCGGATGGCAAAATTGCTTCCCCAGACCCGGTAGCTCTGATTAGGTAAGTTACATGGCATTTTAAAAATGTCGATATTGCCTCAAATAGTGCTGCATTGTATAACACAGACAATAGATGGCCCATCAAAATCAGAATGATGCTTTTTTTAAAAATTCACATCAGAGAAGAATTGGGAGAGGCAGCAGCTTCAGGCAAACACAAACAAAGGATATTCCTAGCAAAATAGCACATTGATTTAATTCTCATACTCTATAAAAAAGAAACAATATAAAATGCTTATTGGAACATGCTTGTTAGACAATGTTACAATGCTAATAATAATAATAATAATAATAATAATAATAATAATAATAATAATAAATTAATTTGAAATAACTTTTCACCATGGTTTGAATTTGGATGGGCACTAACTGAAATGGCCCGAACACAAAAAAATATTATTTTTAGGGAAATCATGTGCACTCAAAAACAAACAAACAAACAAAAACCAATGCAGGTGAACTCAAAGTTTCAAGGCAGTAAACTTGGATAACATTTAAAGCTGGACAAACTAAATGCTTTAAGTTTTGCTTTTGCCAGAGTTAGCTTTCCCACATTTCACAACAAAGAGTTTCCAGAGCTGTTGTCACTTACATTGCAAAAAAACTAATAAAAAAAATCAATTTTTCATCTTTTTTGAACATGTTGCAAATGCTTTGGCACACCTATGCAAATGACTATCTACCATTCACTCAATCGCACCAACTGCTTGATTGGTGGGGTAGTGCTCAAATTGCCCCAATGGCAAAATCACACCCTCTGAATGAAGAAAGTTGTTCCCTTTTTGTCTATTTGGGCTGCCATGACATCATTGTGAAACTGTGAGAGGAGCACCAGGTGTTCAGTGTTGCAAAACATGCCCGTTCCACTGTGAAGTGACATCCGAGAAAATGAGGCAGCGATGCCGTGACGCCTCATCCCACCAGAGACACCTTTATGCATCACTGACTTATAATGCTGATGAGATGTGAGACAAGCCTGAGGAGAGGAGTAACCGATTACTTCCAGTATGGCGCAACATTTTTTTTTCAACTTCAGTCAAAAATTTTCACACAACACTCTAGACCATCAAGGGTTTGAAATAAGGGTGTACCCTGACTTTCTCACACACACACACACACACACACACACACACACACACACACACACACACACACACACACACACACACACACACACATTTACTGACAGCGATTGTTTTGACATTTGCAGATATCTATATGGGGAATCGCTCTTATTGATCGCAGTAGAGAATATTTTTACAAATGAGCCAGCTCGTGTCAGTGTTCGCATAACAAGTGCACACAGCCAGGCTCAATGCAAAATGACCCACCCAGGGGATCCTTTGGCTCCCCACCCAGGGGTTTTGAAGTCTTCATGGGCTTAAGCGATCGACCAAGGCTTCCTTTCTCTGGCCGTCCAGGGTGGTTAACAAGAAAGTAGAATAAAACGGCAGCTGCTGAAATTGTATGTAACTTTTTTACTTGGATCACTCTAATAGTGTGACCTTTATTGATTTCTTGTCTTCGCCTTGGGCCCTGCGAAGCACTAATGACATTGGTCAATAAAAACCATGAAGTGGAAGTTCTTTCCCGCCTGTGCCCTCGACCACTTCCCTAAAAATAGCCTGAGATGCAGGGAGCGCAAAGTGGCCAATGACAGCTCGGGGCTCTTGTTTAACAGGAGGGCCTCAGCTTGCCCTCGACACATGCAAGCCGGCCAACACGCTGAGCCGTCCGCTTTAACATTTCACTTTCATCCCGACCCAGCCAGCTCCCATTCAGAAAGGGGCCCTGACACATCCAAGCGAGTAGCCTGCCTCCTTTAATCAATACATTCGGAATGGGCGCCAAATAAAGCCAGCAAATCGTTCGGCCTCTGCGTCTGGTGTGGTGCTCTCTGGGAATGTGCCGCATAAAGGAATACCTATTCAAGAAGAAGATATTAACAAGTGACCCCCCCCCCCCCCCCCACCAAACCAAGACCACTTGTTTATCGAATATACTGTCAATGTCCGCCTGCTGTCGTCTTTCTACAGTCATGCAGTCCATTCAGTGGAGCAGAAAAAACATACTACGTTCATCGAACTGACTGAGATTTTGCTGTTCATAGGACGACTTTGGCATCCGATTAAGACACTAGTTGCAATGGCTGTGCGCTACTAGTATGGAAAGCTGTTTGGGCATTTACTCAATATCCTTTAGCGTCAGCTTGATATTCAAGCACTCGTAGGCGCTTTGTTCTCACAAGTAAGACTATCTATCTATCTATCTATCTATCTATCTATCTATCTATCTATCTATCTATCTATCTATCTATCTATCTATCTATCTATCTATCTATCTATCTATCTATCTATCTATCTATCTATCTATCTATCTATCTATCTATCTATCTATCTATCTATCTATCTATCTATCTATCTATCTATCTATCTATCTATCTATCTATCTATCTATCTATCTATCTATCTATCTATCTATCTATCTATCTATCTATCCCAGCTGACTTCATAAAGTGTAGTAAAACATTGACCACTGGGTGTCGCCCAAGAGCGTCTAATATCGCTTAACTGCACATCCCTTCCACCATTCTGCTCCTCTTTGCCTTCTTCTGTTTGAGCGCGTGTCCGAGTGTGTGTCCGTGTGTGTGTGTGTGTGTGTGTGTGTGTGTGTGTGTGTGTGTGTGTGTGTGTGTGTGTGTGCACGCGTGCGCGCCGGATAGAAAGTCAGCCTGGTTTCCAGCTGAGTGCCTGCTCTCTCTCACAGTGCGCGCGCGTTTGTGCGTGTGCGCGCGTGTGTCTACGTGTGTGTGTTGTCATTATTATCCACTCTGCTCCCAGCTCGAGAATGGCCAGATTCACTCAGACTGAAACAAGAAGGCAGCAGCAGCAGCATCCTCCTCCTCTTCCTCCTCCTCCTCCTCCTCCTGAGCAGCATCCCGTTCCACACTCCTCCAGCCTGCTCCTCAGCGGACCGAGCCCGGCACCACTGCTCCTGATCCCGCACCACCAGTTCCAGCACCACCACCAGTACGTCCAAATCCCACTGTCCAAACCCATGAACGGCTCGGAACCCATTTCACTTCATCCGGAGAGCGGCGCCATGAAGGACCAGGATGCCATTAAGCTGTTTATCGGGCAGATTCCGCGCAACTTGGAAGAGAAGGACCTGAAGCCCCTCTTTGAACAGTTTGGGAAGATCCACGAACTGACAGTTCTCAAGGACCGCTACACCGGCATGCACAAAGGTACCATGGGTGACTCTCCCCACCAGCGCATTTTGCACATTAATTGTCATTTTAAAAGCACGTTTGTATCACTTTTACGCAATTACGAAGCAGATGTTTCCGTTTCTTCACGTAACGCTGCGCGTTACGCACCGTTTGCACAGTTTACGCACACGTCCTTTCCGCTTTCGTGACGCTTTCTTTTCTTTCTTTTATATCCGTTTGAGAGCGATGAGTGGTGTTATTTTATTGCGCCCCCCGCCCCCCACAACCGACCCTCCCCCCAAACACCCTTTGAACACACTCTTAAGTGGGGCAGAGGCGCTTGGAAAGGATACATTTTTAAAGAGCCAGTGCCATCTTTTCATCATTTATTCATCCATTTGCGTTCTTTAACATCATCCAGCGTGCCATATAGATGTATAGATATATAGAGAGGGATGCTAAAATCAGTTCAGAGGCATATAGCATGAAGAGGGGTGCCCTCCACCCCTCAAAGTGTGACAACATGACTAATGTCTCCATGGAGAATGGACCCCCCCACCCCCCCTCACCATGCTGCTGATGCCGGAGTGGGAGGCAGCATGGGTGTAAATCTACGCTGCTCTACGCTGTACACACTTGACAACTTCCACCTTCCGTAATGAAGTTGGTTACCAAGGGTAGGCCTGGGCGTTTAAATCACCAACAGGGGGCTTTGAGTGTGGGTGAGTGGGGGGTGGCGGGGGGTTCATTTCTTTAAACGACTTCATCCCCTTTTGCACTCCATCACAGCATGGTGGATGTCATCTTCTCCATCACCACGACCATCACCATCATTTCTTGTTTCGTGGCGCAAACATTAAAAAGTCAATATTAACATTCAAATCTGCAAATAGTGAAGCTGGAGCCTTTATTTCATTATTTATTTATTTACTCAACTTCAGATGGGCTGGCTCCTTTACTTGTACACATTATTTTAAAAATAACACTCAACACTCTTACAGGCATCATGGAATTGAGATAGGAAATTGAAAAAGGACCAGAGAGACACATTTTGTAGCTCCCACATTGTCACATGTCCAAGTCTGGACCCCACAACTCTAATCGTCTTTATCATCTTTGCTGGGGACTCTTTTATAACATTCAAAACACTTTTAATCAGCTGTTAGATTTTGGTAGGTACTGCCATTTTGGTTAGCGACTGAGTTGAAATCAACTATTAAATATCCGTCAAAGTCCTCATGAACTGAGATTTCCGTTTGCTTTCTTTCTTACAGTACTTCCCACGAAAATCCAAAGCAAAAGCCAAGTGGTAGCAGACACCATTTCCAGGCCTCATACCTCATTAAGTTCTTAGATGACACGAGGACCTTGTTCTGCATTTGCTATTCCACGCACATGCACTCATACACTTTTCATTTATTCATTCATCGGCGTGTGATTGCGGGCTCGCGTGTGTGCAAACACGTACTGAAGTGTCATTGCCCCGCGTTGCGTAATGATTGCACTATTTAGCTGTCGAGTGATTGTGGCTCCATTGCCAGCGAACTTCAGCTTCTTAAGTGTGATTGGATGGAGAGGGGGAAATGGAGCTTTGAAAGGCAAACCGCTAAAGGTTGGGCAATATATGGAGAGAACAATATATTGTATTGTTTTCGACATCTAACAGTTCATATTAACAACGTCACTGTCAATTACATCGTGATGTTTTTTGTGAAGCAGATATGCCTGAGTACACTTACTTTTACTTCAAGGAATTATTTGGAGGACTATTTTTTTAAATGTTTGCATGAGTCATATTATTTGTACATACTTAAGTGCGGTTTTTGTCTACTCTGGCTCCAAACAACTATACAATTTTTGGGATTACAAGGGTATGTTTAGTAGAAATGGGACAACATCTGTTGTGCTTGTCACAAGACCTTCTACACTAGTGCACTCGACTATTTGCGATTTCTTATCTTCCTTCTAAGGAATACACTGGGAAGACAACTCTTGGCGTTTCTCAGAGTTTAATGCAGTAATATAGCATGACCGCGACCACTATAAATGGTTGCAATTCCTTGAAAAGGAATTTCCTTCCAACCCTGAAGCCACTTTCAGCTCATACAATTACATTTGGAAGGCAAGTAAGTCTATCATGAATAGACCCACAACAAAGTCTCAATAGCCTATGGTCAAAAAGACACAGGAAGTCTGCCATTTTGATTTGAAGCCACAATTTCAGGCACATTTTGATCATTTGTAGAGTCCCATCAAAAAACAGATTAACCCCAGAAATTTTGTCTGACTGCTACAAAACGAGAACCACATATGCTAGACAGATAGGCAATGAAAAATGTTGGCGCAGCATGTCAGCAAAATGTTGATGACAACGATGAAACGCGGAATTCGAATAACTCAAAATATCTACAAGGTCAGAGCAAATAAAATGTCTCAAGCGGGATAGAAAAGATCCACTCTTCATGTCCCTGTAAAAGGAAAATTACCCGCCAAATACATAACTATACTGAGCTGTTCTGTAAAGTGTGTCATTTGGAAGACATGAATTTTTGGGGTGAAGGCATAGCTTGGTAACTAACTGCATGCTAGCGGTAGTTGACTTTGTAATAATAACTAGAAGCAACTTGCAATTGTGCCAGATAACCACTGATGCGAAAAGAGGTTTTTAATATACAGTAGTGGAGGAGGGATGACTTAATGCCCAGTGGCAAAATGCGTCACTTGTCACTGTTTTAGCAATGCCCCACCGCAAAAACAAACAAACAAACAAAAACTCAGTAAATTGAAATAGTGAACCCCTCCCCAAAAATCACCATAATTCAGTCTGGTGTAGTTCTCAGTCTTTTTATGTTTTCAGCAATGATCTTTAAACATGTATACTGCATTTAGAAACACATTTCTGAATTCACTTTACACCAGTGGTCCCCAACCCCCGGTCCGTGGGTCACTGAGTACCAGGCTGCACAGAAAGAATAAATAACTTACATGACTTCCGTTTTATTCATTTCAGAATCTGAATGTTTTATTTTGAAAAATTACCGGATTCTCTGTTACATCAGTCTATAGTATGTCACTCTTGACGCAGGTGAAGGTGCGCTTCTCGGTCACGTGATAGGTTACCGCTAAAATAGGAGAGCTAGCAAAACGAGTAGAAAACAAACGTCTTTGGAAAGGGGAAAAGCCCCAGCCAGAAGATAGAAGAGGAGCTTACTACTTTCAAGAAAAAGAAGGCCACATTTAATCGACAGTATCAGGAGTCCTACTTAAAATATGGATTTATCTCAACGGGAGATTCCCACGCACCAAGCCCACTCTGCATGAAATGTGGCAATGGTGAGTCGTATTTTTCATTTCCGGCGTATCTTATTTTAAAGGCACGTTTAAACATTACCATAGCGACCAGAGAGCATTGCAGTCAGATAGGATGTTCCTCGTGTCATGGTTCGTAATTATTATTATATTTAGAAAATACCACGGTTTTCATGCAGGTCATATCATATTATTTTTTGTATTTATCCGGCTTTAAAGGCTGGTCCCTGAAAATATTGTCTGACATTAAACCGGTCCGTGGGGCAAAAGATCTTGGGGACCGCTGCTTTACATGATTTTTACATGAAAGTTTTTACTCTTGATAATGTTATCCTTACGTGTGTAATACTATATTTGTATAGTGTACAGTAATCACAAAGCCAATGGATGGTCGCTCCAGTTGAAGTTAATCCTGCACAATAAGGTCCCTCTAAATATAAATCAAAGTGTCTTTCTATTCTGCGACAGGCTAATTAGGTTTGTTTAAGCAATTTAGCAACTGACAATTCTTCACGTAATTAATGATACACAGTCAATCTTTCAGGTCGCTGTCCGTCTCTTACATTGTGTTTTTGTGCAGCAAATGATGGTATTATGCAAAATGGATTATACTGTATGGATCCTGATGGAAATAATGGTTATAACCCTTCACAAGGACACACACACACACACACACACACACACACACACACACACACACACACACACACACACACACACATCAGCAATTTGCAGTAGTTCTGCACTTCTGATTGCAATTTGGTCCAACTTGTCCTTTTGTCTGTGATTTCCTTGCGTGTATTTTGCCCGTGGTAATCCGCAAGGGAGAACATGGAATTAGTTTGTAAAGCGTGATAATAATGCATGGCCATAATAAGTCGACTCGGGAGGATTAGCAAATGTGCATTGTCTGAAGCGGCGCTCCCTTGGGTGTTCAGCCGGTTGCCTCCCTAAACAGTGGCTGCCTCTGCCAATTAAATATTCCGTCTAGTCTGCCTCCTCCTCCTCCTCCTCCTCCTCCTCCTCCTCCTCCAATGACTAATTCTGCCCACGACGTCCGAGGCCTGCCAATTATTGTTGCCCAATTGGTATTAATAGGTAAAGGGTTTCCTCATGTAGAATACATCATAGATGGAAAAAAAACCCTCATCTCCCTTCGGCTCCAATTAGAATTGTCGGAGTGTAGTGGATGTGCATATGCTAAATGCGGGAGATTAATTACGATAAACAAGCATGTATACTAGGGGTGTAACAAAAAATTGTTTGAAACAGAAAATTGTTTTTTTTATTTAAATGATTCAAGTGCATTGAATTGAAACAAATCGTTCCTCTTTGAAATACTGTATATCGAGATATATATCAAATGTTTTTTGGGGGGGTGGGGAGATATATAAGATATATAAATGCCACATTTGAAGTTCATTCAAATGTGTATCTAAAAGGCCAATAAAAAAGTAATTGTTCTTATGCACTAATTATATATCTAATAATTAAATAAAAATTTAATATAACCTTTCCTCGAAAAATGGGGTGGACTTGGGGGAGTACAATTAATTTCAGAAAAAAAGGAGAAAATACACAAATGTGTGAATCCGCGAGTACCAAAGTGCGACCATGTAGGGGTCGATGATAGTTTGAAGTTGTAATACCACCAATCGCCACTAGATTGCAGACATGTCTTAGTTGTGCTTACACTGGGTCTCATCGTGCCTAATAATTTTTGGCGGATTTGGAATGATATACAGTACTGGACACATTTACTCCAGTACCTCAATAATATTGTATTAGAAATTGAAATTTTGAGTGAGTTGATTTTTGTGAATGTACAAAAAGAGTTATTGCGCTCAATGTTTCTTGTGAAGTAGTTTTGTACCATCCTTGAATGGTAATTTTTATGTTAGAAAGTCATTTGCGCTGGAAAAAAATACACTGCATCTGTTGTTTGATTCAAATCCTTTGTTGTAGTGTCAGGTAAATGGATCTTTTTCATTCATGCATGGAAAAATGTATAATCAAAAAAGACACATTAAGAGCACATACTGCATATTGCATGCATGCACATATTTTGTCCATATTTAATATATTATTTTTGTCATTCATCTGGTTAGGAAGTATGTGGTCCTTTGTGACCGCTCCCAGTACCACTGATGAAAAATTGAGGCCCCCTCTAGCATTTAAGTTGCCCATCCCTGAACTAGATAGTGGGTCACAAAGACAGACAGGCAGTTAGTAAGGCAGACAGATCGACTGCCAGGCTGGAAGATGACCAGAAAGACTCGGTAGCTAGGCAGGCATAAGGGGTGATAAACAGAAGATGAAAAAGTGAGACAAGAAGAATGGCAGACATGGACCTGCTTGGAGACAGAAAGACAGGTACTGTAGGCAGATAGGTAGACAGGCATGAGGGCGGATAGACAGTTTGGGAGAGAAAAGCAGGGAGCTACTATAGATGGGAACGTGAGAATAAGATGGGAATAAAAGGTCAGGTGGGATAGGAAAGCTACAGACAGCAAGCTAGACAGGCATTAGGACAGACAGGTTGGCAAGCAGGCTTAGATAAAGTAGGTAACGAGACAGAGACATGCAGCAGGAAGGACGTCATATAGGCAGATAGGAAGGCAGATCGGCACAATGTTTTCCTGAAAGAGAGACAAATGGCAAACTACTCAAGATGAGTGATAAGACAGACAGGCAGTTAGGCAGATAAGCGGGCACGTGTGCAGACCGGAGGACGAACAGACAAACAGGAAAGGACACCAGGTGGGAAGGTTGGCTGGTGCGCAGGCAGACGGGTGTAAGGTTCGTTATATATCATTGCTCAAGAAACAGTGGCGCCAGTGACCCAAGGTTCACTGTCAAACTAAACATAGAACAAAGACAATAGCAGGTTGGGTATTTACAAGTGTAGAATAGCTGCAGAAAGATAAAACAATACTCACAGGTATACATTCTTCATCCTCTGTGAAAAATGAGTAATATTACTGCAGTTTACAGAGGAGCTGTGACCGTCTCCGCCTATATTCCTATTTCTGTATGATATTGTCACAGGAAGCCCCGTGTACAGACAGTCACCTCGAAAGATGGGCTGACAATGAGCCAAGCTGTCAATCAAGCTGGCGGAACGGCAAGAAGCACGGGTCCAATGGACCAAGCGAAGATGATGCGGTATCAATATAAAACCACGATGGCCGTGGTTGTTTGAATGTATTAGGCAAAGTCAGCAGAGATATTGCCTTAGACTGCAGCCTCGATGGAGCATATGAAATCATAGAATAATCTAATGAAATATTTATTCAAGTTTTTATTCGGTCCCCCTTCTGAGCCGGCACGATGGTTAGCGGCTTCTCTATAGGCTGCCACTCCCAATGAAGCGGACAAAAAAAACACTGGAGGAGATAAACAAGAATGTTTGGAAAGATTCATATCCATGGCTGTACTGTGACACATGTTGGTATGAAGCTGAATTTCATGTGGAAAATCAACTTTGATATGGCTCTGTCAATGTATGCATACACACATCCAATATTGCTTATCTTATATAAAATGTCAAGAGTGACATGGATTATACTGTACACAATGCGACACTATTGCGAGCAGGAGCTTGAGCTGGAATGAAAATCCAATATTGAACAATTAAAGGTTCTTCGGTGATTATCGGGATTTCTTTAACTTCTCTGCAGATGTTCATCAAGACCGAACAATATGGCCGAAAAGTGACAGCCACAGGAAAAATTTGTAAGATCACACTGCTAAAAACTGTCACAGGCCAGCTTGAGTATTATTCTACTCCAGTCCTGTAGGTGGCGGTAATGCAAGATGCAGAGTGAATGACGAGTGCCAAACAAATGACGAAGATTCAAAAGCTTTTATTAATAGCATGCAATGTTTTTATGACATACTCGGCATTCATTACCTATCTTCTGTCAAAGAAAAACAAAAAAAAAAGCACTGATATTACTGCAGCTAACTGAGTATTTGTGTCCGTCGTCTTCGTACGTAGCATGTATGAATTTGTATTTGTTGTACGTTAATATCCAATCACGTAATATAGAATTCCCACCCTTTCCTGTTTTGTGCTGAGTTCTAGTTCCTCTTTCGGATTTTAGCATCACACTTCTCGTCTTTGCCATCATTGAGCTACAGTCTCCAAAATAATTGCCAACGTCACACCTGATGATGCTTTTGCGGGATGTTTTTCCAGAACGGTGCGTTCTGACGTTGGAGATTAAAACATAATCGTGTCTTGTCGCAAAGCATTTGAAAACAACTTTGCCACTGAATATTTGGCACTGGCAACATGTTCAATAATGAATTTTTTTCCGGCTCGTTCATCAGTGTCTTGTGTCACTTGGGCTCGTCTATGTGCGTGCCCCTTTTTGGGAAATTGGCCCGCTTGATGTATTTTTTATGCGACAATCGCGTGCAAAACAGGAGACGACTAGCAGTTCGACTCATTTCCCCGCTTGTGCCTTTTTGTCATTTACAGTGCGGTGAGCAGCGCGTGAAAAATAACCTTCTGCGATGTATTCGCAGTGTCTTATTAAAGGACAGCAAATTAATTCCGCCATAGCCGAGGATGCCGAGATTGTCTTGTTTTTGGCGGTTCACTTATCTCATCTGAAGGTGGACTTGGCAGAGTCGCGCTGCATTCTCATTCACGCTCAAAGGTCACCGCTGTTTTCTTTCGTCGACGCAGAAGGGAAGCCTGTCTGTTTTGCATGGTTGGCCTATCAGAGACACCCATTGCCTTTCGAGCGGGAGGAGGATGAGGTGGGGGGCCGGGGGGGGTTGCCTTTCCCAGAACAGCGTGAGCTCTTTAATGTCATGTTGGAGCCTGGCTTGATTCATTTCGCAAGATGAAGCAACAAGGGAGAGTGCGGGGATGATTTTAAAGGCAATGTTCGGTGGTATACTTTTAAATCATGCGATAAAGCCTTGGGGGGGGGCCCTGGGGGGGGGGTGTAATGCCTTGCCATCTGAGGGCTCACTAACACTCTTGTTTTGGCCCCAAAAAGAAGAAACATTTATCACAGATCAGTCAAAGTGGTTGCCAAATGGCCGCTCTTTTGACCGAAGTCATAATTTAGAAAAAAAAAGTTTAGGCGTGTATGTTATGTATGCCAATGGAGGATTCTTTATTCTCATAGGCGTAAATGTGAGTCACCCTGCGATTGGGTGGCAACCGGTCTCGGGTTTACATTTTGAGAGAATCTTGGCAGATCATTGACACGAGAAAAATATTTCATATTTACATTCCAGGGTGCTTATTTTAAAGGGCTTGTAATTGAAATAGATGATATGGAAATGAAAATAGCTGATTATAATGTGAAAGTTGGCATTCCAGGAAGTTGTGGGCAATGACATTCCTGCTATTGTTTTTCTCTGTAAATTTTGCGGTTGGCCCGGTGGGTGAGTGGTTAGCGCGTCGACCTCACTGTGCAGAGGTACCGGGTTTAATTCCAGCTCCGGCCTCCCTGTGTGGAGTTTGTATGTTCTCCCTGTCCCTGTGTGGGTTTTCTCCGGGTACTCCGGTTTCCTCCTACATCCAAAAACATGCATAGCAGGGTGATTGAACACTCCAAAAAATCTTCCCTAGGTGTGAGTGTGAGTGCGGATGGTTGTTCGTCTCTGTGTGCTCTGCGATTGGCTGGCAACCGGTTCAGGGTGTCCCCCGCCTACTGCCCGAAGACGCCCCGCGACCCGTGTGAGGATAAAGCGGATCAGAAAATGGATGGATGGATGGATGGATGCCAATTTTGCAACAGAAAAGAGAGATATAAAGTTGACACAAGTGAGCAATTGAACGAAAACTATCGAAGCCTTTGGATGTCTTTGACACCATAGCTTCGACCTAGCAACCTCCAGGCTTTGTGAGCTTCATCATCCCAGTTTATTGAGCGCACTGTTCAAATGTAAATTGTGGCCTATTGCTTTTTGCTTTGGGAATAAATGTAAATTCACAGCAGTGAGGACGGCGGAAGCCCATTTCAGTTCTCAAAATAGAACCGACTTCGCAACCGCAACAGAGGTAAACGAGGCAGATTCCCAATTTGAAATGAGTTTCAGCTCTGTGTGACGCGCCAAGCTACACAGTGCCGTTATAAATAGAAATGGTGTGGTATTTCCGAAAATGGGTTAAACTGCTGTCCCTGCGCTACTGGCATGACATCATTGATTGGCTCCCAGCATTCCCCAAAACACTCTCCAACACTATCCATCCGTCCATTTTGCGATTGCTCTTTTTTGAATATGACAGAAACCGTACGTCAGTGCAAGCAGCAAAATGAATTGTCCATGTTAGAGCAACCATTTGCACTAATTAGTACCGTCCTCTTGCCCAATGCTGAAATTAAATAAATAAAAGTGTGTGTTTTTTTTTAGCTATATAATCAGGAGGATTAGTGTGCCCCCCCTTCCCTGTTTGTCACAAGTCTTCTTACTCCAAACACACCCGGTGTCTACAGAGTCTTTGAAGCCTCATCCTTAAAAGGTAGCTTTCAATTTGCGGAATCAAAGCGAGTGAGCACCTGATCTGATTGTTTAGCAGACAGCTTGACGCCCGCTGGTCATCCGCAATCGCCCCTCCTGCGCACTGATCAATCGATCCTTCCTTGGAGGTTTAAACGGCTCAAAGGCGGCGAGCATCGGCAGGGGCGTCACATCTAATAAACCTTCCTTGCAACCGAATACACTGTTGGCTCACTGCTCATGTTGCACAGTTTGTTTTTACCGTGGCTGCTGTGGTCATAGTACGTTTTTGTTCAAGACTCGTCTTACTCGCTTTCTCGTATAATCATAAGGGCGACGTAGATATCTGAAATCAAAATTGTGGATCGGAAGAATTTAGAAATGTTCTCTTTGACTACAGGCAAAACTGAATTGCAGATTTCAACACAACAGATCTAGTCTAGATGTCAAATATTAAAAGGACTTGCCGTACAAGCATGTCAGAGACTTTTTGACAGTAGATTAGTTGGAGCCATTTTGTTTATTTCACCGTGCTAATTATCGGGAATAACTGGAATCATCGTATTTCAGTCAAGGTATGACACGGCTTTCGAAACTTCCATGCCAGGGTTGGAGGGTGGTACAGTATATTGATTTGAGTGTAACCCCCCAAACAAAAAACAACTGCTCGTTTGCAGGATGGGAGTGACACGTCCGGGCTTTCGACTTGTCAGCTTCACTCTCTTTGGCCTCCCAGAAGTAAAACAGCAGGAGGCGCTAAGTGGCAGCCTCCACATTATTTACAGCTCTGTGAAAGTCCATCCATTAACCGTGTCAATTAGCTTCCTCATCCGGGATGCGGGTGGCTGGATTTATTTATAGTTCTGGCACCGGCTTTAATCACGAAAGCAGGATAGTAAAGCAGGAGACCCCCCCCCCCCTCCTCCCAAAAAAGGTAATTTTTAAAGAGCACAGAGCGGACATTTCCAACATGCTCCAAGGACAAGAGTCACCTATTGAACGAATTTTGGCCCACTTGGGGATGAATGCCCACTTCAATCTGTCATGTCGGCTCCCTCAGAGGCGCCAAACCTCCGACAACTTTATTAGGAGCCTGTTGGAAATGGAATCTGGCCACCCTGTTATGTTGTTATCCCCGCAGTGTATAGTCTTAAGTATTGGGAGAATTACTCCCCGCCTGCTCGTGTCAGTTCATCCTTCTTTTTTATGATGGCTCCTTTACCCCAATATTGATCCTTGTTGGAGCGTACACAGAGCATCTCAAAAAGAATTTATTGCCTTTGTCAGCCTTATTAGGCCACGCACGCTTCACCCTAACACGTGTATGGCGTGTAAGTACACGACACAGGTACTCCTTTGGGATGCACCGCCTATGGATGTGCTTGACTGCTCTCGGAGGCAAGTGGAGTCCATGTGAGTGAGTAGCAACAAATCAATGGTCCAGGTCACCTGCTTGGTGGTCAGAGAGGATTGCAGGGACGGTCCGATGACTATTGCTGCATGCGAGGTTGGCAATTCAGAAATACAGCACCGGATTTATTCCACTGCAGAGCTTACCTTTTATTATACAAATGCAATTTTCCTTTTTTTTTTTTAATGCACCGTTTTCCCTCTGTACTGTTTAAATGAGAGCTGCAAACTGGGATGATACAGTGCAATGGAAAAGTGGTGCCACCCACTTTTTACCCCCGTGGCACGTATTTATTTAAGTGGACGATATCTGTTGGAGCGGAGGACACTATTTGAGTCAGTACGATATTCCACTTGAAACGCCAGAGTGGACCTCGCCATTCAAGTCAAGTCAAGTCAAGTCAACTGTATTTATAGAGCACTTTCAAACAGCCATCGCCGCATACAAAGTGCTGTACATGGAACAATTTAACATATACAATAAACAGTAAAACAAATCGGTGATTAATTCACATTCATTAATTCCAACTGTAGCTCAAGGTGAGGGGTGACGTGGAGGGGCAGTGAAAGGAGAAACGGGGGAGGATTTGGAAAGATGAGCGGCGCTCCAGTGATTGACGACGGCCTGATGGGAGGATGCAGTCAGCTTTGCGATGAGGAGGAGATGGTGACTGAGCACCCCCCCCCTCCCCCCACTCCCATCAACCTCCATTTAAGGTGGCTGTCTGACTTAATTACGGTTTACAGGTTACGCTAGGCTACTGCTTATATTACGCCACTCATTACAAGGCCGTTAGGCCCGGGCAGAGAAAATATTGTTGTCAGAACCACGATGAGTCAAAGCATTTTATTACACCTCCTCCCTTAACTCCTTCTTCTCCGGGTATCTGAATGACATTCTTGGGAGCAGACTGGGAATCTGTATTTTTCCAAACAAAGGGGGTGCTTCTAAGAGCTTCTCAGAGACCACACTGATTACCCCCCTCATGGTCAATTTGCAGCTCAGAGCCTCCCATCCAGCCAATGATTCAGTTCATAATCACAATGTATCAGTGCTGATGTTGTGCGTTTCAGTTACAACAGCCCCTCCCCCCCATCCCTCTACTTGCTATCTCCCCCCAGACCCCCACCTTATGCGAAGAAGAGGGGTGGGATGGGAGTAAATGAAGTAAGTAAGTAATCTAGCCCCACTAGATAGCATTCACAAAAGATATGTGAGTGGAACGGGCAGGACTTCGCAGAGATAATGGCACACACAGTTCGAGTGAGCTCACACTTTGTCATTACTCGGTGGCAACTCGGTTCTCAGAAAGGCTAAAGAAGACGGAGAAGGAAATGGTCAAAGAAGTGAGTGAAATCAGCCACGAGAACTGCGGTGCGTATCACTGATGTCCCCCACCTTCATATTGATCCACCGCATTTGATGCTAACCGCCGGCTGCCAAACCGGTCGGACCGAAGTAATCTCATCTTCATGGACATGCGACGCAAATATCAGTAAAAGTGCAAGAGGAGAGTTTACGGCATAGAAGTAGTAATGAAGCTTGGAGATTCTTAAGCCAAGAGCCTCTCAAAGGTCAACACTGTCATTTATTTCTCAGCAGTTTCCACTTTTTACATTATTATAATGCCGTAGATCTCCAGCGACCAGGGAAACCGGCTTGGGGGGGCTCAATGTTGTTGCCAGCACGACTGGAATGTAAACATCCAAACCAGCTGTTTGACAAAAAATACATTTTAATGAGGATAAAATATGTGCATGTGATTGTTTTTTTTTTTGAACCAATGTACGAAAGGGTATCTTAATATATTAAAATCTTCAAATGCATATAGAAAAGCTCCACTGCTCAACTACAAACAATTACCACATACTGTGATTTCCCCTACACCAGCACCAGAGGAGCAAAACAGCAGCAGAAGCAAAAGCAAAACAAAATTTGAACAGCCAAACCTTCAATCACTGGGCAGTCGCGCTCTTTAAACTGAGCCGCAGTTGCCCGGCATGACCGACGTGTTGCTGGGCCCCAGCTAGGAGCTGGTGATAGCTTGTGACCCACCTGCTGGTGTCACTAGACAGCATGTTATTGTTGCTGGGTGGCTGCAGCTCAGTTGATAGAGCGGGTTGCCCACTGACTGACTGTTCGAATCTTGGATGTTTTGCTCTCGCTGGTCATCACGAAAAGACAACAAGGCCATGGTGGTCTATGCTGGCATTTATTATTTTTTTTATTTTTTAGCAGAGAGTGCAGCATAGGTCAGTAAGGTTTGTCCTGTATCACCACAGCCACTTGACACCTTTGAACAGTATGAAACATTCAGTTATCATTTTTTTAATTGACTGTGTTGTCAATTTCTCTGATGCCCATAACAGCCTCAAAATTGGAGGGGTTGGTGAGTGAGGTCTGCCATCTTGTGGTGCACGCTGCAATTACATCTTTCATTGACAATAAACATCCATCCATTTTCTGATTCGCTTTATCCTCACAAGTCTTTGGGCAGTAGGCGGGGCACACCCTGAACCGGTTGCCAGCCAATGGCAGGGCACACAGAGACGAACAACCATTCGCGCTCACACTCACACCTAGGGACAATTTGGAGTGTTCAATCAGCCTGCCACGCATGTTTTTGGAATGTGCGAGGAGACCTGAGTACCCGGAGAAAACCCACGCAGGCAGAGGGAGAATATGCAAACTCCACACAGTAAGGCTGGAAGCCGGGATCAAACCCACAACCTCGGCACTGTGAGGTCGACGCGCTAACCAATTGACCAACGGGCCGCCCGACAATAAACAGTTAAAATTAAACAAGGGCCACTCCGAGTGTGGCCTGTGGGCCGTCAATTGCCATCACTGTTTGGAGTGATCAGAAACTCAATTCTTGTACCTTTTCTCAAATAATCAATGTAGTTTCATGTGCTAAAACACTGCGACATCAAGCTATAGACCATCCGCAGCTGCCCCCCAACCCCCACCTCTCCCCGTCTCACCCACTTATTCACATTTTAATTACACGGCAATTCAACACAGTGGAGATGAAGCGACTCGGCCCTATTTCCCAGTACACACACGGCGCACACTCGAAAATATATCATTAGGAAATGGAAGCCGTTGCAAAAAGAAGAGAACAAGATAGATTTGGCAGTCACAAAGAGAAAGCAGAGGAGGTATTTCTTCCTCTTTGGAGGTGAAATCAATGTGGCAGATAAGGCTGCTTAAAGGTTTCTATCAGATGATGCACAGGATCATTTCCTCACAATTGGAAGGCTTCCCCCATTGCTTTGTCAGCAGGCTGCTGTTGCCGTGGCTTTTTTTTGGGGGAGTTTCAAACTATTTCATCATTTCGCACAATTGGTATGCAGCACAGCGCTGGCAATTTACGCCTGTTTGGGTTCCCAATTATGCAGTCGTTAAAGCACTTTTGCCTGTGGCCCGCAAATTCTTACCAAGCCATACATTAAAAGCGCACAGAATTTTGTGCAGATTGCATTGTTTCCTCCACTTTGTTTGTTCTTAATGTATTCTCATGTTGACAAATAGATTGAGATTGTAATGCAAAACACACTTCTTTCTTAACCAAGATAGGGCAGGGCCAGCGTCATTTTGATAGTCCACAGGACCATTTGCAGATGACAATGTGCAAGGTGGTGGCGGGGGTCGGGGGTCTTGGTAGCAGTCGTGATTGAGTAATTTGCATGGAAGCCATTGGAAATCAGTACATTAGTGTTGCGGTGACACCGTGAAGGCCATCCGCTCTGATTTTTCTTGGCAACCACCTCGAAGGTCATGACCCACGCACATCGGGGTTGGGAGAGGTACCGTAGATGAAATAGAACAGGTGGAAGGAAGCAAAGCCTCGTAGTTGTTGGCTGCACTGAAAAAAAAAAATTGAACGTGGAATTTATTCAAAAGTGGCTGCACACAATAGAATTATCTGGATTTAGATTGTATTTTTTACGTAACTGCTGTTGCCGTGGATCGTCTACTTAAAAAAATGTATCTGCAACCAGATGCTGTCATTTCATTTCATTTTTCACTTTATTATCATAGACTACTGTACTGTCAAGTCATAACAATGCTCACAAATAGGATAAAAGGTGTTTTTTTTTTTATTTGCAAACTGGCCTTTCAAGTTCAAATCCGCTAAGTTGGTTCTTTGCCCTATGAAGTGCCTCTATAAGATTTCTCTTGAGCTGCCAATCAAAAGTGTCTGTTAATACATTTGTCAGGGCAGAATGTTTTATACATACCTTGTATTGTATCTCATTAGATTGATTGTAGAAGAAAGTGATGACATCTACATGCAGGCATGCCGAAGAAGCAAAATGGCTTCATGTTAATCAGTGGATCAGTGAATGACACCCTACGTGGATTGGGTCAAAAGGGTCAAAGGTGACAGGGCCAATGAGGTGGCACACGAGCAGTCGCCGCAGGGAAGGTTGTAAAGAACATTGATGGGATAGAACATAGAGTCACGATATTATCTGCGCACCAACACTACTCCAACAATACATCACAGGCCGCTTTGAATACATTTGGATGTTGAAATGAGATCCAAAATGCACTATAGCACTGTCGGAGTGTCGGCAAATATGATGTACGGTAACCCGCGTGAACCCCATTAATAGAACACAAGCAAATCTATTTATTCAGACAGTCGCGGGGAAAATGATTGCCTGAATACTCCATCTGCTTTCTCTTCATCCCTCGTCTCTCCTCTGACAGATGTTGTGTGCATGTGCGCTCCTTGCGCCCGAGCGCAGCGGCCATGAGCGAATGCATACACACTTCCACAGCCGGGAATGATTTGCTTGTTTTTATTTTGTATTTATTTATTTATTTATGTTTTAAACATCACCTACCTTGCTCTGTGCGGGACATTTGCATTTTGTTGTTGTTGTTTTCAGATATGTTCCTTTTGGTTCTACTCATGTTGCAAACATTTCTAAGTTATGGAGCTAAACACTGGGAAATGACAAGGGTTGTTGTTTTATTCCTACAGAAAGCGTCGCTGTTGCACAGCATGCAGCACAAGTCTTCTGATGAACTTAAACACGAACCACCTCATTAATATTCAATTATTTACATGGAACAGAGACAAAAATAACAGTGGACAGTGAGCCTCATGCTGTTTCACCCAGTCCCAAGACGTGATTGTCTGATCACATCTAGCAGCTTTTGTTCTGGTAAATGTAATAAGGAGTTTGTTTGTTTGTTTATTGAGCATATATATTACACACAGTAACAGATTGACAAAAGGTAGGCAAAATTTATGAAAGGAAAATTTAAAAGTATGTAAAAGAAAAAAACACTCATCATCACAGTTGTATGCTCAAAGGAGTAGGAAGAAGTAAACAGCTTATCTAGTCCTACCCCTTATTGTGTAGAATATAAATTGATCATTTTCAAAACAAAGAAGAAGAAGTAAATTCTACATATCATCAAATACTTTTGCCATTGTGGTACTTTACTTTTCTATTTATACACCTTTCGGTTTGTGTATTTATAATTATTCTTTGGCCTTTTTGTTTCAATTTCTCATATTCATTGTAATTACTGCATTTCTTGAGTACAAATGCTAAATTGATCAAAATCCAAAACAAGAACAAAGAGCTGTAATACTAATTTTATAAATGTATCAAATGTATCTTCTTAATTGTGATTCTTTTTTCTTAGTTTTTTTGTACTAATCTTTTGAATTTATTTTTGAACTCCTCCAGCGATTTACTCATTTTCAGGTCCGTTTCAAGCTTCTTCTTCTTCTTATTATTATTATTATTATTAAGCTTATTATTGTAACTAATTCCAGGTTCTCCCCCCCAAAAAATCCATAAGTAGCTCAAGTAAAAGAGGAGGAGGCAAGAGATCAGTGTTTAGCAATCAATTTCGACAGTGCAGTCCATTTCCCATTTTTAGTTGATAATGGCCAGATTATGTCTGCCTCCGCTACACTAGGGGGCGATCCAGCACCTTTCAGCTCATTTTAGTGCTGCACATTCAACAAGGAAGAGTGGCTTCATGCTACTTGCTAACTATTTACACCTCAGTCTGACTCGTATATATCTTTTGTCGCCAACATAATTGCCTAAGTCGTATTTGGAAAACATGAAAAAAAAAACAACAAAAAAACAAAACAATTTAACAACCAAGAAGAGTCCAGTTGTCTTGATTTAACCTTTGTGGTGACTATGTTTTTGGTTGCTGAGTTTGATGACTCTGTTCTATTTTGGTTTCCTGCTGCAGTGGTGGGCGGTTCCCTCCAGCGACGCACCTGTCAAGCATCACAATCAACAATGTATTTAAGGGCTGCCAAGTCCTGATTCTTTTGTTGGATTGCTCCTCACTTTGCTCGTGACTCTACTGCCAAGTGTTTAATTTTCTAGATGTTCTCTTATTCACGCTGCGTAGTCTCTCGCCATCTTTTTTTGTATTCTCGTTGTAAGTAGTCTTTTGTTATTAATCCTCGTCACGGTTTTTTTGTCATACGCGTTTTGTGTTCTTCTTGTCTTTTCACAACAAACAATTTCCGTTGACATTTGTCCTTGCCTTTTGCCAGCATTTTTAGTTTGTCTCATTTTTGTTGTTCTTTGTTGGTCTTACACATTTTTTTTTTTTTTTTTGTAAATAAACTATATCCAAATTCTATCTGAGTCCATTGTTTGGAGAGTCTGATTCTGTCCGGATCATTCCAGATACCTGACGTTGAGAACCTACACAGACAAAGAAAATTCAAATTTTGCAAAAGGCACATTTGTATATTTTGTTGCTACTATGACTGTAAGTTAAAATGAGTTGGGCAATGATGCTATTAGGCTCACTATTTACACAAGGAAAAAATTATGACTTTAGAGGGCACAGTTTGTCGAATTTTGAAGGGTACAACCAGCGGGACATTCAACCATGACTATGGCTATTTTTTTTCCTCCCATTTTGTGGCCTTTGTATCAATGCCTGCTCTTGTGAACACCCTTTTTCCATGCCTGCTTCTATTTCTAATGTTCCATGCCTATTTTTTACAGGTTGTGCATTCCTCACCTACTGCGCCCGAGAGTCCGCCATCAAAGCCCAGAATGCCCTCCATGAACAGAAAACACTGCCAGGGGTAAGTGCTGCAGTATACGCGCATCTCGCTCCTCGTAAAAAAAAAAAGTGTCAAATGTTTGATGGCGAAACACCGCAACGCAACTCAATCAGCGGCTTTCACTCTGAAGGCTCCGTTCCACCGTGTCTTGATCATTGATTGGACATAGGCTTGCCTCATACTTCGCCCTTATTAATATTGGCCTTACTTATTCTGCCGTTGCTTTCAGATTAAAACCACATCAAAACAAATCTTTTTAGGTTCTTGTATGCCACTTGAAATATTCACGTTTCTTTTTTTCTTAGCCAGAAATAATATTTTTACACCATGTTTACCTTGCGCTCTAAACTTGGTTATTTTGAACTGTTATGGCAAACGAACATGTGTCAAGACTGATACAATGTATTAAAGAAAAACACAAGTCAGATTTTATGCCGATCTATTTATATTTTATATAGGAGTTGACTGCTTAAGTTTGAATAGCTGAATGTACAAAATATAATATCTTAAAATCAATTTTTTATTTTTATGTATTTTTCAAATCTCATTTGTGGATTTATTTGTCTTTTAATAGAATTTGAATGAGTTGTTCACATTTCATCATGGCAATTTAGCCATGTTCTGCAGAAAAAAATATTCAGTCGATTATAAAAATTATGTCTATTTAGGCATGCCAGTGCAACTGCAGTCCATTTGGGAGTTATTAAATTTGAATAAATCATGACTGCAATGTCATCATGCTATAATGTATGCGGTAAGTAGTGTGCTGTCGCTCTCATTGACACTCTCCTGTTTAGATGTTTTTCCTGGTGTAATATGTTCGTTGCAATGTTACCATGATGCCATTTTTAGGTCGCCATGTTTTCCAACATATCTTTGCAAGTTGCTTACACACCCGCCACTTCATGTGTACGCGACGTTCTTTCGCGCCGTTTGAATGCTGCCACTTTAGTGAGTAAATAGAAGCCCATTCTTGTACAGTTTCAGTGCTGATAGCCCCTCAGCCTCCCTTGGTCATGTCCACACCACTTGCCCTGCTGCGCGAAAGCGTGTCATAGAAATGGAACAAGCAGACGTTGATGACTGCTGGCCTCACGTATGAGGCTACTCTCGCCTCCCTTTAGGCTTGGCTTACATATAAGCACGCGAGGACCGGTGGTCAGACGAGGTATGAGGTCTTTGAATAGCGTGACATTGGTTCACTGACTGTTTTGTTTAGTAATGACCTACAAAAACGCTGCAATGTAGAAATAAGATTGCAACAATATGAACCTTTGTTTTGCGATAGATACATGAGATGTGGGCAATGAAACTTTGAGAATCTGATCTGATAGTCTTTCGTCTTTGGACTTGGTGATGCAGCATGTGGCTCCTTGCCCAAGGTAATGTGTGTAATTAACAGCGGTCTTGCTGGGTGCAAGTGTGAGAGCTGTGCGTTAACGCCTTGTCCACATAGAGATACATATTTGTCCCGGCATAATTCTATATTGTTGTCACAAATTAATGCTTGTCTTTTGCTATTTTACTTCTTCAGAAAGAAGAGCAAAGCGAATGCAGTATCCAATGTCTTCCGACGTACATGGTAGCTGCTGTCACACATACCTCGTGACCACAAATATTTCACTGTAGACAGTTACTTGAAACTATTGAACAGTGAGCCACATGCTGCTTCACCTCATCGAAGGAAACATACACATGTATAAGCCTGTTCTGGTAAATGCTTCACTTCTTTCAAACCCTCCTTCATACATCGTGATCAAGTAAGGAACATGTCAAATAGCACCAGTAGGAGCTAACAACGGAGGTAATCACGTCTCACACTTAGTCATTGTCGTATGGTATATTTGCTGGATACCTGCTCGGTTTGCTCCATATGGAAAACGGGAGGCACAGATGGTTTGTTGGCTTGATCCGAAATATGGAGAGGACAGCCGTGCTTTGCCGACAGGTGAGCTCTTCCTCTGATTCCATGTTTGGACCCTGCTGGGAGTTTTTCCTTTATCCTCCGATACTTTAATGTTGTCGCACAGGAGCGAGGCGGCTTAATGAACATGCATCGGACTGGAATGATGGAAGCTGGAAGCTCGGATGCGAGACGGATAGGTTGCCCGCCAAAAACGTCAAGCTCTGTTGTTTTGGCCTGGTGTGCGCTGCTTGTATCTGATTGCGGCCGATGTCGATTCCTGGTAGCGGTTCAAAACGGGCACATGGCAGCCTGTTGTAATCCACCACCACACAGAGTTGTGAATGCAATAATTCTTCATTTGTCCAAATTTTTTGTGCTATGTAATTTATTACAAGAGGCTTCTACACGAGATTGTGTGTCTTTGTCTTCAGGCTTTGTGAAGCAGCATTTCGTCTTATTGCTCAAGGTTATTTTTTTTTGTACATCCTTTTCCAAGCTACTGTGTCAAAAATTAAATGTTGGTAGCTGGAAGGTGACTCATTTTTGGTAGAGATAGAAAGGAGTATTCAGTTACTTTTGTTGGATTTATTTTAAGTCACTGGTGGTGTAGTGGTGGAATAGTGGCTGACTTGTGTAAGCAGCCTGGCTTCAATTTCCCTTTCAGTGATGGTGAATGTTTGCCTGTCTTTAAATGGGCCCAACAATTCACTGGTGACCACTCCAGGGTTCAGGTTGTCTTTCTTATAGTCATCTGGGATAGGCTCAAACAAAAAAACACATTCTCCTTCAAGTGTATTTCCCTTTTTGAAGTATGCTGAATTTTTCCAAATATTTCTTTGACGTCCACAAGTCTTAGGAAAACACCGAGGTATGACACGGCAGCCTCAGACTTCAATGAGTCACGCCTCTTGGTCATTTTATTTAATTAACTAAAATGTTTTTATTTTTATTTTTTTTTTTGGTAAAGCATTTCCAACCTGGACTTCCGGATCCTGGTCCTGAGAGACCAGTCCTACCGGTTGCTCTATTAAGCTTCACGGAAATAGTCGAACATCATCATACTGTACTTGCATTGAGACATCGCAACGAGGCTTATCTCACCCACACATCCCCTACTTTCCCTCAGCGCCACTCCCGCAAATCCTGGCGATCCAACATCAACCTAATCTCACTGTAGCATGCGTGTGCCACATGGCACTGGATATAACATGGCCGTTAGCATCGCGTTTAACGGTTCGGCTCTATACATTCAGTATTAGCAGGTCTGTACTTGACCTGCGGTGTGGGGTCCAAGTGTGAGAGGGCTGCAGTGATGTAGAAGGCAGGTTTATGGAAATGGGAAATAGCACCCGCGTTAAAACCCCAATGAGAGCAGCACGGGGATTATGTTCTGACACACATCCACACACACATGTACGGTCACACACATGGATTCCTGCAGTGTCAACACTCGAAGTAGATCCCCCTCCTTCTCAATTGCCGTCTCCATTTCAGTTTTATTTTGTTTTTTTTTGTAATTAATGTGCTGTTTGCGTGTGTAAAATTTGTGGTACTGTGTACATGCCAGAGGTGCCATGAAAAACAAAAGTTTTACTTTGGCATCAACTAGTCACTAGATCAGGGGTGTCAAACTCATTTTTGTCACGGGCCACATTTTAGTTACAGTTTTCCTTGCAGGGCCGTTATGACTGAAACCATATAAAGAAATCAAGAATAAATGTTTAATTATCCATTGTTTAAGTTACTGAAAGAAGGGGTTTGGTAACAAGAAAATGCTTGGAGCATCACTCTTATTTATTACAAATGAGAATTTGAAATTTTGGTAGCGATTTTAGCAAGCATCATGAAAGTTGCCATCTTTGATTTGCTTTCGGGGCCACATAGAATGATATGGCGGGCCAGATTTGGCCCCCCGAGCCTTGAATTTGATAGTGCACTAGATGATGCCAAAGTAATACTTTAATTGATAATTTTGCGTGTGAGTTGCCACGTTTTGTTGGCAGTTCTTGAATGCAGCTCATCCCATCAAAAGTCTTTTTTTGCTTGTCTTCCGATGCAGTTACTAATAGCAATAACAATAGTCTACTTACCCATCACAATTTGTCCATATCCAGAACATTCATTGTATTCAAATGCCAACTGGTAATCTTATTGTTTGTGTGAAGAGCTTGTGCACATAATTGTTTGCCCATCTGTGATGTCATGCTAGTTTGTGCTTGCGTCTGATTTCGGCTAATATGCTAGCAAATAAAACTGAGCTTCATGTGAAGGTCTTTTGTTTGGTTAGTGTTGAATAATTTTACTGTTGAATACAGTTGTTTATGGAACATAGGTTTCTGGTAGCGTACGTGCTAAATGCACGGTGTCGATGCTTTATGGTCCTTTCTGCTTGAAGTGCTTTGCCACCATGTTGTGGTAGGGGAGGAAATGTTTTCTTTTACTATTTGGTCAAGTAGTGGGTGGATTCTCTCCACGCAAAATGGCTTCCTCTTAACTTTTATAAGGAAGAAGAAAAAAAATGGACATGCTTTGAAACCGCACAGCTTTCGTTGACCATGTCAGTGTTAGTTGCGAGCTAACAAATGCAAAATTGAATGAATGACCAAAAAAAACCCAAACATTACACCTGAATGTGAATGAGCATTTTTCACATTTGACGTACTTTTGAATCTCAATTGTCTTGATGATATTGTGTCATCCGTCTGTGAAATAAACAAAGGAACTAGCCCATTTCTATGGAATAGAAGTAGAAAATCCAGATCTGTTTTCAAATGTAGGGAGTAAAAATAAAAACTTTTCAGAAAAAGAGACACTCATTAAAAATGACGGCTATATAATGTATTTGGACTTCGTTACTTTCCACCAGTGCTACGTGCGGGGCCATAATGGAACGTGTGAAGAGCAGACAGCGGAGCGTGGCCTTGCAGCTATGCCGCGCAGTTGTTCCTCGACACGCCGTCAAGCTTTTTGCGCCCGCGCAAACTATAAAAATCCGGAATCGTGCATGCGCATCGCCATCCATCTGCTTCTCCGGCCCGTGAGCCAAGCATGCCCGCGCGTCGTCCGATCTGCTGCAAAAGACTAAATTATTCAATGCTACATTGTGTGAAGGTTGTTTGAGGTAGTACGTTTGGATTACGTGTGTGTGTGTGTGTGTGTTTTGTGTTGAGTGGGGATGGGAATAGAGCGGACCGGTCAGCATGAAGCCAATTGATGCTGGCAGGATGTTGAGGCCTTGTAGCGAGAGAGAGAACTCGTTCGAATTTAGCCTTTGGGAAGCAAGGGTGTGTGTTTGTCTGTGTTTCTAATCAGTAAAATGATTGTGGCGAAGGGAAACTAGGCAAGGTCTTTCTTTTTCTTTAAAATATTTATCCTTTGAGTAGCGGCTGTACATGTGTTTGGAATATAATGTTGCTTTTTAAACCACATAGCCCCTCTTTAGTGCCCAAACGTTTTCATTTTTCATAACCACTATGGTGAGGTCTCTAGTTTCTTCACTTAAATATTTTATCTTTTTTTTTTAGAAGCAGCCTAAAAGCGGAGGAATGAAAATTTCAACAAAATATTGTCTTCTATTGCATACAAGGTAAAGGGACATTGATTTGTTGACATAAAATGGATCCATTCTGATCTCGAGCGCCTCATTGCGAGAGACATGCTTACAACGCAGAGTTCAAACTTAAGGCGATCAGGTTATGCAGTTGAACATGGAAACAGAGCAGCGGCAAGAGAGTCCAACGTTAACGAGTCAATGTTATAACTTGCTGTTAGTTAAGTGAACTGTGCCGCTGCTTTATTAAATAAATTGTGCAGACATCTGATCGTTCTGTTGGCATTTCCTTGAGTGTAGCGCCATCTAGTGGACGCATTGTAGATTGCGTCTTTTAATACGGTGCGTCCGATATATGGAAACAAAATTACTAAATAGGCCATTCATTGAAGGTGCGCCTCGTAAGCCTGTGCGCCTTTTAGTGCGGAAAATACGGTACCTACCATTTCATCTGGATTTTAAAAAAAGAGTGATTGGGCAAAACCATGTTTGTGCAGCGAAACCAGTTCCGGTATTTCATCTCAAGTAGCCTGGAGTTTTTCCCCTTGCATCCTGAACAATATTCTCAGCAAGGCTTTGTTGGTCTACTTCACTACTAATTGTCCACTTCTTTATCAGAGTTTGAACACAACTGATTAGCATTTTCAAATCATTAGATATCTTTTTATAGGTGCTTCCTGTTTTAAGTTCATCTTTTGCTACAGGTCCTTTTGGGCAGTTTTTACTTAGTCTCAATGGCTGAGTCGCCAGTAAAGTCAGTTCAAGCCTGGATGAAATCTGCAGAGCTTAGATGCTGTTTGACTATTTTACACAGACTCCTAATTACAATCAAACCGGTGTCGAAACATTTTAACCTCTACGTGTCATCAAGTATCCGACCAAACATTAAAGAGCATATAAACTTTTGATGAGGGCTATTTGGGTGATTTCAGTTGTTAACAGGAGCAGCACACAATTATATGATAATAGCTTCATCTGGCCACTATCGCTAAATAACATGAATAATTTTTTCCCAATAAGCAGCCATAGTCAAAAGTTGACAGTATTTCTCGCGTTCTGCCAGGGTATGTAAACTGAGGAGCAGCGGTCCAGTTGTTGTCTGCTTGCCAGAAAGCGTGCACTGCAGCTGGCTGCTTGCTTCTACTTGTGGAAGCAGAGTGTCGGAAAAAAGACAATATGGCTTATAAACGCACCGCCAAACACAAAGGGTCGCTTCAAAGTGTGTCTGGATCTTTGGCGAGTCCATCATGTCATGGTTGGAGAAACTCTGTGTGTGGGCGGGGGGGGCGTTAATTATGTAAATGAGTCCATTTCTCACAGACACATTTTCAGAAATATGCAGTTCATAACTCGCTTGTTTACTTGGTTGTGTAATTTCAGACTTAATAGGCACTCAAGAGACCCAACTATTTGTATACAAGAAAGTGAAAAGTAAATTTTCCATAATATGCCCCCCTTTATACTAAGTTGCTCCACATTTGGAGGAAGACATTTTTTTTTTTTTTTTTTTTAATAAACGATCTCCTCCCCACCCTCCCCGCACATGAATCCACTTCACAGTGAGAAGTGTGCTATTTTTTCCAAGGTACAGGTTAGCAAGAGGGCTGAATTATTAATGTTTTGGGGTATTTTTAGCCCGTTTAACCTATTTCCGGTCATGGCTGGAGACCGCTCGCCCATCTGTCTGTGAGATTCCATCATGTGACACCGCCACAATCTGGGTTACAGAGTGGAACAGGCGCAGTGTGTGCTTTTTTTGGACATGCACCTGCTACCTGTAGGAGCACCATGTGATGCCACGCAGGTCAGACTAGCCCATGTGAGTGTGAGATCTCAACCGGATGAGTCCAGTCTTTGTTACAGGGCCCCTTGTACAGGTGGGTTGATCCATCAGCGGGTTCTCGCACAGGCTTGTTCAGGTGCACCACTGCGCATGGGCACAAGAAAGACAACAAAAAAAGGATTGTGGACATGCTTGATAAACACTGGCCTTGAACAGCAGCTTGTGCATGTCTCTCTTTCTCTCTCTCTCTCTCTCTCTCTCTCTCTCTGTCCTTGTGTGTGGAGGGGAAAGAGAAATGATTAGCCTACAAAACACACGCAAACGGACAAGCCAGCACATTAGCTGGCAGGCAAGCATGACTCGGGAACAAGCAACTTCGCGCAATAATGAAGAAAACACATATACCTACAATCATGTCACCCATTCCGACGAATCAAAGCCGACATCTGACCTTGAGAGGGATTAAAAAATAAAAATAAGAGGAGGGGGGCCACATGGTCATGTTGACAGCTTAAAGTCATATACCTCCAGAGCCAAAATAGCTGGGAGCCGGGAGCGCAGCGTGCATCGTCTATCTGAGCTTGACTGAAATGGCACACTTACTGGGGAACCAGAGGGGGCTCATTTGTAAGGCAGATGCGGGCGCCTTTGGTGGGACGCCTGTCGAGGGTTTAAGGTGCGGGTGTAGTGTGTGTGGGTGTGCGCGTGCTGGCGGTTTGCACAGCATGACAGCCAGCGCTTGTCAGCAAAAATCAAGACGAATGAAATACAGTACACATGGCTCGGGGGCACTAGAGGAGTGTGACTGACAGGAGGCGTGAGTGGAAAGAGCCTGAGGAAAAAGCCTCCAATCTTAAAGTTCCAGCCCTCTTTCCCAAACCGGATAAGGGAAGCAGCATGAGGCATGGGGTGGAGGAGAGGGACAGTGTGTGTGTGTGTGTGTGTGTGTGTGTGTGTGTGTGTGTGTGTGTGTGTGTGTGTGTGTGTGTGTGTGTGTGTGTGTGTGTGTGTGTGTGTGTGTGTGTGTGTGTGTGTGTGTGTGTGTGTGTGTGTGTGTGTGTGTGTGTGTGTGTGTGTGTGTGTGTGTGTGTGTGTGTGTGTGTGTGTGTGTGTGTGTGTGTGCGTGTGCGCGCGCGCGCCCGTGTGTGTGAGGGTCCCCGGGGAATATGACAGAGAATACAAGTGCATGGGGAGTGCTACTGATGGGCTTGTTCATGTGGAAGTGGGTATTATCATTGCAGAGGAGGGCTGTCACCAGCGCTCTCTCAGGGAGTCAGTGTCAGGGCCGTCGCTTGCGGTGAAGGCTCCTGTCGTCTGCCCCGGAGGAGAGCGGGACGCTGGCTTTTGCCGCTTCAGCTGAGATAGCAGCAAGCGCATCATGCACATTCAACATTTCCCTATCGTGACACCAAAAGTTCCTTTTCCGCTCATTTTCAGAAATTTGATTTTTTTTTGGGGGGGCTAATCTTGTCATGCTTTGCCTGTCTTGATGCCCAATTCTAAACTAACCCTAACTTCAAACCTACGACCGACTATCCGTAACCCCAACCCAAGATTAAAATGAACCCCCTAACTTGAAGGGTTGTGGTTCGTGTTGTACGAAACCACGTGCAAATGAATGTGTGAGGTTGAGAGAGTGAGAGCTAAATAGAGTGCAATGGGCTCACATTTTCTGCATATTTTAATACAAAAAATCCTTTAGTAAATTGACAGGAAACCTATACTACAGTGAAACTCCTCTACAACGAAACCTACATGGGCAAAGATACCCCTAAGTGTGTGTGTGTGTGTGTGTGTGTGTGTGTGTGTGTGTGTGTTGCATCTAAGATCAAATTTGCTACAGTGAAAAACCCCCTTTTGTGAAAAATTTCTTGCTGCAAACATGATTTTGTTGTAGAGGAGTTTCACTGTGTCAAAGATTTATTGAGCGGCGGCATACATGTACCCTGCATGTGCGAGCACTGACTCTGGAGGCATGTCATGTGCTGCATTTGACTCTGCCGGGCAGCAAAAGTGCTCCAACGCCGCCCACCCTATACTTTTATCCATAGGAAGCTTTGACAGAATATGAGAAAACATAAAGCATCCCATCAGAATGTGTCCTAGTGGAGAAAGTGTACTAGCATTTGTGGTATTCTTCGTGCTTGCTGGAATTGTGTATATACAACTCCAGCCAGAATTCTGCCTTACAAAAATGATAGAACTTAGTTTCGAATTACTTTACCAGGGAGGCATTAACCTGACAAGATGGATCTCTTGCATCATTTCACCATCTTAAAAAGCTTTGGTTGGGGAAATATTGGTCAACCTTGAATGTGCAATGAGTGTGTCCGTAGTTCTTTCCTGTGGCTCTCGTGCATATGTGCAGATTTTGGTTTCGGGTTGCACTGACTTGTTGGGTTATGGCGTTTGCTCAAACAAGATGTTGGTGTGGATGAGGAGGCAAAATGGAAAAGAGGGAAGCTGTAGATTAGAGACGCGGGTAGGAGAGGGGCACCGCGGAGGCAGATAGGAAGAAATAGATTAAATATATTTGAATCAGTGAGTTGGGAAGATTAAAAAATGAGATGGAGAGTGGGGAAGTATTGATGGAGGGCCTCGCCGCTTCATCTGGCCTTTTTTATTTTTTTTCCCCTCCCTCTCAACTTCTTCAATATGAATCAGAAGAAAAGCAGCACAGCTGCGGCCTGCCTTTCGCAGAATCCCACGGTGAAGTCCAAAAGCATCCCAGAGGTAATCATTATGTTGACAGTGTGGCGCTCGCATGCTGAATAGCATCGGAAGGCTGACTGAAGAAAAAAAAGAAGGGGATTAAAATCGCACGGAGAGAATGAAAAAGAGCAAAAGATTTGAGAAGCAATCATGCAGCTTTTATCTCTGCATGTTCAAGATAATACATGTTTTTTCTTTTTTAAAAATTAAGAACCCCAGCTCCAGCTTAGTCAATATATCATTGCTATAGTTTTGACAGACTCAAAGATGGCATGCTGTATGAAATGGTTTAACCCTTTCATGCACCCTGTAACCTCATCACATCATAAGCCGTCCACTGTAATAACCGCTGTCCCTTAAAGGGTTGATAAAGCATATCATCTTCTACATCTTTGTTGGCTGTGTATATTGTCTAACACAGGGGTCAGCAACCCAAAATGTTGAAAGAGCCGTATTGGACCAAAAAAAAAAAAAACAACAAACGAAAATTTGTCTGGAACAGCAAAAAATTGAAAGCCTTAAATTGAAAGCAACACATGCTGTATGTATCTACCGTAAATTCCTGACTATAAGCCGCTACTTTTTCCCAAACTTTCAACCCTGCGGCTTATACAGTGATGCGGCAAATTTATGTAATTTTTCTAATGGCCGCCAGGGGCGCTTGAGTAGAAAAGGTAAGAGTAAGACCGGTCTTTATGATACTGTTTAATTCCGACACTGAGGACGGTGACTTTGATGGCTTCAGTTCACAGGAGGAAGATTAAGACGGCTCACCGTGATTTTTACAAGTACCGGTATGTTCTTTTACCAGACCTGTTATACTGTGTTGCTATTCTGTTGCTAGCGTGTTGTTACCATGTTGCTACAGTTTTACTGCCGCGTCACAGGCACCGTTTGGGAAGAAAGTTATATTATTATTATTGTTAAGTTATTAAAACTTTGAAAACTCTCTCTGTGTACGGTCTTTCTTTGTAAACATGTTTACATGTTTTAATGTGGGCACATGCGGCTTATATTCAGGTGCGGCTTGTGTATGTACAAAATTGGTTTTCCTCTAAAAATGTAGTGGGTGCGGCTTATAATCAGGTGCGCTCTATAGTGCGGAAATTACGGTATATTAGTTATATTAGCCGACTATCAAAATGAGCCTTCATAATGAGATGTTTTTTTCCTCCTGCAGTGCATCCTGTAGAGCAGGAGGGTTCAACCTTTTTTTTGCCCGACGATCTACTTTTCGATCAACCAACCCCCCGCGATCGACCCGTTACCGCACACGCGCGCATACCGCACGCACTTACACACGCATGCCATCATGAGCAACAGCCATAACGGCCCCTAAGATGAACAAGGCATGGGACACACTTTTGCAGCGTGTTTAATATCGTAGCTCACGTCTAACGTTTAAAAATGCTTCTCTCGGCCCTCCAGATTCCCATTTGCCTCAGTGAATCGTGCATGAAATGTTGTTCTTTATATAACAGCCACCTGCCTGGCATACCGTCCTGCTAATAGAACAGCGGGCTATGACGCGAATCTTTGTTGACAGACATGTTGAAATTTTGTATTTATTCTACACATTGGAAAACGTTAAGAATGTTTGTGTCATGTTTGTCCTCCTACAGAAACCATATTAAAACAAATATATTTCCCACCCACATCTTTTTCAATTTTCAAACATTTTTGAAAAAGCTCCAGGGAGCCACTAGGGCGGCGCTAAAAAGCCACATGCAGCTCTGGAGCCGCGGGTTGCCGACCCCCGGATTTAAGCAAAGCCAGGAATGCACCTTTAAGTAGATGCTTAACATTATTTAATACTACATGCTGCCTTTTTTTTTGACTCCTTGTGCAGCTGCGATCTAGTAGACGCTAACTGGCTCTTCCATTTTACACTGAGTGAGAAGCAATGGTGCCTTTCTGAAAACATCCTGGTAGTTTTTAAAATATATTTTTTAACCTCAATCTTTCCACGTACTTGTTTTTCATTTTTGAATTTAGGATTTTATCGCTCAACCTTGCACGCTCTTTTTATTTTATAAATGTGTTGCTCAATTTTTTTTTTCAGGTTTGCTCTGGCTTCCAATATTCTGCACATTTGCCACCTTACAACCATATGACAAAATCCATTCTGTCCAAAGCTGCAGTATTTGATTAATACTCCTGTCAAACTGATGGCATATATTCTGTAGTTTATCTCATCTCCTTAAATATTGACTTTCAATTAGATTAATTAGAGAGGCTCAACTTGCATGAGCCTGCTTTTATCGATATATCCCCAAAAGCGGACACTTCAGTGACTCTCTTCCATGTCCGGTTGGTCAAATCTCTTCCAAATCTTCACCGGTCTGACCATTTGACAGGCTTAAAGGTACCCTGCAGAGATGTTGGGTAACGAGTGGAGAGGTCTGTAAAGCAAAAAAAAAAAAAGGTCTTATAAGTGGACTCTGTGCTACTTGTATGGCATGTTCTGACATAATGCGCACGAAGCCATGAGCAGGTACGCTCAAAATAGGACAGTGGAGACAAACGAGAATGGTTTTGGGGTTGAGAAGTAGCAGATTGGTCCCACACATTTGTCGGCCCTAAAGGATGCGCCATGCGTGCTTGTGAAAAATGTTGCGTATAAACAAAACCATGATTGTTGGCAGTTTCAAACCCTACTGGGAGCCATTAGCTGACTTTAGCCAAGATGAATAGGAAGTGATCAGCGGGCCAGTGGAAGTCTGTCATGTCCTCTGACACATCTAAAAGCACTTAGGCCGAGTTTGCTGAATGACCAGAATCTGGTAATGCCAGATTTATGATGGTGTCCATGTGCAGCGCGGCGCCCTGTGGGTATTTGCCGCCCTGCTGTAGTTACACTGCCTTCACTTGATTTGATATTGGGGCAAAAGAAGAGAAAATAAAAGCTCTTTTCTTTTTGCTCTCTTGCTCTTTCCCTGACACCGCCGCAGTCTTTTGCAACCCAGCGCCTTATTGAAGATGCCCCATAGTGAACTGGCTATCGCTTCCAGAAATGGGACATACTGTACCATATAGATTCAAAGGATCGGGATGGAAAAGCTAAGGTTATATACGTAGACTGTACAATAAAGCCTGGGACGCTGGAATTTATTTATTTTTAATATTGTGACATGACTGTGCTAACCAGGACGCTAATATTGAATATTTTCCCCAAATTGTTAGTTCCGCTTTACTCAACCCAACTCACAATATGAATGTTTTGAAATTTTAATAATGCCGATCATAATAAAATCGACTCAAGCCACATTTGTCATATTTTAGGCTTTTGCCAGTGTAGAAAGATTTTAACAACTGGAGAATGATTAATAAAAATAAAATAAAACACAAGAATGTCTAAAAGCTCCAATTTTGGCAGAACAATGAGGGTGGGGGGGTCGAGGCTAAGTCTTGAAAAGCTCTTATATAAAATTCTTATGAGCTGTTTTTGTTGTCATTGATATATTGATCCAAACAAAGGTAGCTTGAGTTGTATCATCATTTAAAATGATCTCATATTTTTGATGGTTGACCATTTTCTTTACTTTTTGACAACTACCCCCCCCCCCCCCAATAAATTTAGAGTGAATAATAGTTGCATACAAAATATCCCGTTGTCACAAATTCCCATGACCTCTGCTTCATATTACATTTTTTGTTAAAATAACATTTATAGAATACCAATTAAATACAGGGACACTTATTATGTGATAATATAATGCTAGTTGATAATATAACATGAATTCCATAATGGCCATTTAAGTGGAAACCATAACTAAGATGTGGCCCGTGATGAAAGGTTTGACACCAGTGAGCTGAAGGTCTTGCAAGATTTGCTCATTTGATGATTTTGAGCTCGGACTGTAACCGACATGCCGCAAATGGGCAATAAACGGGGACAATGACATATTGCGTGGTAGTTCCGTGTAGATCCGTCAGACCGATAGTGATATCTCGCCATGTCAGATAAGACTCCGTGCGCAGCAGGTCAGCACATTTCACAAGAAATCACTCGCAAGCAAGCCAGCTACCGTAGCACAATAACCACCCCATCTTTTGCCTCCCAAACTCCAAGATGTGTTCTTTCGGAGTGGCAGCACCCAGTGCTTGTAAGACAAATCCTTTCTAATAGGAGGCCTGGAGGAGCGCGGAAGCGTGTGGTCGATACGCAGAGCCTTTGAAGCTGGCCTATCTCTTTGTCTGCGTCCAACTAAAAAGACAAGCGAGGGGTCCCGCGGGGGACAAGCGTCGGGCTAAGTTTCTATTAACACTATCTGCATAGCACCTAAAGTGTCCCCCGTGCGTTTGATGTGACAGCATCCAGATTACGGGGAACAACAAAGCCGCGGGGGCGATGAAGCCTGGCCCACAAAGGGTGTTTGACGACAAAACATTCAAACGCAGCAATTTAAAAATTTCAATCGAATGACATGCCTTGTCCCATCAGTCAAAAAAAGATTTTCGTCCTTGGCGCTCTGATTGCTTTTTGTCTTTCTTTGGTTTTTTCCATTTTTTTTTTAACTTGCATGTTTTTTCACCACAAGCCGTAGAGCAGGTTGTTTGTGCAATTTCCAAGACAGACAGGCGGCATTCTCCGTCTCCATTTGAATCCATCACACTGTTGTGAAACAGATGATGTACCGCATGTGTGCTTGACATCCTAAGTGCCGGCGTTTGGGTTCGACTAATGCATTTGCTCTGACAGCGCGCTGGATTGGATCGCTTAGTGTCACCATGTGAATTGCAAAGGGAACAATGAGCCAATGCCCCCCCCCCGACCCACCACCCCCACCCCTCAACCAGTGCCCTCGACGTGAATGCTTTTCTCTCCAGAGCACTCTCAACAATGGCTAGACGTGCATCTATTCTTAATTTGGATTTGTCTAATTGTAATGATGGATTGACATGTTATGCCAATGACGTTCAAAATACATGTGCCCTGTTGATTATTCACACAGACAAAACAGACTGAGAATGAAGTCATCACATTTTTACGTTACACTTGAGTACATCTTTTAAAAGTGTCCAAGACATCTATTTAAATTTCTATGGAAATTCCACAAACTAAAATGCCCACAAACAACTTCAAAATGAGAAAACTGGAAATTTCTACCTCTATCATGGCAACATGTCAAGTCTGTATTTTTGAAACCTTTGCATTATGATTCTAAATGTTATTAGTGTGAAGGTTTATTTTTGGGTAGCATACATTCAATTAAAAATCAAAATTAAGTGATAAATTTAGCTGTCAAGCCGAAATGTTGATGACTCCGCATGAGTTCAGATTCCTCTCAGCTAACTGTGTTTCATCCACCTCTGAAAGTCAGCTCCTAGGTTCACTTGTTTTGTCTCGGAATCTGTCCAATTTCCTTTTTTAACTTTTGTTGCTAATCGTAGATATTCCATCCGAGTTTCGGCAAAGCTCCTCAAGGCCGAGAAGAATGATTGACATTTCGTCAGTCATGCTTCCTGTCTCTGATGGGTTGTTTTTCCTTGGATGTGGTGGTTTCTTAAAAAGCAGATTTGATGTTCAAGAATGGGGCCGGCGAGGACTGTTTTTAAACACATTTTTTTTTCAGTTTGAACAAAAATGGCAAAAAGTTTTTGAAGTGTAAGTGTGCGTGCGCCTCCTAAAACCTGCTGTTAAACTATTACAGCTTTTTTCCCCCCAGTTTAGAATCTAAAAATACTAAATAACCAGAAAAGTACGCATGGCATTCCAGTGATGTAAATAGGACTATCAAATGGGTTCATAACAGAAAACACTGAAGGTAGATGGCAAACACACACTTTTGTTTTATATACATTCCGTTATAGCCAACATCAACAGTGACACACAGAATCATTTGAGTAGCAGGCGTGCCTACGGAAAAGGGTGAAAGGTGTGACATTTTACTGCATGCTTTGAATAGCAGTGCCAGTAATTCATTATATTCTGTTGAAAGGTTTGACGGTGACATAAATGACCAATCTATAATATGGCCCTTGCACAGCAACTGTGAACAGCCGCAGAGGCATAGTGGACCTTGTGTGTTTGGTGTCTCTTAAGACCGCCGAGTTGCACCTCAGGGGCCCTTTTGTCCGTCACATCGGATCAAATTAAAGATCCTCGTCTCCAATGAAATGTCTTTGTCTGACCGCAGAACACAGTGGAAGCGTTATTTCCGATGACCACGGGTTACGGGTTGAAGGCCGCTTGACTCTCATGTTGAGAAAGTGTAGAAATGGCTTCTCCCCCTCGAGTGGAATCGAATGCAACGTCTCTTGGCTTTGATGTCGACTATAAATATGAATGTACCAGACGCCACTGTTATTATTGTATAGATTTTTTTTTTTGGTCCCCTTTTGTGGGCAATATTTGTCAATGTTTATGTAGAGAAACGCTGACATTGGGGGAATGGATCTTGGCCTCACATTTCCTTCTGTTTGTTTTGCTACTGTGAAGCCGTGTTTATCACTGTGATTGCAGAGTGATACTTCCTGTTTGTGTTTCTTTTTCCCCTTGTCTTGACAGGACTCTTAGTTTGAGAAAGTATTTCGCTTTTTGTGAATATAGGGATGTGATTCAGATCTTTTCCGACTGCCCGTGTGGACAGAGCGAAGATAGCTACTGCTAGGTTAGCTTCTCGCTTTAGCCGCTAGCTAGCTTGTTGAGAGCGTTAGGTTTTAACATTTTACAAAGTATAATACATTGTTGGGTTTTCATTTTATAGATTCATATTTGTTTATGTGAATTATGTTAATCAAAGGCCATATTATGCTTTTTTTCTTTTTAATCACAATTTAAAACAATTCCAAAACTGTGACATGTTTTCGTCAAAATATCCCAAGTTCAAGAATTATAGGACGGTTAGCTCCACAGCCACAAGTCAATGAGCCAACTCATGCAAAGACTGGATTGTTTTCCTTCAGGTTGGCAGCACTTCGTCACCAAGCCGCTGAATTACACGTACACAATGAATGTGTGGATTTGTGGGCGGGGCTTTTGCCGCAGGTTGAATGAAGACTGTAATTTCTTCTTGAGTGTGAATGGTTGTCGACGGTATATGTGCCCTATGATTGACCAGCGTCCAATCCAAGGCGTGCCGTGGCTCTCTTCCAAAACCAGCTTGAAGAAATCTCAGCACAAGACCCCACTGCGACTCGAGATACTGAACGGATGATTTCCGTTCATTACATTACGTGCTCTATTGTTCAACTGTTGTGTCCAGCTTCGGAGGTTTCCATTGTACTTTATTGTGTCCTTTGGGATTTCGCAAAGGTTTCATTAGGAATCTCTTTGTAGTGTTTGTCTTTTGAAACCGAATGAAATCACTAAATCTCATCCGCTTCCTCAGAAGGGTAGTAAAGCGTGCCGCTTGTTGCGGGGACGCGCGAAGCTCTTTCTCCGAGCAAGGGGGGTAACATGATGAGAGCCGCGGCTGTCTTAGCGCAGCGAAGCGGCGCGTCTTGAGCTTCTCACCAACCCACGCGCTCCCACGTCAAGGCCGTATATTTAGCAAGCTTCATTTCTTCTTCCGTGCGCCGCGGAGCGAGAAGGTGCACGGGGGTTCTGAAATGTTTGTCTTTGTTCTCCTGGCAGAGTGTTCAGTATGTGTGGGCGTTCACAGTTTCTAGGAGCACCTCGGGAATACATCTCGACAGATGGAGGCTTTAACTGGAGTTGCAAACACAGGCGCGTACGTGCCTTTGCAGCGTGCTATTTTAATTTGTTTGTTGGTTTGCTTAAGTTTGCAAATAAGATGTTGCCTCTTAAGCTTCTTGCTCAAATATCCGTGACACCCCTAACTCTGACAATGTGATCGCTCGTGATTTTATGCCTCATTCACTTCAGTCTGGCGCTTTAAAACAAATTCCGCTGCCCGTGTTAGCCTCGCTAGCGCGGCTGCTGTCCTTGGTGCTGAAACTGCCATTTCTTTTGCGGCGGGCGTTCGATGACCACGAAGCTGGAAGGAATATTTGGAAGGAGGATACATCTTTAAACTGTGCGTTTCGAAACGCCGTTGCACATGTCAGCGAACACGGAAAACATCAGCTCTCGCACGAATGAGCGCTTACTCCAAGAGGAGGAGCAGCCTCATCAAATTAAGAGGACATGAGAAGAATAGAATGGTAAAAACACACACCACATCACTTGCGCTTTGTAGTCAAAGCGAAGGTAGCGTTTGATAGTTTCCAACGTTCTTTTTACACTTGTGTGACATTTAAAAATGTCAACTTTAATGTCTTTATTATCACAAGGACGTGCGTTTATAGCAGTAAGACTCCAGATTCACTATACGCGTTGTCACTTGTTAAAGTTGGGGTCAACTGTTTTGTTACGTTCCAAGTTTAGAGTGGTTCACTACTTTTAACACTATGGATTTATCAGTAAAAAACAAAAACAAAAGAAAAATCCAAGAATGAAATGTAGCTGCAATTGGCCTCTGTTAATGGAAGGACTTTGTGGTCTATTGTTTTAAAAGGGGAAACAATATGGAAAATTCACTTTTTGCCAGTGTGTGTAAAAGCAAATGTGCCTTTTAAACTGAATGGCCAGCCATGAAAGGCAAAGTTTTACAACCGAGCAAATGTATCTTCCAGCCTCTGTTACTTAAGTGTATCGACACGTTTCTCCACCCATGACAAGATCAACTAGTCTGGGCGCAGATTCAGAGCCACTTTCAAGCGGACAGTCCGAAACAAAATCATGCGGCATTGAGTTTTTGTTGGATGCACGTACTCCACTCTTATTTCTGATAAGTGACACGTACAATGATTTGTGTTCAATTTGTACGGCGGCACTCGTCTAAACACGGTATTCTGATTAATATTGCATCTGTAGAATATGAATTAAGCCACAAAATCCACCGTTCTCATGGGGCGGCCATTGTGTCACTTGCTATCACCTGGAAAAAGACATTGCAGCTGCTCAAGGCTCAGATAACGACCAATCACGGCTCACCGTGCAAACGTCACATGACCAAACTCAGTGAACAGTTGTCCAAAATCTTAAGGATTGGTCAAAGTCAGACAAAAGCATATAAGTACATTTGATACCCCCCCCCCCCCCTATTGTAAGCATTACTTTTTATCGGACGATGTTCAACCGAACAGGTTCCACTGTATGTATTTGTCTACTGATTAAGCAGCTGGACTTGCGTAGTAGTGACAAGTGCAAGAGAGTGAGAGAAAGCGAAACAATAGACAACAGAAGAGCAGTGGCCCCACAATTTAGTACGTGTGACCCCGCGTGATGAAAAATGCACGCTAAAGAAATATATATATATTTTGCAAGGTAAAACAATTCTCACCGCTTTGGGGCCAATTCTGCGGCGCGTGATGACAACCATGCAGTCGCCCGTTTTTCTGTCTTTTGTCTCCAAACACATTTATTATGGGCTCTGACAACCCCAGAAAAGAGTAATTGCTTTTCTGACCTGTAATTTCAGCTCAGCAAAATGCATACTTTTTTTCTTTTTTTGATTTATGTATCGCCTCGCTACGGATTACCTCATGGGTTTGGCTTGAACACACTCTCGCGTGTCAACAGATGTTCTTTTAGGTGGCTTAATGAGTGTTATGATGATAAAACATCATGGCAACCTCCCCATAGGACTGTCAATGGCGAGATATAGGCTGTTGGCAGTCTGAAGGTGCACTCCCATTTTTTCCCCAAACATTGCTTCTCTGTCTTTACTACATTGTTCCATTAGTTCCTCTATAAGCCATTTTTATGTATGTATTTATTTATTTATTTCCCTCTCCTCCATCAGCAACGGTGGCGCTCCTCTCAGGACAATGGGTGCTCGAGCGCCGCGGGCTTCCCTGGAGCCAGAGCGCAGCCTACAAACACTCGCTCTTGTGCCGCACAGGAAATAAAGTACAGCCACGCAGTAAGCGGGATTCTGTGCCAGTGGCTTGTTCCGGAATGATCTGTTCCTCTTATGTAGGACACGGGAGACAGCTATGTTCGCCAGTTTAAGACGACCTAACAGGTGATACGCGGTGGGCGATTTTTAGACGCTATGGACAAAAGCAGTGGAAAATTTGAAGTTGAAGTACATCGTTCAGCAAAAAAATATATATACTGCAAAAGTCGAGAGGTGAAGAGAAAAGGCGGAGAGGAATGGTGATCACCTTAGAACTGAAAATGAAAGGAATGCTCATGTTGCTGAAAAGATGCCTGCATTTTCTTCATGATTTAAAATGAAGGGAAAAAAAATTGTCACACAAGTTCTTGTGTGACACTCTCTGTAGTTGATTTAATGTGATAAATCCTTTGATCAATCACCAGCGGCTTGTAATGGTCAAATTGGTAAGTATTGGCCATTGTTCATGAGCTTCTACATTTTCATCTAAAATAGACTTCGTTCGGTCATCTGCTGGTGATAGTTTGTTGTCTTTTTGTTTTTTCCCCAAAGTTGGCCATCTCTTTTCTACGTACATTTCCATTAAAAAAATATACCCCAAAAATCAATAATTACAGCAAAGTTAACACCCCACCCCTTTTATTTTTTGCCTCACTGAAATTAGCCTGTTTTGAAGTTGCAGTTCTGTCTCATGCAAAAAGCATCCGCTCACAAATACGAAATGCATTGTATTTTCCCTCACGGAGGCAGCACTTCATTAACATGTCCCTGAATTACACTTAATTTAGTTTGTTGATCCATGTATGCGGCGGACACTTCGTCAATTGCAAATATCCTCCAGCCTTCAATGACGACGGCAGACTTTAAACACGAATCAAGTAGGAGGTGTTTCCTGATGTTTTTTCTCTTTTCTGAGTACAGCTGTACTCCCAAGCCAAACAAATAGGTCACTGTTATGGTAAGGTGCTAAAAATAGTCATGTGTGGGTGGATGTGCAAGCCAGTGTGTTTGTTGCTCTGCTGTGTGTGTGTGTGTGTGTGTGTGTGTGTGTGTGTGTGTGTGTGTGTGTGTGTGTGTGTGTGTGTGTGTGTGTGTGTGTGTGTCAGTCAGGGATGTTGTCTAATTTTAGGCTCTTGGGAGAAAGAGGAGAACAGGAGAGTGAAGGAGGAAAGAGATTACGGTTGAGTGTTTTTGCAATAACTTTCCCGAGTATAGCTGCACTGTCCAAGCGTTACTGAGAGCAGAGCTGAATTTAGACTTTATTAGCCAGCAAACGGACAGGAAATGATTATGAAAATGTCTAGGCTGGAATGTAACCATGGGCTTGAAAGTAGTTTCTGAAAAGAAGTAATGCAGACAGGAAGGGTAATTTATTAATGTACGTTGGCCACACCGTTCTCCATCATCTTTCGCATTATTTTAAGATGGAGCTCATCAAAGCCTACATTTGCATCAATAAAACTGTGAGGAAAAATGGCCGCACTTTGGAGATGAAATATTCACTGTGGTTGCCGAGTCAACTTGTTCCATACATTTAGCCCAAATGTCTGCCTTATTGAATTTTGGTGCAGTAGCATTTATTTATTTTTTTGTCTTTTCCTCCCCACTGTCTCGCTTGGAAGGGCTTTCATTTTGGTGCAATGGCTTCGGATACTGAGAGACAGCGCTGTCCTTTTCAGTCATGCCGTGCCGCTGACACGCAGACCCGCATGCTCTGCACAGCCAGTTGCTTTGCGCACAAACTTTCCGCTCCATAAATGCCAGTATTCCTTGAGCTAAATCGCGCCTTATGTCAAAGATTAGACCATGCAAGAAATGTGCTTGCTTTGATACCTTTTGCTGGCAAGAACAACTTGAATGAATTTAGGTTAGAGAAGACGGAAAGCTTTTGATACGTTTTACTGGATGAACAAAGGATAATGTCGCTACAAAGAGAGATGTCACTGATACAAAACAAACACGATCGTTTGCAATAGCATGAAACAGACTAACATAACCGAGCAGGCTGCTGCCATCCATAATAATAACACATGTGTCAAACGCAAGGCCCGGGGGCCAGATCCGTCCGCCAGGTCATTTTATGTGGCCGGTGACAGTAAATAATGTGTGTCGTGTCCACTTGCTAAAATCTGTACCGAAATGTCAAATTATGTGTGATAAATGACATTGAGATTTTGCAATAATTTTGTTACCCTGTTTACACTCACTTGAACAATAATTGAACAAACTATTATAATCGACTTGACTGATTTCAAAACTAGTAATCTATTAATTTGTTGTGTACAAGTAATAATTTAGTGGTTTCACTGTCATAACGACCCTCCGAAGCAAGACTTAACTCCAAATTGGACCGCGAATAAAATCAGTTTGACACCCCTAAGATAAATATATGTTGTTTTTACATTGTTTTATAGTGAAGCGACTTCTGGCTCGTATTCCAAGCCGGTTGACTTTTTTCCAAATAACTGCAAACAATTGTATATTTGCGATCATGAGGGCACTGGTTTTATTACTGTGCAGATTTTCTGCTTTTGGCCGTACTTTTGCCTCTGAAATGTTCTGCTAAATGCCGTAATGTTTATGCTAATTTCTGCTAGCTTACATATGGTGTCGCTCATGTATGGTCACGTTCGTTGTTCGAAATTGACACCCTGTCTAAGTATGTACATCAAGTCTCCAGTTGACTTGATTGCTCATCTTGAAGACATCCTGCATTGCCAGCCTCAAACATGGCTTTAGCGCAAAAGTCTGACCAAGCATACATTACGCTTTATTATCCAGTGGAGTATTTGCACTTTGTTCATGGCTCAGTGAGTCGGCCTCGCTTGTTTCTACACGGAGCTTGTCGAATGAATAACGCCAGGAGGCTGTGCTCTTTGCCGCTAAAAGCCATTCCTCTTTTGACCCAGCGGACATAGATTTTTTTCCCAAATACCTGCTCAGCTACCTTGTTTTTGCTGAAGCAAAGAAGAACAAGACCATTCCTATTCTATCAGGCGCTGATAATGCAGCCATTGCTTGGAGATGAAACGGAAAAGTGCATTCCTGTCATCGTGGCGGCTTTGAAAAGCAGCGGCACTATTGAGGCGAGGAAAATGGACGAGTAAGCCATGATGGGGGAAGAAGGAAGCTTTTATAAAAGAAGCAACACAGGAAAAGCCAAAATGGAGATGCCAGACAGTCATAAATTCCACAATGTCCTCTCAAAAAATGATACTATTACTCGGCCACAGCCCCTCGGAGATGCGATGGAGAAAATCAATGCGGGGAGACGTTTGTTGGTATTGGCGAGATGTTTTAAACCTGGGGACCTACCTGAAAGTGGTCAAGCATTAAAAATGTAACGTCTACAATTAAATGTGCTTCCTTTGACTCATTATTTGGAAGTACCTCTAAAAATTAGACCATCATTGTTAATTGCGATAGAGGTAATGACTCATAAGATGGGTTACTTGGGTCTGACGGCAGCACTGTATCGCGAAGCAACATTTTTTTTTTTCGGAAAAATGGAAATTGTAATGGTCCAGTGATATTTCATAAAGTCATCCATGTTGACACAGGTTGGTTCAGGTTCAAGTGTGTTTTATGTTTGCATTAAGTTACTGAGCGATGCATCAAACCCTCAACATCATCTATTGACAACTGCGTTTCCCATCATCCTTTGCTTAGACTATAAGCCTCCCGCACACCTCTCAGCCTTCTCACCACTGATTGATTCTCATTAAGTCACCTCTGATTGGCTTGTCTCTCCATCCCCCGCTCCTCTTTTTAATTACCGGCAAAGGTTGCTTTACTTAATATACTCCTTCAGTCTAGGCAGGATGTCATCTCATTATACTGCACGTCGCTACAGCGTGCCAACGAACAGAAGAACATCTCGCTTTTAACGACCTTTGACGTAACGCTGCCTTTGTGGACAGCGTGTCCCCAACGCATGCTTCTAAAATAGATCGCTATGTTTGTTTTGTGTGTTCAGTTTTTCTACTAAATTGAGGTTTTTAATAATCCAGCCTGGTTGTATTTCATGATTAACTCCAATTTTGACTACATGACATGGTCTTCAAATGTGCGCTATGTTGCTCTGAATTAAGCAGATAAAGGCACATCTGTATGGACCCCCCCCACCCCCCCGCCCCCTCTCCGGGGTTAGTAGTTAATTGTAGAGGCAATGTTTTCAGCAACCTTGGACACAGGTGGAGCATCTAAAGTACAGTTGTTTAAAAGTATGTTTTTAAACTGTCATACTAGTACCTAGCTAGCTGGCTACCTAGCTAGCTGTTTATCTACAGTATCTAGACTGCTTGGTTAGACCCTTGGGAAAATTCGTCTAAGTTTGGGGTTGGTGGGTGGGTGGTTTGTACACAAGTACACTGCTGTTCCAATTAACAATTGGCGTTGAGAAATGAACTTATAATACTGTAACTATCTAGCGAGCTAACTGGCTAGCTATTTACACTAGTCCTATCCAGGTGTATAGATAGTTGGATGGATGGATCAATAAATAAGTACAGTATTTTTACTACAGTCCATTGTGATTTCATACCCTTCATGTAGACTATATTTATCGTGTTTTTAGTGTTATGGTCTCTTGCTCACTCTGCAGCTGTGTCCTTCGCTCTCTCGGGACTTGTGACCTCACTGTGGGCTTGTGGAAAATGTAGTAATGCTGTTGAGCTAAAGGACTCCCTGGAGCCTTAAAGGAAACACAGGCAGGAAGCTTTCGAACAACTAACTAAAATATTGACGCGCTTTAGTCGGTCTGACCTGAAGTCACTCCAGACTGCAATGAGAAGTGGCACCGTCTGATTTGATTATTGAGTAAAACCATGAAAATTTGGACATTATTCATCAAAAGCCGAATAAAAACTTTAAGTACAAACAATCATAAAGCGCAATGATACCAAATCTCTTTTTACATTTTCATGTGATACCACAACCATAGTTTTAATGTTCAGATCTGTCCGTATGAAGATCCGGCCTTACTGATTTTTGTGTGGGTGCCAACACATGCACAGTCTAACATGCTCGCGTGCACTAGTGCGCAATGTGTCCCCCCCCGCCCCCTCCAGCTTTTCTACCGCTTCACTTTCCCATCACTCCCTGCCTTCCATTCTCACTTTTGCCTCACTGGCAAAGCGAGTTTTATTTCCCTGGTGGAAATATTGGACTGCCACTCAGATCAATTGCCAGTGTCCAGGGCACTTCATGGTTCCTTTAATTATAAAGCCTGCACGGCTGGCGTGGGCCCACGTAGCTGTGGGGCGGCCATTGTAATAGAGGCATCACTGGGAAAGAGTGGATCGAGTGAGGCGTGGGCCAAAGCCTCGCAGTCATTGCTTGCGTCGATGGAGAGGCTTTACTCCAGCAGTCGGAGCAGGGGCCAGGCTGTCTTATCTGGCTTCTCCATGCGGCTCATTGTAAGCTGGGGGAGTGCATTACCATTTTCCCTGCCCCCGCTCTCCTCTTCCTCCGCATCGCCAAGTGAAGAACCCGGGCACTTGGTCTTGATTGTACAAGGAGACTGCTTGTGCCTTCTTCTGGTACTGCTTCATCAGAAAAAAAAACAACAAAAAAACAACAAAAAACAATCCTTTTTTTTTTTACCGCAAGGTGGGGAGTGTGACTTTAAAGCCATTTTTAAAAGTGTCCACTCGTTACGTTTCACAAGCATTATTGAACCAAGGCAGATTATTTACATTAAAAAAAATGTCCCACTTTATTACACTCGAGTAAAATAATGACAACCTTGTCTCAACTTACTCATCTGTGCACTACTCTATTACTTAGAAGGCATTAAAAAAAAGCCATACTTGGATTGGCCTTGCAGTCAAGTGGAGCAAAAGGAGCCTAACCAAAATACATGGGGATCCTCATCCCCCATTGTTTTTATTGTTTTGACACATGCAATCAATGCATCATGTTTGGAAGTGTAAAAGCTATTGTTGCTCGTTAAAGCAATAAAGCAAGTGGCACGGTAAGACTTTACCACAGATTTGCACATGATAAACACAAATTCTTTATAATATGAAGTAAACATTGTCTGACTAGTTTACTGCACAACAACGCTTTTACAAGCGCTGTGCTAGCATTAATACATTGTGAGAGGCTGACTTAGTAAGAATATCAGGCATTAAAGTTGGTGATCCAGGGCTGCTCTGGCAATGAAGCGGGAGTCGCCCATTACAAGCTATTCTAAGCTTAAATGACCGCAGTGATGGGTTAAGCTATGCAAGTGCCACCTCATATTTGCACATGTAAAGTAGCCTCTGAGCAGCCTGTTTTTCTTTCAGCAAATAATCACCGTTTTTGCGACAAATGCAAGCACATACTTGCTTCCCCGTAATGCAGCAGTGATCTTGTATTCTCAAAATATTGCGTAATCAAACCTCACACCCTCTTCCGCGGGCGCCGCTGCAGTACCATTTTAAAATTCTGAAAGATTCCCCGCGATTGGCTGGCAACCAGTTCAGGGTGTACCCCGCCACCTGAGATGGGCTCCAGCACGCCCGCAACTCTTGTGAGGATAAGCGGATTAGAAAATGGATGGGTGGATGGATTCTGAAAGAGGTGTGAGGTGGAGAGCGTGTGAGGGGAGGGCCCAGAAAGCCAAGAAAAGAAAGCGAGAGAATGTGTGACATGAAGGTGTAGAGAAGATGAACAAGAAAGAAGAAAATGCACATGGACAGCAAATAAAAGTGTTTGTCTGCATCTGTGTGTGCATATGTGTTGAAGGAGTGACAAGAGGAGGTGAAAACAAAGAGAAAGAGACAGCACTAATGCAAAAAGTTGCATAGAGAGAGAGAGAGAGCGCGGATGAACAAATAGGGACAAATCTGGCGTGTGTATGTCATGTGGGAAAAGCTGAGACGGAGAGCTCTGAAAGGGAAACAACAAATAAAAAGAAATTAGGAATACCTGAAGCAAAATAGCTGCTCAGATACACAAACTGAGTTATTATACAATCACATGTTGCTGCTGGGGAACTGCAGGGAGGCTCTCTGTCAACAGAAGGGAGCTAGCAAAGACGCGCAGGAGGAGGAGATGGATTTACTTACAGAAGCAAGGAAGCAATTACAAGTGGGTGAGGGAAGCTGAGTGTTAATGAGTTTAAATAGGACTGGCGATATTTCAAAGGGACACATTATGGAAAATGTACCGACTCATTCTGAAGACTAAGGGTTTCATATTCACAACAGTTGGGAGCGGGTAACTTTACTGAATGACCTCACCTTACGAAAGTGAGTTTTGACGGTTTTAGTTGCTGTCATGAGGGCTTCGGTAACAAGGAAACTTACAATAGCTCTCTTATATATTACATACCAGAATTTGAAATTTTAAGAAGCATGATCGAAGTAAACTAGTTTGATTTGCTTTCGCGGGCCACATCAAATGATGTGGCGGGCCAGATCTGGCCCCCGGACCTTGAGTTTGACACAGTGCCTTAGATGAATGTCCACTAAACAATTTTTTTCCTTTTTGATATTTTAGAGACCCACTTTTATTTCTTTACTGTACTTTGATATGTTTTTAAAGTTTTCTCTTAATGTGTTTAAAATGTCACCGTACATTTGAGCGATTTTTGACCAACTACTTTTGTTTTCTCCGCTTTGCTTTTGAATGTCGTTAGCTCTTGTAAATGCTTGTAGGTATCTTTGCTGGTGTGAAGCACATTGAGTTGTCTTATCTTTGAAATCTGCGATAGAAATAAAACCGCCTCACCTCATTTCCGTCAGTCGTCAGCAAATTGAGAGCCCGTCAGTGATGGTGAAAAGGTCCGTCAGTACTGACCCGGTCAGTGACGAATCCAGTAACGGACAAAAATCTATTTCCGCCGATGCGTCGTCTGTCAGTTTCTCATCATTGGCAAGAAAAACGGGCATCACAGTAAGTGACGGATTTGTCGAACCCTCCGTCAGCTCTGACAGAATTCTCACCTCTGGTATTTTGTTTCAATTGCTAATGCCCCCTTTTAATATTTGGTTTGTGACTGTACCGTGTGTTGCCATGTGGGATGCTGTATTGTGTATGTACACGTGAGCATGTCTGTGTGTGCTTTGGCTTCGACCATGCTGCTGCTGCTGCTGCTGCTGCTGCTGCTGCTACTGAAGGGAGGATTTAAGCTGCATGGGTTGACAAACCAAATAGACCATGAAAGGGGAAAAAAAGAACAAAATCTGTCCCCCTTTATACCCACAATCCCCTCTATCTACCTGCTCTGAAATTCCCTGTGGATCACATATAGCAGCCCCACGACTGTTTTGTTTTCACCCCACAGTTTTGTTTTTCATTTAAGTCCAATTCTGGCTCTTCTCTTCTCTTCCAATCTCCTCCTGCTTGCACTACATCGTCTAACCTCTCGCTTTGTCGGAGGTGTGTCACAGCTCACTCTCTTGCCATCCCGACCTTTCACGGCATTCCAGAGAACTGGGAGTTGGAAATTCCATCCCACTGACGAGGAGCAAGTGCATTGAAGTGGCACACAGTTGGGATGAATCAACGTTCCAACAAGATACGCTAGTCTGACAAAGAACAACAATGGTGGCGCACACCAACACGTGCTAAAAGTCGACAAAAGGCTGGTTATATTTTGGTGCAATTAAACACACCCAGTTCTACACGGAAACCGCTGTCTCGATGTACCGCCCTATCATCTTTATGTTATGAAATTAAGTCAAATGTGAACATATTCAAGCGCTGAGCAAGCAATATTATCTGGCTGTGTATTCTGATGCCTCTTTTAATCAATACAGTGCTTAATAGCTGTACATTTTTTGGTGCAATGTTAAAAATTAACGTATGTCTATGCAAAGCCATTTCGGTGACTACCGAAATATGATTATAAATCTCCAGTATCGGATGTCCTTGAATCCTTGAAGCCAGTGATCCCCAACCTTTATTGAGCCAACGCGCATATTTTAAATTTGAGAAACCTTACGGCACTGCACCAAAAAACAATGCCGCAAAAAGCGGATGCACATCAAGCGTATACTTTCTGCCATGTAATACGAGGTCATTTACAGGGTACGACATTAATCGTGCCCCGGTGGCGCTACGCCAGTATGACACAGTCACGGGCCACCACGCAAGTGAACATATCATCATTAATCTTATGACATCGACAATCAACGTGGTTTTTTTTTATTTACATGCTAAACAACTTCAGTACATGGAATATCTTCAACGTGTCACAGCTCGTTGAAACGTCTTCAACAATATACACACACTAAATGCAAAAATAATCACCGAAATTTGTCGTGTTATATTGCGCAATAGGCATAAACGCAAAGACTAGAAACGATTTCATCCAAAAATGCTGGTTGCGCTCACTCTCACGGTCACATGGTTGCTCCTTTCTCCCAGTTATTTATGACAACCACTTTTACACACCTGAAGTAAATGTAATAACTAGAACTAATCCACGGCGGAAAGGAGTCTGGAGCACACTCGTTCACACGCCGGCGCATATGTGGGCATTGTACTTGTTCCGTTAATGTGATGGTTACGCTCAGCAGTTTCTAATGGAAACCACCACACTGCACTAGAGAAATAAACTTCAAGAAAAGTTGCAGCACCACCGCGCCGTATAATGAAGTGAGGGCACATCTTCACGGGGCCTAAAGCTTGAAATTTTCATCCCGCGGATACCCTTGTATGTATCATCTGTTTCTTGTGGAATGGAGGTCCATGCAAAAGAGGGAATGGCGGGCTGGGAGGCGGCGGGGTGTAAGGAACAGTCAAAGAGCGAAATGGTAAAGCTGCCTATAGAAGCCTCAACTGTCGTTTCTCGCAGTGTGAACGGCGTATAATCACTCAGCCTTACCACAGTAATGACACCATCTGGGCCCGAGGAAGACGGCAGCTTCGCGCTGAAAAAATGGATCGCATAGATCAGGGCGATTAGAGCATCCGCAGGAAACCCAGTCGAGCTACGCTCCCAATGAATCTTTTGCGGTCCATAACTGCACACCGTACTGGTTGGGAGACTCACTTCTATAAATAGTATGAGCAGATTTGATTTCCCGCATTATTCAATTAATATTACAAACATTGTTGATGTTTGGTGAACAAACACAAAGTGGTTTTTATGTCTTGATGCTCTGTTGCAGGATTGGAAGTTGTCTGGCATAATCTCTTTTAAGCTTTGACACATTGTTAGGAAATGCGTCATCGTTGTGTGCTTTGTGTTCTACATGTTTGTTTACCTCCTTTCAGGATTTTTGAAAATAATTGCGTTTTGTTTGTTCGCCCAGCCGGATTACCCAAAGAAACGACAACATTTTGTGGAGGGTAAACTCTGCCGGAAATCGGGATGGTTTTCCCACCTTTATGTTGAGGAACATGTCACACTTGAATCATTTGTTTTAGCTCAGCACAGGATTCGATCAATTCGTTGACATTTGTTTGCTTGCAGGACTGTGCAAAAAATACTTTGAAATCTATTTCGACAAAACTCTATCGGGGACGGCTAAAAACAAAGCATTTTTGCATCGCCTTTCTTTCAATCTGTTTAGCATGTCTTTGAACCTTGTATTGTGAAATCGATTGCATACTCGGCGTTTAGCATCTGCATCTTTCATTCTTATATTTTTAAAAATCACGTTTTTTTCTGGGATTCTTTTCACACCCATTTACATTGAATGTTGAGCAGGCTTTTTTTTTTTTTAAAGAATCACACAAAATGAATTGTTTTTATGATGTTTCAACTTTGGACAAACATGTCTTTTTTTTCTCCATTTGTTCCTTTGCAGAAAAATCACTCAAAGGTGACAGATAGAAAATTTGCTTTTGCTGGTATTGAAATGTACAAAATTCCTGCCCACCCATCAAGTACAAAATGAAAGAAAGTGAAACAAGCAAGTAGAGTGGACCCATGCTATAGCCAAAGTCTGCATCTAATTTATGCCCATTGAAATGCACTGGATACGGGTAAATAAATGACACCCAAACAAATACCACCAAAAACCTTAAAAATATTGAAACATTTTGAAAAATGTTGAAAAATCTGTGAAAAAGCGAATCCTCGAGTATATGCAGGGATGTCCACTGAAAATCATTTGCTGCCTCTTTCCAACAAATGTGCCCATAAATTAGCTTTGTCCGAATTTTGCTAGTTTGTGACAACACTGTGGATAATTTGCATAATAGTCTTGGATCAATGCAAATTCTTTCCACCCCTAACTAGGTAGCTTGAGTGGTTGGTGATCCGTCATGTTCAAGCAAATGCTGTAACATTTTAAAAAGACTAGCAGGCCCAAGCCGAACGCCTTAGCTAACAGCATGAGGTTCTGATTTATTAGTTTTGGCAAACCCCATTGTAGAGGAAGCACGAGAAATAGGACCACCCCCTGAAACAGGCTCAAAAAAGAATAGTGCGCTATAATTCTTGATCCTTAGGTTATTTTTGCAGAGAACATGTCATCGGCATCCTATTAGGACTGCTGCGAACGGTTTAAAATGGGTCTTTTTCTGTCATTTTCAGAATCCTAATGACAAAATCCGAGCATCTGCAGTGGGTGGGCAGCTACGAAGAATGTAAAATCCCCCCCGAAAGCATTGCTCTGCCTCGAGAATGCCTGCGCTCGGCCGTTTGGAATGTTTTTTTTTTTTTTTTCGTGGGAGGTGGAAGCTTGAGAATGATGGTTGTCGATGAGCCGCTGTCATGGCAACGTATTGATCCAGCCAGCCTCCTTGAAATTCTCCCTCTCCCTCACTTTGCTCCAACTTTTCCGCCTCCTATCAGTCTTCCCTTTGCCACTCTCCCCCATCCCGAGCCGCTCTCGTCTTCCATCAGTCTGCTTGTGGAGATTGATGACTTCTGGCCGACGCTAACCTTCACCTGCTTCTTACGCGCATTCTCTTGCAATCTGGCGGAATCCGAACGCAGCTCTATACCTGCATCGTTCACCCGCGCATTTATTCAGAATTTAAATCCTCACCCCAGGCGATGATTCAGTAAATACTTTGAAGTGCAACTGCGCAGTGTGATTGCATTATTAAATGTTCTTACGCCCAAATATAGTCCGACTGCAGGCCAAGGAACAAAAATGAACTTCATGCTCATTTTTGAGCTCATTTGAATTCGCTCGGTAATCCGTGCAGCGCTTTGCCCCCTGACACACTGTTGATAACATGCCATGCATAGTTTTTTTTTTTTTTTCCCCGGTGCTCTTGCATCAAATTGCACACTCACTTTGAGAGCTATGAATAGCTTGGAGTGTTCGCAGCTATTCTATGCGAACCCCGTGGCAACAATAAAGTCAAACTTGAAGGTGAAGCCGGAGTAACTTTACAGTCGACATCTTCTCTTGGCTTGACAATCGCACTGACACAGTATGACATTGTAACCCTTCCTCTTAAATGAATAATTCAATCCAAAATTGGGAAAAAAAGCCCCTGTTGTCTTCTGTATCTACCACTGAAAAGTTCTACACTTGTGCAGGCTGCCAGTTATAGATGAATAACTATCCGACAGTGTCAATCAAAATGAAGAGTTATCTTTGTCAAGGCAGATTTTTTTTTTGGCTTTCATCTCTTGTAAGAGTGTTGGGCAGCTTTAGTCACCGGTGCTCGCTTCCAGTGTTTAATTTCATGACTTTTAGGAACCCTATTCTTGACCCATATTCCATCTGACCTTTTAGGGGATTTAGGTGACCAAAGGTCAAGAATTTGACCATAAATAATTTCTGTGACCACGATGATATGAACGTACCAAACTATGATTATATGCATCGTGCGCTCCCATAACAGGTAGCTGCTTTTTCCACTTCCTATGCTGCCAGCTCGCCGACTTACCCGCTCCTGCCCGCACCCCTGCCTTCAGCGTGACAGCCCTCTAATGAAAGCAAGATAAGCACACCAAGCAAACTGTTCATCTGAAATTAGAAAGAAGGGGAAAAAAGCACACACACACACACACACACACACACACATACAAAGAAATACAAGCCACCCTGACCTAATCGTTGCTGTGTTTGTCACAGCTCTGCCTTTCCCCTCACTCGCCGCAGCAAATTTGATTAGGTCCGGATAGCGGGAGAACGGCAACCGATAAGGGCCTCCAAAGTGTCGCCAAACGGGGCGTGATTCAAGGGAGGATAAGCCCCCCCCCCCAAAAAACGTAATTATGCTGGCCGCATTCTCGTATCACACCGGCGGTGTTACAACAACACCTCCACCTGCTCCATTCTGAGCTTCCTGTGATTGTCTAATCTCTGCGGTGACAGATCTCTCTCTCTCTCTCTCTCTCTCTCTCACACTTGGGTCTTAACACCGCTGTTATCCTCGCCTCCCTCCACTCAGATGGACCGATGCGGACTCCGTTGAAAAAAAACCCAAACATTTTCTTCCCTCCTCAACACTCCTGTCAGCTCGGAGATAGTTATAGCTGTTTTCATTCTTGAATGCCTTTTCACACTTACTCTCGGCATTCTTAGCCAGTGATGTGATTGCGGCAACTGGTTCGCCGTATTATTGAGTCCTCCTCCTTTCGGTCCACCGACGAAAACGCAGAGTTGTGGTGCCATCTTCCATTTCCTTCCACATATTTACATCCCCCTTCGCCATATTCGCTGTCACTTGCATTACAAAAGGCTTTAGGGAAGCCATGGTAACTCTTTTATCCTTTCTGTCACATAGTCACGACCCTTTCAAGGAGGCAGTGGCTTGCGCCTGGAACATTTTCTGCTAATGACACAGGGATGCTTCCCCTCCACAAAGCGAGCCGTCATGGCAAATGGACTCTAATTATCATAAAAGGTGAAAGCCTGCCATTATCACAAACATGCAAGATCCCGTCCTGTCTATTTGTGTGGTTATAATAGCACAAAAGATGGCGGTGCCGCCGAACTGTTTTTATTCGGATGTATGGTGTCCTATAAGGGGAAGGTGGGGGCGGGCGAGATGGCCAACATGCTGAATTGTGCCGTTTCCTGTCCTCCAGCTGGGAGGGCCACGACAGGCGCAGCGCTATTAGGGGGTCCGGGTCACCGCCTGCTGAGTGCTCCGTTGTCAGCTGCCCGCTTAACAGGCGCAGGGAGGCGGGCGGCTCGCAGACGTCTTTCGTCAGCAAAGGAGATGGGGGCGAACCCCCCCCCCCCCCAAAACATCTTATGACTGAATAATTGCACAGTGAATGCAGTCCCTTTCCGAACCAACATTTTGCCCGCCCCCCCCTTCCGCGCCGTGTTCAGTCCTTTTTCCTCCCCCCTGTTTACTTCTTTTTTTAACGCTAGAGTGTCTGCTAATTAAGCGCTTCCATTAGGCAGCCTGTAATTGGCTTGAAAAGTAATGACATGCAAGTTTATTTGCAAGGTAATTAAAGTAAAGGCGGGCATTGTGCTGATAATAATCATGATTTAAAAAAGGAAAAAACCTGCAGAAAAGGAGCGAGCCAATGGAGAACTATTGTTGCTTGACGGACGGTGTTTTCTCCTGTTTGTTCACACGCGTCACACATGGTCAGCGCCATCACTTTTAATCCTTCTGCTGTCTTGTTTAGTGTGAAAATGGAAGCTTTTCATGGTCGTGATATATCGCGCAAATGCTAACGACATAAGTTGTTTACGTATGTTTTGGCATTTTGGCCACACAAACTGGAATCATTTCATCCCTTTATACTTTAGGATTCGCCAGCACAGCGAAGAAGTGGTTGTTGGGCTTTGTTTGTTGTGCTTTGGTGGGATTTCTTCCTCCCATATTCCAAAAATATGCCTTTTTAGGTTCATTGAAGACTCTAAATTGTTGTCATTTTTGAATTGTTTTTTTTTAGATGGTGACTGGAGCTATATATTTTTCTCGCCAAGGCCTTGCATCTTCTTTATTATCTGCACTCTGTGGCTAAAATGGTGTAAGAACAGGAATAGTTAGGGACACATTGGGCTTTCTTCTTCAGCTGTATGGCCGATAAGGTTCAGGTTATCAGTACTGGTCGTTAATGTCAGTATAGCAGACGTACAAAAAAATAAATAAATAAATAAATAAATAAAAAAGAGGGAGCCAAAGTTCAGACAGAACTATGTGCTCTGCAACTGGCTGGCGACCAGTCCTAGTCAGCTAGGATAGCCTCCAACTGATGTTGAAGATAAGATGTGTAGAAAATGAAAAGATGGAACGATATTCTTTTAATTGCTTGGTAGAGAGTGATATTCAGAAATGGAATTAATCAAAAATTTCCTCCAAGAGCCACTTCCGCTTTAATAGATGCCAGGCAAAAGGAAAAAAATAAGGTCAGCAAGACTTGGTTTGTTCGGATTGCAGCAGACTAAAGCCCTGTTCACACGGGCAGATTTATTTCGGACCTACTCCGAAACTGCTCCCCTCGAGCGTTCATACGTGCAACTTTGTTCCAGCGTAGCGCCCGAAAACGGCTTGTTTCGGATCAAATTTAAACCACCTCAGGAGGTGGTTTAAAATTTGTTCGGAACAAATGCTCGTTCTTGAAGCAGTACCGATGCAAATGTGCACGTATGAACGCAACTGGATTAAATTTTCTCCAGAGCAAATGCTCGCTTGCGGGGGAGTGGCCTCGCTACGCGTCAGAGGAGTCCATCCGGGTACTTGCCAACATGCATCCTGGGTATTTTGCGCTTCAAAACATGGCGGGTCTTTTCTCTCTCTCGGCGTCTGATTATCAACCACATCGTTGATTTCTCCGGAGAAGAAGCCATTTTGTCACAAAGAAGGAGGGGAAATGGTACTTCCTTTTCCCCGCCTTCTTCTTTCTTTACGCATGCGCATGTTTTACTTCCGCATTCCTGTCGTTTTGTTCCGCAACAGGAACTGCCCGTGTGAAAGCAAGTGGAGCTGCGTCGATGCTGCTCTCGTGCTGTTACGCTCAGCGGCTTTGTACGTGTGAACGCTCCACAAAATTTTTTCCGGTGCAAAATTATATCGCAACAAAATACTCCGGTGCAGCGCCGAAACAAATCTGCCTGTGTGAACAGGGCTTAAGGTTGAGGTGGAAAACCCAACGATTTATTCTCCAAGTTACACCACAAACGGTATAATTCTTTTGGAATGAAAGGTGACAGTCGTCAATGCCCTGCGGAGAGGCCTCTTTCTGTCAACAAGTCGTTTGGCGGATACTCCCTCATTAATATTCGCGGCCGCTTTGGATACCGCAGCAGATGGAGCGTTTTAAAAGCCGAAGTTTACAGCGTTCTTTCAAGAGCAATGCTTTTCGAGCAAAAAGTTGCAAAACATGAATCAGGGACAAGGAGAGAAGGGGAAACAAAGTTAGTGAGGAGATGGACAGAAAAGATTTTTGAGTGCATCCAATTTAGATGGGACGAACGAGAAGTGTCAAGAAATACAATAAAGATGTACTTTTGATACAGCCTTAGTCGATACGATGCCTTTTAGTTTTAAACATTGTATTTCTTGTTAGATGGAAGGTGGAAGGTGGCTTTGCTGCCGTCCATGAACTCAGACATCTCTGCTCTTCACTTTCCAGGCAACAGATGGAAACAGTGTATTGGGGCACCAGAGGGCAATCTGGCATCGCCGGGCCACGGCCAGGTTCAGGGGTAGCAGGTGGGCATCTGTTCCATGCCCTTAATGGCTTGCCACACCCACCATCCCTGCAGTGAACTTGGCTTTTTGTGTCTGAGGGTGTACAGTATGCGTGCAAAGGGATGCATTTAGAGCCGAGCCGTACGGGCTTCAGATGGTCACAGCTTTTGCTGATTCCCATCAGAGGTTAGGAGGATTTATTGTGCTTGCAGGTTTCTTTTCTTTTCCTTTTGGGTTAGGAAGACTTGTCACTCACTTTTGTGGTCTTTTTGAAGTTACTGCTTTTGTATCCTTCAGTACATATGTGATGCATTTCAGGCATGAAAAATGTACCCTAACTTTAGAGTCCAATTCTTGGCTGTTTGGGGAAAATTACGTGTAATTTGTACCTTGATGGAAAATGGTTCTTGTTGGAGTCCAAGCAATGGGTTGACTGCCCAGTGCAAGTTTAGCGCAAATCACAATCTTATCTGTTCACATGGATGGAGTTTTCTTTTCTTGTTTATTTTCGTAGACGCCAGCATTTAGAAATGGGTGTTTGCGCCGTTGTGGGACCGACCACAGCAAACTTGATTCCCGGCCAATCAACGTGTCTCACCTCATCCCCTTTAAATTCAGTGGGGGGAGTGTTTCCTAATATTCTTGTTACATTTTTATTTCAAATGTGTACCACATCAGGTAATGTGTTATTTGTGCACAGCACTAGTATTCCAAATTCCAAATAACTTCAGCCTCACAAAGCTGCAAGAGAAAATGTTCCTATCTTGCACCTGCTGCTCTGGAGGCAAATGAATACAGATGGCTGCCCGTCGTGTTAAAGTGAAGATTGTCAGTTTCTGTATATAGCCTTTTAAATATATTGAGCTTGCCACTATAGTGCACATAAGGAGCTTGCCGTGAATATGATTGGCAGTCATGTTTCAAAGGCAGGCTAATTCCATTAAGCTATTGATCGCTGCCTGCCTAAGCTTTGGCCCACTATCAGCTATGAATACCTGTTTACTTTGCTCTGGCCTTGGGCTCTAGAGCTCGCTCGAATGCCGCCTGTCCATCTGGGCATTTCTCCTCCATTCTCGCAGCGGCGGAATAACTCTGTTCTTGTGCAAAGCTGATAAACAAAGAGGAGAGGCTTGCTGGCAGCACAAGGCAACGGCAACAAGATGCTGACTGAGCTAGTTCATGCAGAAGAGGAGGCTTGCATCTTGATGTCAACTGAATGTACAATATCTGTTATTGGGTTAGTCGTAACCGATGCCGCCTTTGTATTGCACCCACCCTGCACGCGACTGCTGTCATGGGGTTAGGAGCTCGATGGCTCGGGCTGCAATGAAAAGTACACTTGTTCTACTTTAGCCTCCTCATTTCCGGTCACAGTTCCCCTTTGTGGCCCTCCTCCATCAAGTCAGGAAGCTGGCGAAGCAAGTAAAAGTAGAAGAAGCAACCTCCTAAATGTGACAAACTCACGTTTTCATCCCTGTGCCATACGATCGATGGAGCCCCTTGTAGTAGATGTTATGAGTCAGAAAGGTTTCATGGCGGGAGTCACAAAAGATGTTTCACATCTAATACTATGAAGTACGAACTTCTAGTTTTCCTTTCAAGGACATTTAAGATAGGAAAATGGTCAGGGCCTAAATCGACAATGACCCCATGATTGTGAAATAGATGTGGAGTGAGCTGAAGTGCATGTTGTTGCCAAAGTGTTTGAATCACGTGTCTGACAAGTCATTCACCCCAGTAGAAATGACAAGGAGAAGAGTTGGCAACCGCAACATAGTTAGCAGATAAGCTATTAGTTAGCCGAGCTTCTTTTATTTCTTCTTCTGCTTCTAGTACTTGTATGTCCTGCTACCTGTTACATGCCAGTCTTTGTACCACGACAGACATTTGGTTTTGGGAGTAGCGTCGCAAGTACATAAACTCTATCGGATTAGTAAACACATATCGTGTACGTATATAAAAATAGTTATATCTTAACTCGTGTACTCCATTTAAGGAGTCCAGTCAACCCCCTCCACGACAAATGAATTGTTTAAAAGCTGTGTCCCACTACTTTTGTTCACATCAGAAACTGCAAGCAGGAAAAGTGCAGAATATCCCCACCTTAACTCATTTACATATACTCACTGACAGCAGTTGGAGAAAAAAAAATGCAGATGCCACACACCGAGACGGGAACTCTGAGGAGTAACGAAGCAAACAATGAACTCCCCCGGTGCATTGTGGTTGCTGTGCTGCCCTTCTTTAAGTGTGAGCCCAGTCATCGGCACTTAAACGCTTGATGGATGGCGCAGAAGTGAGGATGATTGTGGGATACGCCAGCTCTCGATGACAAGCAATTACTCATTTTGCTTCTTTTTTTTTTGTGTGTGTGTAATGAAAACCGTAACACCAATCACGGAAGCTTTACAGTTCATGTAACGCTACACGTCGTCTTCACCCTGCCCGACTCCCGCCCCCCCACCTCCGTCCCTCGGGTCTCGTGGTAGACATTTACTAAATAACCTAATTTGTAAAAGCTCAAGTGATGGCAAAACAGGCTTGCTAAGTGGATGAGCATGAGTGTTCACTGGCAGATGAGTGAGTGTGTGTGCGTGTGTTTCTTTTTTTTTTTCTTTTCAAAGATCTATGGCGATGTCATGCTGTGAGTCCTGGCTGCTTTACTACATGACATCCATGCCATTAGGTCTTCTGATTACCATTATAAATGTTTGCCAAGCGCTCGCCTCACACTGTTATCTCTCAGGGAAAGCGTTGCTGTAGCAACTATGGTTTGATTATGGTTTTTATGTGGGTGCGCTCTTCATCTTTGGCCTCTGTTTGTGGCGTGCGGGTCTTTCTTCTCTATGGCGCTGCGGTACGAGATAGCGATACGAAAGCGCCGTCCGCCCGCTTCGCCGTGCCAGGACTTCAATTACCCCCGCGCCCTTCTTCTACACAAAATCACTGTAATTATCTCCAGCCTACATGGGCACACTGGCTGGCAACAGGTGCCATGTGAACACTAATCCTCCACCCTCCTACTCCCCCCAAACCCACCCCCGGCCGCATGCTATTCTTCTGGCTGGCCTCTGATGAGCCAACTGTCACAGCCAGAAGGGAGGGATGCTGCGTCGCAATAATTAGCCTGTCCACTTGGTCGAAGTTGCAGGATGTCAAGTGTTGTTGAAATGTAGCGCTTTCATGCGGGGGCATGCACACTGGAATGTTTGTTTTGCGATCGAACCTCCAAGTCTGTCAAGTTTTTAGAACTATTCCTTTATTAGAGCCTCACTCTCGCAAAACTTTAATTTATACCAAAAGGAATGTTGAAGTAACATTTTATTGGTTGTATGTGTGTTTTAAGGGGGGTTTAGCATTGTTTAAACAACTAGCAAGGTGTCAAATGTAGCCTCACTTCAGGAATCCCGTTGCCCCCAAAGCACAATTCTCAAAAATAGGAACTCATCATGGCATGAGATTAAGAACATGCGTGATTGTGATAAATAGTCACAGAACATGTATCCAGTGGCAACAAAATATCACCGTGAGCAATACTAAGCTAATATTAGCATACAAAGTGATGTTAGCCATAGCTTTTCCATTGGTCACTGTTTTTTTTTTTTTTTTTAATTAATTTGGTTTCATTGAGTTGATGCAATAAAACAATCTGGATCCAGATATGTTTTTTTTAGGTAGATGTATAGTCACAAACCTTTCTTCTCTTCTCACAGTCTTCTTTGCTTCACACCCTTAAGTGATGCTGGTCCTTTTTTGGAAAGAGTGTCCCGTTCCACAAAAATCCAAAGAAAGAAAACATGCACTAAGTGTAAAAATTTAATGCTCGCTGAATTGAAGTCTGGTGGTTAACTGAGGTCTCACGTGGCTTCGTGCATCACAGGAATCCATCTTTTTGAAAGAGTGTTACATAAAAAGCTAAAAAAAAATCATGAAGGCATCGCCTGATACTTTCGGAGTTTAACTACCGTATTTTCATGACCATAAGGCGCCATTAAAAGTCTTAAATTTTCTCCCAAATGGACAGGACGCCTTATAATGCGGAGCGTCTAGTGTATGAGCCGACTTCCAAAGCCTGACTGAGAGCCGACACGCTGTTTATATAGAGAAAAGGCGGAAGTGAGCGTGAACAGGCATGCGGGAAAGCAGCCGGCCAATCAGTGAATGGTGGGCGTGTAAGTGGCCGTGAGTGAGGACGTGACTGAGGCCAGGCATGCGGGAAAGCAGCCCGCCAATTAGTGAAGGGTGGGCGTGTAAGTGGCCCGCGAGTGAGACCAGGCGTGCGGGAAAGCAGCCGGCCAATCAGTGAAGGGTGGGCGTGTAAGTGGCCGCGCATCATTTCTGTGGAGCCACATGGCAATGAGAGTGACTCTGACTAACGTGTTTTTAGCGTGCGTGCATGCATGCCGTATGTTTAAACTGGCGTATGTTTAAACTGGCGTATGTTTAAACTGGTGTATGTTTAAACTGGCGTATGTTTTACCACGCCTGGCTGCGCCCAATAATACAGTGCGTTTTGTGTATGTGTAAAATACAGAAATAGCACCCGTTACTGAGACTGCGCCCTACAACACGGTGCGCCGAATGGTCGTGAAAATACGGTATCTTGAATTGAGAGACCTTGCACTATGACATGAACGTGGTCTATTTTAAAAACATATACATGGAAAGAATATGTTTTGAATCAGTCACACAAAGGCAAAATAAAAAGACAAGCGGTTTTAGCACAATATGCTGACATCTTGTATGACGTCATAAACAACGGCGATCCATCTTTTAGAATACAAGTCCACAAGAAGCTCAAGAAAAAGCACATGCAATGTTCATCAGGAGCTTCCAATTTTGGAGCTTGGCCTGCCTGTGTGACTTACAACACGGCGACCCTTCCCTCCTTATTGTGCATGTGTATGCACGAGCCTGCTTTGCATAGACGGATGGAAGCGTGCAAAAACCCACACAGACTTGACATCAGTCCATGGCATTAAATGAAGTGTGAAAAACAGGTCAGCGAGGATTTCCTGTCTTTATAAACAGCCCCGAATGATCTCCAGATGTTCGATGCCTCTGCTGTCCCCAACAAAATCTGCCCACATCAGCGCTAAATTGCAAAATATAGCCTCTTTAAAGTGATATACACCGACCGGAGGGGAGACGGGAGAGGGGTGCCTACCAGCTTGACTGCTGCACTTTGACTATGGTCTGGAGTAAAAGTGTCAGCCTCCCCACCTGTATTTATTGTGCGTTTCACTGTCTTTGCTTGAGTGCCATCCCAATGAAAATGGGCAATATCTCTTCATTTCTACTTTTGCCAGACCATCTGCGCCGGGGATGAGTTGCGCTTTTTACCCAGCAGATCTGACGCGGATCCACACGAGGACCCACTCCGCTCCATTTACTATTGACAAAATATGTACTGAGGAAGAGGCGCCATACGTTGTATTTTGCCAGTAGCAGAATTGGACAACTTTGAAGGGAGCATATGACAGAAAAGCCACTTTTTAGTTGTGTCTTCATGGGCTCCTCGGTTTACAACGATACCGACAGATGTTTTGAGAATAAGAATGGTGCGCCATGAACTAGTTTGGGACGTTACAATTCTTGCCTTAACTATGATATCACAGGTGGGCTAATCCAAAAGTGGAGCCGCAGTGTTGTTGGATGTTATTAGTGTTAGCTAATCGAGTTCTGCACTGACGAACGTGTCATAAAAACACTATAAAAAGTTCTTTGATAGAAGTCGCCAATATAGCTATTACAGCCAGAAAACATACATCAGCATTGCTTGGTAGAAAGTTTATAGCTAACCAGTTACCGGTTAAATCTTGTATGGTGTTGCAACTAACAATGCTTTTAATAAGTGATTAATCAGTTATTTTGTCGGCTAATAAGTGGAAAAAAAAATGCACAAACAAATACATTGAGATTGAGTGGTTTGGTTCGTAACATGTCAGAAAACAAGCCAAAATGATGATCATTTATTTTCCAAAGTCGATGTTGGCATTTGTCTTATTTTGGGGAAAAAATAACGCAGATTCAGCTTTCATGGTTTACTATAGAAATCAGACAATATTTTCTGGTTAGAGCACTGGAGTCAAACTCAAGGCCTGGGGGCCAGATCCGGCCCTCCAGGTCGTTTTATGTGGCCCGCGAAAGCAAATCATGTGTGTCAACTTGCTAAAATCTGTACCGAAATGTCAAATTGTCAGGTGTGATAAATAACGTTGAGGTTTTGCAATAATTTTGTTCCCCAGTTTACACTCACTTGAACAATAATCGAACAAATTATTATAATTGACTGATTTCGAAACTAGTAATGTATCAATTTGTTGTGTACAAATAATAATTTTGTGGTTTCACTGTCATAGCGGCCCTCCGAGGGAAGACGTAACCCCAAATTGGCCCGCGACTAAAATGAGTTTGACACCCCTGGGTTAGAGGCTGATATTTTGAGACAAAGAACAATTTGAAATTAAATAAGGTCTCTAAACGATAACTCGACTTTCAAAATTAACTATCGATAATTTGAGAATATATTTATTTTTTTAGTAATCTAATTGTTGTACAGTACCTTGAATCTTTGGGTAATTGGGCTTTCCAGCAACTTTGTGAGCTGCGGGCCCATCGGGTTTCTCCCACGATTTAAGCTCAGAGATCAAGCAAGTCGGCACACTCCGCAGTAGAAGGGAGCAGGGTGACCAGTAGTTCATTTGCATGAGATAGGACAGCCCCCAAATCCAGCCCCTCTTACCAATGCCGGTTTGAGGAGAATTCTTGATCTTTGGAGTATTTTGCAGCTTCATTGTATTAAGACACCTAAGAACTGTTTTCATTTGTTGAAGCATGTCGGATTAAACAGTATGTCTCCTTCAATGCGCATATGTGCCAATCCAATACGATGAACATTTGAGGGCACAAGGCAACTGACATTCCCCGTGACCAAAACCCAAGAAAATGTTGTATTTGCGCCGACAAGATTTTCTTTCAAATAGCTGAAAATTCAGGCCAATCTCGGTCAAAGTCACAGAAAGGAAGAAAACAACTGGAAGTAACCTAGCAAATCAAGAATAAATAAATCATGAGGACTTTTACTGTCTCGCTACGCAAACAAAACAAACCGGTCCGACATGGAGCTGGCTGGATCTTGCTCTAATGGTCGCTCGGCCCACGGGCCTGACCTTTTCCTCATCCCTTGCACAGCAGCCCCAAATGGCGTGGATTGAGTTTTCACTTTGCTTTCTTTTGGCCCTCCCTTCTCCTCTGTTAGCTCAGCTATTATTCTGCACATTATCTTTCTGACACGGGGGCCACGTTCAATGTTTAATGCTGTTTGTTTTATATTCCTGCCTCATTTCCTTGTATCAAAATTTATGATGACATTCTCTACCGTCCATAAAATATTCATAAATGTCATTACTAATAACTTTCATACATCATCTAAACTGATCCTTCTGTCCGCTTTTGGCAATGGCTGCCCGGCGTGGAGTTTGGAGAAAGGCACACGTTGCTCTTGTGTAATGTCGAAAAGACCTGATGCAGCAGCTTTCTGATGATGCATGCACATGTATAATTAATTGTGTCGTTAATTTGAGCCACTGTTTGTTAACATCAAGTTACAGCGCAACCACAATCGCAAAAAAATAAATAAAAACCTCAGAAACATCTGGCTGTATGTTCTAAAACGGTGCGTTCAGAGCCGCTGTGTCGATTGTTGCCTGAATGCAAATCCTACCCAGAACAGCAAACTAAGCTATCTCAGAATTTAAACTCTCAGTCGTGGTTACACTATTCAGGTTATTATTACAAATGAGTTTGCACCTTGTGGTGTGCTCAAAAAGGTGGAAAAAAAAACAGGCTTGCCCACTTCTTCGTAGCGGAAGGTGTTTTACATATTGCATGATATAAGCTGCCAATCACACGTCAGTTGGCCCACTTCAACGCCGGTTCTGCCACGAGTAAAAATAAATTTAGATTGAGATTAACGATGTAGAAATATTAAGTAAGCAGTCGACTACTGTATATGCCGCATATGGTCGTGATGAGCATATTTTTGTTGCATTCTTATTGAAGTCATCCTACGTAACAGCAGGAGTTCCCATTCTCTTTTTAAGTCAGGCTTCAATGCACATTTTTTTTTTCTGGAGCCCAATTTAATTAATAATTAGCATATTGGCAAATTCTCCATAGATGAGGAGGAAACAGCTTATAGAGCCGGGCACGAATTCTCATCCTTATGAACTTTAATAGATTCCCTCTCAGCGCCTCGTCTTCCCCGTGAAATTTGATTAACGGCAAATTTAATCACTCAGGTCCATTTCTCTTACATGACATATGCATTAGCCTGACATGCAAAACATCTAAGACTGATTTTTGTCCAAAGAGAACAGCTGGGGCTAAATCATAGTTTTCTTCTATTATTTAGCTTTCTTTTTTTTTTGTATTATTGCAGTGTGAAGTGACTTTTGGTTGTCCAAGAATACTGAACTTTTTCTTAAAGAGGCACTTTAATCAAAATACACCCAAGTGTCATCCACTTAGGTAAAGAGATGTCATACTTCAACGTGACACTTCCTGGTAGTGCTACTAAGGGTCCTGTAGTTACTCCTGCAGAGACATTTGAGGGCATCGGATGTGGCTGAAGACAGCATAACAGCACCTGCACAGCCGACACTGACTCCCGGCTAATCGAAGCGGTTTCCCTCATCTTAAGTACATTTATAAGGAACTGCAAGATCTGCACTTGCGGATGATGTAAAGTTGGCCGCTGCAAAATAGGCCCTTTTAGTATATAAAAGGATTTAATGAGAAATAAGAACTTCCTGCTCAATGGTCCCATTGAGTAAATGATGAATGTCCCATACCATAATTTGAATTGCTTTGTGAGGTGCACAAACAGAACAATTTGTTCCTGGGTCGACAGTACTTGCAAAGTGGACCTAACAGAGTTTCCCTATACCAGACGCACCAAAATTACAGTGTAAAAACCAATTGTAATTTAATCTAAATGCTGTTGTGCTGATAAGTACGAGTGAAAGATTTTCACCTTAATGAAAGACCTTTGATGAGCCTTATTTAAATGTCAACAATTTGTTTGATAGTTCTCCACGCCTGCTTTCTGTGGATATGCTGCCTGTCTGTTTTAATGAAAGCTTTGGTCATCAGCGCGCACTTCCATTTTGAGTTGACCACCCCCTGCGCGAACGCCTCCTCCCCCCTCCTCCTCCTCCCTCTGAAGCAGAGATGAAAGATGAAATGGAGATTGTGACTGATGCAATTACGGTGCAGCTGATTGAAGGAGAGGCCAAATTATCACCGCCCTGATTGGGCTTTGTCTGGACTGCGAGCATGCCACGCTCTGATTAAAGTGTCGCACGAGGGGATGTGTTGCTGTGTGTGTGTGTGTGTGTGTGTGTGTGTGTGTGTGTGTGTGTGTGTGTGTGTGTGAGAGAAGAAAGGCTGTTTGATTGTAGAAGTGCGGGGGGGGGCACTGTCATCTGTGACCTTCCCACCTGAGGGTCCATCTAGAGCAGAACCAATGCATCTAGTGAATCAAATGTTTGTACCAATGTGTTTTTTTAAATGCTTGTCTTCAGAAAGTAATTCTTTGTTGTTCAGTATTGCCCCTCCGGTTTGTGGTTCACTCCGATCGAATTCGCCGATACTGTTTAAAAAAAAATTGCCTCTGTTATTTGCCAAAATACCACAAGATGGCGCCGAAGCCCAACTGTAATAAAGAAAGTTATTCTTTCTTTTCTATTGAACCCACAGCACCAAGCGCCAGAGAATTTCAGGTCTGAGAGATCGCCTTGGCGCCATCTTGTGGCACATTAGTTACAAGCGCACAAAAGTTTTCACTTCCGAATAGCTGCACAAGATGGCACCAAATCCCTGGCTAACAGAAAAGTAGCACGGCTTTTAGAATTCCAGAGAACCTCAACAGCTCTGCCATCTGGTGGAGAGTATTGAAATGTTCTCCCCGTCACTATATGTCTCCGGCATCGATAGATGAACAAAGATTATAATTGTAATTTTCGAAAATTGTAATTTTTGAGCTAAGTCAAATCGTAATGATGATTTCTCTCATCATGCTAACGTGCTGCAGCAACCGTGGTTGTGAATCATTATAGAGAGCTAAAAAAAGGTGATCTGGGGTCGCCATGGCAATGATGGAGATGCACTTCTCTCAGACGTCAAGTGATTGACATTGCTTTAATATTTATAAAACACCACGATCGTTACGAGTGTGTCCTACAAATATTAATTATGTCTGTTGTGCAACATTTACATGAAATCTTCTGCAACAGGCACCCTGTACCACAGGAGGCCACTTCTTTTCGTACGACGGCACCTTTGTGTCCTTTTATTTCTCTCACTGTAGCTGCCTCATGGCTTCCTCACTTCCCCCTCCCCTCCAACCCTCGACCGCTTCTCCCTCCCTCTCTCATCTCCTGCACTCCTCTTGCATCATTCCTTTTTAAACAGCGCATTCAGCCCAGCCCCAACTTCAAACATACATTTAAACAGAACTGAAGGGTGGGGTGGGGGTGTGTAAGAGGCGGATGAATAAAAAATATAAATAAATCAAAAATAAGCGCATGGGTCTGATTTTCCCAACACTCCCTTCCTCCCTGCTCTCCTTTTCAGCCCTCCGTGCGTCCCTCCCCATCCAAAATGTTGTTTGTTTATCATCATCGGAGCATTCTAGCTCCAGGTTGTTGCATCAGAATTAGCAGCTGTTAGCATACGTGTGTGTTTGTGTGTGTGTGTGTGTGTGTGTGTGTGTGCACGCACACTGGTTGGTGCTGTCGGTTAAGGGAGCCGCTTCATCCTCGTGGCTGATCCCAGGAGCCAGCTGTTGGTCGCGGACGACTGCAAGCCCGCAGCAAACATGGGAGTCGCACATATCACGGAGCTGAGTTGGTGCCTCAAACCCTCCCTCTACCTCCATCTAAATCCATCCTTGCCCTCCCTGCTCTGTAATACGGGGCCTTTAAATAATTCCTTTTAACCCTTTCAAGATGGAGTGCTTTGTGCCTTCTCAGTGCAGGCTGGATCACGGCGATCATCTTGAGTGTGTATTCATGGTTACTTTAAAGCTAATGTAATCTGGGGCAGTTGGGGGTGCTTTTAGCAAAACTGAGCATCTGGATATTGCAGGGGATCCCAAGCAGCTACTGCGCAAGAAAATCCACCGTCGGCATTTTGTTTCTGCCCTCCAGGTACCCAAACTTACTAAAATACAGAATTTGAATTCGCTCCATGAGCACTCTTGTTACTCCAGTAATTTAAAACACAAGTATCTGAAATCATCTTTCCACATTGGTTGAATTATTATTATTATTGGTGGAAATGCAATTAATCCGTTAACAACAACAACAACAACAATACACTGTTTGTCGTGTTTTTGGGGCTCCTTCTGGACACAAAGAAAGAAGTTTCACAACAACAACAACAACAATGTTATTTATCCTCTTTCTGCTGCTTACTGTTTCCACATATGCTGCTGCACCGTTCGTGTTCAAATCTCCATTGCTCGGTGTGATACCACTCACTGCCACATTGATGGCACTACCTTTCGACCGTTTATGCCTTTTTGCATTGTTTTTAACGTTAAGCTAAGTTGACTGTTTTTATTTACGTGTCATTCTCTTTTTTTTGTTTAATTTGACTGTAAACTTCAACTGAGTGTGGCATTCAACAGCTTGAAGCTTTTAAAAAAAAGATTTGTTCAACGCATTGTTAATTTTTATTAAGTCAATAATCGGCCTAACGAAAGCTTATAAAAAATACAAAATAAGTCAGGTCAATTACATCTCAAGGAGCTACATTAGTATAATATTTACTCAACTGCAGATGGGCGGAGACATCTTTGTGGAGTCGTGTCCAAGTAAAAGGCTTTGAACAGTTTTTAAAATGCAATCTAGTCTATATTGTCAAGTACGTTTTTCCTACAACATCTTTAATTACTCTGCGGGACTGATTATGTGCTTTGATGCCATCCGAGTTTGAATTTGAAGCTCTAATATTAAATATTTTAACCCTCAATGTACCTTGGGAAAATTTTGCATCAAGAAAAATTTACTAACACTCCCAAAAAAAAATCTACAGCTACATTGAATTTCAAGCTTAGGTGACACACAAAATAACAAAATGTCCCCATCTGGGGAACAAGGGAGAAGCTGGCGAGAATCAGTTGAAAGGCCTGAATTCAACCAAGTTACACTCCATTGGTCATGTGACAGATGTGATGGGTAGCGGGCACCTGCGCTTACGATTTTCTTAGAAATCAGACCTTTCTGAAACAAAATTAACTACAAAGTTCACTGATAAACACACAAAAAAAGAGGAGGGGTAGGGGGAGTTATGCAGTGAGGTGAATACAGATCCTCTTTTTGTTGACCACATCTTATGCGTAAAGTATTTTTCCGGGCGCTTGGCTACCACTCAAGAAGCAGCAACTTGGTCAATAAAGACATCTTGAATCCGAGGGCATGCTGTGCCCGTTTTACGTACGTGGCACAGCGGGAGCAGGTCCATTAATTATTGAAATCGGAGGCTTGCTCCGGAGTAACTGGAACTGATGTACTGCGCATTTTCTGCGCGCCAGACCGAACAATTATAATATTCGGAGCTGTCCTTTCTGCGGGATACCGTGAGTTGAACATCAAACCTGAAAGTAACAAAACTTTTACCTCATAGATTAAAAAAAAAACCCGCAGAGACCATGTGGATTGTTTGGGAGTGTGGCAATGATGTCATGACATCACCGTTAGTTAAGAGCAACTCCATGGCTGTCTTTACATTAGCTAGGGGATGTCCGCCACTACTAGTTGCTTATTGGTCGATTCGGTCCTCTCCTGTTGCATTTGAGGATAAGCTGATAGAAATGACGAAAGTAAACGCACGCCAATATCTCTCCTCTTGACACTATAGCGTTGGGTCTGAAATCATCTTTCTCATGATTGAAAGCCAAGAACCCGTTCCCGACTCCACCCCAATGAAACATTGTGAAAAAAATAACACTACATTATAAAATAAATAAATAATGCTATTTAATGCATAGAATCGGTTTGCGCAGCATGATTAATTCATTAGGGGTCCTTCTGTTGTGGGCGACTTGGCCACTGGAGGGCGCTATCAAAATCATACAGACACAAACAGTGTTTCATAGTGCCTGTCAGTGCCTCAGTAAGCTGCAGTAAAATGTATCTTTTTTCACAGGTGATAAAGATAATATGCCTACGAGTTTTTTTTTTTAATTTTTCGGTTTACATGTGTTCAGGCACCGTTTGTGTTCAAAAATGCAGACCACAGCAAAAATATTTTGAAATTTGAAAAATTGAGTGTGGAGCTGAAACAATGTACAACGATTCAGTTTTAAAAGTAATACACATGATATTTTGAAATATGAGGACCACGTATGGTACTTACAATATATTTTATTATGTGGGACAATAACTAACAACCTGCATATGCATATTATATGGGTATAGTTTATTTTTTTCTTTTCGATATACAATCTAAACCCCGGGCGGCCCGGTAGTCCAGTGGTTAGCACGTCGGCTGCACAGTGCAGAGGTACCGGGTTCAATTCCAGCTCCTTTCCTGTGTGGACTTTGCATGTTCTCCCCGGGCCTGCGTGGGTTTTCTCCGGGTGCTCCGGTTCCTCCCACATTCCAAAGACATGCATGGCAGGCTGATTGAGAACTCTAAATTGTCCCTAGGTTTGAGTGTGGGCGTGGATGGTTGTTCGTCTCTGTGTGCCCTGCGATTGGCTGGCAACCGATTCAGGGTGTCCCCCGCCTACTGCCCGGAGACAGCTGGGTTAGGCTCCAGCACCCCCCGCGACCCTAGTGCGAATCAAGCGGTTCGGAAGATGAATGAATGAATGAATCTAAACCCCCCAGTGTGGTAAAACACTGCAGGCTGATAAAACACAGTTTTGTTTAACAACCTGCTGTCCGTCCGGTTCTGTGCAAATTCCATTCGCCCTCAGTGTATCGGGAGAGAACCCATAAATCAACCAGCATGTGCTTTTTAAGTGTGTTATGTTTCACCAATTTGGAAGTTAATTTCTTGGTTAAGGAGCAACAAAACACAAGCCTGGACTATTAAATCGTGCGGAGGCATCTTGAACAACTAGCACAAAGTCACACGCCCACTAACCATTCCAAAGGAAGATCATGTGGCGCTAAGCTACTGTATGTAGGGCTCTGCTTTTTTTTTCCGCCATATTGGCTGCCAAGTGTAGGTTGCTCTTCCTCGCATTTGGCTTTGGCCGGACTCCCACTGACGTATATGGAGAAGAAGGTCGCCGGGGCTGACGGTTGGCTCCGATGCCACCAATGCAGATGGCTACTTTACATCCAGTATGGGAAGGGTTTTTACGTGCAATGCCAGTGAATATTGATGTGTTTTAAAGCGTACTTGGTGGTGGGAGGCTCCCGTGGATAAGGCGAGCGAGCCTTCGTGAGTGTCAGGGGCTATTGGAGTGTGGCTTATAGGGATGAGAGTTTCTATTCAGCTGGCTTTATGGCTTAAAATGTCTTTGTCTTTATCACGGCAACCGGAGCATGATTAAACAGCACACATTTTAATGTAAAACCGAGCAGGCAGTCAACCTTTATTTTATCCGCTTTTTTTTTTATTTTTAAAGGGATGTTTTAATGGAAATTTACCAGAGCAGGCTACTTCATGTGATCATATCATTTCTTTGCCTTGAGACACAGTCGAGCCATGGCCTATTAGCCATGATTAATTTAAACAAATCACCCCCCCCCCCCAAAAAAATTTATGTATATAAAAAGTTATCACACCCCTTTATAAATGCCAAGTTTTGGTAATTAAAAAAATATAAATAAATGTAAACCTCATTAAGATTAATGTGATCAGTAACCTGTACAACTTGATTTTTTTTTTCATCTTTAAAAGAAAACCGGGATGTTTAACCAATCACATTCAAGCTGAAAGGGAGTCAGCGCACACCTGACACCATATTGAGTGCTTCTTTTTAATCCCCTCCCAGCCCCTCCAGATGTTCTAGTAGTCTTTTCCTACCTTTTAAAAATGTTGCTTTCCAGCAGAAGCCTGAATGTTTTGTACTGACTGCTATTCTAAACGGTTAGTAATTCCTTCCACTTAATCAAAGAGCTTAGCTCTCACAAGAAAAATAGCAACCATGCTACACGGTAGGTTTGGTGTTCTTTAGTTGATGATCAGTCCTTTGCACCAAAACTTGCAATTATGATTAAAAAAATGTTTGACGTTGATTTTCCTTGGACGATAATAACATGTGAGAAAATGCATAAATGGATGAATGAGTCTTTGAAAAAAATGTGTTGTTCAGACATAGATTACATTATTGGTGAAAAACGAGTTTAAAAATGGTTTGTGTGTGTCTCTTTTTATATCACAAAAGCATGGCATTTGAAATGTGATGTGTAGATTTTTTTATATTTGTTGTTATTATTATTATACTATCCAGTACATTTGCAATCACGAGTTGGCTCATCGTTTTATCGAATGGTTTTCTCAGTTGCTGTGTTCAGGACACCTTCGAGTGTTCACTGTGCATGTTTGAGCTGTACGATCTCTCTTCTTTCTCGCAACAAATACAGACAACTGTTGGTGCTTCGAACCATTTTTTACAGTGATAGACTATTTGCGGCAAAAAAACAGAGGAGGAGGGAAGAGGGGACGTCACAGGGTTCCCCTGAAATACAATATATTTAGCTTCACTTTCAAAAGATGACCACCTTGTCCTTCTTGAGGCAACCAACTTTATTTTAGCCTCAACCAACAGCACCTTTGCCGGTTATAGTCAAACAGCAGACGCCACTGACATTATTAATCCATTCCACATAATCAACCATACAAGATGCGCAAATGTGTAGCCAACACCCCCCCCCTCCCCCCTCCTCTCCCCTACTATATATATTTTTTTACACCGCATTCATGTCGTGTACCATTTACCTCCTAAGGTAAACTTGACATGCAAACACTAAGCCGCCACCGCCTGTGTCATTTTGCGCTCATGGTCAATGTTTTTCAATCACTTCGCCAATTAGGTGAAACCACAGAGAAAATGTTGAATTGATTTTCAGAGTGGCGTTTGCTGCACTTCGATTGCCGCCATGTAATGACACAGTGCATCTCGCCTCAGTATTTCCCTACTGAGCACGTTGTGTGTACAGTACACTAATCAAATTCTCTCTCTCTCTCTTTTTTCCCCTCTCTGCATGCCGCTGTCTCTGATGCATCTCCAACATCAGGTAAGAAATTGTTCTATCATTCCTCCAATCAATAGCAATATGGCCTGTAGCTAGTAGCACACTGACGCCGTCTACACTCATAGATTTAGATGTGCGCAAATAGCGGCTGCGATATTTCACGCCCGGTGCCGATAATATTATCAGAGCCCCGCCGGAGCACCGCACTGAATCCACCTCTCGTGCTTTTTGTTTGGATATTTCATGAAGAGCGGATACGTCTTGTGTAATGAAGGCCGTTTGGAAAGAGCAAGCCTGGCCAGGTGTTGCGTGTTCCCCCTCGTGATGCGTCACCATTCCTCCCACCCTCCCTGCAGTTCATGAGAAATGGCGGGGCAGCGGGCAGGCTAAGGGAGGTAAAGCCCGTTGGTTTGTTAGTAGGCTAGGTCACATGGGCATAGCGCCGTACATATGCATCTCAATGCGCCGGACATAATGGGCACATATGCACTTATGGTAACTAAATATGAACTCATTCACTGCCAGCCGTTTGTGAATGATTTTTCAGGACCCGCAGAGTATTATGTAGACTGTAGTAGGCTCTCTTCTTTCACCAGGATCAGCGGTAGAACGTGGGATGGGTTCACCAAAAACTCTGGTTTCTGACAAAAAGCGTGGGAAACAAGCTTTTGTATTGCCCTCTGAGAAGCTTCTTCTGACTTAACTTGGCCTGTTACCATTTTGAAGAAGCTCTCCAAACATGGTGGGGTTTTTTTGTGCTAATTTTTCCTGGCAAGTGGGTTGCTTTTTTTTTTTTATTATTTTTTTTTTTATATACAAGCTTTAGTGCAGCCAATTTTTTTGCCATGACTTATGAGCAAAAATTTAAGATGAGCGCTGCATGGCGGCAGCGGATTCAACTCGCTTTACAAGAGCAGTGATTTGACAAGCAATGTACATTTCTTCAAAAAAACGAAGCTTCAAGCTCCCAGTTGATGTTTACTGTCAAACTAAGCCTAAAACAAAGAGAATCACATCTTGTGAATTTTAAACCACCACATAGTTTTTCCGTAAAGTCTGCTAGCTTGATGCTAACACAATAATATGAAAGGCTAACGGATAGCATCAATGTCCCTAAAGTCTGGAAAAAGGCACGAGAAAAGACATTTTGGAAAGATGCCATCTTAAAAATGATTTCACAATTTTGTGATTCAAGTGTTGATGTGCTTTGCAGTACTGGTGTGAATGGGTAACATATGACGACGGTGGTGTACGGTTACTAGTTTTCAATGAAGTGGGTTCATTTGTGGTATTCATTGAGTACAGCTCGAGCGCATCAAGCTTTCCATCACACAATGTCAGAAATACGATTGAAAATGTTCCTTATTTTTTTTAAAATTACATGTTGTGCTGTTGGTTTGCATGTGGAGGCATCCATTTCAGTGTTGAGATATGACATGAGACCAATTCATTTCTCTGCAGTGATTGGGAACGGACGTTTGTATTTTCACAGAGCCGAAGTCTCTCACTGACCATACCATTTGAGCCTCTGTTGAACTTATTGATGACAAAAAAACAAATGCTTCAAGCTACTATCTGAGTTCCGAACACCCTGAGCTGAATCTTGCGATCAATAGACTCAATATAATCGCTGCTCTTTCCTTCATTAGCTGAGTCGCAGCCGCCCGCCACCCCGCCACCATTGTTCTTTTTACCTCCCTGTCACTGACACACATATACTCACACACCATTCTGACTAAAGGCTCTCTGTGGGCCGCGGCCCAAACTGCTGGCCCTGTCTGTCTATTAATAAATGGCATTAACAACCTGGTCCATCGGGGACTATTCATTTCCAGGATGAAGTGCCCAAAAGTACACGATGCCGTCTCCTTTTTTTTTTTTTTTTTTCCTTTCCATTTTTATGGCTTCCTCATTATTGCTCGGGGCAGCTAAAGGCTCATCAGCGGGCCACCTCCCCCATTAGCCCAACCGTCCCTCTGCCTTTGACCACTTCGCTTCCCTTTTCCATGCTCATTAGCAAAGAAGAAAAACTGAAAATAATCTTTGGATTGTTTTCTGTTTTTTTTTACCAAAAACAAAAACAAATCTGTGACTATGCAGGTGCCAAACTACTAATAATCAGGGGTAGGCTGTAGTTTTAAGTTGTAATAGCATCAGTCACCACTAGATAGCATATGTGTCTTGGTTGTGCTATCAGTGGGTTTTAAACTGCTCTCTACTACAATGTGAATAGGCCAAATAATTCTTTGCAGATATGGAAACATATGCAGGACAAACATAGTAGCGTAAAAACACACAAATACACAACATTTTGAGTGGGGTGTTTTTTGTGAATGAATGTGCAAAATGAGTACCCACACTTAATGCTTAGAAAGTTTGTGATCCTTTGTGGCCCCCTCATAGCACTGATGAAAAATTGTGGACCACTCCAGCAATTAAGTTCCCCATCTCTGATCTATTTGGTTACAGTTACTTGCAGTAAAGCTTGCAAAAATAACCTTGGGCAATGAGCCACATGCTGCTTCACCATTAGACCCCCTTAAGGCATTATGATTATAATTTCATCACACCTGTTATATCACCAAATTACTATGACAGTATGAAGAAAATAGACTTGCAAAATGAATTCTTTTCATGCTCTATAAGTGAAAGTGTCACAAGATTTACCAACATGTCACAAGATGATGCTTTGGACTCCAATGTATTCAAATTCTTGGGCCGCTTGCCTGCCTACCGCAGGCCCGGTACAGCGCTTTCAACAGGCACTAATAGCATTTGTGACACTGAGCACGTGCTTTTTACACTGATTTAATCAGCATCATCATCAACTTTACATGCAGTGTGGTACCAGGGGTGTTTCATTTGGAGCAATTTCAGTCCCTCAACATGCTACATTGACTCTGGAGCTGCACAATAAGCTGCCCACACCAATTTACTGTGATGCATGACAACGCTAAGTCGTTTAGAGCATCACGTTTAGGGCCTCTGCTTGGCTTTAATGACTTTCACTGTAAATAACTTGACAATCATGCTTACTAACGCCACAGTGGACGGGCAATATCAGAATATTAAAAAAAAAAAAAAGGACCACTGAACTGCACCCATTTGAAGGGCTTCTTATTTAATGTACATCGTTTTTGGGAGGATTTTCTCCTTTTTCGGGGGGTGGGAGTTTTGGCGGGGTATGAATGAAATCACAGAAACTTGTCGGTGCCGGCATCTGAATGTCAAAATATTTGTTCCGAATATGTTTTTCCAGGCCCCGGCAAACGGGTGATGGGGCTGGTTTGAAGTTGGTAGAGAAAGCGCCTCATTATACTCACCCAGTCACACAGTTATTCTGTATGAAGTGCAGATAAAAGCAAGGAGGAGTGCGTGGGGGGGGGGGGAGCTGAGAGCAAGAAGAAAAAAAGAACACTAGAAAAAGAATTGTGGAAAAAAAACAAGAGAAGGCTTTTAAGAAGGAGAAACGTGGAAACAAAAGGGTGTGCATCAAAAGAATATGGGCGTAGGAGGGAAAGTACCATGTGTTTTCTTTCCCCGTGTCCTTAAATATTTTTTTTAAAGACGCAAAATACAGGGCAAAAGAGATGAAATTCTTGCGAGATAGCGTTAGCGTCGCCTTTGAGTGATTTATCAGCTGAGCTTCATGTTTTAAAGACTCCAGCTCTCCTTCTGAAGACAATTTCAAATGACTGCACGCTGATATTGCTAATGCTAATTAAAAGCTCAACGGTTTTTGCCCTCATTGTCTTCGTATGTTTGAAACACCAGCCCCTCTTTTTTTTTTCCCTGCGCCTGATAAATATTTACATAGATACAGTATTTAAAGGGGATATACAAAGTTGACTTTTTATTGTTTGTATACAAACCCAGTGTGCAGTACTTATTTTAAGTCTGCCAAAAGCCGTTCTACACTCCCACCCCACTGTTGTGTAGCAATGAAGCTAATTGACATAACCACCCCAGACCATGTTTCTCCATTTATGACTTGAGCAGGTAGGCTAGGCAAAGGTCCCTAGCCACTTTCAAGTGATGACCAGACTACCCTCTGTCTGAAACACTGTCGTGTGAAACATCCACTCAACATCAATCCACATTATTCAAAATCCTTGCACTTCAATCTGCAAGCTCCCATATTTTTTTCATTTGGCATTTCAGCGTTCACTCACAAGTTTTCTAGAAATTGCAAACGTCTAGTTGTCCAACTTTGGTGATGTGCTGGCCATGATGGGAGGGAGTGGGGATTTGTGTAGTGTGGTCTATCCAAGTGCCATATATACATAGCGTCGTGTATGAACTGTCGTTTCCACGAGTATAATTATTTTCATTGTCTGAATTGGCTCGCTTTTTTCCCCCACCTTGTGGACTCTGCTGCCTTCGCCAAGAGAGATTACAAAATCTGAATTCATTTGGTCCAGTATTATATTAGGTGGTACAGTATATACAGTTGCCAACTTACATGAAAACGAAAAGGTGTGTAAAATATACTAGAATTCTCCATCCTTGGGGTACACCTCAGAGCAAATTTAAATTGTGTAAAAATGTTCCCATCATATCACCGTTCGCCATGTCTGCATAATCGTAAACAAGTACGAAAACAGTAACCTAAAAGAGTAACCTGTCACCACACTCTACAATGCGCGCGGTAGGCCTATTCCTGTCATATCTGCGTCTTCTTTTTTTATTAATGGGAACGTATACTTTAGTCACACTCGATTCAGAGAGGCGGACACATACACGTGTTTCCATCCTGCTAACCATCAGTCCCTTCAGTGCCCACGCAGACAGGCTTTTATGCATTGCTTCATGCACAAAGCTAACAAGAAAGGCTCCGATAATGTGTACACTGTATGATTTAAGTTTCTTTCAGCGTTTATTGATGAATAGCATAACATTTGTATTTTACATTCAATCAAGAAACAAAAAAAGTGTTAATAATCCAAGCTTGTCAGCACTTGGGTGATTCAAATGAACCATCAGCTCGATGGAGCTGTGACTCATCGCTGTCCATGCAGAAATCCAAGCAATTCTATGAACTTCAACCCTATAGAGCATGCATTTTACCAGCTCAAGAGGAGACTGAAGGTAATGCAATAAAACCGTTTTCTCTGAGCCCATCGGGATACACCCTGGACTGGTTGCAAGCCAATCCGCGGACCATAAAGCAAACAACCGTTCAAACGTATGAGAACATTGAAAATTCATACTGGAAGGCAACCTCAGGACTGTTCAGCAGAAATCCTAACCACCGTTCATCATGGTGTTTGATTTCTGTACTACAGTTTATGCAGTATTAAGTATTTTCTTCCTGTACAGCACATCACAAAAACTGTGTCGCGATACAATTAGTATCGTCGGGTAGCCATCCATACATAGCCATTTTACAATTGCATTTCAAACTTTCCTCTTTGGATATAGTGACACCTCTCAAAGCCGCCTGTGACGCACCGAGGAGGTTGCTGGGGCTCTGATGGCTGCCTCACTTGACATTCTATCATGTTTGCATGCATCCGCTTTGAATATGCAATCACGTGGCTCCCCCAGCAGATGAAATGGCATCCAGTTGACTCGCATATTCCCGCGCACTCTGCGAGTCCCCGCTTGTATGTATGTGTGACGAGCAACCCCTGGGATCTGCTCTGTGATGAAACATTCAGGAAGATATGCCAGAGCAGCGCATTCGACGGCAGGCTGTAAAATGAAGCTTCGCCGAAGCAATCTACACTCACAGAGACCTATTGCTTTCATTACCTTGGAAGCTACGTGCATCAAAGGCTGTATTTTAAGATAAACGCAACGCCGGCGTTCTTGGACAGTGGGCAGGTCTTAAGGCTCGTTTGCATACCCCGAGCGCTCGCAAGAGCGGCTGATGAAAACGTGCAATCTTTCAAGCACGCATTGAACCTCGGATTCGCGCGTTCCTGAGGTGTTTGTAGTATGCCGACCAGACGTTACATTGCTCAACCCCTATATATATATTTATTTTTTAAATGAAGATAAATAGATTACATTAATCGTACAGTATCTGCGCAAAAAGCAAGTGATTAATGCAACTGTTTGCTGATTCAGAGCCTGCGATGATTTACGAGCGCTTTTATTGCTGATTACGTTCCGGCGTGCACATTGTTCATCTCGAGTGGGAACAGTCCACGTGAGCACATAAGACGGTTCCTGCGAGCGACTTCGGTTAGCTAATCAGCCAAACAAGGAAAAACCGGTGCTGCACAGTCCCGTTATTGAAGGTCCCACCACTCCTCCCACCCCGTCCCACCACCGACTGGACCAACCCATCCCACCCCTGTCCTGCACATAACATTTGAGCAATTAAACATTGACTGATGTCCTGACTGATCAAGGATACTGGGCCAAGGTGAAGCCCAGTGAACAGTGTCGCATTGCTTTATGGTTCCTCCCTACTGCAAACTCCCTCATGGAAGCTGACGCTGCCCTGGACAGAAAAAAAAATGTCAACATTGATCTCGCTCAACTAATGAAAAAAAATCAAAATGGACCCCCCCCCCCCACCCCCACTTTATATTTCTTCGACAACCGTTTGGTGTCATCTTCAGTGAGGCACCAAAAACTCGTTTGTGTGAAGAGAATAGATAGCTGTTAGCTTGTCAAGCAAGTACAAATGAACAACAGCATGATATTAAAGGCTGTCCAATCGGGGCGCAGGTTGACCTGTGGTTTGTTTGCATTCTGAATCCATTTCTCAAATCATCCGTTTCCACGACGGTCAGCTCCATTCTTGCACGGCTGTGAATTGTCACCATTCATTGAAAAGTCCGAGCCAATCACCGGACTTAAACCCTACAGAGCACATCCATTTTATCAGCTGAAGAGGAGGCTGAAGCGAGTCACCCCCACCCCACACACACATAAAAACCAACAACCATTTTCCATTATTTATTTACTCAAATATTGTGAGGTATCAGATGATAGATGACAAAACCTTTAGGAACTGTCAAAGTGATTTTGTATCTCGTGCTCTAAATTCTTAACGTCCCGAAAAATGAATGCATTTTTTTTTTTGGTTTATTTATTGAACATAACATAAAACATATACAGTAATAATTCGGTAAGTAAGAGAAATCAGTCATCATTCAACACAGTCATCATTCAACACAGTTATTATGTTCAAGGGAGTAGGAAGAAGTAAAGAACTTATCTAGTCCTACCCCGTGTTATGTGTTTATATCTAATAAATAGTTTTTATATCAATCAGAAAAGAAAGTAAATAAGAAGAAAGAAGTCTCCATTAAGGCTCATGCTTTACCCTTAACCATGATATTTTTACAACTTTTGGTGTGTATCGGGATTTTATACATACACACCCTGGCATTCTTGTGTCAATTTTCTCTTGTATTCATAATGGATAGTTCCATACCTTTCTCTATTTATCAACTTAGTTCTGATTTATCATTATATTTAATGTTTAGAACTTATCATTTTAACTCCGATTGATGTAGGTTGTTTGTACTATTTTTTTGAATTTGTTTTTGAACTCATCAAGCGATTTACTCATTTTCAGGTCCGTTTCGAAATTATTCCACAGATTAACACCTTTGATAGATACACTTCTTTGCTTGATGTTTGTTCTTGTTTTTAGTTTTTTTGAATAAGTTGGTACCTCTTAAATCATAGCTGCTTTCTCGAATTTCGAAGAACTTTAGAATGTTTTGGCAGAGCAGGTTATTGTGTGCTTTGTACATTAATTGTGCAATTTTGAAGTCAACCAGGTCATAAAATGTCATCGTATTTAATTTGATAAATAATGGATTTGTGGGTTCCCTATATTTTGATCTATTAACAATTCAAATTGCTTTTCTTTTGTAGTTTTAGAATCGGGAGTGTGTTTGTTTTGCAGGCATTTCCCCATATTTCCACACAGTAGGTCATATATGGTAATAATAATGAAGAGTATAATGTGTTCAAGGATCTCTTATTTAGCACTTCCTTGGTTTTGTAGAGGATCCCTATGGTTTTGGCTATTTTTCTTTTTACGTTATCGATATGTGGCTTCCAACATAGTTTTGAGTCTGTTGGAAAAACAGACTCAAAACTATGCGTAATAAAAGAATAGCTCGTTCACAGAGGCGCCCCATGACAGCCCTGAAGAGGACAGCATTTCAGTCGGATTTTTCTGATCTAATCCTCCTCTTGCATGGTTGACAACATCCATCACTCATCATCTTTTCATTCAACACTGGTTAGCCTTTTCCACTCTAGTTTGACAATTATGAATGTTAAAAATGTTACTTTGCTCCAAGTCGCCATCAATCCTATTAGAAGAGCGCATGAATTTTGGTTTCGCACTAGATTGATTGATACCCTTGACAGTATTTTCGGCATTCCCTTTGCAGGCAAATGATGACGAACGCTAGGTTCTTAACAGAGGCTTTTGAAGTTCACCGAAACCTGTGTTGACAGCTCATTTTGGAGACTTCAGCCAAAAGCATGAAGCGGATCCCCAACGGGGGATGCGGGTTAATCACAAGTGTTTTTTTCGAATTCGACTTTGTCACCAGCAGCCTGACTGATTCCCTTTAGTCCTGCTATCTACTGTCTCCCAGATGGCAAGTTGCAGGGCAATAATAGAGTTAGCTGCAATGTAATGGCCTTTTTTTGGGTGTCAAGGTAGCATGGTTGCCTTGTGACACGGCTATTGATTCCTGATTGGGCCTGGAAGTGTAGGACGAAGAGTGGAACGCGTGCCCCAGGGCTAATGGGCCAAAAGGGCAATTCTGAAGGGTACGGCCAGGCCGGGGATAGAGTCCTCTCGGACCCACGCCGTCCTCTAGGTAAATGACTCATTTCATTAAAATGATTTAATGGGAACCCCGTCCTGGGTTGCTGTCATTGCATGACTTTTTAACAGTCTCTCGCTATCAGCAAGCCACGCAGTCGCAGCCCCTCCCAAACCCTCTCTCCATCAGAGGGAGAGCCATAACTCAGGTCAGGCCCATAAAAGCGTCAAGGCGGCCGCGCGCACGGACCTTGCATTATCGGGTCAGCCTGGACTTCATTACCACAATTAGACCGAGGTGCCAGTGGCCGGCTTAATGGGGGAACCGCGCAACCAATTTTCCGACTAAGCCGTGTCTCTCGTTGACCACGCAGTGATTGCCAAGCCGCAAAACACGGCATGCCTCCATTAGACGCTCTATTCAAAAAGCACTCTTCAGGCGATGGCAAAAACTCGCACCAACGAATGTTTGCACAAGTGCCAAATTGCTATGTGACACTGCGTTGGTTCCGGGGGAAGGCATACGTTGCAAATAAACTGTCGATAGCTTTTTTTCGGGTCGGTGAATATCAAGTTGGCAAAAGTTTCTGAGACAATAGTAACAAAATAAGTAAGTTAAAAAAAAAAGCTAAGCCTAATCTAGTATGTGAAAACCTGTCAGAGGACTGGAGGGGTGGGAGGGCTCCGAGGGAAATATTGTGCATGTGAAAGGCCTTTGGAGGATTAGAGAGAAAGGCCAGACAGGGAGAGGGAGCCTAACATAATAAAGGCAGAGCAGCTGTTCAAAAGAGGACAAATGGGGAGATGAAATGAAAGCGGGGGGGAAAAATGCAAGCGAGAGATTGCAGAAAGACGAGAGGCTGTATTTTTAGGAATTAAAGATTTATCGAGAGGCGAAAGAGCAGAAGTGATGGGAAAGAATGTGGATGGTGAGGAGGAGGAGGAGGAGGGACAAGCGTGAACGTACATTACCTTTTTATTCTTTTCGAAAAACATACCTCGGGAAGAAAAAAAAATCCGTCCTTGTCATGTTCACGTGCGCGTGGACAGCATCCCTCAATCAAGATGATGGAAAGCCAAAGAATACGGCGGACGATATGAGATTTGCTCGGGCCATCTGATGCCTGTGAATGCAACGTGTGAGTCGGAGATGGACCGAGGAGGATCCTTCATTAATTCATAAAGCGGTTGACATGGTTGATTTCAGCACATTGAGGGTGGCCTTGCAGGGTGCCTGTCAAAAATAGACGTGGGGGGGGGATGATTTGCATTCTCGGGATGTTGAGCACGTGCTAGGCCCTGGAGTGCAGTGTGAAGCAGGATGAATTCACCATGACTCACTACAGGATGTCCACTATATGACCTTCCTACCCTTTGAGTTTCTCTGGCACTTTCGGCTTGAGACTTCATCTATATGAATTCAATGTTCTCAACTGCCACTTCCCGCATACTCTAAACATTACCCAAAGGAGACATAAGTATTTTATTTCCTCATTTCGTTGAAATTAGCCCATTTAATCTCCTGCAAGTGAGTCTATATACAAATATACGATTAATCACCCGGTCGATTACATCGACCGTTATTAGGCCTTTTCATAATAATTGTATTCGGCTGGAGTTTTGCCGAACAAACGCGGCTTTAGTCTCACTTTCTCGTAAACGCTGTTCAGGAGGTATGGCCAGGAACTAGAGGATGTGGATCATTGACAGAACGTTATTCTTTGTCAAATGGGCTCCCATTTCAGTTGCATCGCAGACGAATCTTTGAGTAGCACTCCTGAGATACACAAGAGAAAGTTGAAAATTGAATGTAGAGCTTCACGTAAGCACATTGTGGAATTTTTACAAGAGAGACAAAAAAATTGGAAAGTCCACTTTTGAAGAGTTCTTCATAACACTCTTTTCTATGGTGTGTCAAATTTTGAAGTTATTTATTTTCACTTCGCATTGATTTTATGAGTTTGACGGAAGGGCCAAAGTCTGAGTGGCTTGCTTAGAAACGACAACAACAAAAACTTGGTTGTCTAATTCTCTTGTCGGGTGGACAATCACTCGGGAGATCTAAATATGTGAAAACAAGCAATTAAAAAGTCCCATTTCGATATGTCCCCATTCAGAAGTTTGTGAAGGAGCCCTGAGTGCCCTCTGTTGAGAGCACTATTGAAATATCTGTTTGTACACCCCAGTGACATTTAATCTCCTGTTGTTCATCAGTTTCCGCATGATTTATTTCTTCACCTTCGCCTATTTATTGAATTTAATTACAGCTCAAATCCCAATGCAAACCTGCTGCTTTTAGAGGCTGAGGGGAGGCGGGAGGGAAGGGGAAGTGTCTGTGTGGGAGGCGGAGGGGTAGTGGGGGGGTGGTTGAGTATAAACAGTGATCCAGACAAATAGCCCACTCCTTCCCAAAGACATACAGTGCGTGCCCTCTTTTCTTCACGCTTGCATCGGGCCAAACGCACGGCGTCGCGTGCGCGCGCACCGCTTCACAAATTAGCCGCCGAGGTCCGTAAATCAGGCCCGGAAGCGCTCCGGTGCGACACACATCCTCCAGAATCCTGGCAAATGATATGCAGCGTGCATCTGCGGCCTCACCGACCACATAAAGTATCGGCCAGTTAATTAGGCAGTAATTGTGCAATGTGCTCTTCTTTTTAATGCGCCACGCATCAGGCCGTAAAGAGGCCGGGGCCACGTTGGTGGCGGTGCTGGTGGAGAAGGAGGAATACTGACGTCGGTGGTGGAACGTCAGCCCATTTTAGGTGCACATTATGGCCAGGGGTCACATATATTTCTTTTTTTTTGAAGGGGAGTGCTTTATGTCTCTGAAAGGGCTCATGAAAGAGGCGGTCACCTTTACTGACCGTGTGTCTTTTCCTCATCCCACTTTAAATAGCAGTTTAGTGCTTCAACGATAACATAAAATGTACGTTCCTTGTCATTTATTTGCCTTCTAAGCACTTCTTTTCGGTCAGCAGATGATCGTAGACCAACTCTATTTTGAGGACCTGGCAACAGAAAGGCAGGGCGAGATTTAGGTCTCGTCCTGTCCACCTCGAAACCTTTCGCTCCGCTTGACTTTGTGCTTGTGGAAGCACTAAATTTCCAGACAAGATTGTATGTGCATATTTGCTGAATGCAGCAGACAGCCAGGCTGAGACAATAGAGGCCAGAGCACCTTTAATTGTGCCTTCTGTAGGGTTGATTGAACAAGCCCGGAGAAGGTCATCGGGTTCACATACAGTGGAACCTTAGAGATCGAACGCAATCTGTCCTTGCTGACCTCTGAACAAGGGGAAATCAAACCAGAGTCAAATTGTTACCATCAACAAATTGCCAATAGGTGCAGTCAAATCATTACCATCCGATTAAATGTTCCTTCTCATATATTAAAAAGACTTTTGTGACCTGTGTGCATGTGTGTGTGCGTGTGTGTGCGCGTGTGTGTGTGTGTGTGCGCGCGTGTGTCTTTATATGTCACTTTCCATGGACAGGCCATGCGTACTTTTTACTCCTCTGACATGTGACTGCACCATGTGCTTACGTGTCCTCAGGTCAGAATGTGTGTGTGTGTGTGTGTGTGTGTGTGTGTGTGTGTGTGTGTGTGTGTGTGTGTGTGTGTGTGTGTGTGTGTGTGTGTGTGTGTGTGTGTGTGTGCGTGTGTGTGTGTGTGTGAGTCACTGCTGCCATGCTGCAGGGTGTGCATCCAAACAGCAGTGAGACAGAGATATGACAGTGATGGCTCCTTAGCCCGGGGCCACAGCTGGGAGGGCCGAGACACGCCCACGCCACTGACCTTGACTGTCATCACTGCAGCAAACGCGTACACGTGCGCACGCAGCCTTATTTCTAGCACATTAGAGGACATTGCATTACGGCGGAGAGTTACCAAAGCCTAACTGTTGGAACATGAATATACATTTGTGCGATTGACTTTTTCAATGAACTTTATTTGGTTTAAAAAATTTTTTGGGGCAATTTACTGCTAAATTGACATGGCATTGGAGTATCCTTAACCAACCCGTGAAACCGAAGATGACATGCTAATAATTGCACATTGACCACATGACAGGACTTTGGCTATTACCGTGATAACATAAATGAATGATCAGTTCACTTTCAACCAAAAGTCAAAACAAAAAATGCTCTCACGCGTTACGAAAATGCTTCCACTCACACTACTGAAAGGCTCAAGCGCATACAGTTGAAATGGTCTCTCGAAGGCACGCACAACTGAAACACTATCACTCACAATTCTAAATGCTCTCATGCAGACAAATTAAATGCCCTCTCGCACATACAAAAACACTACTGAGGCACACATTAAAGAAATGCTCTTATAAATACCACATACTACTGAAACACTCACACAAAACGTGTATTCCAGAAATGAGGGCATTCCAGTGCAATGTATGAGAGCATGTCTGGATACCACACGAGAGCAATTCAGGATATTACAGTTCATAATGGTGTTTCAGTGTATTATGAGAGCAGTTCAGTCTGTATTGTGAGAGCATTTCAATATGATGTCCCTGTGAGAACATTTCAAATACACCTGAGAGTATTTCCACAGCATGAGTACATTACATGAGACCATTTCAGCATGAAACCTGAGAGCATGACAGAAATCCAGCATGATGTGTGAAAGGGTTTTCCATGTGATGTGTGAGAGCGTTTCACCCGTGAGCGTGAGTGGAAATGATTTCAGTTGCGTGCGTCTGCGTGTGTGAGAAAGCATTTCAGTTGTGTGCATGATAGGTGATCCTGAATTATGTCCTTGACCGCCATATCGTCACATGGTACACACACACACACACACCCTCTCTTGTCTTCCATTGTTGTCCACTTCTTGTCTGAATGAGTCAGATGTTACCGGGCAGGCCACAGTGAATCACCAGCGTTGTGAGTCACACGCTTTGTGGCTACAACGCACGCACGGTCTCTCCGATGCAAGTCCATATATGCCCCCACCCCTCCCCTCAACCCTCTTTCATGTTTCATCTCCCCCCCCCACATGAAGTGCTTCTCGTACGCTTCTGGTCATCTAACATGAAAGCTATTTTCATTCTTTTCTTTTGCGTTTTACATTTCACGTCTTTCAAATGATTCACTCGCCTGTCACTCGGTGACATTGTGAGCGTGAATGATTGTCTGTCTGTTTGTGCAATTGATTGGCAACCAGTCCACGGTGTAGTCCGCCGTTAGCTAGAATAGGCTTCAGCTCCCCGTGACCCCCGAAGAGTAAAAACGGTATAGGAGATAGATGAATAGATGTTTTGTTTGTTGTTGATCATGATGACAACCCAAAAGAATATTTACATGTTCAAAGCGGCTGCACTCAGGCCTTCGCAAAGTCATCATGACCCTCCTCGGCCTCGCCGGCTTCCCGATAAATATTTATGCCCGCCGAGGTTACAGTTCGTCAGGTTCTGCGCCGGGTTCTTTTGTCAAATGGGTTGACAGATTGAAGCATGATGCGCATAAGTATGCAGCACGGCCGGCGGCGGCGGGAGAAAATGATAAATTTAACTCGCGCCGCCACAACCGACTTTTGAACCCAAAGCTTCATATTCTCGGGTCTCGGGGCTCTTGTCTCGACTTCTTTTTAACATTTTATCTGGGCTGTTGTTAATGAAACATAGAGCGATCCTATCTGCCGTGCTCGTATCCATTCTTCATTGGCTCCATGCAGCCAGTCTGCTGCAGCAGAGCTCGCTAGGCTGTGAAACTTTGATACTTATCCAAGCAGTTGATCAGATTCCCCCTTTTTAATCCTCTTTCATATACTCATCGCCCGCAACATTGCAGTCTTACCTGCATCGTCTAAAAAGATTCAGCGCAAGAGGTGTCATGTAATAGGCGTTATATTTGAAAACCACCTGGAAAAAAAATTCAAGGGACGCACTTATGCACCGTTTTCTCACGAGCTGCTGTCACACCTATACAAAAACAAGAGGCGTCTCGTTATCACACAATGTAATTGCTTACAGTTACTTGGAAGATGAACCACATGCTTCTTCCCTCATCATTTAGCAACATATTTTCCAGGGTGTATTACAGTATTATAGAACATATTTGCCACATCAATTTGGCATTATTAATGGCAAATACTAATCAGAAGTGTTGTTGTTGTTGTTGTTTTTGTGAATCACACCATAACCAAAGGAATATTACCCATTGGAAATAATGTCAATGAATTAATCTGTTTCAGATGCTCCAAAAATATTTAAACAAAATACATTTTATAGAGAATAACTTGTTTTATGAATTGAGTCGCTTTATTTTGAGTATTGGCCGATGCCGGTTCTGATCCGATACCTTTTGGCTTTTGTAGCTGCTTTTGGTCGTGTTCTTCTCGCTTAGTGAAGTGGCATCGTCAAGTAACACTACAATCAACAGCAGCATACTCGTTTGGCGTGTGTTGATTGAATCTACAAATATATATTTTGTTGAGTTTTAAAAAAGTGCTCTTCTTTTTCAGCTGTTGCCAATCAGTTGAAAATGATGTTATTGACCCTGATTTCTCATCACATCATTTTCATCAGGTCAACCTAAAAAAAAAAAAATAATGAATGATATTTTGGTAAAGTTGGCACTTGACCACAGCGGCAAGCAGCACATTCCAGCACTAGCAATGCCAAGAAGAGGGGCGAGAGAGAAAATGTGCTCTGGTGCTGTTAACAAACATCTTTTATTTTTGGCTTGTTACAAGGCATTCTATTTCAACTCTTTGTGTCTTACTGTTGTGTTTTTTTTTTCCTCCCTCTCTCTCTTTCCCATGCTGTGCTAATTAACGCGTTAGTGGATATTCTTGAATGAGATGGTAATCTTGATCGCGCTGACCTTCCCGGCTATATCTTATGGCTAATTATCTCCAAAGAAACCTTGAATAGGGTGCAGCTGCGGTGAAAATACAAATGAATCACCTTGGTGTGGATTTTTTTTTCTCCTCCCACTCAGAGAATAAACATACTTTTGCCTTTTTATATCAATTTATTTTGTGCAGAGTGCATGAAGTAATAACGATGGCAACAATTTTCTGTGCTAGATGTATTCAGGCTCAGCTAATGTGACTCTGTGAAAAGGACATTCTCTCTTTGTAGTTGACTTGGCAAAGCTATGTACTGTATTAGCGTATGCATGTATCATCGTGTTGCATAGGTGTGTGCGGCCATGTACATGCACCTGTCAGCACACCGCATCGCTGTACATCAGGTCCATGCGGTGCCATTAGATCGTTCTGTGACTTGTGATTTAGCGGCGCTGTCACGGCCCCCGTGGGGCCGTCTTTCTCTTCCGGGAATAACCTCCGCCTCCCTCTGGAAGAAGAAATGCATGGGAAGAAAGACTTACGGGCGAAAGTGCTTGATGTGGGGAAAAGTGCAGCTATTGCAAAACTGATGATTTGCGCGGACCCTAGCTGAGGAAATTTGTTTTCACAACTAAGAACTTGCACTCGGTTCCAAAGCAGACCTCAATTTAGATCAGCACAAAAAAGTTCAACATGTTCACAAACCCTGTAAAACTGTTTTGGACCTGAACCAAAATTTACGTTGTGGCCATATTTTCACATTGTAAACACTAGAAAACTGCAAATGTTGCCTTGTCTTGTTTTAGAGAAGAGAGCCTACGTGAAATTTACGATGCAAGTCCTCAGATTTGGAGTCCACGTTTTCCACACCAACTCAGGCTGGTGCAGTGCGAACCAGGCCTTGTTGCATGAACTGATAAAGCCTGCTCAGATGAAAGGCAAAACGTCTTCTGAGACAACCACAAGAGTCCAGAAGCGATCGATTCAATGCCCTGGGAACAACAACAACAAACGTGTTATGCAATTAATTCCTGATTCTGTTTAAAATACGTTTCATTGAAATTGGTAGCTTAAATAAACTAAGAGAACAAACTGCCATCATGTCACTGAATGTACTGAAAGAAACGGTGCTGCTGTCGATCGCCACTCTTGTAGAGTGCACAGTAGTGATCCTTGTTGTCTCCCTTGGTCGGCACCCCATGGTCGGCTTCAGCCATTAGCAAAGCACTGAGCAATGACAAGAAGCTTGTTTGTCTATTCTTGCTAGAAGAAAAATGATGTGATGAATGGAGAGAGAAGTGTGTGTGTGTGTGGGGGATTTCAAGGCTAATGCCTCAGGGGGTGTCAGACAAACCTGCGTATGTGTAATAACCACGGAGGTTAAAATGCTACTAGAGATGGCTGCCAAATATTTTGACATCCACTCTACCTCCTCCACACAGCTGCTGCTGAGCTTGAGGAAGGGAGGGATGATTTACTGCGGCATGAGAGATGGATTAATGCGAGAGAGAGGAGGCGGGTGGTGCCGGAATATGGAGGTGTGGGCAACCGAGGTGTTGACGTACAGATGTCGAGAGCGCGTCCGTCTTCTGTGCTTTCCGGCTCCCTGCTCTGTTTGTTCCAAGGTTGCTCGAAATGTGACCTATGTTTACAGCCCGCGTGCTGTTTGCTTTGTTGCACTCCGCCGCGGCTCTAATGCGAGCACGCACGTTTGAAACGTGACGGGAACAAACGCGGCGCCAATGGTCCAGACGGACGCCTCAAAGTATGAAGGTTAGAACCTCAGAAGGGGAAAATCTCAGTGCTACACTACAGTATCTCCCGAGTTTGCTTTTGAAAAGTCCTCCACAAAAAATGTTGTGTATTTTAGTTGAAGTCCACTTGGTTGTGACCCATACTGCAGTTCATTTTAAGTCTGAACATTGATGATACAATGACACACATAGCTGGCTCTTCGGGAGCTCTTCTGATCCCTCACCATGAAATGACCTGCTTAAATATGACTTCCCGTAATAATGTTAAAAGGTTCTTAGATGCAGGTGCATATTTTTTGAAAATAATGCAGTGGTTCACATACTAGCTTTCAGCTTTTATGTAGACAAATGTCAAATTAAAACATAAAACAGCTAGTTTGCATTTTTGGTATTTGTATTGTAGTGGATCACACTGCTGACTGTCATGTAGATGATCTGTAAACAAGACAAAATCCTCTTGTTGTCATAAACATCTGCATTAAAATTGTGTTTGGGTCATTGGTAGTGTAGTGGTTCACATTGCTGACTTCCATGTGGTTAGCCAAAAAACACAGACTCAACAAGAAACAGACTCCTTTGAATCATAATCAGCTGTACTTGAAAAAAAAATATATATATATTCATTCATTCATTCATTTTCAAAAATATATATATATATATATATATATATATATATATATATATATATATATATATATATATATATATATATATATATATATATATATATACATATATTTTGCCATTAATAGTGTACTTGTTCACGTGACTTACAAATATCTAGCTGGTTATTTGTGTCCAGCAAAAAAAAGTGATTTAAATGCTCTCTTCCAACAGTTTCCAAGTTCATATTTTTATTTTGTTCTTTTTTGTGTAGTGGTTGACCTGGCTGGTGTTTATGGAGCTGATATGATGTGAAAAGAACCCCAAATTGCTTTGAATACTCTTTCTGTATCATAATAATCTATACTTTTTTCCCACATACAGTATGTGTCTTTTTTTTGTAGCTGTGTATAACTGTCCCACACGCTAGCATTGTTTCGCTGAACCCGTAAGGTGCCCCACGAATGGTATCGGTGAAGTTTCTTTTCACAAAAAGTGAAGTGTAGCAATGTGAACTGATTCCTACCAATAGAAATGGCAAATTACTTTTTTCGAGGGTACACGTGCATTGCTGGGCTGTCCATGTTGTCCCCACAGTCTCCCGAGGGGCTGTGTATATAGATTTTTTTTTCTAGTGCGTATGAATAAATAACTTCTGTTTCTTTTAGATTAGCGCTGACCTTTCCACCCCGTCTAGATACACCTCAGAGCCCCCCCCAGCTTTTATTCCATGATTGCATTGTGAATCCTTCATCGTAACAAATGTCAACTTCATTGATTGGCCATCTCTGCGCCCAAAACAACAGACATCAGGCAATGAAAGGCTATGGGGTACTGCGCGAGGCCAGCACCACCGCGGGGTCCCCTGGCTGCGTGGTGAACGGGTGTCATGAGAGATTGTTTGGGAATAGACGAAGGGGGGGGGGGGGGTGTAGAAAAGTGTACTCATTAACTTGAAGTCCACACTGCTGAGATTTCATGGATTAATCAATGCTAACCTACTTTATCAAAGACACTTATCTTCCACATACAGGAATCTATGCGTGTCCCCGGCCAAGTGGTCGATAGCAGGAAATACCTCACATTGCTTGCGTTTGATTTGATTATTTCTCTTTGAAAAATAAGGGCTCCCTCTATCTTCCTCCTTTTTGCCTAAAATGTCCTTGGGATTTAAGCGAGTGCTAAGGAGGGATGGGTGGGGGTTGGGGTTCTCATATCACTAACTTATTGGTTCATTTTGCCCATCTCTTTCCAATAATGTGTAACATTACCAGTGTTATTAGATAGGAGATTAATGGTGCTTGGCCCATGCACCTCCTCTTGAGGATGGGATGTGGGGGAGGGAAGGCGAATGACAGCAAAGAGGGAGCTTGGGGGACTACCTTTAACTCCGCGTGCCTTAACAGGGGACATATTATGGAAGAGAGACTTTATAATTGCTTCTATGCATATACGTGGCTCTCTGCGGTGTCTGCCAACCCATTAAGTGGGGAAATTATGCAACCAAGTATCACACCAAGTTTCTCTGCCATTGATTTGGTATGATTTTAAACTCCTGCATTGTCAGCCATTTTCAGACCACACTTCTCTGTCAAGACCCAAAGAATATTGAGTAACCATGCCAATATAAGATCAAACCGACAGAAAGAAAGAATCCTTCGAGCTTCTTCTTTCTGGCTTATTTTGTTCTTGAGCAATCCGAAGTAGAGCGTGGGCTGGGTTCACCAAAAACACAGGTTTTCTGACAAAAGCAAAGAATAGTCATTGTTTTTGTTGACTTTTTCATGACATTTGACAATATGAATGAACTTGTCAGTACTGTATGAAATGTCCCTCAAATTTTCACATAAATATTAGTGGGCGGGGGGTGATTTCATATGTATTGCTATATTTTGTATTTTAACGTGGAACAGTTAGGTGTGCCATGTCACATATTGAAAATTATTAAATCGGTCACAGATGAACTTGTTCAATACCTACACTACTGAATTCCATTGAGCTGGACTAGTTTTCAATATAATTGCTTTTAAAATGATTTTTTGGGTGGGTGGGGCATCATTGGTGGCAGTAAACTATTGAATTTCACTTGGTCAATATAAACGTCCAAGTCAGTGAATAAGTAAAGTGCCACAGATCCACGTTGCGTACCTAAGTGTGCGCTAACTGCTCTTTTAGCTTGTGGTGTAGCCTGTTCGAGATGACCAAAACAGCACACCACAGACACGCTAACCACTGAGTTAGTTTGTTGGTTAGCCAAGCTGAGTGCGGAGCTGCAGTGTTGTTGGATGGACAGATGTGTCTCCCAGGATTCTTGGTCAATGACTGTCACAGTCACAAAAGTTGCATTCACGCGAGCCGTGGCTCATTTGCAAAAGTGTCTGCTCTTAGCACGGCTGTAATTCTTGCTCCTTGCGGTATTTCAACCAGAAGCGTGTCACAGATATTCTATTGAAATGTGGCATTTAATTGCATTATATATCTCCTGTAAGGTAGGACTTAGCACCTTTATTTCACCTGCAAGACCGAAAGAACATGCAACTTGACACCCACGCCACCACTGTCCGCTCTTTCGTCTGTCCATCGCCTTCGCTGCGCTCCCGCCCTCGCTATCTCTCCATCTTGTGCGCCACTGGCAGCCTTTGATCCTCCTCCCTTGGCATCAATCAGTGCAGACAACAGGGAGACAAGACGCAGTGCGAGACGGATAGCTCCTCTTCCAGTGCTTCTGGTGTTGTGTCCGATGGAGGTCTGCTGCTCTTTATCGATGCTGTTATTCACCTCTTTATTAGCCATTCTCCCCTCCATGTACTCCCTTCCCAGACATCCTTTTCATTGAATAAATAATAACGCTGATGACATTTGACGGGTAGGGCGTAAGAAAACGAGTAATGGCTGAAATGATGATTTTAGGCTTCTTTTCTGTGGCTGTAGTTTGAATTTGTGAAGTTTCAGTCGAGAAAAAAATGTGAATCGCCTGAAAGGGAGACAGGATGCCAGCCCTAATTAAAATTTCAACGGGTAAGTGGATAAAAAAAAATGATGTAATGGAAAGCCAGATACAAGCTAATTCATTTGAGTTTTCTGATATTCAGGTTAATGGCGTCAACGTGCTTTTTTTGCTGGACAAAAATGGAGTGAAATGGAGCGCTAACATTATCTAGCATGTTTTGCTAAATTACTCATACACAACCCAACCGAGCAATTTAGAGATACCAAGACGGTGTGTAAAACACACCTGCCATCTAGTGGGGAACGAATAGAAATTCAAAGCACGCGTGCTACGTTTCCTCAGAGAGACCGCGCGTCGCTAGCCTACCATCAATTTCGTCATCAGAGGTGCAGGCAAAATGGCATCAGAAACGACTTTTAGCATTCCCTAAATTAACTAAGTGCACTGCATTGGTTACACTTGCTGTCGTCATTGGCACGGCAAATTTGTGATCGGGTGTCTCCTTCGGGTTTCTGTAGCAGTTTAAAAACATTATGAAAAGGTTGACTGGCAGAATGCAAAATGTGTTTCCGTGAGTCAAAAAAAAATTTATTGACTATCTCGCTCACGTTTAAATGAATCCTCAATCTTCCTTTCCTGGGTTCCACCCCCCCCGGTTGTATGGAGTAATAACGTGCTCATTATTGGATGTAAGAAATATCTACTAAGAGATTATGCTAGATATAAAAAGCTCACAGGTGATGGGGAGTGCAAGCCTCTCCGCATCTCTAATGAGGCGCAGGGTTTGCCAGGCACGTTCCGTAGAGGCTGAATGAGTCCCTCACTGAAACCAGCCTTCGTATGACAGACAACTTGGCTCGGTTAAGCTCGGCTCCGCTCGACCTCGGTCATTGTAATCAAGTATTCACGATGAGCTCAAATGCTCTCAGTTTGTCTGTCAGTCATTGCGGGGCTTAGCAGGAGTGTTTGGCACCTTCCTGTGCATTTTAACTCTCAAGAGGCAAATTTGATTTGTTGTTGTTTTTAAAAATCCTTGCTGTGTGTTCTCTCGCCCAAATTAACATCTCGAAAGCTTCACAATCAACGCTAGCCTTAAAAGCAGTCCTCTATTGATTTTGAATGAAATCCAGCACAATGTGGCCAAGGTACTTGAGCTGAAATGTTACATCGGGGCGTACTGGGCAGTTTCAAGCCAACCTCTTTAAATCATCCTTGATGGATGCATTGCGCGAGGCAATGTATAAAGTTGTTCTGTAATTCATTTTTAAAAATGATATTATTGCATACAGTGCTAAACAAGATCTAAACCCGCATTAATGCAATACATACTGTCTCTTTATGACAAACGAATAATTTTGGGGGCGCTTGGAGGGCATTTACATAGAAAACGCGTCTCTACTTCCAAAATTTTCTCGTGAAGAAATTTCTTCCAGAACCACTTAATTTCGTAAGTAGAGGTACCACTGCACTACTTAATTCTAAAACTACACTCCAACTAAAATCCAGACCTCCCAACCAGCAAACAAATCTATTAAAGCAGCCTTTTGCTGAAGACTAACCAGTCCAGCAGTTGACATTTATTAGTTGTTTGTCTGTATATGCTGTGCGATTGGCTGGCTACCACTCTCGGGTTTATCCCCAAACTTCAGTCACCTGTGACCTTGATGAGAAAAAGCGCGACAGAAAATGGACGGAGAAATGGCTCCAAAACAAAAAGGAACAACTCTCCAATGAAAATGGACCGAGGAGGCTGAGTGACAGTGAGGGCCCCAGCATGAGCCGACATGAAACATCTTTATGCCCACCACAGGAACAGTGAAGGGCAAATGTTTGAATCATTTAAAACTCCAGAGACGACGGATGTGTTACATTGGCCAATGGCATCGGGTCTGTCTGCCGCGGAGCGTGGCACGCCTTGGGCCATCACTCCTCTTTTCTGTCCCTCCATATCTCTGCCTCCCTGTTGCTTACATTTAATTGGCGGGGTGCTGAGAAAGGACAGGTCGCAGTCAACAAAAGCCCAGGCCCACAAGGGAGGAAAAAAATGGGAATTGGAGCAACGTAAGAAAATAAAATAGGGAGTTTAAGGGGGACAGAAGAAAAAGTGACATTTGCACTGTTATTTCTTCAAACAGCAACTCTATCTCAATCAGCCAGTTGCACACGGCGAGAATTTTCTCTCTCGTTCTCTCTCTTTTTTTATTTATTTTTTTATTAGGCATCTGGCAGGTCGTGTTTGGTGTTTGTTAGCCTCGCTGACCTCTGGGGACTATTAAATGTCACTCCTCTTTAAGGGAGAGAGAAAGACAACTTCACCTAACTTTGTGATGCCTGTAAAGGTCAGACGTGACAATTCCAAAGCAAACACATATTGCAACACAATGACAAATTAGCAAAAAAAGAAATCAAGAAATATATGTGTATTTTTTTACCATTTGAAGATGATTTTTTTACTGCTGTTGGGTGAAATGAAGGGTTGCCCATTTCAACATGTAATTCCAATTTACTGCTTTGTACATATGGTCAGATCAGAGCTTTTTCTCTAGACCTTGTGAAGAAGAAGAGGCAGCAGCAGGCTGGCTAAGTTCTTTTTGAATGTTCTGTTTCAAGTCGCAATTGAATATTTGTGAGCTCAAGGTTGTGTCAAGATCAAACCCGCCCCAGAATCCAAAAGGGTACAGTCTGATAATCGTACATAGTCCTCCCATGAGCCAGGAAATAGCCTGCTAACGTATAGAGAAACACAAATAAGTGTGCAATTATTGTCTTTTACTGAGTGCCATTCTCGTTTGAATCAGCTTATCTTTCTTGACAAAAGTAGATCAGGCACAGCAAGTTATTTTGAAAGGACACAACCACCAATGATGTCAAGCTGATTAAAACTAATGCCTGTCATATTCAAAAAGTGAGCAGACTGTACCTTTTTTGCACAGCATTTGTTGAGTAAAAGCGGGTAGGACGTGTCGTTCTTCATTTGTACACTGCACGTTATCAATTTTTTTTTTTTTTCAGTCGCTGCACGGCTATTTATTCGAATTTGTTTGCCCGGCCCTGAAATCTTCATTAGGCAGTCACAGAGCCCGTGGAGACGCTCAGCAAGGTCGGCATCCAGCCGGTGTGATGAAGACGCGGCCCTCAATTTAGTCGCTCTTTGGGGACCACTGCATAGCTGCCTCTTTTAGTCCACATACATTTACTGATAGGCAATGTCAAGAGCAGAGATGCTACCGATTACCTGGGATGGCCAAGGGGTGGAAATCACTACAATTGTTAACATTACAGACATCTAATGGATCCTTCTGACTCGACTGTGTATGCCAGTCCACCCTTAATTTGAAGTGTAAGGTGGTACACAGATAATGTCTGCATTGTTATTTTGAAGTCAAAAGGACATGAATGATGACAGAAATGCATTGCAAAGTTGTTAGCATCGTATTTAGCGCAGTTAGCATTCAGCTGAAATGTCGTCATCTTGATTTGTCATGACGGCATGTTTAATCATGCGTTATGGACACCTTCAGGGCTGAAGTGGAGTAGTCACAACCTTATTGCACTGGAGTCATTGCTTTGACTTTCATTTTATCTTGTACGTTTGGATGAGGCATTTGACATCAAAAAAAAATCAAGGATTGCTATTTTTGAAAGAAATAGTGGATAATTGTTGCAAATGCCTGTTTGAGTGCCAACGCAGACGATTACTTCCCAGAGAAGTTGGGCCATAGCACAGATTTAGCCTGACTTCCTTTCGTCAACGTAATTTTGTTCTTCTTTAGACCGTGAATCTGTTCAGACCGAATCAACAGCGCCTCCTCTGGCGGGAGTCAAATAGTGCAATTGTATCAAGATGGTGTTAATCAATCCACCAATTGTTCATCATATTGCTTATAGCAGTAGCTCCATTTTGAGCTAGCAGTGATGACTCGTATCTCGAAAAATGTGTACGGTCACTTGTATCTCAAAGCAGCACCGTCCAGCGTGGCTTGAGCAGCAATTGATTCAGTACAAATGAGTTCTTCAGTCGTCATGGATTTCGGAAAAAAACGCACCGGTGGCCGAGGGATGATTTCATTTATACAAAACAAACCCGATAGCATATTCATTCATGCTTATCACGACAGGTTGTCATGCTCTTTGCGAACACCTCGCTACAAACAGTGTACTCAGACAAGCTTTGTTGTATCTTACTGTGCCCATTAGGCCGTTCGTTAAGCCTACAGACTGTGTGCATGTACTGTACATTAGTATGCTCGGGCAGTCCTGCAAGCCCGTATCTGTACATGCGTGCATCCGCTCACACGCTGGTCCCATTATCCACGCTTTGCGACATCCGGAGTGGGGATGCAGATTTATTTTGGTCAAGGTTTTTAAATGCAGAAACCAAGGTGAGATTGTCTCAATCCACACACAAGGGCACCGGCTATAGGGGTTGGAATCAAATTTCCAGCTGCTTCCTCGGAAATTCTACTTAGAAACCTATTTATTTATCTCCCGAATCCAGAAAATGTGATTACAGACAATCAAGAGAACTTCTCTATGGAACTCCCACAGTAGGGGCACGTGTGTACTACAGTGGTGCATCTATTTACGAAATTAATTGGTTTGGAAGAAATTTATCAACTAGAAAACTTTGTAGAGACACATTTTCCATGTAAATGCCCTAATCCGTTCCAAGCCCCCCAAAATTGAGACAGAAATGTTTTCTAAAGCATAAAAATGCATCAAAATATGTAACAAATACATGTTACAATTAGATTATTGCGCAATAAATGCGAGTTGTGCATAATGTAAAAGAACAAAGAAGAAAGAATACAAATAATGGTCATTTAACTTTTAACTGCTTCCTCATCGTTTTTTTGCCCTCTTCAGTTCACGTTCGCTCTCAGAAGGGGTTTTTGCCGAGCGTTTTGTAAAGAACTGATCAAAGGATGTTTGGTTTTGTTGTCTTTTAACAATCCTTCGAAAATGTCCTAGGCAAACATCAGCATAGTAAGCGATCGCCAGACTGGTGAACACTTTTTCTGGGTGATTCACATTTACGTCAAACTATCGGAATGCCTCATGGCCGAGGAGTGAATGACGAGGACACTGCATAGACACATTTACCTATTTATCTATCTACACACAGACACATGCCGTAGAAGTCCCTCTTAGCCAATGGGATGCCAGGATGATGTTTGGCAATAGCCAATGGCAGAGCAGCTATAAGTACGTTGCGTTCAGGAAACTTGGATTTACGTGCAGCATAAAGAGGGCACACTTTATTTTTACCATTCGTATCTTGAAATTTCTTTTGTAACAAGAGGCAATATTTTCCTGTTGTGGCGTAACTTGAAAATTTCGTATGAAGAGACATTCGTAAGTTAGAGGTACCACTGTATTTCATTGGGAAGAATACCAAAATATTGAACCTTATTGTGGCACTGTTTGGAGCACCAAACCCATTGGTGCGATATCAAACGAGTAAGGCAGACACACTGTTGTCCATTGATGGATCAACAGAGAATGGGAGTGCCGTATTTGTTTTGTTACAGTTGTAACATACGACCGTAATTAACATAAAGCTACTCAGTAAGCTAAAGGTTTGCTTGAGTTTCATGTTATTAGATTTCCAATGTGTGACATTAGGCTTGGAGTCCGTACACAGCTTTTTGTGGATTTATTCCTCCGAATTTAAAGAAAAACAACGTTCTTGTTTTGTAAATACTTTAGTTCTTGTCTATAGACTCACATCGAAAGGATAGCTGGCACTTGGGCTGTAAGTTATGAACTCATGCTACATGTATGTTCTCTGGTCTGTCACCTGTTAACAATCCCAAAGGCTGTTCCAGAATGTAGCTTTTCATGAAAATGGCCACAAAACTGCATGCTTTGGACACAACCTGTGGGTGTGTGAGTGTGCACAAGTACGTGCGTGTAAACAAATCACATTTATGAGCCACAGCTCCAGTGTGATGTGATTTTATTGCCCTGACAGTTGGAAAGCACAGTGAATACAGCACAGTAAACAATAGAAATAGTCATGCAGTTCTGTGTGTGTGTGTGTGTGTGTGTGTGTGTGTGTGTGTGTGTGTGTGTGTGTGTGTGTGTGTGTGTGTCTATAACACTTTTATAAAGTCAGCAGCTGCACAATGGTGCTTCATGCTATGGTGCACCCTCCTAACGGTAACCCTTTATGACCCTTTTAGCTCTTATTGATGACTTTACAATCACACACCCATGCACACATACACCCAGTAAAAGAACACATAACATACTGTAAATGCAGTGCCTACAGATTCAATATCTGCAATGGTATGTCATCATGATAAGATACTGATTTCGACCACCTGCTTTGACCTACGAGCGCTTTCTGAAGGATTCGCACACAAGGCAAGCAGCTTATGTTGACAGATAATCTAACAATACTAACGTGCATATATTCGTTATTTTCTCCGAACAACTAATTGCCGCTGTGTACCGAAAAGCTGTGACGGTCTCCATGTGTTATTATGTTTCATACTGCCCCCATGTGGCCAAGGCATGCACACCACAAGGAGCAGCATCATGTCAATTGAATTGAATTGAATTGAATCAAATAGTTTGGCGTAAACGGTTTCGTTCCATTCTGATCGTGTTTACTTTCTATTCACAAGTACTATGATATAGATGTCCATTTTGCCCCCCTCCTCCCAAAAACAAAATGTACGTTGGGATTTTTTGGGGGGGTCAAGGCTCAAACGGATTAGTGGTATATGTTCATGCATGATTCTAACAATGAATACATGTGGACACACAAAAATGATTAAAACGCAATGCAAAATGTATAGGCATTGTTTTAAATTGAACTCTAGCTCGGTGGCAATTTAAAGCAGTGTTTGAGCATTTTTTTATCTCCGTTAATCTTAAACCTGGAGGAATGCAGAATTATTTTCAACTGTTTTCTATTTGAAACAAATCTAAAATATTGATATAACATGGTAAAGCCCAGGTTTTGACAGTATTGACATATTCCATTGATGGGCATTTTTTTTTCTACCGAAACAAAATGTTCTCTGATCATTAGTAGGAGTCTACTGTGCGAAACTTCTATTACACAGCACACAAACGTTAAGATTTTTAAAAAGAAAAAAACTCCTATTATGAAATAGATCCGTTGTACAAAACAAACAAATATATATATATATATATATATATATATATATATATATATATATATATATATATATATATATATATATATATATATATATATATATATATATATATATATATATATATATATATATATATATATATATATATATATATATATATATATATATATATATATCTATATATATATATATATATATATATATATATATATATATATCGGCATTTGATGCAGTGTTCTTACATTGACCCGTACTTAAAGTATCACTGAGAAATAATGGCCATTTTTAATTTTTTTTAAGGCGCGGTCGTAAATATACATGGACTGCTGGAAATGGACACAAACATGATTAGAAGCAAAAGAAGATAAGCCAAGGATTTTACATGCATTGAGAAATTATTCTTTTTTACGCAAAGGCAGGACACTGCTGCAAAAGTGTGTTTTCATGCAGTGAGATTTTTTAAAAAGTTAACTACGGGGGACAGATGATTTTGAAAAAAATTGTACTTTCCCTTACGTTTCAGAATAAAAATAAAATGAGAATTGTCAGGTGATAATGAGACCTCGGTTGTTTTTTTGCTTCAGATTTTTAGAAGCCTCTAGGCATCGCAAAAACAAACACAGTTAACGCACTTTGTAACTTTGACAACTTTTTCATTGGTTTATGAACGTTAACAAATGTAGCTCCTCCCTTAGCTGCAAATAGAGTTTTACTGTGAATAACTGAGGCTAATAGGATTAATTCATAAATAGCTCATTTTTGCATTGAATCCTTCGCTTTCATGTGCACCAGTTCATCTAAAATTGTTTTTGGAGGATTTTATTTCTTTCCATTTATTTTTGCCAGGATTTTGTGCCAGTTTTCTGTTCTGGCTCTGTTCCTACTGTACCTCCAAAAGCTGAAAATTGACTTTTCCCCCCACATTCCTGCTTCGTTCTTTTTCCACAGAGCAACAAAACACTTTTTTTTAAAATGGAAAATGCAGTTTTTTATGGTGAGTGTAAAAAAATCATACCCTGGCTGCTTCAACTATTTTATAAAATGCTAATGTAGGATATCCAGAGTTGCCATGCCAGTGGCAAAGACTATATTTCCTGTACAACAAATCAAACCATCCTTATTTTAATGCAATATGACCTTCGCTACTGCTATACATTACATATCATAACAGAAGGTTTTCTTCATAAAGTTGTAGCATACTGATTTAGCTGTTCACTGAGCATTTACATACACAATATACCTGCCACTTTCTCCGCATATTAATCTCATTAGGATAGCCAAGAAAGAAAGTGGGAAGGCATGCTCCATTATTTATGGAAGTGTAACTATCTACGGTGTCACCAGCAGGCAGAATTTACTGTACAGGTCGTCGCTTCTATATCAGCAAAATGACTCCATAATGAAGTGAGTCAACCTCTAGGCTGCTCTATTGTTAGGGTTTTGTTTTACAGCGATTCCCTACATTGGTGGAAACTTACAATTGCTGAGGTTGGCTTGTATGGATTGGGTCTTAATAATACCAACACGGTGCTCAATATGAATTGAAAGTGCATGAGAATACTAATTATGATTGATTGTGTGGAAGTAGTCCCCTGAAGTGCTGAAACAAATTAGCTGATTGAACAATGAGTTGATCAACAGCAATGTCCATGGTTGCATAAAAATAAGATGCAGTTTGCCGACTGATACAACAAACGGTTTCTGATTTTGCCCCCTTAAATGATTTTTTTTCATGTTTCCACCTTAAGAATTTGTTTCATAATGCTATAATGTAATGATTTATTACCACCCGTAAAAGCAATAATGACACTATTATGGCAAAGTTCTTCTTGGGTTGGCCAGGTTTCCACTTCAAAAGTTACCACAGGAAACGTTGAAACGATGTGTCATTGAATCCGTAAGTCAGAAGAACACTGTAACAAATGTAATGAAAAAAGAGAACACCGCAGCAAAGTGGAGACAGTGAAGCATAATACAACAGAGTCCAAAGCTAATCAAAAGAATCTTGCTACGCTATCGTTAGAGTATATTCTTCATGCGGTCACCGAGTGCAGCATGAAAAAAAAGACAGCTTCATCAAAGTTGCAAGTGGAGAGTATATAATAATAATACAGCTTCCAGAATGGGGGCAGAGCAATATGGTAAACTAACTTTCATCCATGTTTTATTATTAACATATATTAATGTATGTTTGATGTTAGATGAGACTGAGGGAAGCATGAAATTAGACCCATGCAGCGTTGGAGAAGACCGCGTAGCGTAATACTGCAGTGTCCAGAGAAATGGCACAGCAAAAGGTTAGGTTAAATTCCATTCTGGCATACATCATCCAGGAGTGGTGGTCTATTAGCTTCAAAGTATATTAATTAACATAATATACTTCGAAAAATATATATAAAATAGTCACAATTTGTCTGTTTTCACAAATAGTCCTGTGTTTTGATTTTGACTTTAGAGGTCTGCACAATAAATGATAATGATACAACTTATTCAGAAATACTCGGTTAAAACTGAAATTTATATTTGCATTTTTTGAAATCGCTCCAATGTAAATTTAAGAAATGAAAACCGTTGATTAGTTAAAAAAAGCAAAAACAAACAAAATTAAAAAAAATCCGGAACTGTTAATTTGTTATATTATCATACACTATTTTTATTGTTTTTAAAAAGACCTTCAGGTCTCTGGGATTACCCTGGCAAAACAAACCTCCTCAAAATCAAAAAATTGCCATTGATCCCCAAAGCTGCTCTTATTTTTGACCAGTTGTATCAGTTTAACAGGCTAGATTACAATTAGTACCTCGAGTGGCACCTCGAGAAAGTGGAAAAGGGGCCCAAGTAAGGTGCATTAGTAGGATGCACATGATTTTGTTCTATGCAGCGAATGGAAAAAGACCAGCCAAAGCTAGCACGACAAAAGAGGATGAGGAGCGAAAGGACTGGCGCAGACAGACTGGCCTGCTTCCTTTCCCGGGCAGGTCGTTTCGTCGTGCGTGCGGGAGACAAGCGGCTTGCTTTGCGCCACTGCTGCGGCGGCAACGGGGTCATTTACATATAAATGAATGTTGCCGCTCACACGCCGCTGACCCCATTTATTCCAGCGGACAGACCGAGGGATGGACGGACAGCGGAGACAAAATGGCGAGCAAGTAGCCAAATTACTCCAAATTACTGCATTTCCATCTCGACATCAGGCCTGTCAGGCAGTTTTTTTCCCCCACTGTCCTTACCCCCTCTTCCACTTCCTCACCAAGTCTGGGGTGACTAATTGGCATGGGTGAATTTAAAGGGGCCCTGTCAGTGACCAAGGCTGGATCTGCCCAGGATGGGAAGGAAATATGGCTAACGTGGCATTTGACAGAAATGAACAGTGTCAAGCTTGCAAGAGAAACGTTATGTACCGTACATCGGCGGTCCCCAACACCCCGGATCGCGGACCGGTACCAGTCCGTGGGTCATTTGGTAACAGGCCGCACAGAAAGAATAAATAACTTACATGACAACAACTTACTTTTTTTTCATTTCGAAATCTGAAAGATGTTTTATTTTGGAAATTAACGGATTCTCTGTTATATCCGTCTACAGTGTGTCACTCTTGATTTTTTTTTCAGGAACTGTAGAGGTCACAAAAGTGACCTCTATAGTTCCTGAAATTGCAAATATATTAACCCAGTGCATCTAAAAGTGGGGAAACAGTACCACTAGTGGTAGATGGACTCCTCCTAGTGGTACATTGAAGAAGTACGGAATTACATGCTCAAAACTGTCTATTAAAAAAAAAAAATTGAAAAATTGAGTCTAATACATTAAGTAGAGCTCTGTTGTATTTAACTTTAGGTGCAATGCATTTTAATTGAGTCATTATTTTTATTCTATTCATACCCACAGCATTTTTTTGTTCAAACTGTGCATAGTGTGTCGGTGGCGAACAGTGAGACGAAATAGATGTTTTTGGAATGAAACCTCTTCCTCGATTGTTATTTTTTTAACCCTTTCAGGGACAGCGGTTACAAGAGTGGGCAACTATTCAAATGTTAAATCTTATATTAATCAATCTTAATGTCACAGTTGTGCATTGACCACTACAATGGACCCTGTGTTGCCATCCAATGCCATTATTATTATTCTTTTTGTATGCCGAAAGACTACTAAAAACACTAGAGAAAAAAAATCTTGATGTAGGTCATCATGATTTGTGCGTGAAAGGGTTAATGTTGGTCATGGTGGTACCATGAGAGCTTCGTATTTGTTAAGTTTTTTTCCTACTGGTTTTTGGTGTAAAAAGTTTGAGATCCACTGAACTCGCCTCTTTCCCACTTCTCTTGAATAAATCTTCCCGGTCATTTTCCATGCATTCACAAACCGTTGAATGGTGCGAACATTCTAGATTCGATTGAGTATGATCCCCTCTCAACCTGTATGCGACACACTTAGACGCACACACGGACACACATGCACAATATCTTGAAGTATTGCACTAAGACTTTCCAGAGATTAATGCTACAGGGCCTCCGCATGATCCTAATGTGACAGTGGCGACCTTTTTTCCAGCTGAAACATGCACTCTCTTCACATCGACGATGGGATTGTTGCATTAAACAACCCTCGTCGGGCAACCGGGATTGTGCTTGCAGCAGCTTTCTTGAGCTGGGAAAGCCAGCGGCGTCTCCACGCGTATTTGTTTCCCCTCGTTCTTGGTTCGCCAAGTAGGCCTTTCCTTATGAGTTCATTAGAGGAAGTGTCAACGTGGGATCAAGAGTCAAAACATGTGTCTAATTACTGCAGATTGATGCATTCAGCAGACATCCCGGTGATCAGTGTTGCTCTTATTTGCTTAATGGCAGCGCGGGGATCAGAGGCAGGCTGACCCTCTGTGATCATTAAGGGAATGAATGTAGGCGCACGTCGAGTCTTGTGCCACAGTGGCGGACTTTCGCCGATGATGTGTTTGTGTGCACGTGTGTGGAATTTGCTTATATTGCATAGAATCGAAATAAAACACAATATGCGTGAATCACAGTTCCAGTCCAAAAACTACTGTTTGTTTGTTTGTATTTTATGAACAGACTGTACAGAAATTATATTGACCCAAAACAGAGCCGAAAAGGACTCTGGCAATAAAAACGCAAGGAGCACACTTCAAATGAATGTTGCCATTTGTAACATTTGTCAACAAGATTATCACGCCGTACTTTAATATTTGGAATGGCAATGTGACCTCCGTGATCTTGCTGCCTGCGCCACTGCATGACTGTGATAAGCTAATAGCAGTTGTGCGTTGCACCGTAATATCTTTTGAACTGTGTTGGGGACGTTTCGTTTCAATCGTCACCTTTTTCATTGTTGTAAGCCTCAGGCCCTGCTCAGTTTTGATTACCCTTTCAACTTGTTTATGGACATTTTTGGCCCAGTACACGTTGATTTTTTTTTTTTTTTTTGCTGCTTTGACTGACTACACTTTTATGTAAAATGATGAGTTCTTATCATGAGTATAAAATAGCCATTCATTTTTATTTTTTGACTCTGTTTGTTTTCACAATGCAAATATTGAAAATTACATATATATATATATATATATATATATATATATATATATATATATATATATATATATATATATATATATATATATATATATATATATATATATATATATATATATATATATATATTTTTTTCAATATGTCAAGCGCAATATATATATATATATATTCCTTTTTCATTCATCTTCCGAACCGCTTGATCCTCACTAGGGTCGCGGGGGGTGCCGGAGCCTATCCCAGCTGTCTTCAGGCAGGAGGCGGGGGACACCCCGAATTGGTTGCAAGCCAATCGCAGGGCACACAGAGACGAACAACCATCCATGCTCACACTCACACCTAGGGACAATTTAGAGTGTTTAATCAGCCTGCCATGCATGTTTTTGGAATGTGGGAGGAAACCGGAGCACCCGGAGAAAACCCACGCAAGCCCGGGGAGAACATGCAAACTCCACACAGGGAGGTCGGAGCCGGAATCGAACCCGGTACCTCTGCACTGTAAAGCCGACGTGCTAAACACTGGACTACCGGGCCGCCGCAATATATATATATATATATATATATATATATATATATATGTAGTTTTCAATATGATCACGAACCAACCGGATATCATGATCATAGATAAAGGGCAGAGCAAAGCCGTTGTAGTGGATGTAGCGGTCCCAAGTGATGGAAACATCAGAAAGAAGGAACACGAGAAACTCGAGGAATACCAAGGGCTCAGAGAGGAGCTGGAGAGAGCCTGGAAGGTAAAGGTGACAGTCGTGCCTGTGGTGGTCGGAGCACTCGGAGCAGTGACCTCCAAACTAGATGAGTGGTTGCAACAGATCCCGGGAACAACATCAGACATCTCAGTCCAGAAATGTGCAGTGCTGGGAACAGCAAGGATACTGCGCAGAACCTTCAAGCTTCCTGGCCTCTGGTAGAGGACCCGAGCTGAATGGGGGACGGACACCACCCGAGGGGTGAGACGAGGATTGTATATATATATATATATATATATATATATATATATATATATATATATATATATATATATATATATATATATATATATATATATATATATATATATATATATATATATATATATATATACCGTAAATTCGGACTATAAGCCGCTACTTTTTCCCAAACTTTCAACCCTGCGGCTTATTCAGTGATGCGGCCAATTTATGTAATTTTTCTAATGGCCGCCAGGGGCGCTCGAGTAGAAAAGGTAAGATTAAGACCGGTGGAATATATGCGTCGAGGAAGACTGCAACTTCTTGTCTTGTGCATAAATTAAATTAGCTTGAACATACCCCTCATCATGGAAAATGCAAAAAGAAAGGCATATGACTATTCTGTTGCTAGCGTGTTGTTACCATGTTGCTACCGTTTTACTGCCACGTCACAGGCACCGTTTGGGAAGAAAGTTATATTATTATTATTGTTAAGTTATATTATTAAAACTTTGAAAACTCTCTCTGTGTACCGTCTTTCTTTGTAAATATGTTTACATGTTTTAATGTGGGCACATGCGGCTTATATACAGGTGCTGCTTGTGTATGTACAAAATTGGTTTTCCTCTAAAAATGTAGTGGGTGCGGCTTATAATCAGGTGCACTCTATAGTGCGAAATTACGGTGTGTGTGTGTGTGTGTGTGTGTGTGTGTGTGTGTGTGTGTATATATATATATATATATATATATATATATATATATATATATATATATATATATATATATATATATATATATATATATATATATAATATGAAACAATCACAACAGCACCCTTTTACTAATATTGTATATTTTTTTTAAATCGCCAGCCGAGGGAGCTTTTTCTTAAATCGTAATGTAATTCTTCTCCATCGCCAGCATAGACTAGCTCCACTTCCTCAAATCTATCTTTTTTTTTTCTACCTTGGATTGCAGGAAGTTTCCCTCAGAAACTAATAATGGCTTTTGGCTCGTCCCATTAAGGATCACCACAGCGAGTCTATTGCATCATCCATTTGGCATAGTTTTTACATTGGATTTTTTTTGTTTTTGTGACAAGATAGTGAGTGAGTTCAATGGATATGGATGGTGTGAATACTTTTTATTTTCTTTCCTACTGTGCATCAATGTTGCACTGGGTCAGTGAGTTTGGGTGAAGTCATCGCAAAGTACTCGCAGCATAATGGAGGCGGCAATTTCATGGTAATTAATGAACATGCAATGGCTGTACACTGGCCATCAGCGAGCTGTCCCTTGGGGGGGCCAACTTCATATGCGACCAGTAAATGTCATGACTTATTAATACAATCCTTTTTTTCCCCTTACCATACGCTCTAAAGTGGCGACTCTACAAGTGCGAGGGCCAGCTTTGATACTTTAATTCCTTCAAGGCCCATACTCGGTAAATGAAAGCCTGATGCATGTTCTGTTTTGAACACTTGTGAGTTGAATGGAAATTCAGATGATGTCTTTGTCTTGGACATGGTGAAGCAGCATTGAATGCACTGCATTTCCTGTTCCATTGTAACTGTTCATTGGGTATAAGTGGACCAGCAGCTGCCATGTTAGTCAGAAGACCTTGTGTTTGCTCGGTAGTAGTTTGCTCTCGTTCCGACAAGACATAAACTATCGAGGCCGCTCTGGGAGGTCTCCAGTGTTTATTACAGTAATATGGAAAATATTACAGTGGGACAAACATTTTGTGGCTTCGCAGTTAAATATGAGGTTTTATTTGTTTAGAATTGCATTAAGATATCAAGTGCTTACACGGGCTATGCATGGCGCACAGGCCCAGAGCTGCTTTAAACGCATCTCTGCAAGCACAAAAGTTTCCAAAAGTCGATTTTATTTGTGTGTGTGTGTGTGTGTGTGTGTGTGTGTGTGTGTGTGTGTGTGTGCGTGTGTTTTAAAATCTTTTGCATAAAGTCATGCAAGATGAGTGGGAAACTACTGTATACGCTGGCTTTTGGGTGACACACACGCACACACAGAAGAGTACAGAACACATCGAGACTAATGTGGGAGTAAAATATGCAAAGATCTAAATCCCCTCTTCGTCTTCATCAGGAGCTCTTAAGACTCTGTGAGACATGTTTCCTCTGGTGGCCGTGATTTTCCCTGCACTCATCACTTACGCATACATCTGTGCGCATGTACAGTGTACCATTTATAGTGACTTAACAGCTGCCATATAAGTGGAATATATGAAATTAGATTTTTTTTTTCCCTTCATTGCGACTCGGCACTGCGGTGGAAATATTGCAATCTTCTTTCGGGTTGGGAAGGAAGCAAAATGCAAGCGGGCGAGCCTATTCATCATGTTTAAGACAGAGGCTCGGATTTTAATGGAGCAGAGGATCTACATGTAGAGCAAGAACACCGAAGAGAGTCGCTCAGGCGCCTCATTTCCGCATGTAGCATCGTGTAATTCAGTTGACTCTGCAGCTAATTACTCATTACTCATGTTGTAGGTGATGTCCAGTCAGTCTGCAACAACTGCGTGTTAATTTTGTCCTTAAAATTCTGACATAATTCACGACAAAATTAAGGTACACTAATTGTAAAAATAAATTAAAACAAAATAAGGGCATGTCATAAAAACATGAGGCTTGCACCTTCAGCTGGATTCCAAAATCTAGTGGGCTCATACTTGGCTCTTGTGGCACCCCACCACAAATTGGTAATCCTGCTCAATAGTTGATCACATTTTTTTTTCAAACTCCAGCTACACACCAAAGTGAAAAAATGAAATGGTTTTGTGTTTGAAAACCAACTTTTCGAAAATATTAAATACAACTGAATTGTAGACCGTATCGGAGTAAGACAAAAACAACAAACATTCACCACGACATTTCTGCACAGTTTGAACATTATTTAATAGTCGAGTAATTCTTTGAGGTTCCACTAGAGAGCCTGTTGTGCCACTGATACACTAACTGCAATGGAGAACATTAATTTGATATACAAGCGGCGTCACAAAACAAAAAAATTGTAATTCAAGGTAACCCTGCAGTTCGAACTTTAAAGTTAAAAAAAAAAATGTTGGAGATGGTCATGCGTTTCATTGGAAAGCAACAACGTAGACGGACTCCATTTTTCTTCTAGCAGCCAGCCCAAACAAAGTACAGACTGGTGTGCGAGCTTTCTCCTTCTTTTTTAAACTGTCTGTCCCACTGTCCTATACCTCAGGCTCACCCCGAGCTGACCCGGAGATGTCGTGTCAGCAATGACATTGGGATTCTATTAGCAGGTTGTGCGAGGCCCTGGCCTCCTGCCCTGTGGTGAGACCTAGCATTGATCTGTCATGGGAGATGGCTGCTCCACGCTCGCGCGCTCCCCTCGGGCTCAATTTGAACCTTTCCAAAAAAGCAGAGCCGAAACCTTCTGCTTGAAATCTACCTGGGGGAGCAAAGGCAGAGAGGAGAGCGGGGAGGGTCGGGGTGGTGTGGGCTCAAGGTTAGACGTGTCACCCGCGCGCAGATAAAGTCGGCTGGCGGTGGTCGACGGCGACATTAATGGCCGGTGAGAAGTAAGCTTATTTGTTATCGATTCCCAATGAGGGAAATCAGCCGGTCTATATAGTGCTGTGCTGTGTGTATGTGTCACATGGTTGACGAAGCTTAAAGTGAGCCCTTTGAAGGACAGAAAGACAGGAAAACTCTTTTCCCAGCGGCTTCCCTCTCTCTTCTCTGCCATTTGGAATGATCTGTTTTTTTTTTGTTTTTTAAAAATCCAGCCTCATTTGTGTTTTTACTGAATTACGCCGGATTGGCAACCTGAACCCACTTAGGCATGTCACTTAGCGTTTGGAGAAGTTAGCCAAGACAGAACCCTTGTCAGGTTTCAGCAAGGCGGGCTGTGGCTAAGTGGCCACTTGTCATGTTTATTTATTTCATTTTTGTCCTGACCGCCATGTGACGTCGGTGTTTGCTCTCAGTGATGCTTAGGAAGAAAGTGAAACACGGCTCGAGTGCACATTCTGGTCATCTTTTTGGTTCCTTCATCAGGAACTATCTTGTTGTGACGCGGGTATAATCATCAACATTGGCGAAACAAAATGAGGAGAAATTGCATTGTGCAAGTATAAAACTTAAACCGCCTCATAATCACAAACATACAATGGTTTACAGGTCCTTGGAACCAGGGTTAAACAGTTACAGAAAACGGTTACGTGGAACAGGATATCTAAAACTAAAATTGATTTTAAAAAGTGTGGGCATTAATGAGAAAACAAAAACCACAGTGCTTTAAAAAAAAACTAACTAAAACTACATTTGGCGTTTATAAAACTAATATAATTACAATGAAAATGTCATTAGTTTTCATCTTTGTTGGTTAATTTCAAACATGAGCTTTCTGGATTTATTTTAAACTTTATATATTTATAGAACTATGAAAATGCATAGTTGTGCAAAATAGCTAACCAGCTTCAACAACAAAAAGCTAGCATCAGCGTTGTTAGCCATTTGTAATGGAATGGAATGCTACTTATTTTTTGTAATGTACAATCAATTAAAAATCAAAAAGAGGTGTACCTGTTGAGCAGAAATGCTCCCAATTCTGCATTGCCCTCGATACTCATCTGCCTGAGCTTCCTTGCTCCACTTCTTGATTTTCTGACATAGTTTCAGCAAAGCTATTCAAGCTAACAGGTGAGCTTGAGGCTGCGACGCCGCGTGTGCAGTGCACGGCAAACAAATGACACCTTATCCGTCACGCCTTCTCTCTCTGATTGGTTGTTTTTCCCTGGGCTCGGTGGTTTCTTAAAAATCTGAATTATTAATGCCTGGGAAAGAGGAACATTTATCACACTTGACCACATGCTGCTACAGCAATTTGAAAAATATAATTAACTAATAGCGTGTAGCAGCCCGCTTTGGAAAATTTCCATGACATTACATAACTGTATTTTCACCCAGCATGGTTGCTTTCAATATGGAGGAGAAAAAAAAAGTGTTGTTCCAGAGGTATTTGAATAATGATGAATTAAAGGTGTTTACTTATACTTACACAGCCATTTAGTTTTTTTTTTTCTCCACATAAAGCAACACCAAGTAGCACTCTGGTATATGCACATTAGTAGAATGACAGTACAAACAGAACAGAATGATTTAAATTGCCGCCACCGGCAATGCTCGGCTACGCGACGCTTCCTGGTGCCGCTCCATTTTTCTACATATGTAAATTCTCTCATGGAAGCGCCATATACATTATAGATGAGGCAGTCGTAGGAGCCGGATTTTTTTTTTCTGTGAAACGCAACCGCCCACCACCATCGGTGCTGCCGCCCACTTCTCTCTCTCTCTCTCTCTCTCTCTCTCTCTCTCTCTGCGTTGACTTCGCCTGCCACGGGGCCTCCCAGTGGAGCCTCATTCATCCCTTTCATCCCTCACCAGCCTTTTGCTCTCTTATCATACCGGCCGTTCAAAGAGTCAAAAGCGTATATCTTCACTTCCACCCATTTTTGCGCTGACAGTGTCACCCCCTTCGCCACCAACCACACAGAGTTGGTTACGTGTGACCGCGTGTTGGAGACTCGTGTGCAAGGCCCGCCAAACCCTTCCAGGGTGACGCCATTGGTTGATTTGTCTCCTTCGGTTCTGTATCAATTTCGTTTAAAAGGAGGAAAAAAATACAAGAAGGCTGGGCCGCCCGAGGCAAAGTGAATTTCAAAAAATAAATAAATAAAATAGAAGTATAGAAAGTATGTGATGTGGCGGAGACTTCACACTTTACTCAAGAGCGCATCTCATTCTGTGTCACGCCGCACTTCCTTCCTTCAAATGATTCCCCGTTTCGTTCAATTTGACTGGTGTGCAGCATAATCAATCGCGCCCATTGATTCTACTTAGGCGAGGCTCACGGTACAAGCCCAGGCTGGGCTCGCCCGCCAAGGCCAGCGCTGCTGAATGGCTGACCTTTACGGGGCTCGGACCGCCATTGATTTTCGGCAGGACTTATTTCATGAAGTGGGCTTTGGGACAGGAAGCCCAGATGAAGATGAACTATGAGGCAAAATCACTTTCTTTGCCGACTTCCTCTCGTTTTAAACAGTGGGCCCTCTTAAGTACCATTTTAACTCGGGCCGCACAATTAATCAAATTCAAATTGACATCATAGTGGAGTAGAATGCAATTTTCAAATTGCAATTAGATGAAATGTGGGGAGAAAAAAAAGTGCTTAATTTCACTTGGTCAGTTGGCTTTTTTTTTTAATAACCCATTTAGTAATCCATTTTCTGATCCGCTTTATCCTCACAAGGGTCGCGGGGGGTGCTATCTTCGGGCAGTACGTGGGGGACACCCTGAACCGGTTGCCAGCCAATCGCAGGGCACACAGAGACGAACAACCATCCGCGCTCACACTCACACTGAGCCATGCATGTTTTGGCAATGTGGGAGGAACCCGGAGTACCCGGAGAAAACCCACGCAGGCCCGGGGAGAACATGCAAACTCCACACAGGTAGGCCAGAGCCGGGATCGACCTAACCCACAACCTCTGCACTGTGTGGTCGACGCGCTAACCATTGGATCACCGGTCCGCCTTTTACTTCAAAGTGACATGTAAAAATCATCCCAAAGTTAACAATGATCAAAACATTCATGACACATTTTCACAGCAACCTTAAAGGAAGCCTCTGACAACCCCCCACCCCCGACCACCACTCGTCCTGCATTTGTATGCGCGGGTTCCTTCGTGATCTTCTATGAAATCCAAAGATGTTACTTCACAGTGTCACGGAAATGTGTCGAATGCAGGCCAAGAGGAGGGAACGCAGACAAGTGACAGAAGAAGAGAGGGAGTCTGGCTGAACTTTGCATGAACTGGAGCTAAATCACACTCACAAGCTTCCTACACATCCACCACACCAGCCCCCCCCCCCAACTTCCTTTTTTCCTGGCTCAGCTTTTATTATTTATTCATTTTAATGCTGCTCATCCGAACACATTCTTCTCACATTCACAACTTAAAGGCGACCTTAAAATCACACGCGGGGCATTTGAGGTTCATTCCCTTTTGTCTTGATGTAAATATACGCGTGTCGTTTGGCGAGGTCGTGATTGTTTTTCTCAATTCTTCCGGCTCCGAGGGCAGTACCGGGAGCGCTAAATACTTGTCTGCACGCTCTTCTTTGCGTTAACTCTTCACTTTTTATTATTTATAATTTTATCTGTGCTTTTAATTGCTCTTTTTGATTGTAAAGTGTCCTTGGGTATTTTGAAAGGCGCTTATAAATAAAATTTATTATTATTATTATTATTTCCCAATTGCGGCACGTGTGACAGAGCGAGGCGTCCTCAAGCAACCGCATAACCTACGTAAGGTACGGCCACATTATTCCGCTAGCATGAAAGCATGGACGGTGACACATGTTCATTTGCACTTGGACGTGGGCGCTACAACAAGCAAATTATCGCACACACGCATCAGTGACATTATAAAAGTGTATATTAACTGTGCAAGCTTACCGTATTTTCCGCACTATAAGGCGCTTCGGAGTATAAGGCACACTTTCAATGACTGGCATATTTTAAAGCTGTTTTCATAGATAGGACGCACCGCATTATAAGGCACATAGAATAGAAGCCGCAATAGTGGCTGTGGTAGTGTTATGCATCCACTAGAGGGAGCTATGTTAGAGGGAATACAATACAATACAGCTTCATTTACACAGCGTAACAAAGCGCTTTACAGAACATTTCAAATACTACGTCCAAGAAATCTAAATATTGATCCATATAGAAGGTGCATCAGATTTTGAGGCGCATTGTCGGCTTTTGAGAAAATGGAATGTTTTTGGTGTGCCTTATTGATTTCTCTGTCCTGGTAACGACAATCAATTTTGCTTGTAATCACAAGGTGCATTCTGGTTAGTATTTGTGCTCTGTTAGTCAGCTTCTACTCTCCTTGATGGATGATGGATCCTAAAAAAGTAGCCCGACAACTCTTTCCCAATGTTTATTACCAAAAGAGAGAAAATATTGCCACTATACATGCTAGTCTTGCACACGACCTGTTTCCTTCTTAACACCGAAAAGCACCTTATTCGTAACGGCTTACCAACGGATGAACTATCGGCTGTTAGAAGATGACAGTCGCTTGTTTACTTTGACACTCTGCTAGCAGCGAATGTGAGTGATGTGATGCATGCTCCGATTGCCATATCTACCTTCCCGGCGTCCTCATACTGGTCAATAGAGACTCCAAATTTGCCCATCTCTCATCTACTAACACCCGTGATGGGTTTTTTTTAGGCACAAGATAGGGTAGATTTTGCTCAAAGATCATACTCATGTTACTGTCAATTTTCAAACGATTGTTTTGCCAAATATGATTCATTGCAATTCCCCTCGCCCCACCTTGTAATCAATGCTAATCACTGATTGCGAAGTGTACACTAAGTCCTCTGCCTTTAAAGTGGACATCCAAGGTGGCTCTGTGTGCTTTCCGATTTGATCCCTACATCGGAAATGTGTTCTCCATTCGGTATTATGGGATCAGATTGACATAACATAACATTGACAATTGACTGCTCAAACCACATCTGCTCACACACACCCCCAAATCCCTTCCCAATGAAATATGCTACCCAAGGCAAAGAGTGGGAGTTGGCACAGACACTTGCAATGTGCTTTCTGCTCCAGTGCCTCTTGTTCTCACTTGGTCACGGTGTGTGTGTGTGTGCATGTACGTCTGTGTGTGCGGAGGACCAGTGGCTAGTGGTGAGGCCGCACGTTCTGATTTTGTTTGGCCCTGGGTTCAAGGTTGACAAGGCGAGAGTCTTTAGGCGAATGTCAGGCTAAGACAGGCTCGTCCTCTTCATTTGGTTTTCTGCACGTCTGGATGAAACGTAAACAGGCTTTATAGCAGAGTGTGAAGCAACCAGCTGAAGTCGTGTGTGTGTGTTTGTGTGTGTGTGTGTGTGTGTGTGTGTGTGTGTGTGTGTGTGTGTGAGGTGTATTGATATGCTGGGAATGGAGCGATGAGCAGATGGACAGAGCAGGCTGGCCCAGTGTCGATCCTGTGAGCTCTGGCTCTCTATTGCAAGTCCCCCCTTGGTGGAAACACACACACACACACACACACACACACACACACAGAGTTTCCTGTAAGATAACAAATGGTTGGCCAGCTTATCATTAATAACCAGTGTGTCATAGATGGTTAGATGTCACCAAATTTTGTGAGATGTCACCTTCTAAACCATGAAGTCCTAGTCAGTGTTTTGCTTGTTCTTTGGCTTTTTTTTTTTTTTTTTTTAGACGCCAACACAGAAAGGAAACAGTAATCATGTTTCTGTCCTGCCTGCTCAGATGACAATGATAAAAGTAATCCAAGTTTTGGGTTAATTTGAAGTGACTCTCGTCTCTGGCACTAGCAAAAACCCTCTGCAGCACGTTTCCTCTCACAGATCTCAGTTGCCGAGTTTGAATCGAAAAAGAAAACAAAAGTTTTTGTCAAAATGCAATTTTTGTTCTTTTGTCTGTCCCCCTCTCTCCCCGCCGACAACTCCCTGCAATGTGAATCCAATGTGTTTGGCTGCCTCCATCTCTATCCTCCCTTCACCTCCTGGAGCAAGGCTGCATTGCTAGTGTTGGTGAGGGTGACGGGCTTGGGGGTGGAGGTGGGGGAAGAGTAACAAAAAGTGCAAGTGTTGGCAAATTGCTTAGAGGCAATCATAGTGCATAAAACAAGGATGCCTAGCGGAGGTCTCGGGCCCGTTAACGAAATGTCAACGGCGCATAGGTATGCCAAGAATTATGAGTCAGTGAGCAGGCAACACTTCTTGGCTTCTATCGGTCAGGGCAGCCGGTCGTAATCTGTCACAATCCTGGAGTTGCTGTGACAGCAGTGGGAGCATTCTGGGCTCAGCTCTTCAGACGGCGAAGGGAACATGCCGCTGAGAATGCGCGTGCGCCTGCGCGTGCGGGGAATGAGCCGACACCAGTGTGTTTTGTTGCATGAGTGCGCACAGTGAATGGTGGTGCAAAACCAAGACAAAGGCTGAAACTAGCACCCTGTAGTGAGCTCGGCATGCTTGGGATACTTTTGAACTTTTCTCGCCATTTGTCCAACTGAAAATACACATTACACCAGACTGTTGTAGCAAACAAACGCAATGCATTTGGCCAATGTAACCAGAAATGTTCATAACTGAGGTCATGGTTCACATTGAAATGAATGGAAATGCGATTAATCCATTCCAGCCCCTAAATTATACTTAGCTTTTTTTTTTTAAACCATTGTGGTTGAAATTAAAGACAATGCAATTTAGAAAGTGAAAAAACACAATTCTAAATGCAATTAAAAAGCATGATAACTACAACATATAATTGCTCAGTAATTAAAAAGACGAAGAGTACTGCAGCTCCCCTATTGAAGAAGAGTCTTTTTTTTTCCATGACATGGGGAAATTCTGATTCAATAGTTTTGTAATTGGCAAAAATATCACCATGGCAACTCCTTCCATATTCATCCATAAAACGTGGATTCTTTTGGCATCTTTGATTGGGTAAATTTGGAGGTGGAACTTCCGCCTGCCGCGAACGTGTCTGGATGTCTAGTTTGACGTGATGACAGTGACATTGGTTGTCTGAATTAAAAAGACGCTACATATCAATGAATGACATACCAGCCGGAAACTTTGACACCCGTCTCTGTTGATGGCGCCAAAGCGCTGTTCACCGGCGTTGTGGTGAATTGCGGCCAATTCTGCAATTAACACACTTTGAAAGGTACTATACAAAAAGGCGTTTTCAGTGGACTGGACATTATTTTCTCATCGTTGAATCAGGGGTCTGTTGATTGAATCCTGGTTCCGCTGCCCAGTGCAGTTGGAGAAGGACAATGTACATTGAATTGTACATTGAGAGTGTTAGAAATGAACCCGTTCAGGGACAGCGGTTACTACAGTGGACGGCTTATCGTGTTATCAGGTTACCGGTTATCATTATCGGTGCATGAAACGGTGAATGCCATTTTCATTCATTTTAATCGGAAAAGATGATTTGAGTGTTTTGCGTGATGAGCATGGTTCAAACGGTCAGCTGAAATGAAATATAACTTAGGACACGGGGCTGCAGGAGCTTGAATAGAAGCCCCTAGTCATTGCCCCTTAACTTTGATCATGAATTGAGATATTACGATAAGGGTTCAAGATCGCAGCCAAACGCACTTACAGTGTCGTGCTCGCACGTGTGATATTGCACATCATTACGGCAGCTACAACAAGCCGGCAGGCAGGCGGGGCCTAATCTTCAAAGCAAACATCAAGGAAGAAGCTAGATGGAGGAAACATGTCGTCAGTACATGGGGGCACCTTGAAGCAGCGAAGCTTTGTGTAAGTCTACATCTGTAATTCTGTCACGGAACATATCCACTATTTCCATTACACCCCGCCCGGCGCTCTCGCCGGACGCTCGTTTACGGTGCATTCCGGGATCGGAGTTACGTTTGCCACCGCGTCGGGTCGGTGCTTGCCTTATCGTCAGGACAGTCTCTCACCAATCAGCCGCTGAGAACATCAAACGGCGAGGGAGTGTGTCACTGTGTGTGCGTGTGTGTGTGTGTGTGTGTGTGTGGGAGGATGGAAAGAGTCGTGAGCCCACCAAAAGCTTAAGCCTCCAGTGTGCCGTATAGATAAGATTCATTAGATAGGTCGGGAAATGCAAGCGGGAGGAAGCGGCGGGCAAAACGGGAGAGTGCACAGAAGCAAGCAAGGAAAAACGAAGGAAAGGAAGGAGGGTGGAAGATGGAGCTCGCTGCTGCTCCAGCATTTGTTGACACAGATTTACAATGAGTCCCCCACTGCTTCACGCATTATAGTTACACACCATGTCAATAGCTCTCTGGGCTGGCAAGGAGGCGGAGGGGGGGTAAGCAGCCGTGCCAAAAACAGCTTTTTTTTGGAGTAATGCCCTGCTGCTGATTCGTAAAAAAAAATAAAAATGTGCAGATGGAGGGCATGGCTGCCAACGGGGACATTGTGACAAGTCAAGCTTCTGTTGCTTACTTTGTAGTAGTACGTCATAGTAGTCTTATTGCCAACCAATTGCAGAGCACATATGAACAAACAGTACCACTCGCAGGACACTTTTTGCCTTGATTTTTGCCCCTTCCCGACCAAGGACGTCAAACGCCCGACAATCTGATGTCATACAAAATTGTCTTAGAAGCTCAGCCGTGGCGGCCATTGGGAATTTCGGGAGTTTCCCGAATGACCGGTCCATTTCCAGCCCGCAACCCACACCCCAATCACTCAAACAACGAATAGCAATCGCTGGATGTCGACCGCTATCGACCCCCTGCACCACCCCCGCATCAGCTCAATCCCCCTACCAACCCCTACGACCCCCACCCACCTTCCCCCACATGATTGCACACCATTTCTGTCACCCACACAGCACACCCGTCCACTGCACAAGTCACACAGCGCTCTATTCCGGCCGCCGATCGAGAGTTTATACTCCACAAAACACAACGACGTGATCAGTCAGACAGCCAAATGTGAGAGTGATGGAGCGGCAGGTCATGGCTGGATGCAGAGACGACGGACCAGAAGCATATAGACACGATCTTTTTTTTTTTTCCACCATTTCATTATTATTTCCAGTTAATCAAACTACACAGAAGCAGCAAAGCATTCCACGACGAGAACCTTTTCCGAGACCCGTGACACGCTACTCTGTGTGCTGAGTCACGGGGTGCCACCTTCATGAAATCTTGATGAGAGCTGAGGTCTGCTGTCGCTGTAATGAGGACGGCGGCCGTCACACAGCTGGCCTCTTCGCTAGGGTGAAACCACAAATAGAGAGGGCTGCAAAGGAGATGGACTCCAGGCTTCTTTCTTGGGAGAACTTTTCGGAGACCAAAAAATCCCCCAAAAACCTAAACTGGTAACCACTTGCATGGTTACTTTTTTCATGTCTGAAACCTGTAAAACCCGAATAATCTGCCCCTAGAACAACTAATAATTTAACCTGAACAGTGAATACTATTTACTATTATTATTAGAGTAATTTACAGCAGTGGTCCCCAACCCCCGGGCCGCGGACCGGCACCGGTCCGTGGGTCATTTGACCCACTGCACAGAAAGAATAAATAACTTAGATTACTTGCATTTTATTCATTTCGGAATCTGAATGATGTTTTATTTTGAAAAATTACCGGATTCTTTGTTACATCCGTCTACAGTATGTCACTCTTGACGCAGGTCAAGGCGCGCTTCTCGGTCACATGATAGGTTACTGCTAAAATGAAACCCAGGAGTTAGCAAAATGAGTAAAAAAACAAACATCTTTGGGAAGGGAAACGCCCCAGCCAGGAGATAGATGAGGAGCCTATGACTTTAAAGAAAAAAACACATTCCTCGTGTCATGATTCCTGTTTATTATTATGTTTAGAAAATACTACAGGTTTCATGCAGGTCATATCATATTATTTTGTTGTATTTATCCGCCCTCAAGGCCACTCCCTGAAAATATTGTCTGACATTAAACCGGTGCGTGGGGCAAAGAAGGTTGGGGACCGCTGCTTTAAAGACCAACTTGATGTTGGAATTTACTGTAAATTCCCAAATGCTATGCAAAGCATTTTGTGCTATTCATACAAACAAATACAAATAAAGCATTTTGAGTAATTATGTGTTCAGCTGATGTGTTCAGTCGTTAGTTTATAGTGTTTGGTTCAGTAGTATATTAGGAAACAAGACTCAGCATTTTTCAGCCCCCCCCCACAACCCCCCCCCAAAAAGAAAAAAAAACAAGAACTTGGACTGCATCAGACAACAGAAGGCCTAATGGTCTTAATCAAGGAAGCAGTGGTGCTAGCGGTCATGGCGCTACGGGTCTGCAATTTAGCGGTCTGCTAATGCTAATCAACGTCCTACAAGAACACATGTAACAGATGGATATCAACAGTTATGCTCCGAAAAGGAGCTATTCAGCGTTTGTAAATAGCAGCACCTACTCAAATAAAGTGACTACATTTTTGTCATCAAAAGTGCCCTTTCCGGAACGTAATCTCTCCTTTGCAATCACCCCAGAGGATAATGATTAGCTTAATGGTTTTCTCTCTTTCTTTTCATGGTGGCAACGGCATTATGGCCGCGAGGCAGTGAACACGTCGGCCTCCAGGTGTCAATCCCAGTCAGCGATTCAAGTTCTAAATCCTGCTGGTTCTGATAGGAATCCCAAAGCTTATAGCTAGCCATCTCCTTTGCGATGACTGGCGCCGCTTATCAGAAGCGCCACACTGCTGCCGCCAGCACATTTCTCAAACGTGCGATCCATTTGAAATCACGCAGGGAGGGAAAAACACCAACACGAATAGTGTATACATGCTCGCATGATGTGCCGCCAGTAAACTGCCTTGAAGAAAGCGAATGTGAATGGCACCCTTTAGGCACGAAGGCTTAAGATGGTCTGATGAGAAGGAAAATGAATTCAAATACAGCCAGTTACACGCATTTGTCTTTGAAGTTCACAGAAGGAAAGCGGATGAAATGAAAGATTTTGTGTCGATCGGGTAGAAACTGCACTCCGCCAATCAATCCCCTTTGTAAGACGGCAGTTTTACCCACCAGGTAAACAACCTCGGCTCACCTTTGAGTGGCTCCGCAGTATAACTACTAATCATTTGACGCTTGAACAGTAAATTATTTTTGTGCTGCTGCTGTAGTCAAAGCATGAATTTTGCATGCATGTTCTCCCTGTGCCTGCGTGGCTTTTGTCCGGGTGCTCCGGTTTCCTCCCACATTCCAAAAACATGCATGACAGGTTAACGGAACACTCTAAATTCTCCCTCGGTGTGATTTTGAGTGCGAATGGTTGTTTGTCTGTGTGTGCCTTGCGATTGGCTGGCGACCAGTTCAGGGTGTGCCTAGCCTCCCATGAGACCCACTTCCTCCATCCTACTATACATGTCAGATTTATGAGAAGACAGTCACTCCTAAGCCGTCGCTGAGATCAATGATTGGTTGTATTAATTCTATCAGCCGCGAGGGTCTAGTCAGAAGGGGGCTATTTATGTCCCCTGTTACTGAGTTTCGCAGCAACATAAGCTTTGATGGCTCACTAAATGCATTAATGATCCCAAGACAAGCATTACTCCATGTTAAACCTGAGTGAAAGCCAGCAGACATCATGCATACTGTATGCTTAGTTTATTGCAAATACTGTAAGTGCCATCGACTTTTACTATCAGAAGTAGAAAGTTGCTTCACTGCCTTACCCCCCCTCCCTCCCCTCTTCCTTAATGACTTGTTGCAGTGGGACTGCAGTATTACAGTCATATTCCCCTTTGAAATGGTCACATTTCCTTTTTGAACAAAGGCTTTGATTGTGATGGGCTTTTGGTGATTCTCAGCAGTTGTCAGCCGATGTCTCGTCTGCTGTCTGATTAGTACTTGCGGCTGTCTGGTGCTCGTCAGCGCCGCCGTGTTAGCCGTGTCCAGTCCCGCCATCCTTTACGTCCTACCCACCTGTGTCTCATCCTCATCGTTCGCCTACCTTGCCGTACTGCTGTTACCCCCCCACCCCCACCCACCCTCCACCTTTTGTCCTGTTTTTGTGCTTTGCCTTGTGTTGAACCAATGGTGTGCAAACCCACCGAGTGTTTATATTCAGTGTCCTGTCGTATTTGTTGCATCATTTAAGTTTTATTTTTCTCTTAAATTGATGACGGGTAATTAGTTCTTTTTTTTTTTTTTTTTTACTTACGTAGCTCTATAAATGATTGTGTGGTTATTTTATTGAATGATGCAAAAATAATTTAGATTATGAAGAGTGAGCTTCAGGTATGTCACAGAATCAGCGAAGTGGAATATAAAGCTATTTTTTTGGGCGGCTTGGAATAGATGAAAAAAAATGTTTTGCAAATGATTAGCTTCGTCGCATATTTTTTTCTTATCAATAAACGAAATCAACTTGCTTGCTAAAAATGTGCTTTTTCTTGATGATGTCATAGATTCTCGGTCATCCAGGTCGATGCTAATCCACAAGATTGAGTCAAGGATCTTGTTTGTTGTATTTGTTGTTTCCCTGAAAGCGTTCAAAATCGACAGGCAGTTATTCGGCTAAGGAAAAGTACAATTCTATTCTCGGAAATGTTTTTTTTTTTCCTCGCAAAATGACGGCTGAATTGCCCCTTTGTCAAAAGGCCTTTATCCGTAAACGCAGCCCATTTATGGCACTTCAGCCACACAATCATCTGACCCTCCGTCTTCAAACTCGAGCAAGTGGCGAGAAAACCCAACAGCGGATGAGCACATATTCCAGCCATGTGCGGGCTACATTACGGACTGCTGGCCCAAGGGTTTCTTTCTCACCCTTCATAGAAAACAGCGGCACGCTAGTGCTCAGAGCTTTCATTCAACCAGCTGGAGGCTTAAGTGAACAAATGAAACGGCTCAATGAAGGCATATGGAATTATAGATTTTCCGGAGGCCTGAAAAGCAGCAAAGGGAAAGTTTTAGCTCAAAACTTGCAACTTGACTAAGACTGGTCGAAAAATGTACAAGAACTGCTGTGAGTCATCATCGAGATCATGATTGAGTCATTTTTGCATTGATGTCAACACGGCTATGACTCATCGTGTCATTGTATTTTACTTCCTTGTTTGACGACGTAATGATCTATATTCTTGTGTTGTACCCAGCGGTTGGGCCCATCTGACTCACGGCTCTTCAGTTTGGGGTTCAGATTTCATCTCCTGGGTGAAGTTGCGTTGAGTTTTGCCTCTGCTTCACTCTTTTTGTTTTCACTTGCTTTGGTTTCCTTCCACACTTAACTAAATACCGCATTTAGGGAATCTGATAGAATTTCTATTTGTTTAATAATCATGATGTCGTGTAAGAGTTTTTAGGCATTTACGGTTTTACTGAACTCATGCATAGATGTTGTTCTTCACGGAAAGTGAAAGGTCAGCAAGAAAATGGAACATATGTCTTGTTCTCGCTCTTATATTGTCTTTGATGGCGGGTCCTCTCATTGAATTCCTTTTTGCGTACGTTTTCTGGTCAAAACAAGAATTCCCATCGCAAGAATCTGTAAAATTCAAATTTTATTAGAGAAAGCTGCTCCATGTAAGGAGATTTCTGGGCCCTTGGATATGGTGAAGCAGCATGTGGCTTCATTTTTCAAAATTATTTAGGGAACGCACCTGCCCCATGAAATTGCACATGGCATAAATCACGCATGCAAATTAGGTTCATTAAAGACTCTAAGTTGGCCATAGATGTGAGTACGCTTGTTTGTCCATGTGTGGCTTGCGAGTGGCTGGTGACCAGTCTGCCTCTCACCCAAGGTCAACTCAATCTCACCCTAACGAAAAGTGCTTTGGAAAACTAAAAGATGGATGATTCTCTGTAAAACAAAACAAAGCAGCTTCAAGAATTTGGAGGCATATCCATCCATCCATCTATTTTTGCGATCTGCTTTATCCTGACTAGGGTCGCGGGGCGTGCCGCAGCCTATTCCAGCTGTCTTCGGGCAGTGGGTGGGGGACAACCTGAACCCATTGCCAGCCAATCGCAGGGCACACAAAAACGAACAGCCATCCGCGCTCACACTCACACCGAGAGACAATTTAGAGTGTTCATTCAGCCTGCCATGCATGATTTTGGAATGTGGGAGGAAACCAGAATACCCGGAAAAAACCCACGCAGGCAAGGGGGAGAACATGCAAACTCCACACAGGAAGGAATTCAATTTGGTACCTCTGCACTGTGAGGTCGATACGTGAACCACTGGACCACTGGGCCTCCCCTTGCATGTGTATCTGGAAAATTTTGGTTAAATTCTATTCTGTTAGATTCCCAACCGACCCACTCCTTCAAAGAAAACTTCACATAACAGCCTCATTTGAATAACACAATTCGCATTGTTTAAAAAACAAAAAACATGACGCCTAATTTCTTTGTGTGCCTCTAATACTACTTTTACATTTTTTTTTTTTTTTTTTGCCAAGCAAGCACAGGAGCCGTCCAATCACACGGACGGCGAAATAAGCCCCGTACCCTTCTCCTATCGGAGGCAGGCTTGATCAGCTTTGTGTGCATTTGTTAGCAGCTTGGATATAACAGACGCTCGTTTATTTGTGAAAGTCCCACACTCTGGCTTTTGGGGGTGGGGGGGGGGGTGGAACAAACTGAACCCATCGGTAATGGCAGTTAAGGACTATCATGCATTGCTCTTGGGCACATAAATAGGCCATTAAGCCGCTGTTGGAGAGTGAGCAGTAACTAGCTTAAAAGAGCGAGCCGCCTCCCACACACGGGTGCCCCGCGGAGACGGCTGAGATCATAGCGCGGCGACGGATTTGGCCTCCTCCGTCATGCGTCGGGAGAAAAAGTCAAGCGGCTCCGCCGAGGCATCTTTTGTCCGTGTGACATTTCAAAGGCGAATCCCAAGATTTCCTGTGGATGTGATTCTTGTCTTGAGGAAGTTTTTTTTTTTTTTTGCTCTCTGTTTCAGAGGTCCTTTTGTCGGGGGGTACAAGTGTGTTTGACACTGACGCGTTTGACTCAACGGAGCGGAGTGTGCCCCTACCTCAGCTTTAGCGAACTTGTTACTTTTACTCTGTGACGGGAAGAAAGAACATATAGACCGGGGAGGGGAGCTGAAAACCGCACCCTCTCGCAAGCATAACACCCTCCCCTGTTTTCCCTACAAAGACGTATCCACCGCTAGTTATTATTTACGACGGGTACATTTATGGAATAATTTCAGCGAGGGAAGGTTACTCTCTTCCTCAAGGTGAAAATGGATACGTTTAGCACTTAATGAATAGGGCCCAAGCCCCCCATATATCAGCATGTTATTAAGACATTTTAAAATCCCATTATGGTGTTTCTCCTTGAACATGTCATGCTTTTATTGGACTGCCCTGTCTTTAAATCTGACCTTTTTGCACAGCCCTGCTTGCAATTTAACAGGATGACAATCTGACAAAATATACATGGAAGGAACACAAATTTCTCATCTGGTTTTGACTGGGATTATTGATTCGGGAAAATGAGAGGAGGATCTACGCATGAATGCACGATGTGATAGCTGAATGACGGAGCCCGCTATTAGGTGCCTTTAGGAGCGCAAATTGTCAGTCTGTGATTTTCGCAGTAACATTTGAAAATGTTTAAGCCGACTCATAATCGTGCCCATGTCAACAATGCACGTCTGTCGTAATGGCTTGCCATTAAGGACACTTACGAGCCTGGAGTCTCTTGTTAATGTTTCTCTATGCATGTGGAGGGGAGGGGGGGGGGGGGGCGAGGTAAAATGATGTGTTTACACGCAGCTCAAAATGACATCAAAGCATTTGTGGTGACATTTTTCCATAAATATGTGCAAATGGCTAAATTAGCAAACGGTTTTCGACAAGTCAAGTATGACAGTTCGGCGAAATGAAGTGGGGAAACTTTTGTCAAATGTCAAGCTAAAAAAAAAAATATATAGTTAATAAGATTGGTCTATCCTTGGTAAAATTACGTAACCACACCACAAAATTTTCTGAACCGCACATCTATGAACATTTCTAACTACATGCATGGTACTTCCTGATTCTTTGTTTTCATTTCTGTTTCACCCTTATATTTTGTATTGTTTCTATAAACTGCTGTTGTTGTTGATAAAGTTTATTTATGAAATATTTTCTATTGTTCATATTGTTCCGATGCCTTAGACCAGGTTTTTTTTGTCACGGATCACATTGTAGTTCCGGTTTCCCTTGGAGTGCCGTTATGAATTTTGGGGAACCATATAAATGTTTAATCACCTCCACATATTACATAAACATCGCACAACAAATAGATGGACAGCTATTTAAAAAAAGAAATCATAAATAATGACTGTTATTGTGGATTACATGTGACAATTTGAAATTTTGGTTCAGACTTTAGCAATTATGAAACTTGACATGCTTGATTTGCTTTCGCGGGCCACATAAAATAATGTGGCGGGCCAGATCTGGCCCCCGGGCCTGGACTTTGACACAGTGCTTTCGACGCTCTTTTCTGCCCACCATACTCTGGGAGAAAATATCAGCTAACAGAGTATAAAATGCTGCCAATTTGTCACCCTCATTCCGCACGTCTCAAATACGTGGCCCAAGCTGAAACCGTACTTTCGGCCATGATACAAGCTTATCACATTTCAGTTATTTGGTGAAGCACTTTCATAGCTTGGAGGGAATCAGAATCACATTGGGACAATGATGACAAGGTGTGTGTGTGTGTGTGTGTGTGTGTGTGTGTGTGTGTGTGTGTGTGTGTGTGTGTGTGTGTGTGTGTGTGTGTGTGTGTGTGTGTGTGTGTGTGTGTGTGTGTGTGTGTGTGTATCGTCGCTTAGTTTGATTAACTGTCTCGAATTGATCGTGTCTTGTGGAGTGGACACTAAGTGGGTGGTTTGGACAGACGTGTTGTACGGCGGTGCGGTCACGTAGCACAACAAAGCGAGCTCAGTTGCCGCCATAATTGCTGTTCCTCATTTGATTTACCGTATTTTCACGACCATTCGGCGCACCGTGTTGTAGGGCGCAGTCTCAGTAACGGGTGCTATTTCTGTATTTTACACATACACAAAACGCACTGTATTATTGGGCGCAGCCAGGCGTGGTAAAACATACGCCAGTTTAAACATACGGCATGCATGCACGCACGCTAAAAACACGTTAGTCAGAGTCACTCAACTTGCCATGTGGCTCCACAGAAATGATGCGCGGCCACTTACACGCCCACCCTTCACTGATTGGCGGGCTGCTTTCCCGCATGCCTGGCCTCAGTCACGTCCTCACTCACGGCCACTTACACGCCCACCCTTCACTGATTGGCGGGCTGCTTTCCCGCATGCCTGGCCTCAGTCACGTCCTCACTCACGGCCACTTACACGCCCACCCTTCACTGATTGGCCGGCTGCTTTCCCGCATGCCTGTTCACGCCCACTTCCGCCTTTTCTCTATATAAACAGCGTGTCGGCTCTCAGTCAGGATTTGGAACTCGGCTCTTACACTAGACGCTCCGCATTATAAGGCGTCCTGTCCATTTTGGAGAAAATGTAAGACTTTTAATGGCGCCTTATGGTCGTGAAAATACGGTAGATTCATGGCCAAGTGTTTTTCACCCAAATATTTACTGTAATTATGACTTAACTAATGCAATAACGTTTTACTTGGCTGCCATCGGCAACGGCGCTATCGATTCAAGTATCAGCTAGCTTGCCATCTCAAAGGAAGAAACGTGACATCCAAAACAGTGTGCGGGGTTGAGCGACAATAGCAGATTCATACTGCGGCTGCTCAATACAAAACTGGGATTGAAACCGAAATGGGTGGCGGTTGAAACTTTTACCTCTGTCGAGCTTGAACACCAAACGACAATGAAACGCCAGGCATTCGAACGTGCGACAGGCGGACAGTGTGACACAAAGGCCACGGCGACAGCGTTGTCTAATCCAGACGATGCCATTCTTATCGGGGTCCAGTGGATTAGATTGAGCCTCCTCACCATAGAATCCTTCCCAGCCAGACAGACACTCTGCGGTGGCTCAAGGGTCCCCCGATCGATAGGCCCGCATTGATCCTGCTTTTGCTCGTCCTGCTGCGGGATTCACCTTTATTAGGGCTGCTTCTTCTCTTCCCATACTCAATCTCCCCTTCAACCCTCTCACTAAGACCACCTCGCAAGGCTCTCCGGCCATCTTTGGTGAACAACAAATCGCGTCGATGACACTTTTATCTGTACTTGAAAAGAAGTTATGAATATGGCCGCCAGCGTGTGAACATCAGTGGATGGAAATCAACGGTCCTAACCTCGTCTTTCTTGTCTCCGTCTCTACAGATGACTCGCCCCATCCAGGTGAAACCGGCCGACAGCGAGAGCCGTGGAGGTAACCGTCTTCTTTTTTTTACCTCAGATAGGAAAGGTTTTCATTGCTGTTGATTTCGAGGATGATCTTGGGTTGTTTGAAAACGGCACGTGGCATTCGAGGAGATTGTGACACGACTGCATCGTGTGTGTCCGCTTTATGTTCCAATGTTGCTAAACGATTTTCTTTCTTGCTGTTGCTTCCTAAATATTTTGTAAAAAAAAAAAAAGAATCCTTTGTATTTTGTTTTAAACTCCACTTTTCACCTGGCATGAACAGCAATAGACCAGCAGTATTTCAAAATCCATTTCTACACATAAAGGAAGGCCGTTAAATCAATGGTTGCCCCCCTGGACATGATTTATGGAAATATGTTAATTCGAGGATGTCAGGGGTGGCTATTGTCACTCTGGTGACAAATTAGAATTGTTCGGCTTTTGGCGGAGTTGTACACTTTTTGGCATCCAATTCATTGGCCTATTTTCCTCCTCTGCAGCATCGTGGCTCATTCCTTTCACGGTTTCGCTCTGATCTCATCTCTTCTCAATGCACGCATTTTGTTGACTTCATCTGATTTAAAATCTATTATAATGTCACTCATTCCTTCTCTACCAAATTGAAAAAAACCCTAAAATGGAATCCACATCATCTTTTTTGGGGCTGCTTGTTTCATGGATTTAGAAAAAAAAAAAATATATATATTTATTTTTATTTTTTTAGGATTTGTAGCTCATCAAATCCCCACAGAGATTCACTCAATACTCATCGCGTTTCCGCCCGCAATGAGGTCATAAAGAATTAAAGAGTCTGTCTTATTGCAGCGATGTAAAGCTGTGATGGAGTTTTCCCGTATGCCCAGATGGCGATGAAGCGCAATAGTGGCGTCGTGGCCGTGCAAGGTGCCCAGTTAAAAACCCCGCGCCACTCAGGTTGTATGTGTCGCGCGCCTTCGACTCATGAGCGTCGACGGCGCAGAGGGAAGAGGACTTGGAGGAGGAGGAAGTGCATACAGCTTGGCAAACAATCAATAAATTTGCAGGGCGCTCGCCAAGATCCTCATTACTCTGGCTTAATTCTGTCGCCTTTGATCGCTCTTGTTTTTGGTGGAATGTATTTACTCCCAGGCGCGCATATATGCTAATGGGATTGAGGAGGCGTCCTTCAAAAAGTTAAGAAACATTGCTGTTATGTTTCCCCCCCAGCACCCCCCCCCCCCCCCCCACACACACACACACACATAAATCTCTTGAACAGAGCAGCCTGCTTTTGTTGTTTTAAAAAAAAAAGGCACAATGTTTTGCGGCTCCGAGAGAGAAAGCGAGAGAGAGTTTCGGAAGTGGAAAAGAGGCGGGGATAGAAACGCACGAGCAATGCCAAGTGCATCCAGCTGCCGTGCTGCACTTCTGAGGCTTTACCTCCAAACCCTCCGCCGATTTGGTGTGAATTAGGACGGGCTGGGCACTTGGCTGCCTGTCAAACAAAGGCTTCAAAAGGATAGGACGACCTGGTAGAGAGTTGCTGGAAAGGCCAATAAAGCTCCGAGAGAAAGTGCCTCCGTTGCTTCCTCGCTTCCTTACCTTCACTCACCGTGTAATAGGAGTGATTAGACAAGTCAAAGATTGATGTCCCCTATAGCTCCATCGATTTAGCCATTGTGCCGCTGTGTGCCCACATTAACAACGACACTCAGCTGCCTCTTTACTTGCTTGCAAGCGGCCACTTTGAGAGTTCCCGCGACGCGCTGGTCACTCAGAGCAATGTTCACTTACTGACCGGCCTGAAGACCCCATTGAGGGGCGTGAACATCGGCAAGAGGGGGGCAGACATGAGGGTTGCACATCATCTTAAATGAACAAATCAGAGCGACACCGAAGAGGAAATCGATTCCGAGTTGTCTTATATTTCCAACTCTAACGAGCTTTGGGCCGCTGAAATGGGCAAAATCCTGGCTTGGGAACTTTCTGATATCGTAGAAGGATGCGGAGGATCCAGTTGGAAAGCTCTGCCCTGTGAATGTGAGAGTGGAAGGGGAAGCATCTTTCTTTGTACAGCCTTTTTTTTCCAACAGTCAAGAACCATAGAGCACCAAAATGACCCAGATCCTGCCTTAGGCACTTAACTACATTGTAGAAAGAAGCGGGTCATGAACTAATATAATTGTTTTTTTTTTGGTAATCTTAAGGGCCAAAATCTACCCTTGGACACTTCCCAACAACATCGAAGCATGCGAATTGTGACACACTTTGGATCTGATCACAATATTTTGCAAGTGATGGGGATATCCTAACATTAAAAGTGCATCACGACCAACCATCAGATTTCATATCTTAAATTTGATTGGCGGAACTCATGGGAATGTGAGACTGTCCATACTTGTACATTTAGATGCCTGACCAAAAGGGTTTTAATGTTTTGTTTTGTTTTTCACAATGGGAAAGTCCTTTCTAAGAGGTCAGGAGGCAAAAAAATGTCCTGCAGAAATGGATCCTTGGATGATTTTTGAGTGTATGATTTGATGTTATTGGCTTTCACTTAGCAGCATTTTCTGACACGAAGAAGTGTTGAATTAATTACCTCTTATGTGCTCTTGAGGGAGAGACACCGGGGTAGAGGCAGTCTGGACTGCTCTGGGCCACTTTTCTGGTCCAATAGGGGCGGCCTATTCCTCAGTGGATCGCGTTATACTAATTAGTGACTTAATCTCATTAAAGGGAGGAAAGTTGAGATCACCTTCATTAGGGAAGACCTTTCCGATGTGGTTTTATACCGACTGGACTTTGGCTCTCCCGGGATGTCTCGGAAGCCAAAGAGCACACAGACCGCAATGTTTCTCTGCTTCGTGATGCGTTTCAAACCGAAATGGCCTGTCGCCGGGCATCAAACGCAACCGACGATACGAGTTTCGGATGAAAGCAAAATTCCTTTTTAATATTTTATCACCCCCAAGACATTTAATTCAGAGTTGTTTTCATTCGGAGGGCGGGGGCGGAGGGGGAATCCCCCTGGCTTCCCCTTTATCTGACACCAAAAAAAACAAAACAAACCGATGAATCACGTAGCGCTACACAGAAGCCTCAGAATGCGCAAAATCAAAGTGAAAAAAAATGTACGCTGGAGTAAATTCATCCAAACAGTCTGTCAGCTCCTGCTGCTGTTTAACAAAGACACCCTGTGAAATTAATATTAATGGCCAATCACCGACCTAATCTAGCAGAACAACAGACGTTTCAGATTGAGCCACCGTAGTTGGAACACGCCTCCGACACCAACGATGCAAACCATCGAGGGGCACTGTTGTTGTTTGGGTGAGGCGGGGTGGTCTCGCTTCAAGGAGGCAACCGGGACCTGTCTCACCTGTTTTCTCCTCAGATGGACAATGAGCTAGATTGATTTTCCATCACGCGTGGCGCTGACAACCGGCACCGACTGCTGCTGATATTTCAGTTTTGAAAGACTGTTCAGAGCCTCCTCGGAGGGCTCGGCCGCGCTCACCCCCCCGGAGAAATCAGCTTCAGCCGCTTTGATTTTCCCCCTAAACGCTTTGCTCTCCGGCATCACTAGCCCGCGCCGTCCTCGCGTCCGGATCTTTGGTTTAGATTGTCTTATTTTCACATTTTGTTTTAGTCCACCCTGTCGCTCTTATCTTGCAAAGGACGATTAGATGATCATGTTTTGTGATCAAAATATGACGGATAATTGGTGAGGCCTGCATACAGAAAAAGAAGCCAGCAGCACTTGCGTTATCTCCGATAGAGAGTGCAAGGACTCATTAAAACTTGCGGGCATGTGTTCGAACATGGCCTGAGAGTTTTAAAATCATGAAAGAGGAACTTTGACCAAGGTCAGCTCGGCTATCTTATGTTGAATAACCCGAGACGTGAGTTGGGTTTCGTTGGTGAAATATTTTTGGGTGGTGTGCCGAGAGATTTTTCGAAACGGTGTATGTGTGCCTTGGGTCAAAGGTCCCAACCTTTGACCCAAGGCACTCTCGAGACTTTGAGATCGAATGATCTTTGACCCTCTGGAGAAGGGTGTTTGAGAATTGCCAACTGGAAGCACACTGTAAAGCACAGGTGTCAAACTCAAGGCCCGGGGGCCAGATCTGGCCTGCCGCGTCATTTTATGTGGCCCGCGAAAGCAGATCATGTGTGTCAACTTCCATGATCCGTTCTATAATCTATACCGAAATTTCAAATTGTCATGTGCATTAAATAACGTTGAGATTTTGCAATAATTTTCTGACACTGATTACGCTCACTTGAACAATAAGTGAACAAACACATAGTTTACTGATTTCAAAACTAATAATCCATCAATTTATTTTGGAAGTAATACAATGTGATGATTAAACATGAATGCGTGTCGATCGTCCGGTCTCTTTTTTTCAAGGCAAAGAAAAAGTAGCGTGTGGTCTGACATTGAATCTCGGTCACCTTTCCCCACAGATGTTGGCTCAGATGTCTTATAAGATAAGAAAACCTTTATTAGCCTCACAATGGAGAAATTCTCAATTCACAGCAGCAAAGTTATGAAAGGAAGAAGTAGAAGAACAAAATATAGGAGCTGCTGTAAAGGCAGCCACTCTCACGGCGCCATCTTGAAGTCAAAATCACAAAATAGTCCAACACAACGCATAAGACACAGACAGTCATTCAACTTTATGAATCTTAAGAATTCCAGTTTGAACATAGAATGACGGACGGTCCTTGACATTCTGAAAAAAGGAAAAAAAAAGTCGCCACAGTTATGCGCTGTTGGATGGGGATTTTAATTCTTTCCGATCTACCTTTCTACTCCATCTTGCTCATATTACATTCAAACTGATCAAGATTTGAGCCAAAGGACGGGTCAGTGAGGAGAGAGGAGGAGCAGGATCTCTGTTAGCTGAGCCTCAGTTGGTGTTGCGGCGCGGGCTTGCTGAGCACAGCCGGAGCCACAGCCCACTGAGGTGGCCTGGATTAGAAACAGGCGCTGGCATTCTGGAGGCGGGCCTGACACCCACTCAGCCGCCTCCACAAACAGGCAAACATACTGGACATCTCGCATGCAAACGTCACGCGGTAATGGGAACGCCATGCTTTCGCATCGGGGCGTTTTCAGCAGTGCGAATGTATTTCACCCTTTCAGTGACAGCGGTTACTACAGTGGGCATTTTATTCTGTTATCAGGTTATGGTGTGCATGAAAGGGTTAAAGACAAATGTATCGTGACTAGTATAGACTAGTTTCTGCTTGAATTTTTCTAAGCCAGCGTTGTATAGTTTGTGTGTTTACTCTGACGGAAGGACAATGATTTTTTTTCTTCTCTCTCGAGTTCACTGGGATGTGACGGAAGAATGAGTGGGAGAAGCAGAGCGAGGTCCAATACGTTAAAATGTAGAGCGAGAACAGGGATGCTGGGGAAAAAAAGAGCGTCTAGATTGGGAGAGGTTACATGCTCGACCGCTGTTCCGCGCTGCATTTTTTTTTTCTGATGAATTTATCTGGCATAAAAGACAACAGAGTGGTCCATGTATTAAACATCAGTGTTGTTCTTCTTTCTTCGAGAGACAAAGCTCAGTAATGAAGCAGGCAGGAAGGCCTCTAAGCTCCACTGATCTCCCCCACCGGTGGAGAGGGAGAGAAAGGCGGTTTGAAGAAAAAAGAAAGAAGGACGGAAAAGACAGATTGGCAAGAGTAGAGAGGCGAAGGAAGAGAATTTGTTCCAAGACATCTGAGGTTGAGAAAGATGGAGAGCAAAATAGAGTGGCAAAAAGTGTGGCTGAAAAACCACCCAGGGGGTAGGCGCGGGCAAAAGAGCAAAATGCTGAACAGGAGTTCTTCTCCCTTTGGACACAAGAAAACTATAGATTAGCAGTCACAATGTGCTTGGCTGGGCACAAATGGAGATATTCCAAATAACAGGGAGCATGTTCAGAGGTTGTCGGGATCAGGCTGAGCTAATCCGAATGCTACGGCAGGCGGCGGCCCTTTCGCCCAAATCCCCTCTGATACTCACAGAAACAATACTCAGACAGAACCTGAACTGTCTGATCGCTTCAAAAAGCGTTCCCGGGCATTTCAGGTCATTTGATCTCCCTTTTCCAAGACGGACCTTGTCGAGGTTTTACTCATTTATTGAGCCGGTCGGTTGAGGTTCCTGAAGGGCCATATGGGTGATAGAAGATAAATGGGCAGAGAAATACGATGATAAGCACTTTTGCTAACGTTGTTTTACTCTGTCAACTTCAGGTCTGGATTCTGAAATTGTTATAATTCACAATTAATCCACCGTATCTGTTTTCGTGCTGCTGTCAGACCTGTCTCAAATAAAATAAACGTATCCTTCAATTCAATATACTAATTTAAGTAGCGCTATACGGAACCACATATCAATCAGATCTTTTGCAAGGTCGGTGTGATGGTTTGAAATCCATTTTGTTTGTTTTTTTAAAAACATTTGTTTTCAAAGTAACGTGCTAATCTTTTAGTTCGGCAAATTCAGATTGCTCAAACTGCGTTCAGTTCCACTTTCCTAAAGGTTGTTATGTTACGTATTTTCCACACTACAAGGCACACCTAAAAGCATATTTTCTCAAAAGCCGACAGTGTGCCTTATAATCTGATGCGCCTTATATATGGATCGATATTCTGATTTCTTGCACGTAGTAAACTACATGTTCTGTAAGGTCTTTGTTACAGCTGCAGCGATTGTGAAAATGCGATATAAATAAAGCTGTATTGTATTGTATTCCCTTTAGTGCAGCCCCATCTAGTGGATGCATAAGGTAACCGCAATCACTTTTATAGCTTCTATTCTATGCCCCTTATAATGCGGTGCGCCCTATATATGAAAACAGTTTTAAAATAGGCCATTCATTGAAGGTGCACCTTATGCTCCGAAGCGCCTTATATTACGGAAAATATGGTATTAGTACTGTATTTTTTTCACGATACATTTAAATGGGGTGGCCCGGTGGTCGACTGGTTAGCATGTCGGCCTCACAGTGCAGAGGTGCAGGGTTTGATTCCGGCGCCGGCCTTCCTGTGTGGAGTTTACATGTTCTCCCCGTGCCCGTGCGGGTTTTCTCCGGGTACTCCGGTTTCCTGCCACATTCCAAAAACATGCCTGGAGTGTGAGCGCTGATACAGACGCTCCCCAGGTTACGAACGAGTTACGTTCCAGACGATTGTTCATAAGGTGAATTCGTTCGTAAGTTGCTTCAGTGCTATATTTTGTCTGGAATGTATGTTTAAGGCTTATATTGACATCCATATAACGGGGAGAGAGCTTTTCGTCACGTTCTTCAGGGCTCGAGGGTTAGCTGCCCGCTAAACTAGCAGCGGCTTCAGCGGGGAGAGTAGACGACCGTCGCCGACTGGCGCGCCGGACGCCTCCCGCCTGTTCCACCGCCACACGCCCGCCCCACGCCTCTCCCGCGCCGCCGAACGCCGCCTCCGCCGTCCTCCTCCGCCCGCTCGCACTCGGAAAAAGGCGCGCAATACAAAATCTAACTTTTTTTTTTTTTTCGACAGACCCGTGAAAATGTTCGTATGTACCGTTTGTTCATAACTCGGATGTTCGTAACTCGGGGAGTGTCTGTAGTTGTTCATCTGTGTGTGCCCTGCAATTGGCTGGTAACCGGTTCAGGGTGTCCCCCGCCTACTGCCCGAAGACAGCTGGGATAGGCTCCAGCACACCGCGACCCTTGTGAGGATAAGCGGATCAAAACATAGATGGATGGAGGTATTTAAATCTCTTGATTTCTATTATTTTGTGTTTGTGTGACCCACGTTTGGCATACAACCAATCCAAGTTTAGCTTGGATAGGCTCCAAATTACCCGTGCCCCTCATGTGGATAAGTGGTACACAACACGGATGGTTATATTGTTTGAGAGTCTCCCATTTGTCGGAGAAGTTACTGCTTGTCGAAAATAGTGGTGGAGCAGCCAATTCTCATGTTAGCACAAATGCAGACTAGTGTGCAGTACCTGTCACAGTCACTTCATTTCTAACACGGACAAGGTTGCTTGAAATGTTAACCACGTTCTATTCACTGGCTTCTCAACTCATTCAGCTTGTAGACAAATGCACATTTACCATTTTCCGTTCTTATTTACCGCATTGGCTTTCAAGTGAATTGCGCTACAGCTGTATCTAAAGCCCTGGAGGGAGTAAAAAACTTTAAACTATATGAGGAGTCATTTGAGTTAAAGTAAAGTTGCAAGTCTTTCATGTGTCTTGTCGAGGGGGGGGTTGGTGCAGGTGAAGGACTGTAGATGTAAAAATCAGGAGAGCAGCAGACAGAGCGGCCGGGATGATGAAATCATTTCTACAGGGATGCGCGTTGCTCCCGAGGCTCAGATTGTGCTGAGGCGGTAAGAGTTATGCAGAGTCAGTGGAAGGAGTCGCGCGCGATTCGCTAATACACCAGCGAGGTGGAGATCAATTAGCCTTATCTAACAAACTACTAATGATAATGCCAACGCCAAACTTGCTGACATGGCCAAGAACAACAGGAGAAAGCAGAGTGATGATGTCATGAGTTTTGGAAGTGGTTAGGTGCAGTATTCTGTACTTTTTCCCTTTCCTTTTCTTTCTTGAGCGACTATACAGAAACATCCAAAGTGAAACAAAGCCTGCTCGGTGAGGCTGGTTGACCTCCAGGTTTGCGTGATAATGTAAAGGGAATTCATTTTTAGTAGGCCGACGTTATTACCTTGGCTGGCAATATTTTCAGAAACAGTGTTATTATATAATAAATCTACATAAAAGTAAAAAAAAAAAAAATACTCTTTTAACATTGTGGTGTATGCAGACTTTTCCTGACCACTCGTCATTTTCATTCATGTTCCCGACTGAAATGTCACATTAGAGGTGCTCAAGTTGTTTCATGGTGGCGCAGGCCCGACTCATGCCAGACTCCAAAGTGTGTTCTTCTCAGCCACAGCCCCCAAAAAATTGAAATGGCAAAAAACTGTTTCGAGCTAGATAGTATCTCCACAATCGAGTACTAAATAGTTTGCACATTTTAATACTTATTTCCAAACAATTATATATTAACAAACAAGTCTTTAAATTCCCTTCACAGGGTCTTAAAATTTGACTCTCAGAATCAGACGTTAACAGAAAACAGACAGGAGAAACACTAATACAGGGTATGTTCGAGAAATAAAAGACTGGTTGGATAAAACAAAATGGCCGACACCTCCATGACACAACGAGGCATGACGGCGTCTACTCGATCCCTACAAGAAAGCATTTATTAAAGCATGTGAAAAGAATGCGCTCAATTTCAAGATACAGTAGTTTAATTGTACGTAAACTGAGCAGTATGAAAACTGGGCCCAAAAACCCCCCCAAAAAATCACCACTTCAGGTGTGTTGATTTTTAGCGACTCCACTGTGGATTGCTTTCACGGCACATGCGATGAGCGCACAGATGCAAGCGGCAGAAGGCGTCACGTGATCAAAGTCATAAAAAAATGGTTAAAGTTAACAACCGTTTTGACATTTTAAGCTTCATAATTTTTTTTTTCCCCCAAGATACGATTTCATGACGCACAAATGTTGCCGTTCTCGCTTTTCCTTCTGCGCAAGTCAGTCTTTTTTTTTTTCAAAGACAAATACATTCTTGAGGACGGGCTGCACTCGGATCAGCAAAGGTTACCCTTGTACACAGAAAGGAAAGGTCAGGAACCGTGTTTAGAGTTTTCCTGCCGCCGGGAAGTAACTGCAGTTTGGAGACCGCCTTGGAGCAGGAATCCACTCGGGCAGCAAGGAAGCGGCGATGCGGGGCAGATAGGGACGGTCGGGCCGGAGATGGCGGCGCTGGAAGGAAACCGAGCCGAGGACGGACGGACGGCAAGGTTATCCAGTCAGCCGCCGCCTCTCAGCCCCTCCGCTGTCACCCTTAATAACACCCTCTCCCTTATCACCCTGACAATCACCTTGAGAAACGAACTCCTCCTTCAAAGAAGCCGGCGGGATGAGACGATGGGCAGCGTGGACCGGCTCGTCCCGTTGGTTTCATTACGGCCGTCCCAACTCTTTGGGGACAAACAAGAGTGTGGATCAATTTGGGGCTCAATTGTGGTCACTTTATCATTCCATTTTTTTTTCTTGTTCTCTGTGAACCCCTTAAACCCGGCAAAGAAGTGAATTGATGTGGAGCAGTTGTGACCGCAATGGATGCCGCTATCCTGCGCCGTGCGCCGCAGTGCACTTTTGTGAAATGCTTTTGAGAAACAACCCATGATGGAAGAGCCGCACTTCTGTCTGTCCGCTTACATGTCTATTGGTCTCTTTGTCTCTCTGCAATTCCATTTATCTATCTAGTGCTCTGTCTGTCCATTTAGCTATCAATTTAATGTATTTATTTGATATTTTATCCGTCTTTCTAACCACTGTAATAGTAAATAATTGAAAAAAAAACACATTGTTTACGCAATTCACCCATAAATTTTACACTTGACAAGCGTCTTGCCAATTTGACTGCTTGGGATGGTAGTCTCTTTTCAACAAAAAGTCTCACTTCATGAGGGACATGTGGTCATATCCTTATTATTTTTATCATTTTAATATGCCATTCAGTGGTGTCTCTACTTATGAAATTAATTGGTTATGGAAGAAATTCCTTCAGTAGAACATTTTGTAAGTAGAGACGCGTTTTCCATGTAAATGCCCTAATCCGTTCCAAGCTCGGTAATAGCCAATGGCAGAGCAGCTAGAAGTATGTTGCGTTCAGGAAACTCAGAGCTGCGAGTATCAGACCAGACTGTATTTGACATTTCTTTCGTAACAACAGGCAATATTTTCCTGTTGAGACGTTTTGTAACTCGTATGAAGAGACGTTCGTAAGTGGAGGTACCCCTGTATTGTTAAAAATCGTCCAGGGCAGATGTGTTTCCGGTTCAATCACGCCAGGCTGGATTTGTTTGCAACTGTCAAGCCACATCTTTCCTGAAAATTGAAACAGAGCGGAATACCAGCCTCTGACTGTACAATATATGAAACAGTACTTTAACGGGCGCACTTTTTCTCATGGTGGTGTCTTTTCGACAAATGGATTTGCAATATGGTATTGCTGATTTGCTGGTCACATTCAAGCGAGAACTAATGGGAACAATGGGGACCTGGTCATTGTGATTTTGTGTGTGTGTGTGTGTGTGTGTGTGTGTGTGTGTGTGTGTGTGTGTGTGTGTGTGTGCGTGTGCGTGTGTTCCATGTCTGCGCGTGGTCTCTTTTGGCTGATTGGAGATGACCTGGAGGAGGTCAAACAAGGACTCTGATTGGACACTGTGGCCCAGGCAATGTCTTCTAAATCACCGCAATCACCCTTTTGTGCCTTCTCGGTGCTTAATGACTCCACTTCATAAGAAAGTGGAGTGGTCATCAAGCCGTGCACACACACACACACACACACACACACACACACACACACACACACACACACACACACACACACACACACACACACACACACTTGTGGCGAGGTCAGGCTTGGCAGATCGGGTGGGGCACTGCAAGCCTCAGAGCAGGGAGAGCACGTCCACCAACAGATGGGAAGACATTAAAGCACACGCGTGCATTAACTATGATGAGGTGAATTTACAGTCGGTATAACAAGCCCACACACACCCCTGTTGAAATGCCAGCATTTCGTAATTTAAAAACTGAGCATGAAAAATCATTTCAAAATGTTCCCCGCCATTAACGTGAGCTACAACGCAGTCATTTCGAGAGGGAACGTAAAAATAAACACGGATATAATGTCTTTGAACTCGGGATGTGGGTGTGTCCACAATCAGTCGCATTCAAGCCAATGCTCAGTGGGAGTCGGCACACACCTGCCCCCGTTTCAAGTGCCTCTGATTGAGCCCAAATAAAGTTCACCTGTTCCAGTATGCACTTAGTTCCATTTTTTTGCTTTCTTGCAAAAGTGTGAAGGTTTTATTGAAACACATTGACTGGTACATGGAACGGTTCATAATTACCTCCCATCTTGACGATGAAAACCATAACCGTAAAGCTTTATATTCAAATAAATACACATACATGAAAGAATAGACTCGAATATATCTGTTGTCAGCGCATCTGCAAAGTTGTGAAGCATAATGATGTTAATAGTTGACTTTAATTTAATCCCCCCTTGAAACATTAAGTACAAAGTGGGCATTTGTGTTGAGACTTACAGGTGGTGCATTTTTGATGAGCGTCACTGACTTCACTCTTTAGCAGACGTCGCAATCAAATGACGACATCAAGCACCTGTCCTCTCATTACTCCAAAACATTTCTACCTCCTCCCTCATCAATGGAAATCCTGGTGTGAAGTGCTAGCAGGTAATAAGAAGAACCAAAACGTAGGAACGTGCAATCAGAGGAATGAGATGAGCCCATAGCCAATGCAGTCCGCTCACAGCACCCGCAATCTATATTGACCCCCGCAAGCAAACACGCAAGACCCGTGGCGCTAACTCCAGTCATCATAGAACTTCCATTAACAGCACAGACAATGTTTCAAGGTCCGTTGATGTCAATTTGTTGTATAAAGAGATGTTAGTGGTGCTGTGAGACACAGGTGAACTGTTTTTTTGGGGGTGGGGGGCTCATCCATCGTTTTTGTTGTTTTGTTGCTGCTTCACCAAGACATTATCTGAAGCAGCCTGCTCTGGAAAATTTCCATTCCAAAACATTCCCATTGGTTGCTTTGCTGTCTACTTTTTAGCCAAACAGACTTGAAATGCTGTTGATGATGTTAAAGTATGTCATATTATACAGTATTGTCTCGAACATATAAATCTGTAAACGGCATGTTTTGCCACTACACCAAACAGATGGGTAATTGGATATTTTTGAGTGGCTTCGAAATGTTAGGCGGGCCCAGTCGGAGCGGATTGTGTCTGATCCGCTGCGGGCAGAATTCACTGGCCTAATTGTGAGACCTTTGCCCACTGCGCTCCATGTGGAAAGAACATGTCCTGTGTGTTCACGACGAGAGGTCAAAGTGCATCACGAGCGCGGCTTTCCAGTTAAACTGACATGAGATGACAACAAAATATGCTTTGGCCCTTTCGCAAACTGCATGTTTTAATGCATAAAAATGATAAACTCTCCGCTGAATAGTTGTGTTGTGCAGGCTGTTAGATCACACAACAAGAGATAAATAATGTTTTGGAACATAGATAATGAGAAAGAAAAAAAAAAAGAAAGAAAACAAGCAGAGCTGCTTTCACCTCGGGCTGCGCACAGAAATAAACGTCTCTTTCTCCTACCAGCGGCCAACGTATGCATGCGCCGTCGTCAGTTTTTATTTATCCAAAGCGGCACAGTGCTATCTCACTCTCAAAATAGTGGCCTTGGTGAAGGGGGTGTAATATCGCAACATGACGTCTTCCAGGTGGATGCAAATGCCAAAATATAAAATCCAAATTTTACCCTTTAGGGCCGTATGGATGGCAGAATAAGATGGTGGCGTTTGTTTATGGGAGGCAGCTATAAACAACATGCAGTAGCAGAGAATAGAACATATTTGAATTGCATTTGAATACCATTAACTCGGCTGCTTTTGTCCTGATACCAAATGTAATTCAAGAGCAGAAATGAAAATAGGCCAATTAAAGAGTTTAGGGGTCTCGGTAAAGCTAAAAATGCCATTGCCATTGAAATATTGTGTTAAAACGTGAAAAGACACTAAGAAGAGATTTAAAGGGACATGTGGAAATGGGACTTTTTAATTGCTTTTTCGCTGAGACGATCCAAAAATGGACCAGATGGTGATACGAGTCCCACAAATGTAGACTCAAACGACGGTACAAAAAAGAAAAATTATAGAAAAACTAAGGACCGACAAAGTATAAACAGAAAGCACCAGCGACACAAAACCAGGAAAAGCCAATCTGAACAAGACGTTTGCAAACGGCAAGGTCGTTTTGCTAGCCGAAAATACACAGCACGAAATGGAAAAAAATTACACGAAACTTAAGTAGTTCAAGAAATCTGAAAATACTTACGAAACAATAAAGCTATCGAAACAAGACTGACTATAACAACAAACGAGGCGTTTGGCAAAAATTTTCTTGAGCAAAAAACATGCAAGGTCAATAATCCGACAGTGACTCGGCAGCTTGGCAGCTCCTTAAATAAATGGCAAGCTTTGGTGCAAAATCATACAACAAGGGTTTTTTGTTTCTTCGAGTTTCCTCTGTCAACAAATGTCTCTTTTAAACCAGACATTCACATTTTGGCCATACCATTACTTCTTTTCATTGATGTATACATTGCGGAAATCGGATAATATTTGGTCAAGATGTGCAAATTTGAAGATCAGGAATGAAGTTAACTGGAGAAAGTCGCCATTAAAGTTGGTGAAATGTACTTCTTAGCAACGCTAAGCTAGCTAGAAGCCGGTTTTCAGCGGATGGCCTCATGTTGGCTCATCTGCGTAATGACGGAGTTCCAAATTCGTGGGGCTGTTTGTGCCAGACGCGATGTGGGTAACTTTGTTTTGCGCGTTGCAGTTGATGAGTTGATTTTCTTTGTCATGAAGGTGTCCTTGCAGACTGTCTTTTTTGGGGGTTTTTTTTGCCTCGAGGCGTTAAGATAAGAAATTCCCATCAATTCCAACTGGGAAGTGATCTTCACTTATTTTTCTGGTGTTTGAATGAGAAATCTGGAAATTGATCATTTTCACGTCGTCAATGCTTTTGGGGCTCGACAGGTGACTTCAACAGTTGTCATTTTTTAACTTGTCAAAGCGAGCCAGACAAGACGGCCGTTGACGTGCCGAGATGTAGCGTGCGATGCCGTGTGACGTGCCATTAGAGTGCGCACGTGCATGCGTGTTTGCGTGTTGTGGGATATCAACGCTGCTTCACTAGGCACCAAATAGGCTTTTAAATTAGGCCCGCGTCTCACCTGCCGCCGGCATCTCACCTGTGGGGACGACAAATAGCGCCGCGCGCAAGCTTACGCCTTCATGATTACCCACCCACCCGCTCATCACACCGTCATCTTTCTGCCCAGCCGCCTGTCAAACCGGCGCTGGGTTAATGGAGAGGAGAAAAAATTGATTGGAGGTGTCGTGAATGAAGGGCAAAAGAGTTGCGCGTTATTGTTTGGATTAGCATTTGACAACGAATCCATCTAAGATTGGATGCTGATTCTGAAATCTTGAAATCGCCGCCGAAAAAATATGACATGGACACAGAGTGCCGCTCTGGTTGCATTTCAAATCAGTTGCTAACGAAAACAGCAGCACCAAAACAACAGCGAACATGATTTTAGATAAATTAAGTGGTCCTCTTGTTCTTTTTTTGTTTTGTTTTTTTGACTATCCATCTTATTTTCTTCCTCTCCAACCTGCACAGGTGCATGACGGTTGTGTGGCCTTGCCGGCCAGACATTTTGCTGCTCCACAGAGCGTTAGCGCCCGGCAACGGCCGCAGACAAGCGAGTCTGCTTGTGGAAGGCGTCATTTCGATTGATTAGTGGGCCAGGAGACTCCGACTGGTGATCACTCCACATTGTTGTGTGCATTCATGTTTATGTTCCAGACAGCCATGCGATTTATTTGTTCCACCTCGTCTGCCTCACTTCTTGCAATTTCTCTGCGTTATTTTTCCTTTCGCTTGACCCATAATTGAATTCCACCAAGAAATACTATTTCTTGTGAAATGATTGGAGAAATAAAGACACTTCCTCTCAATATATTCATCGGAGAAAATAAATGCTCCTCGCCACGACATGAGGTTAGAGTTTATTGACTATTTTGAGCCACACTCATATACATCCAAAGTCAGTTCTTTGGATGAATATCTGATTTCTAGCTTGCCGACTTTTTCCTGGACCTCATCTTGTTGGAGTCTTTCAAGAGCACACGAGAATGATTGGCGACTCCATCCCCGTGCAAAAGCAGACAATGGCTGTCTCGCCACTTTGGAGCTCGGGAGCTTGTGACCGCGGTGCAAACACTGATTGCCACTTTAATATGAAGAGGGGGTGGGGGTGGGGAGGGGGCATGCTAAAACACAAAGGTGGCCGAGGTTGCGTTCGGCAGTCAAGCTTCAAACGACCTTCTGGTAGCTGGAACTTCAGCCTGACACCAATTTTACAGAAGCTGAACTTCAAAGAGGCCTTTGATAGGGAGGATATTGGATGAGATCTGGGCGGCTGAACTTGGCTCTGGCTTTTGGAGTCTGCGCTGGCCACGCTAACATTGCTATTATGAAAAACATACATTTTCGACTTTTGTCCACACCTACAATGTGTTTAATTTTGATGAAAAACATTTTGTGGTACTTAATTGTTAGCTATTTTGTATAGAATGAAGCAATGTTTTTTTTTGGGGGGGGGTCTTTTGTTTTGGGGAGTAGATCAATCAATCCACATTTTTGCTTACTTTTCTGGAAATTACCTTCCCCGCCACCTATTTTTAATACCTCTGATTAGCTGAAATTAAATCAGATACCTCAAGAGAATTACATCGAACCGCTAGAGAAATTCTCGTAAAATTCGCGGCATACTCGGTCGCGCATGAGTACATGCACGCATGCGTTTGTCATTTCATCCATGCGATTGCTCCTCTTGCCCACTTATTCATGATAACCAGCCCTGCGCACAGTAGGAATAAATTGAACTCAATTACAACCGTAGTAATAAACCAGAGTCAAAAAGCATTCGGCACACTTGACCACACACGTGCGCGCAATGTACGGGATGGAGCATAATGAATGCTCTCAGTGCTCTCGCCAGTTGTTCGTGATAACCGCCGCCTTGCACAATGGACATAAATGGCTCTCACAAATGGACACCGCTGGACACTTAAGTGACATTGTTGGATTGAGACGAAGCGCTATAAGGCGCTTTGGAGTATAAAATGCACCTTCAATGATTGGTCTATTTTAAAACTGTTTTCATATATAGGGCGCACCACATTCTAAGGCGTATAGAATAGAAGCTACAATAGTGGCTGCTCTTCCATTATGCATCCACTAGATGGAGCTATGCTAAAGGGAATACAATACAACACAATACAGCTTTATTTATAGAGCACTTTCACAACCCCTGCAGCTGAAACAAAACGCTTTACAGAACATTTAAAATACGACGTCCAAGAAATCAGAATATTAACCCATACATAAGACACAACGGATTATACGGCACACTGTCGGCTTTTGAGAAAATTGAATGCTTTTTGGTGGGCCTTATAGTGCGGAAAATACGGTCAAAAAATGTCCATGTTTGGAATGTTTATTCCACCATTACAGTGAGGATTGTGATCTCGAGACTGTTTTGAAAATGAAAATGTCAACAAGACAGTACACAGTGTGTTTGGGGGTTCAATATGAATTCATATCCAGAAACTATTTCAGAGACATCAACCCAGACATCACTGAAATGTTGTCAGGGGATCCAAGAGCACGAATAATGTGCTTTTGGGAAAGGTGGTGGCACGCTCGACAGCTGCTTGACTGCCTTCCGGGCACATTTCACCCATTGGAAAGAGGCAAGTCCAGGAAGCCCTGCTGCGACCATCTTTTATTTTTTATTTTGGTTCAAATGCCAAAGGAGCCTCTGCAGGGCAATTGGTCCGCCAAATCTGATGAGGTCTTTTGATCTGTCTCGGTGTGCCCAAACCCCCCCACAAAAAGCAGTCGGACATCAGGAAGAGCAAGTAATGACAGGTGGAACATGTTTATTCCTGGCCTGTCAGGCGAGGAAGGCGGGTAGGCGGGTCGGCGGCCTCTTGTGGTTACGCGGTTGGCGGGATAATGGCATGCATGGCTATCTTCAAAAGAGACTCTACCTCTGCCAGGGCAAAACAAAGTCTACTGTTACAATCCTTCTCAATGCTCAGTTCGTCCATTTTTTTTCCACCCTTGAGCAAAAAAAAAAATCACAATTTGTTTTAGGAATGCACCAGAGCAAGCTGTAATGATGCGTGTGTCGCCATACATTCTGTTCCAAGTAACAATTGTCTGTTTGGCTTTTCTTTAGGACTTGTATGTCCTTCTAGCACATGCAACTCTGAACGAGATGTTTACATTTATTTATAGATGTTTAGATTTATTTTGCTTGTTTAGAAAGAGTGGTTGAAGTCGCAACGAAGACAAGAATGCTTTTATGAATTTCTTCCAAGTTCACGCCAATTCTACTGAAGCTTGTTACTCAATAGGAGTTGAGAGGGAAAGACTTGATCTCTCACGGGAAGGAAAGATGGTCCAACATTTATCAAATGGCGTCGTAATACTCTTGTCATTATAAAAGGTTGTTTATTTTTTTATCGTGCAGGAAATCCATTTCCTGTCTGCAATAATGTTCACTTAAATTCATTTGGATTTGTGCAGTTTCAGTCACTGTTTAGAATTCAATATACGTAAAGAGAATGTTAGTTCCAATCCAGTGTGTGCCTCATTCAGGGACGTGCGGACAGGGCAGGCAAGTGAGGCAGTGCCCTTGCTGGCCTTTCCCGAAAGAGTAAAAATGAAAGAAAAATACGTTCCATTCTAGTTCTATGGTCCATTGATTTTCTTTTCAATCCAAGAATTGTCAATGATTTCATGGTAGGGCGCCTTTCAAGCCACGGCTTTCGAATGGAACCGAAAAAGCATCTCTTGTCGTTTCTAAACGATGATTAAAATACTAAAACATAATACGAACATTGTCATTGCGATAACTGAATTATAATGTAAACTCATCATTGCAGATCTGCATCGCAATTTTGAGGGTCTCAGTGCAAATCTTGGCTCCAGCCTTCCTCTGTGGAGTTTTCATGTTCTTTTTGTGCTCGTGTGGCTTTTCTCCGGGTACTCCAGCGACCTCCCACATTCCAAAAACATGCATGTTACGAGAGTGTTGATCATGTTGATATGAGTGTGAATTGTTGTTTGTCTTTCGGTGATCTGTGATCGGCTGAGGAGGAGGAGTTGAGCAGCAGTGCTATAGAAAACGAACGCATGGATGGTTATCAAATCCCTACTTGTTACCAAAAATGGTCGGTTGCTTTCTAAAGCGCTCCTGCGATTTAGAACGACATCTTCATCATCCTTTTTTTTTTTTTTTTTAAACCCCATCATATCAAACGCAGAACAGCGGTTTGGTTTCAGGTTGATCTTGGACACTTTCATTCTTCCCGCTGTGCACTTCTAACAGAAAACATTAATATGAATCCTCATGAAAGAGGGATTTCCTACAGATCTTTCCTTCTCCTTGCACTTTTGTCACATGGCACATCAAAGTGCGTGCGATTGCAAGGCTCTAATGCGTGCTTTGCCTGGTAACTCTCTTATTAATGTCTTCATAGCGTACAAGGAGAGCAAATTGCTTATTTCTCGGCACGTGAGCGAATGATGGGAGGAAATGGAATGAAAGCTTTATCTGGCTGACTATCGACGGAGGCGCAAATCAAAGATCTGTCGACTTTTGACACGGGTGTTTACTGCGCTGGCTTCAGGCAGCGGATCCCCTCGCTGCTTGCATTTGACATTCCGATTTAGGATTGGATGCTGCATTGCCCGCTTCTACCTTCGCTAATCTTTAGCCTTACACTCATCCCTGTTTCCAAAAGGGTAAACATAGCTCAGGGGAAGTGCACTACCTTCACCGCAGGGACCCACCATGCGACCCGGACCTTGCAACATCTCGCTCCCTCTCCTCGTCGCCGTATTTTTCCTTCCCTTGCGTTTTCATCTCTTCATCTGCGACCACCCGCCTGACCTCTTCTTGTGCGATAGAAAGAAACTGTCGTCAACAAAGAGCCTCTCTGCAGAACACAGCAGGGTTCAGTAGTTCAGCCCAAAATATGATTGGGGGTTTCATCATTATTTACATATTTTAAAATATCATGGCACACTGGCAAGCCAAAAAAATAAGAATGTTACAAAAAATAAAGAATACTGAAATAATGATGATCTCGTCCCAATTTACACACACATTTACCTAGTGAAATGTGAAATATGGGCCTGTTTCAACACAAAGCCATTATGTTGTATGATTGGCAAAAGGTTATAAACAGTTTAGTTGTACCTTCTGCCATCTAGTGGAGAAACTTGGAATTCATCTGTCGGCACAGATAAATGAACAAGATTGAATTACCGGTATTTGTATTAAATAATACATTTTAGACCAATTAAATTAAACTTGATAATTTCCCGGGGCACACCAGATGATCTTCCTCTCCACATTCATGTGATAATCGCTGCCTTTAATTCAAAAGTGCTCCAGACGTGCGTTTTTTTTGTTTCTTTCAGTAAAGCTGTTTTCACACTGCGCTGCACTGAATGATGACGGCGCACCGGTTGCCGGCATGCCCATATTTGGAAGTGCTGCTGAAGCAGGACCAGGAAGTTAAAATCGGAAACGTTTGTCGCTGTTTTCGATGGATGAGAAATATATTGCCCCTCACCACAAGCACAACGAATGGGTCTGCTAAGTGCAGTGTGAAAAAGGCTGAACTAGCTAAAGAGACGTACGCAGAAGACATACGACTTGATTTCCCAATGCCGAACTGTTTTCCCCCATTTTAGCCTGAGCATTCTGAGTCCTCAAGGTTTTTCTTTTTCCTTCTTGATTTGTTTAGACAGTCTGAAACAATTTGAATGACCGACATCTGGAGTTCATACTGTAACATAAATTGAATAGCAGCAACTTTTGAGCGTCTACTTGTCAACCAAAATGTATAAGAATAGAAAAACATGTTTTTACTCAAAAAGGTTAGATCATCGGAATAAAATTCTGACGAATGATGAAGCCTCTAATTCATTCGATTTTTAAAAAAATCATTTTCCGCCACTAATTTGGACAGGATGTATTGTCGAGGTTCAGTAAAAAGTGTGTCTCCTCATATTTGGTGGGGTTTTTTTGCATATCAGCACAAAATATATCTTTTGTTGCATTTTGAATAGAAATTGGAGAAAATGGTAAAAGGAATGTTTTTCGATGGCCAGTGTGAGAACACCGTCTTATTCACAATTACGGGTAGCCGTAAAATTGTATTGCTTTCTAGCTCTCCCTCCAATTAAATATAATAAGCTTTTAAGCCAGTGTGGTAAATACGAATTGACAGTCATAAACAAGCATTTTAAATAAAGCAGGCCAATGGATCTTCCTGCTCATCCTGAAAAACACGTACACTTGTCTGTGTACAGTATGTCTTCAATTAACCATCGATCATCTTATGGTGATGTTAATGACGTGTTTTTTGTTTTTTTTTAAAGATTGACCAGGGCTTGCTTCCACCTACATATTATTTAGGCAAACCCGTGCACTAGTTGACACCTCCATGTTACTAGTACAACTAAATGACATTCTAAAAAAATGCTCTTGCCATCTAGTGCTTCACTAGCAGCACAAGAACCGTCCAGACTAGACTATTTTCGCCTCATTCGTAACATGCAGTTGTTCTACTAGTGCACCCTAGTCGCTAACTGGTGCATGGGCAATGCTCACTATTAGGATATTGGATAAATGCAAAATGTCAAATGTACATATTTTGTGCGTTCCTCCGTTAAACTGGTTGGTAGGGACAGCAAATGTCTCTTGAGCTTGTTGCTGTGTCCGTTTTAGTCGAGCCACTGCGATGGTTGTCCATCTTGTGTGTGTTGTGCATGATGAAGACTGATGCAGAGTGGGGGCGAGAGCATGTGGTCTACACTGAGTGCTTTGGACGCAGAAAGCAGGACCCAGCTGGTTCCAAGAGTGAGCTGATCAGTGGCCGGCCAAGGCGCCCCCGCCGCCTGCCAAACACGCACACGCACACACTGTGCAAGCTTGGAGAAAGATGAACACAAAACAAATGCACACTCTATATTTGCGCTCAGAGTGTTTTGCTTCGAACTTCTGAAAGGTCCCAACTGAGCTGCAACACACTGAAGAGTGTGTCCAACCTTCCGTCTTGGCCTTCTGCGTGTATGCACCCACACAGCTTTGCGCACTCAATTCCTTCAGCAAAGATTTGGATAAAATGGCCATTGAACGCTGACAAAATAGTCCAATGTCCTTGAATGCAACTCGGGTGAATTGAGGGGGAGGAGAAAGAAAGAGGGGTGGGATGGGGGGGGGTGTTATTTAGTTGGCAGGCAGGTGCAGGGCCTGCAAATTATATATTGCCACAGGTCTTATTGATTCCCTCTTGGGGTTTTTTTCTGTCTGATAACACGTTAGAAGAAAGTCGGCGCTGTGGACTCACACAAATAGTTTTGTAAAGTCGAAGAACAAGAGATTCGTTGGTACAGAAGCTGCCAATTTTTGAATGTATTTACAATTCCGTTTCAAGAAACTATTCTTGACATGATTCTTGTGGGGACACGTGTTACTATTTGAAGTGTACTCTAGAAGACAAGGCGCCATACTTAGTCACTTAAGTTGCAAACGATTAATTAATTCATGGATTGAATGATTTAGTAGTAGTTGTCGTGATAGTGACAATCATGATGATCATGATCATCATCCTAATGATAAAAAACAATCATCATCACAATGATATTAGCTTGGATTTGTGGTGTGGTCAAAATATTTTCTAAAATATTTTTTAACACAAGTTGTAAAAAAAATAAATACAAAAATCTTCAAGAATACCGTAATTTCCGCACTATAGAGCGCACCTGATTATAAGCCGCACCCACTACATTTTTGAGGAAAACCAATTTTGTACATACACAAGCCGCACCTGTATATAAGCCGCATGTGACCACATTAAAACATGTAAACATATTTGCAAAGAAAGACGGTACACAGAGAGAGTTTTCAAAGTTTTAATAATATAACTTAACAATAATAATAATATGGCGGCCCGGTAGTCCAGTGGTTAGCACGTCGACTTCACAGTGCAGAGGTGCCGGGTTCAATTCCAGCTCCGGCCTCCCTGTGTGGAGTTTGCATGTTCTCCCCGGGCCTGCGTGGGTTTTCTCCGGGCACTCCGGTTTCCTCCCACATTCCAAAAACATGCATGGCAGGCTGATTGAACACTCTAAATTGTCCCTAGGTGTGAATGTGAGCGTGGTTGGTTGTTCGTCTCTGTGTGCCCTGCGATTGGCTGGCAACCGATTCAGGGTGTCCCCCGCCTACTGCCCGAAGACAGCTGGGATAGGCTCCAGCACCCCCCACGACCCTAGTGAGGATCAAGCGGTTCGGAAAATGGATGGATGGATAATAATAATATAACTTTCTTCCCAAACGGTAACACCTTGGCCATCTGCTCTCTGTGTGTTCACCCAGTCTTCTAGAATGTTTTCCAGTTCGGGCCACCTGCTTTTATTACCTCTGAAAGCTTTTTTCGTCTTTTTACATTGCTCCAGTTCTTCCCGCTGCCGTTTCCAGCGTCTCACCATCGATTAGTTTATGCCAAGTTTATGTGCAGCAGCTCTGTTTCCTTCTTTATCGGACAGCTCGATTGCTTTTCGTTTGAAAGCTGCGTCATATGCCTTTCTTTTTGCATTTTCCATGATGAGGGTATGTTCACGCTAATTTAATTTATGCACAAGACAAGAAGTTGCAGTCTTCCTCGACGCATATATTCCACTGGTCTTAATCTTACCTTTTCTACTCGAGCGCCCCTGGCGGCCATTAGAAAAATTACATAAATTGGCCGCATCACTGATTAAGCCGCAGGGTTGAAAGTTTGGGGAAAAAAGTAGCAGCTTATAGTCCGGAATTTACGGTAATTTTTTATTTGTGGCATTAGTTAGCACATCCACCTCACATTTCAGAGGTCGCGTGTTTGAATCCAGGGTTCGACCTTGATCTTACCCTCGACTCTAATGAGGATAGGCCATGAAGAAAATGGACGAATGCTGAATTGGGAGTTCAAATTTGAAATGTGAAGGCATTCCGACGGGTTAAATCTGCCTAAAGAATGCTAGCTTAACCCTTGTGCAGTAATACAGTTTGTCACGTTCTCAGTATTTGTCCCAAATTGGGTTGCGCTTTGAGGTGTGACAGCTTTTTTCACTTTTGAATTTTTTTTCACTTTCAACTTTCAAAATGTTCAGTGGCATCAGGCCAAGACATACATATAATTATTTGTTTATTTATTTATATTTGGCGCCCTCTATGAGCCGCAGCAGCAGGAGTGTGTCAATCACACAGTCACTATGCTGCATATGTAAATAAAAAACCCACCCAGTCCAAATCTTGCATATGACATAAATAGAGCCTTGAATATGTCACCAAACCGCAGGAACAGAATTGTATTTCATGCCTGTTTTTTCTGTAATGGCCATTTTTTAAAAATGTGACATCAAACATATTTGTCCCAAATTGGGTTGCGCTTTGAGGTGTGACAACTTTTTCACTTTTGAATTTTTTTTCACTTTCAACTTTCAAAATGTTCAGTGGCATCAGGCCAAGACATACATATAATTATTTATTTATTTATTTATATTTGGCGCCCTGTATGAGCCGCAGCAGCAGGAGTGTGTCAATCACATAGTCACTATGCTGCATATGTAAATAAAAACCCACCCAGTCCAAATCTTGCATATGACATAAATAGAGCCTTGAATATGTCACCAAACCGCAGGAACAGAATTGTATTTCATGCCTGTTTTTTTCTGTAATGGCCATTTCAAAAAAATGTGACATCAAACATATTTGTCCCAAATTGGGTTGCGCTTTGAGGTGTGACAACTTTTTCACTTTTGAATTTTTTTCACTTTCAAAATGTTCAGTGGCATTAGATCTAGCCATACATATATAGTTTGCATTACTTTTTTCTTGAATAACAAAATGAGTATTGGGTTATGACTCTATATAAGTAACTCTAACTCTATGTGTCCAATATTGTGTATAGCGTTTATATAGATATCAGAGTGAAAAATGTTGTACATGGTAATTAGAACCTTGAAAAAGTATAAAAGTCACAAAACTATGAAAAATGTTGAAGTAACATACTTTATAACAAACAAACAAAACAACCAGCAACTAATATGCAAACTTGATAACAAAAACGAAAAACAAACACAAAACTTTTTTTTTTTTTTACAATCAGAACAAATGGTTGTAATGTGTTTGTGGCGGATTGGCCTTTCCACATCTGCCACAATAATTCAAGCACGAAGTGGTTTTTCGCAAAGCTATACGTATTGCTTTCTTTTTCGCATGTCCTCTTCCTGCAGCTGCTGCACCGGGCTGCTGTGCAGCTGCAGTTGCAGTGTTGGTGTGTTTACGTGCATAAACAAATGTAAAACTCATTCATTCATTCATCTTCCGAACCGCTCGATAAATGTAAAACTCGGTTCTCAAAAATAACACTTGATTTTCAAAACAACGTCCAGCCAGTAACTATCGTTACGCGTTGAGTTTTCGCGTGCTGCACCCTCAAACAAGCCAATCATGCCAATCAATCAGGGCACTGGGCATGCCCGTGCACAAATGCACATTGTGAGTGCGCGATCTACTGGCGTGAAGACGAGAAAAAGACTGATGAGCCCATCATTTCAAATGGCCGTAAGTACACTCCTAAAACGTGGCTGTTTCGCTTGTGCTGAGCGCGTTCACGTGAACGCGCGTAGCGCGCGTCACGTTCATTACGAGCCCACACGGCCGGGACGTGCATTGCATAACAGTTTGACCAATTCAAAAGTCGATTTTCAAAAATAACACTTGATTTTCCAAAAACACCCAGCTAGCAATGCTCTACAAACTGCATTACATTGTTTTGCGCGCGCGCGCGTGTGCACGTGCAAACCAATGTAATTTATGTGCAACATACGCGGTGGGACATCTTAAGAGGTGACACCAGGAAGTTGAGTCTGTCTGGGTGACGTCTCTGCAAGAGACGCGCACGACCTCACATTCAAATGTGCACAAAATGGCGGAAAAATACTGCTTCGATGTCTTTGCTCAGTACTGTTCTATGTGCCGTGCACAAACGATCATATCCACACACATAGATGCAAATAGACCTCTCGCAACAAACTACACCGTTTATTCGAATGAAAATGACGAACTGGAAGTACTCTCAATGACGTAAGAGTCGGCACGAAAATGATATCTTAGGCTAAAGCGCCATCTCGTGGAGAGTGAGGTAAAACTCACTACCACAATTCTCAAGCTTTGATAGTACTGGTGAGCCGCCGGTGATGTGATTTGTGCAGAAATTGAGAAAAATGCACGATAAAACACCAGTTTTACAGTCTATTGGAAATTTGAATTTATAATGGGCGTCAATATGCCAAATTTGGGATTTCTACTATCAAGGTATTCCAAATTTGTTACAATGTCATATATACCAACTGCAATGTTCAAAAATGTCCAGCTTGCTGTCATTTTGAACTTTGACCCCTTTTGACATCCTATGGAAATTTCAGCTTCGTGGGGTTATTTTTCACACTCTGGCTGTGTGTACAACTGTCTGACTGTCCAAAAATGTCCAAATTTGGGACAGATACTGCACAAGGGTTAAAGAATACATATTTAAAAGCGCTTATTGCTTGGGCTGCCCTGTTTATTCCGACCTCCGTGCCTCCATGCAGCCCCTTGATTCTTTGCTGGAATCTGAAGTGCGTCTCTCAAATGAGGTGCAGTCTGAATCGCCACCGCCGCCAAAGTATATGTATGCCGTGGACGGAGGCAAGGCGCACTGCAGGCGGTCACGCTGCTTATCTGAATGGATGCAACGTGGACGGAATGATGAGCTCAGCACCCCGCCTCCCCTTGTGTGAACATTCGCACTGCTTTCCATGGCAAGCGTTTTTCTCTCTCGCAAATAGTGCAAAGGTTAAGCCTCACTGGCGGCTGGCAGGAAGTGAATGGAGGACAACGAGGACTCTTGAAGGAATTTCTAATTTTCCTGGGAGGGAAATTGAGCTTGCGCTCCTCATTTTGACAGATAGATCTGCGCTGGAAGCGTTACCTGTAAAACCATGAGCCCACCTGAACGTGAGCTCCCTGGTTCCTCTATTACAGCGGCAGCTTGGCATCCGGGGGTTGGTAATTGGCAGGACGGGGCTTCAGCGGGCTTTGGCACCCCGCTGGCACAACAAGGCCGTCTGTCCCCCACTCCCCGTCCCCGCGAGGCAGGGGAGCGGAGCCAGGCCACCTTCAAAGCTTGCCGGCGAGCCAGGGATGGCAGCAGCTGTTGTCCCGTGGGAGTCAGAGGAAGTCGGGGGTGTGTGGGCCGCTGGTCATTACTGGGAACTAGTGCTCCGGGACGAGGTTGGGTCTTAGACAGCTGGGAGACCCCCCTCCCGTCGCCTGTCAGTCCTTCATTCTTGCATTCAACTATTCCGCACCAGGAAGGATTGCTATTCCACACTTCCTTGCCTCAATCCCTTGAAGGGTGTGTATGCCAACAACGGGAAAAAGACAGTTCAGGTTGTGTATAGGGCTGAGTGCAGGACGTTGTGAGTATGCTTTCGCTGCAGTTGTGAGTCAGAGAGGCTGTTTTCTTCATAATGGAAAGAAGCAGGTAGTACACTATTTATGTCTAATTACTGGAGAGAAAACATAACATTTTAAAGCAACCTGAGTCGTCGTCGTTGATTTTAGAAGTTGTGTTTTTTACTCTCCCAAAGAATATGATTTTTTTTTGTATCTACTTTGTCGTGTCGCTAGTGCGTATGGAAAAAAAAAGCTTGCTGTGTGTGTCAGTTGGCACCCAGAGTTGTTAGTAATATAACAGATTCAAAGCATTTGTCGTCTCGCACGGTGTTAAAGTAAAAAAAGAAATACCGTATTTTCCGCACTACAGAGCGCACCAAAACGCCTTTGCTTTTCTCAAAAGCCGACAGTGTGCCTTATAATCCGATGCACCTTATAAATGGATCAATATTCAGATTTCTTAGACGTAATATTTTAAAAGTTCTGGAAGGCACTTTGGTACAGCTCCAGCGGTTGTGAAAGCGCGATATAAATAAAGCTCTTTTGTATTGCATTCCCTTTAGTGTAGCTCCATCTAGTGGATGCCTAATGCAACCACAGCCACTATTGTGGCTTCTATTCTATGCGCCTCATAATGCAGTGCGTCCTACATATGAAAACAGCTTTAAAATAGACCACTCATTGAAGGTGCGCCTTATACTCTGACGCGCCTTATAATGCGGAAAATACAGTACACGATAAGTCTAGGAGACTTGAATAAATCCTGAACCACAGGTATCTTTATGTACTTCCTGTTTTTAAATAGGATCGGGAATATGTAATTTTGTGGCTACTTCGATATGTATGCGTGAGGTTGGAAAGATGCCGGATCGGCGCGCACCACATGCATACAGAGAGGCCAAACAGCCACGGCAACCGAAGCATGCTTTCACATTCACAAAAACTTTGTAAACAGGAGAAGGAACTTTTGCATCGAGTCCCCCACACCCCAAGTCTGCATTTTCCTCTGGTGGCTTTGCACACGTTGTTAAGTGGGACTGATGGAGATGGCTTGGCCATTACTCACCGTGTCGCCCGGCTAATTTCTGTGCTCTTACAAGTACAAAGATGTCAAGCGGGAGCAGTAGCCTTACCTTACACCCCCCACCCGAGACCATTAATCCTTTCGGCTAGAGTCTTCCCCGCTGTTGTGCTGAGCTCTCCCGCAAAATGCTGCTCCCAGCCCTTTTTTCCTGTTTCCTCCCCAGTTCTATTTATTTTGGTTCCGAGTCAGCACCCAATCCCAGCACCGTTCAATTGTGCCGGGAGAACAACTCTGTGAACGTGTAAAATCAAGAATGAGACGCACTTCGACAAACTTGCAGACAAAGTGGAAAGTTGGGATACTTTTTGAAAAGACAGTTTTGTTCACCTTCATTCTGCACCTTTGTTCTTATTATTTGCAAGTTTTTAATGTAATTACGGCAATAATAAGTGTCATTTTACTCAAGGGGCTGATTGGCGCATGCAGGTCAAAATTGGGTGGTTAAATTAGTAATCAGCCTCTGATGAAGACTGCTGATTTTACTAAAACACAAGATGACATTAGGCCAAGAACAAAAAAAAAAATCCCCTTTGTATTTTATTTCCACTGCACTCACGGCAGAAGCTAATTGTCTCAATTCTAACAGCTAAAGTCGTTATTATAGCGACTAAATCTGGTCCAAAGTGGCACATAAGAATGCTCACTTCAGCCAGCCACCATTTTAGGATACTTTAAACATAGCCATCACATGATTTACATTTTTCTTTTCTCACTGTTGAAATACTCAAAAAGGTTTTCTCTCCTTTCATTTTACCCTTGTTTTGAACGAAGCAGGATCGGAAGTATACGGTGCACCCGGTCAATCCAGTCCATATAAAGTCTTCTGACTAAGATGGCAGCTGCTATCCCTTAGCGAGCAGTTAGCTGGCTCCAGATCACAAACCTTTGAAGTAACATTGGAAAATGATCCTCAGCGAGTCTAAAAGGTTTATCAGATCAAATGTTGCAATCTGTTCTGGTAAATTTCCAATACAGGCATTTTACTTGATTACCTATGGCTCAAAACAACCTTAATTTGATTCCAACTTTAGAGATCAGGGGTGCTGCTGTGTTTGTCATTCATCCTAGACTTGGACTTCTTTTTTGCTTCTTTCCTTTAAAAAAAAAATGGTACATTGTTTTCAGATAACGAGCTTGACATTATTCTTAGATCTTGAAAAACGGATGTGTCCGGTTAAAATCAGGAATCCGGTCGGCTGATTGTAGCTATCTTGGGAATTCGCAAGCTAACATTACACGAGCTTGATTAAACTCATTCAGTACCAGCCAATTCTCGACCAAATCTGAAAAGACGTTTAAAAACGTCTTTGGGAGTGAATGAGTTAAAATGGACCTTCATACCCTACATAACAGAACTTAACATTCAGCAGAAGTATGCTCAGAGTTTGATCCTAGATGATTAGCTCTTGATTGCTCAAGATACCAATTCTGCATCGCGCTACAATATTTTCCGCATGCAAAATGCACCATTCCGACCGTTTTACGGCTCCCGACTTCGCCTCTGTGATCAATAATAATTAACTCGGTGCTCAATGCGCCTCTCATAGTTTTCAACGCACTACTGTACTGCGGTTGGTGAGTGGGGTATCTGCATGCTAATGCTCGCGTCTGCTCCCTTGTGTGGCATGAAGGTGTTTTTATGTAAACGGATGTCAGCGAAGGTGTGCGGGGATGTATTCTAACCCACCCATGCGGGGACACACACACACACACACACACACGGCGCACTGACTGCACAGCCACTGAAGCGTCGGATACATTATTGATAAGCAACTAATTACGCGTGTTGCAATTTCAGCTGACCTTTCCCGGGAACATCCTGGATCATTATAAGTTGCATTCTCTCCCTCAGTCATTTGCAAAGGTAATCTGCAGTTCACCTGCCTCGTTTCCAACACAAGTCAACACGACGCGGCTTCATCGCTCAATCCAACCATTGACAAAGATATGCTGTAGCTTTCAGTTGAAGAACATAAAAAGAGGGAAATGGAGAGGGAAGAGAATGGGAACAGGCGGGTGAGTTTAAGTTTAATATCGGGTTTGAGGTGTGGTTGGGCTTCTCTGTCTGACTGTCGTCTATTATTAGAGCATTTTGATGAAGTATTCTGGGGTTACGGTAGGGGTGGGAATCAGAGCAAGTTGCGATGCAAAGCAAGCAGTTTTGCAAGTGGAGTGGGTATGCGTGTGTGAGAGACAGCTAAGCGGTGAGGAAACGTTGAAGAAAGCAAGCTCAGCATACAGACGATTGAAGGAAAATGTGTTAGATCGCATTGTTTTGTCAACTTCTTTTTTCAATGGCAGAAAATAATAATATTTATTTTCATGATCCGTTTTAAAAAACCCGACATTGGCCACTTTGAGTCAAGTAACACCAGTGTCGAGTGCTCACCACCGTCAGCGAAGCGTGGCAAGGACACTTTATCTCCAAATGATAACCCGCGTCTGTCAAAGAGTCATGCACCTGAAAATGTCAGACAGGCCGCAAAAAGTGGGTGGGTCCGCAGACGACTTTTGTCAAAAGAGAAAATGGAGGTCAAACCATTTGGAGACTGAAAAATGACCTTGATGGACAAACTAGCTTCCTTGCAGACCTTAAAGATTACTTCCAGAAGAAGTCACTGTTTGAGCAAAATAACAGAGATCCAACACTCAAGAACTTGACAAGAATGTGTCATCCCAAACCACGGAAGAATCCCTCAAGTTCTTCAAGTACCATATTTTCCGCACTATAAGGCGCACCTAAAGGCGCACCTAAAGGCATTTCATTTTCCCAAAAGCCGACAGTGCGCCCTATAATCCGATGCGCCTTATATATGGTGTTACAGTCTCTTCGTATTCCCCATTGAGTTGATTTGCTGTTAAGTGTTCCGATGCCATCTACTGGTGATTATTAGCAGGAACCATTTAAGCTAAAAGGGTTCTGACCGACACTAATAGATGTGTGCATTCACCAACACACACTCAAACAGAATTTGTGAGCTTTTTGTAGCGAAGATAACACCAAAAAAATGTGTTAACTACTGACTAAACGAAGGAAGAAGGAGACAAGCAAGACTTTTAAGAATATTTAGCCCCTTGTGGATGTGAGCCCACAAGGTTTGTGTGCCTTTTTGTTGAATCAATTGTCTTCAGAACTTTTGTCTTTCATACAGTTTTGTAATGCCATTTGTATTTCTGTTTCATGTCAGTGTTTGTGACCAGTTCTCATGGCTTTATTACAGCTGCAGCCGTTGTGAAGGTTCGATAAAGCTGTATTGTATTGTATTCTCTTTAGCGTAGAGCCATCTAGCGGATGCATAGCGCAACCGCAGACACTATTGTAGCTTCTTATTCTAGCCTTATAATGCCTTAAATGAAAATCGTTTTAAAATAGGCCATACTTTGAAGGTGCGCATTATAATCCGAAGCACCTTATAGTGCGGAAAATACGGTAGATGTATTTTTGTTTAAAACATTCCCTAGTTGTCTTAATAAAATGTCTGAACATAATAACCCATGCAACAAGAATTGGAGAACACGGGTCATAATCAAAGTCTGTTTTTGAGGGAGCTTATATATCTCAGTCAAATGTGACACTTTATAGTATACAAGAATACACTTTATAAAGAAATCCATCAATCTGTCCATTTTACATTGACCGCTTGTCTTCTTCTGGGTCAAAGCTAAAGTGTAGCCTTTCCCGGCTGACTTTAGGCAAGAGGAGGCATATACTCTGGACTGTTCACCAAGTCTTGTGTTTCGACGAAAGCCAAATTCATGAGCTACGGTGTGTGTCGAAGATATTTGTTTGTGTAGTTCTTCAACATGTTCAGTTTTTTGACCCCTGCCCCGTTGAGAAGTTAGTGCAAGACACGGCGAGCCGGAGCAGGGCAAGCGGCAAACGAGCGAGATGAATGCGACGGGGTTGCCGGGCTGAGTGCGGTCCTCTCCCATCTGTCTCGGAGTCTGCCACATCCCATCTCGCAGTCGGCAGGCAGGAGGTAATTGGGTTCATTGTTCTCACTGCAGGATCCCCCGGATTGAGAGCTTCATTATCTGGATAAGCATGAATGTAAATGAAGCACACACACTGTATGTTGACTAAAGGGAGCAATACATCAACGCTCACAACTACAGCAGTAAGCACATCGCATGCATTATTCCATGTCCAGGACGATACAATCTTATGGATAAGCTTGAAGATGATTGAATATTCTCGTATAAGGAACGGCAATCATACGGCAAAAAGCAGTGACAGAGTAGTTCGGAGACTATCTCTCTGAACTTGCGTTTAAACACAATTGCAGTTTTTAAGTCACACCCAACTAACTTCTCTAAAGATGATGGAGACCAGACCCTCCGTTAGACTGCTATTCGTTTGTAAAATGGTTTTGTCTGGCCTGGTCTTACTCCGTCAAACAGGAAGTAGTGAATTCAACCTCAATCATGATCAACAGTTTATTCAATGGTACAGCTATATTTGTTCCTTGTGGCCATGGCAGCCCTGTTTTCCAGAAACGTAGCACATCATGAGATCTTGTTTTTATTCACGGTCTATCCTTGATGGACCACTCGAGGGGTGGGGGTCTGCTGAGAGCCAGAGGCTCAAAGGTGTGCTACAGTTGGTCTGTCTTAGATTTCAGTATTGTCTCTCCAGGCCTGTCACATTCTGACGGGGTTTCTTACGTTCTGTTAAATCTTTCAACGGGTTAAACGGAGATGCCAGCCAGCTTTGAAGGACATTTGTTGCCCTGTCAGACTCAAATGAAGCTTCGTAAAGGTTTGATATTTGTTTTCTGTTAAGTTATTCGAATACTGCCCAGTCAGCAAAGGCATCTGGCCCGGATTCGGCATGAAGCCGGCACTGCTGGCCTTGTGTCGGCACTGGCATAATGCATGTGGGCCGAACACGGCCCAGGAGTGGCAAAGAAGGCACTGGCTTGACTCTGGCAAACCAGATGAGGGCCAGTTGTGGATTGACGTATTTGGGCCAGATATCAATTTACAACTCCGGCCCGTATATGGCCAGCCAGTATTGAGCCACCCTTAAATGCAGTTTCAGATTTTTTTTTCTACACAGCTAGCTTTACATGGCAGACATATGCGGAATTCTATTGAACACACACACACACACACACACACACACACACACACACACACACACACACACACACAGATGCGAGTTCAACACGTGGTCAATTATGTTCATGTACAACTATTTTGATTTTTTTTCCTGCTTTTTTCAAGAACACAGATAGCCAGGGGGAGACAAACAAACAGAAAAAAAAATAATGTGCATCGATATAGATATATAGAACTACTGTATATGGTTTCCTCTTTGTGGATTGACCAATCGTTTTAATATAATTTAATTTTCAAACACCAAAAATCTTCTGTACAAGAACAAGTAGGGAAGTGGAGAAAACTTTATAAAAGAATTAAGGAAGAGTGTGGTGATCAGTCTTAAAAATACGCTCAGGACAGAAGAGATTAAGTTTTCAGATTTCAAGAGAAAAGGGGTTTACTAATAATAAAACTTTAGATTGTTTTTTTCCTTGTACTGTACAACAACCATATACAACTCTGAACTACACTTCGGCACAGTAGGTGGCAGTGGTGCATCTCGAACGTTAGCTGCCACAGCGCCAATTAAGGAAGAAGAAGAAGAAGAAGACGAAGAAGAAGAGGGAAAAAAGAAGAAGTAACCAGACGAATCCCGCTCACGGACAACAACGACGCTCACGCCACAATTGCCCACACACACTCCTGTGCCACATCCCTAAAAGACGGTGAGTACATTCATTTATTTTATGTTTTGGATAACGTTTGTCTTTTGTGACAGTACGCTGGCAATTACTATACAAAGACAATTCTGTCTGAAGTCTAGCCTGAATTTTGAAGAGCGCCATTAAATGACGCATTCGCATTTAGCATTAGCTCGAAATGGGGGGCCGGGGGAATAATGTGCTCCTAGCATAGATGTGACTTCTTTCTGATGACATGTGGAAATATTAAAAATATATTGTACTTCAATTTAATGGGTATTTACTGTTATTTCTTCTTAAAATTGTCACTTGCTGTGTCTAATTAGATAGACTGAAGAGCGCGAATTTTAAAATAAACCGCCCCGGGACGTCACAGGCAGGTGGGGCCTGTACTTGCAGCGTCACAGTCCATATGAGTTTACTAAAAATGCAGATTTCGGACATGATCAAAAAATAACCCTTTCTGGGACCCCCATAACTGGCTTTATGGTCGTCGACAAGAGTGAAACTGCGTTTTATTTATACTTATGACTGTTTTCTTTCCATATTTTATTCAACATGACAATGTGGGAAGCGCTGAAATACATTGAAATTTATTTTGATTCAGTTTGCTGCAATACTGATACTGTACATTCAAAAAAAACATATTTTTACTTAATCTTAACTTAAGAATTATTATCTGAATATTTTACAATAAATACATTCCGCAGTCCCATCGGCATACTTCGAGTCACATCAGAGCAGTGAGAAGAAATTCAGTCTGCAAACTTGTGAGTATTCACAAATTTTGTTTGGTATGCAGAATCACGATTAGGTGATCTAAAAATGGTGGTGCTAAAGTATCTACTTCACTGGGTAACATTGGATTGAACATGGATTTTGCCGTTTTTCCAATCTCTCTTTCTTGTTCATTTTATCCACAGTCCTGCATAATATATTGACAAAGCAAGAAATGATGATGGAGCAACTGTGAATCATCTTTAAGACTCTACAGAGTATGAAAGCAGCTGATGAGGCAGAGATGGGCCTTGATCCAAATCTGTTGCCACTCAAAGATGTTTGTTCTCTACAGAGCCTGGAGGAAAAACTTCACATCAACCCAGATCTCCAGAAAACATTGGTATGTTGGCATCTCATACATGTTGACCATATTGCATCAAACTGACTTTCTATCTTCCACACATGCTCTTGTTTTAAAACTTTAATAAGCTTTCCAGTGTCGGTATTAAACAACTGTATTTTTTAAATCATAATGAAGTGATGTTGGTATGATTTCAGGTAAATACACTGGCTCTCAAAGGTGGACTGGACATTCGTGAATGTGTCTGGAGCATTATGCATGCAATGATCAATAACTCTCTGGCTAGGAAAATAAACATGAGAGGAATAAATGGAAAGATTGGTTTCAGCGCCTATAAATTCGAACTGTTGTAAGTGGTAAGTCGGACTCGATACCGGCAGTGTCATAGAGGGGACATATGTGCCACCAGAAATTGAATCTGAATTATCCAGATCTGAAATTTGATTTACAGTAAATTGCGTTTGAAATGTTTAATTTTAATCCTTACACTGAAAATCTGAATTGTACAATTAGAATTTAAGTTTTTTTTCAGTTTCTCTTAAACTGTATTTTAAAATGTTTATTATAGGCGGCTATTTTTTCAAATGGCCATATAAGGAAAAACAAACGTTTTACTTTAAACATTTATACCAACCCAATATAAACGTTTTGGTATTGTTAGTAAAAGGTTTAGATTTTCTTCAAGGAGATATGTGTTCTCCAAGCAAGCCCCGATGTCTGTGACACATATTCAGAATAATTTATTTTGTATTTGTAAGTCTTAATTTTCAGTGATGATCAAATGCAGTTTCAGAGAAATATCTATTTATCTATATCTATAGATATATCGATATTCAAATTTTACAATTGGGGTTCAGTATCATAATTTCAGATTAAAATATACAAATCCATCCATTATCCGAGCCACTTATCCTTCAAATTATGTAATTCAAATTCGGTATAAGCAATTTAAATCTAAATTATTCAGATTCTGTTTCTGGAGGCAAATATTTCAGCCCACACATTAGTAATGACATGGACAAATGTTTGTCCTTTTTCTTACAGTTTTAAAACAATTCTTTGTACAAAGCTGTAAATATTTGAGAAACACGATATCTGACACCAGAATATCAGTTTACTTTTCAGTAGTCATGTTACCTGATGATACAGAGAGTTAATTTTAAAATATGTTTGCATGTTTCAGCCGCTGTGAGGCGAAACCGATTAACATCTGGGGCCACAGACAAGGAAATTGATGCCACCATCCAAAGATGGCTACAGCTGGCTCCTGACCGGGATGGTGGTCGGAAGGAGAGAATGAAAAGAAAGGATAACATGGAGAGCAGTTTGATCAACGAATAAATGCTGTTCAAGAAGCTGCTGTATTACAGTTTGGATTTGGTGCTAACTGTCATGCACTTTTCCAGTTTGTGTGGTTGTTTGTGAGGTTCACATGAAAATAAACATTTTTGTAACAGTTGTTTTTGAGGCTTTTTAAAAAAAATGGGGGTCTAATATGGCTCATCAATTGTGCCATGCAGGTACACTTCATGTACACCTGCATGTGTTGTGTTGCAAATGCATGCCATGCATGGGTTTTAAACCTGCGGCATGCATTTGTTTTTGCGACACAATGCATGCAGGTGTACATGAAGTGTACCTGCATGGCATAAGGCATAATTATTAAGTGGCTGAGTTATGGTTGAATTAAGGCTGATATGAGGAGCCTGTTCTGGCCCAGCGTCGGGCCGGAGTAGGGCCAGATATGGTTATACAATGCGGCTGAGATCTGGGCCGGATGCGGCCCACATCATGGATGCCAGACCTGGGCCACTGCAGGACCGTCATTCATTGCCGTATGTGGGCCGAGTGCACTGCCGTGTCCGCGCCGGAGCTGGGCCAGACCAATTTTGCTGACTGGGTGTACACACTGCAGTCCCTGGAGTCTACCCCAGTCTTCGCGCAGACATGCAAGGTCAAACACCGTATCGCTTTTTTTTTTCTGTCAAAAAAAAAAAAATGGAAAAAAACTTTCAGCTTTTGAAGCCTGAAATTATTTGTCGAATTCCGAATGGTACTTTAGTGGTGTTTGACTTTACAGGTTCACTCGTCCATGTGTTACACGCAACGCATCTCCTTTCGCTTTCTTTGCAAAACGATTGCAAAAACATATTTTTATCTTCTATATTTATATCTATTTATCTCAACAAGCTAATTCACGTCAACCTTAGATTGTTACGTTATCTTAATCATTTTACCATAGAATAGTGTGGTGGAAATTATTTTCTGCTATTATAACAAACACTGGAAAATGTGTTGTTTTTGTTTTTTCTACCGGTAGTTCCTTTCTTGCAAGATAGAGAAGACTGTGTGGCATACAAGGTCCTCTGACTAACCCAGCAGCTGCTGTCCTGTTTGTACCAAACATTGAGTCACCTTGTGAGCACAAATATCCTTTTTTTTTTTTCTTCTTCGCAATTACTTGGAACAGGGCATTCAAAAATAAAACCTTGGCCACTGAAGCACATACTGTTTCACCAAGTCGAATTCTTTTCGATTGTCTGATCCCGGGCAGCCTGCTGTGGTAAACTTCTACTGTCAGTTGTTTAACAGGAACACAATGACATTAGTTTGAATGATTGAATCTCAGCCGCTCCCAACAATGAGGAAGTGAGTGACTGACTCTCGAGCATAAATCTTTGTTGACACTTGGAGTTCCGTCGTACATGATCGTGAAGCCCTCGGAGGGATGAAAGGGTTAAAAGCATCTGTCTTCCGGTATAAACAAGCGCTCAGAGCGGAGCACAAGCACTCGCTGTTCCCTCGGCAAATCCATCAATTAGCTGCAGATGTGATCTGCATTCGCGATTACGGCAATTAAAGCATGTTGGGGAAAATGGGCTAATCTGTTCTCCGATAAGCCTTACAGTTTTCAATTTACTTTCCAACCTGGACCGAGGATTTGGAGCTTATCAAGAGACCAGCACTCGTATCTAAACATACGTACACTTGTGATCACAAGTTTAAATACACTCAATGTGGGCATGAATGTCTGATGAATGAATATTCATTTTGGGTTTGACTCGATTTTATTTGAACTGTGTTTTTTTTTCCAGTTTGGAATTACTACCTAAAAAGAATTTGGTGCATGAGGATGTTTTTTTTTTATCCACTACAGGGTCCAAATTATTCATCCAAAGATATACTGTACACACTTACATTCACTTTCATGTTTTTAATAAATGATGCTGACGGTTGCACGACATCTTTTAAGTGGACGAAGCCAAACCTTCCCTTTTTGTTGGCGATCATGATTGACTGCAGGTGGTAGTTTACCTTTGCCAGCCTGAAAAGGATTTGTCTGACAGCATTCATTCGGATCGACCCACTCTCAGGACAATGGTAAAGTCTAAAGAAGTGCGAGATTTGTAGCTTTACATAAGTCGCTGGAAGTTTCAAGGCTCTTTAAGCTGCCGGGTGGTGCTGCTGCACTGCGCAAAGTTGAGTAATGAGGAAGACTACCTTTAAATTCTTTAACCCTTTCAGGCAGAGCGGTTACTAACAGTGGACAGTTAATCATGTTATCGGGTTACAAGGTGGATGAAAGGGTTGAATTTACCGCTTATCGGCACCTACAGGATTGTTTCGCAACACAGAGGAAGAATATGGAATCTATGAGCAGAGCTTACATGTTGTGGATTTTTGGCGAAAAGCAACTGCTTTGAGAAAAAGGAAGAAATACACTGCAGGGGAAAAAAAGAATGGTGGGGGGGGGCTAAGGAGGCATTGGTACAGACCATGCTGCGTCTTTGTGTGTGTCATCGGGCCTTGTCAGATTGTGTTTACTTTGCTGAAGGACGTTGCAGCTCCGGAAGCTTGCAAAAAGAATGAAAAGCACATTTCTCCGACGGAGACAAGTCAATCACTCGCCATTTATTCTGTTCTCTTGGAATAACCTCGCCCCAGCCAGGCAAACAACAGCAGTCTTGAGTTCTTGCCGCCCTGGCTCAAATGAATGCAAAACTTTGTATAAGGTATTCAAATCCCCCCAAAATGATGTGATATCAGCTAAAAGCTGTGGTAGGTTTTCTTGTAGTCCTGTAACATTTTCCTTTCTTTACAAGCGTGTCACTGTAGAATTGACCACGAGAGACCTTGACCATACCAAGCATGGAAGCATATTTAGTAAGTCGGTGTACAAGATAGACCTTGAACAACTCAATACAAGGTTGTTCGACCATGTTTTCTCTCGTTCAATTCAATACGGGTTAAATAAATTATGAATGAAAATGTTAAATTCATTCCAATGAGTGGAGACATCCACCATGGCTGAATACTTGTGTCTTTATGTCTCACTGATTTCTTGAAATTCTGGTTACATGAACTGGATCCACATTATATACTGAAAGCCATATCGTGACTTTGGATCTTCCGCCAGCATGAAGGTGATCGTGTCAGTGGCTGAGAAACTGGGAGGGTTGGTTATTATTGAAATTAGCCCTACTGGTATGTAATATCTTCAGTCAAAGCCACACTTGTTCATGCTACGCTGGAGGGTAACATGCGATGAGAAGGCCAACTTCAAAATCAACATCAGCAGCTAATCGCTAATCCCCGATATGTGCTAGCAAGAAACATCTCAGACTTCTTTTCAAAGTCCCTTTAATCGATGAAAATGACTCCGTACACTTGATGACAGCCCGACACAGTTTCTGTTCCGATTGATTCAAAGCCAACTACTGAGCTTACTCCAACGTGCGCTTTTAGCTAGCATAATTGGTACTGTGGCTCTGACGTCACACAGCCCAAAAATCTTACTGTTGATTAGTTTGCTGCCATTCCCAGTTTGATTTTAAGTTGGGAAAAAAAGTTTATCGAAAAAAGAAAAGCGAAATGTGCCTTTCTCATGTGTATTCATAATTTTGTAACAAAGTATAACGTGAATCAACGGCGCCTCGGCCGATTGCAGCCGAGTAGCGCACTCCATTTTGCCTTCCAGCGCTACGTCATTGATGCCCATCGCTATTATGCTGTGTTTGTGTCGCGTAAAGGCTTTTCATTTGCGCATTGGAACGCGGCGGAGAGCGGGTGAGGGTCGGTTCACGTGAAACGTGTTTTAGGCAGCGCGGCTCACGTCGCGACTTGTGTCTGGCAGATGGCGGGAACAGTTAGGGATCTCATTAGATCAACCGAGCGGCTAGGCCTTGTTGCGAAACCTTTCATTTAGAGCCTTGGCGCTGAGAAGCACTCGCTCACCCTGCCGTTGAAAGTTGAGAGAGGGTCGAGTCAAACAAAAAAGAGAAAAAAAAGCAGCAAATAGCAAAGCAGAGAGAGAACACTGCGTCTTAGATATGGTCTACGGTATTAGCTAGAGTCTTCCTATCTACGCGTGTTGGTTCCTCGTGCTAATGTGCTTGTGTGGGCGTGATGAGTGATGCATCCTTGCTGAGCAGAGCAAACAGGATTGCAACGGTCGCGGAGCACATTTTGTACCATTTGCCTTGTAATTAGCTGGAATTTGTTCAGCGCAAATGCACTACAAGCATGGGAATATGAAAAAAGGAGGAATAATCTAGCGCAAATGATGACAGTTGGCAACTTTTTTTTTTCTCTTTCCCAAAGTGCCTTCATGTTAACACTTATTTTATTTGTATTATCTTTAATGACATCGAGGCTAAATGGAGCGTAGAGGGAACTGATTAGCAGGACCCGCAGCATGCCAGCCCCAAGTCAATATGGGTGTTTTATGGCTTTTTAAAGGGCATTTAAATTCATTTTATATATGGTTGGAGGCATATGGTTGCTAATCACAGCCACCACTTGTATGCCCAACGCTTGCTGTGCATGCTGAGCGAGAGGAACAACTTTTGCTTTAAATGTACTTTTCCAAAGAACCGGGGCTAGTTTTCAACATTATCTTTCTTAACTAGTACGGTTATCCATTAGAGCACAGTGTTTTCTTTTTATTTGTGTGTGTGTGTGTGTCGGTGTGTGTGTGCCTGTGTGTGTTTTCCCCGGCTTTCATCAGAGCAACACTGGATAAAAGGATCTCTGAGTGTTCCGAAACTTCCAGCGCATCACTGGGCTAACGCTATCAAATGCGTGACGAGAAGTTTGATCTTTCAAAGGCGGCGAGAGCGTACCCCGGGTGCCTTTGCCCTCGCAGTGTTGGATGGAGTTAAGTTGTTGTGAGCATTACTGATCAACACCTTAGGAAAGCAATCGACAGAACTATTATGCGGCGTGATTGAGCACGGCAGCCCGTGCCCACAGCCCCTCTCCTCTAGATTGCACTTTGGCAACAGAAAAGCGAGCTATTTACGGGTGGGAATACAGCAACCTCAGAAGTAGCTCCTGTAGCCCGAGGGTGCAAAATACTTGAAAATAAGCTCCTGGTTTCTTTGAAGTGAGGGCGCACCAAATCTAAAAAAGCATTTGAAGTGCTTGGTGCATTTGAGCGCAGGACAAGTCGAGATTGTCTCGACTAGTTGAAGGTGGATGAGGTGCAGAGGGAGGTTAAATAAAAATCAACAAATATCAGACTTTGTGAAGTTTGGGTTCTCATAAGATGCTCGTCACACAGTTGCTGACTGAAGTAGTCCCCCCAGTGATTTATCCCTTTTTTATTTCTTTCTTTTTTATTTTATTTTTTTATCTGGAGCAACACAGGTTTACTGTTCTTCCGCCGATGAGTGAAGACAGAAGTCTTAGACAGGAAATTGTGAGACGTTCCGTATTGTACTCATCTCCGCAAATAGACGCCACTTCCATCTATAAGTTGCTATTATTTACCATAATCGTATTAGCATAAAGCTGTAGCATTTTGCTTGGCACGCTACGCTGCGATTTGTATATATTTATTTATTTGTTTGCATTTCAACAACTGCCAAATGACAAATCGGCACATGAGAGCTAGCTGCCGAGCTCCGAAAATCGTGATAAATGCAAGCACGGCGTGTAAGTCACCGGTGAATTCAACAAAGAAGAAAACACGAAACGTCTTTCGACCCTCTCTCCATCAAAAACTTCCACGGTGCGGTGCCACCACATAAATCACAAAGTCGGAGGCCTTCGTCAAAAGCTGGCTTGGAATTTTCAGTACAAATCTAACAAATCTGTCTCCATTCGGGTCTGATAATTTCATAATATTGTCCAGACTAAAGTGTTGGAAATGTCTTGCTGTCTTTGCTGATGCAATGACAAAAGAACAACCAAAAAGCCACTTTATTGGTTGGTGTTTTGTTCCTGAAAAGTCTGTGATTCTGCCCAATGTCAACGTGTACATACACAGCTGCATGGTCTTACAGCCGTGAAGCCACGAGAATGGACATCCTTTTGGGCCGCACTGTTCAGACAGGTGCGTCTATCTTATGTGACATTGATGAAACAATTCGTTCCGCCTCTAACTCCGCTGCATTGGCGTTAGCGAGACAAGGACATGCAAGTAGAAACTACTAAAGAGGATGAAGTCAAACATTATAACACAGAAGGAACAATACTCTGGCTTACACGTCAACCGCCATCAATTCTGAACTTTGCGGTTTTAATTTGTGCATCCAACCACACTGCAATCCTTCACATTTGGCTTTGGCATAATGTGTGGTTCCGTGTGATGTCACAGACTGGCCAACACGTACAGTCGTACCTCCACTTACAAATGTCTCTTGATCCGAAATTTTCAAGTTACAAAATGCCTCAAAGGGAAAATGTTGCCTCTTGTTTCAAAAGAAATTTCAAGATACGAAAGGTAAAAATACAGTCTGGTCTGCTACTCGCAGAGGGACCTCTATCATACATGTCTACGTGTGTAATAGATAAATAGATAGATATGTGTCTATGCAGCATCCTCGTCATTCGCCCCTCGGGCCATGAGGCGTTCCGATAGTTTGACATAGTTTTACGTAAATGTGAATCCCCCAGACAAAGTGTTCGCTCACTATGCTGATGATTGCCTTATAATAATAATAATAACCTTGTACATTTTCGAAGGATTGTTGAAAGCCGACAAAAGCAAAGGTCCTTCGATCGGTTCTTTACAAAACTCCAGGCAAAAACCACTTCGGAAAGAGAAGATGGACAAAAGAGGACGCAGTTAAATGTTTAATGAACATCATTTTTTTCAGTATTCTTTGTTTTTACATTATGCACAACTCATTTATTGTGCAATGCTCTAATTGCAACATGCATTTGTTAGAAATTTTGATGCATTTTTATGCTTTTGGAAACGTCGAAATTTTGGGGGTGCTTGGAACGAATTAGGGCATTTACATGGAAAACGCGTCTCTACTTACAACATTTTCTAGTTAAGAAATTTCTTCCAGAACCAATTGATTTCGTAAGTAGAGGTGCCACTGTATAGCGAAGACATAATAAGTCGGCCCCGTTTAACAGCCTTAATATGATGGAGGGAAACTGTTGCGTAGCACTTTAAGTGAGCAGTTTATACCGGGTGTCTTACCCCTATTTCATTTCATGTGGCGCCATTGCATTAGGGGAAGGAAATCTGCTGTTTTTGTTGCAGCTCAACTGTTATTTGTCACTCCAGATAAGGCATCTCGCAGGGCAAACACTGATTACATGTCCTAGAGCTTGTAAATGACACAGCGAGGCAATATAGCATCCGCAACGACATGCATTAAAGAAAGCTATTGTAACACACAGGGCAGATAAAATCGTCATGCGTGAAGGAATAACCTCTCGTCTAGCGTATCAACACGCGGGTAAATTTGTATATATATATATATTTTTTTTTTTTTTCATGTATTTAAGATGGATGATGAAAGGAAAGGGTAAGAGGGGTTGGCGTGCGGAACTTGAAAGACGGATCAGATGTCAAACGGTGGATGGCAAGCTATGAAAGATAAAGATGGAACGTGATGTTGGAGAAGAAAAAAAAAAGTGCAATTTGATCCAGCCTGTAGACACTGTAAGACTCCCCTGCCGCTGCGAATGGGACAAAATATGAGAAAAGGCCTCCATTTTTAAATGGGAGGCTCGCTAAACTGCTATAACCGCCACTTTTCAGTTGTGCCACAAAGAAGAGAGCTGGAAGAATAACGTTTCACCATCTGTGGACCTTGAAAGGTTCCCTTTGCCGGGAGAGGAAAATGTTCAATCGTTCACGCTTGAACAGTTATTTGGCCGCTATTTTCTATTCCGCAGCCTGCGAGTTACCGTTACCTGTTTTTTTCTCAGAGAGAAGCGCTTTCAGGGCTTAGCTTTGGAAGGGGTTGTTAGTTGAAAAGCTTATTCAAGAGAAGTGTCGTATTTTGCGCACTATAAGACGCTTCGGAGTATAAGGGGCACCTTCATGAATGGCCTATTTTAAAACTCTTCTCATATATACGCCATATAGAATAGAAGCCACAATAATGGCAGCGGTTGCGTTATGCATCCGCTAGGTGGAGCTACGCTAAAGGGGATACAATACAATACAGCTTACATCGCACTTTTACAACCGCTGCAGCTGTAACTAAGCACTTTTCAGATCATTTAAAATACTCCGTCCAAGAATTCTGAATATTGATCCATATATAAGGCACATCAGATCATAAGTCACACCGTCGTCTTTTGAGAAAATTGAATGCTTTTAGTTGCGCCTTATACTGCGGGAAATACGGTACACTTTAGTAGTGTTGATATTGCACGTTCATCCCACATTCCAAAAACATACTTTCAAGACTCTAATTTGCCCACGGGTGTGAATATGACTCTGAAATGTTTTTTCTACGTCACCTGCGATTGGTCGATGACCAGTCCAATGTGTACCCTGCGTTTTGCCCACAATCAGCTGGGATAGGTTCCATTTCACCCATGGCACTAATGTGGACAAGCAATATAGAAAATAGATAGATGGGTAGGATGGGACGATCTCTTTCTGAATGTTCTGAACTCCTGTCGTGCGATCGAGTTGCAGCACAGGAAAAAATCGGCGTGAATGTCGCTCAACTTCCCAAAATCGATGTACGTCGCGGGAGAGCAGCTTCCTTGATCACGTTACATAATGTGTATCTGCTCCGTACAACGTTTCTTGCATGAAAGACAACTCTTGGTCTTTCCCATTTTACGACAGTAATAGTTGTCAAACATTACCATGAAGGCAAGCGCCGTTGAGTGCCGTTTCATCTCAATGGCTTTGAGAAACAATCGGAACTCAAGCCACCAAATTCTTAATGATCAATCATTTGATTATTATGCTCACTCCCTCGTCGAAAGCAAGCGTTGGTTAATGCTGTCAGCGACCAATAAACCTTTTAAAGGGACTTAATAAATGGCGCGGGCCTCAAACAGTAATCCGTTAAATGAAGAGAATTAAATTAAGTTGCGCCCATTTGTTTCAATCCATCAAGCGACGTACGTTCACTGGCAGGGTGCTTACTGAAGATTAGCAAACTATGTTAGCTCTAAATTACATGCTATCAGCCCGCGTGCTTCACTGGAGATGAGATTAGCGTTTGGATTAGAACACGAGGCCGTGGAAAGGTGCGGCCGACTGGAGGTTGTTGTTTGGAGGCTATTATTAAAGACACTAATTGGGTTTTGCGTTGACACTTTATGCTAGTTTTGTAGGTTTTTGCGGGTTAAGCGGTAAAAAAGTCAAGCTTCTTCCTGAGAATGTGAAGCGCGTTGCTCTAGTTCTCACGTTGACCACATGAGTTTCGAGGGCAGAGAGGTCTCCATCATCACTGGTTGCCATGGAGACGGCGCCCTGCCTCTTCCTCCTCCTCACTCACACCTTTTGTCCCCTCTCCTTTTTTTTTTTTTTTTTTTGTTGAAGCCTCCAGAGAGAAGTCTATAATTCTTGGCAAGGCTGACCTGAATTAATCCAAGCTAACACCTCCGATGGAGGATTTAATTGAGAGCTGGAAAGTGTTTACTCACCGTGATTGTCGCGTTGACAGCGTTCCTGATGGATGGCATTTTGCTTTTGGCACCTACGTGTGACAAAGGATGTTTCTTCATAATCGGGAATCACTTCTTGGTCTCAAACCCTCAACTTCCTGGTCTTGACGTGAGGTGTGAGCCCATAAAAGTTTTGCGTCGTGACTTGGTCTCGACATGATGGCCGTCCCTCAAAAGTTGGACACGATCTCAATTCGGATGTTTTGGTCTTGACTCAGGCTAACATTGACCCGGTCTCGGACTTGACTTGGTCTTTGTCTCAACCGTCCTCGGTCTTGACTTAGTCTCCGTTATGCAAAGTCTTATTCACGACTTGGTCTCAACCCCTCAAAGTCTTGGTCTTCATCACACCAAACCTTCTTCCTGACAGTCTACAAAGACACCCAATCAAATCATCTGGATAACAGAAAACAAACGTTAACCCTTTCGTGCACCCTGTAATCTGATAACACGATAAACTGTCCATTGCCGTGACCGCTGTCCCCGAAAGGATTCATAAACATGAGCCTCTCTGTTTACTTCTCAGTTGATTGAGGTTTGTATCATCCCGAATGTACCTGGCAGATGGCAGGAGCAGAGGTTTAAAGCCATCGTATAGGAATGTAATTTCTACGAGGCACATACACAAGAGAGTGCCATCCGTCTTGGTTACCACGCACTTTTGCGGACAGTAAAAAGCAGTGATTTCGCCGCTGACTGATGAATATCTCTCGCTCAAAACAAGGATGTATTTTTTTGGTTTTGCTCAAGAAATGCCAGTTATTCCTTTTTTCTTGCTAGAAGACGCCGATTTCTCTGAACCGTATATTGCACGCCATTATTTCATTTGGATGTGTGTGTGTGTGTTTTTTTTTCTTTCCTCCCTCACTGAGAGCTGTTACTGTCAGTACAGCTTGCTTCTGCAGTGACTCTTTAGTTCACTGTAAAAGGTTACGTTCACCCCTGTGGTTTCAAGAGAACATTGCATTCGTGAAGGAGCTTTTCCCTCGCTGTCTGGCCTCACTCGAGCCTGCGATTGGGTCACATTTGGACGGATATTTTACCAAAGGGTAAGCGGAGGTAGCATCGGGTGTGCACTTCGCGATAATAGTCAGGGTCAACGTGACCGTTTATTCAGTGTTTGATGATTGTTGACTTTGATAGCTAACTAGGCTCTTCTGTCAAAACTGTAGGGTAAGGATAAAAAATAAATCAATAAAAAAAAAAATCATAATTTCCATCGCTATCAGAAGCTACATGGGGGTAATTTAAATAAAAGAGCTATTAAAACTGAGCCAAACAAATGCATATTGAGGCCAAAGTCACACCCCATCCTTATTCCAACATTATCATCACAGAAAGATGGATTGCGTACTACTATTATGCAAATTGCACACTTGGCGCCAGTTTTCTTTACAATTAAGAAAAATCGCAAACAGATAACAAATATCATTTAAATTAGTCTCCACAGCCTATTAAATGGGCCCTGAAGGATCCCTTGCCGAAACATAGCCACATAAACGTAACCATCTGCTGATGTCATCATGGCACTAAATTGCCTTGTTGACCACAAAGTTACACCCATCTATCCATTTTTGAATCTGCTTATCCTCACGAGGGTCGCGGGCGTGCTGGAGCCTATCCCAGCCGTCTCCGGGCAGCAGGCGTGGGAAACCTTGAACTGGTTGTCAACCAATTGCAGGGCACACACAGACGATCAACCATCCGCACTCGGAATTCCACCTAAGGACAATTTAGAGTGATACCATATGTTTTGGCAATGTGGGAGGAGAGCGGAATACCCGTAGAAAACCCACGCAGGCACAGGGAGAACATGCAAACTCCACACAGGAAAGCCGGAGCCGGAATTGAACCCAGCACCTCTGCACTGCAAGTCACACGTGGCTAGCCAGTTAGCGCCGCCCCAAAGTTCTAAATATTCAACTTGTTCTGCCTTATATTCACTTCATTGTATTTTTGTTCTGTCCTCCCAAACATTTTTGTTGGTCCCAGGTGAATTTTCCCCAAAATGGTCCAATCCAAAGGGGACTGAAGCACATATTTCTTTTCCCTTTCCACTAAGAGGTTGTTTACAATGTATCCTTCATTAGAATTGGCACATTATCTTCCACTGTTCCCAACGGACAGCTGAATTAAACAGAGGCGCCGTATGAATTAATTATGGAGGAAGGAGAAATGCTTGTTCAGTGCTGAGTAAGTTTTGTTCATGGGTTTTGAACAGCGATGACTCCCTCCTCTAAACAAAACAAGTGTCGGATAAGTATCCCCTTGATGGATTTTGGAGGCATATCGATCATTAATAAATTAAGTCTGATATTTTCCTCAAAGCATTAAAATTTCAACCCTGGTGGCACCATGGGAATCAAATCTGTCTGCATCGGAAATTATGAACATTTCATTAATCGTTTCCAAGGGTCATTTTCTGGCCATAAAACATTATTTTCTTCAACTGCAATAAAGTTAACTTGGAAAAAAAGAAGTTGTGACTATTTTTTATTTATTTTTGCTGAAAAATTGGAATTGTGTAGTTCTGCTGTCTGTCACAAAGAGGCTTACACGGTACAACATTGCAACTGGCTTCATCCAAGCCATACGTGTCTATTTCCTGCATTGGGTGCAGTGAGGGAAGTCAGGGTGCGTATTTTGACTTTCAAATATTTTTCCAGAGATGTCATGATTCGGACCGGATAGACAACCGTGTCACAGCCCCTATTTCTACCCCATGCATTTTTCATTTCTTCCTTCAATTTAGCAAAACGTCCATGTCGTACGTGCTGACTTAGCATTTTTCTGTCTTGCAAACAAAGCCACTCTGGTACTCGCGTTACAGGAGACCATTGTGTGTTTTGCGAGCCCATTTGTGTTGTTTCGGGAGGTATTCATGTCACGATTGTGCGTGACTGCCATTCCATCAGCGAGAGAAAACTTCATTCATGCTGAGGCCACCCAAGTCACAAACTAGCTGCAAAAGTCTCCCCACCTCCCCTTCCTGTGTCGAGTGAAGCATCTTTATTATTCTGGGCTGAAATTGAAATTTGATTTTGTTTTGGCCCTAAGCGACTGGCAAAAGTGTCTGGCTGAGATGAGTAAAGGTCAGCGGGAATTAAAATGCTTACTGTAAGGTTTGTCGGAGAGAGATAGAGGGCCAGAGGAAAAGGCCATCTGCCCGAGAGTTGTCCTAACTTTTGCTTCGCGGAAGAAGTTCAGCTTTCAGCAGTGCTGTCGTAAACGCAGGGAACATTTAAATCACCCATCCAAGATTTGGATTAATAACTCAAAATCCACTTTATGGTGGCACCATTTGTGTGTGTGTGTGTGTGTGTGTGTGTGTGTGTGTGTGTGTGTGTGTGTGTATTATATATATATATATATATATATATATATATATATATATATATATATATATATATATATATATATATATATATTACTATTCACAGTTCATGTTTACTGTCAAACTAAACATCAAACAAAAAGAATTGTATTTAAAACAACCACGTTTCTTTGCCCTACTTTAATGCTTATACATATGTATTGGGAAATGCCCTAGATGGGCTAACGAATAGCATGTGTGTCACTGCATTATGTGTCGATTAATTCCAGAAACAAATATAATTGTGACATAACGATCAATTTGGGATTGCAGTTTTGGAGCTTCTGACTAATTTAAGCTCTGAATTGGAGGAGTCATGCCAGAATGACAATGTCAACAGTCCACATCAGCTCTGCATTTCCGTCTTCTTGGTCATTTCGAGGCACTGCGACAATAAGCGTTGGCAGTTTTTCTGTCCCAAGAGTAAAATGCAGTGATAAGCAAGTTGGTCACATACCTGTAGAACCAATTGCCATGAGTGAAATCAAACCAAGCATGCAGTTTGATTACACATTATGCAGTTGCCCACCCCAAAATTATATGGAGCATTTCGTTTAGTAATATTCTTTTTTGCCTCTTCCATTAACACTTCCAACTCTCACAATTTAAACTTCACAGTGTAGTTGCTTGTGTGCTCGAACTCGCCACACAAAGAGCCAAAAACTGAAAAGGCTGTGCTGTTGAACGCTGAAAAGTAAAGTGAGAGTTTGTCAACACACAAGTTACCATCCGGTCTTAGGCGGCCTGGTTGTTGACTGGTTAGCGCGTCAACCTCACATTGCAGAGGTCGTGGGTTCGATCCCAGCTCCAGCCTTCCTGTTTGGAGTTTGCATGTTCTCCCCGTGTCTGTGTGGGTCTTCTCTGGGTACTCCGGTTTTCTGCCACATTCCAAAAACATGCAGGAAGACAAATACAGTAGAGGATTTTGATTCTTAGTAAATCAGGCCCACGGTCTTTGGTCTTCTTCCGGTGGGGTATCCTGTTCTTCTCTCAGTACCCATGCGCCCTTTTCAAGGAACATTTCCACTTTGTCATTTCTGAATGCGCAAAAGGGGCTTTCGGGTGCACGCTAAAAGCAACAACGTTCTTTTGATATGAGTTGTGAAAGCTGTGAAGAAAAAGCCATGTTATAATGCAGGTTCAAAAGAAACATTTGCAATATTCGATCAAATGATACACCACATCGCCCTCTGTGAGTGCTGAAGTTTTTGTGGTGTTACTGAAGCGGCAATTATTGTGGGGGCAGTCTAATGCACCTGCAAGGGACAACTCAAGGAAGCCAATTTGGTGTTTGAGGGGTAGAGGTTCTTTTAAAGTTGTCCCGAACCAAATAGCAAAGCACTTATCGCAGCGAGGCAGAGAAGTAAAAAAACAAAAAAAAAAGGAGCTCTCAAAGGCAACATTATTTCTGTCTGCAGCTTATTATGCTCGATGCTAACCCATCTCATGTTCCAGCCCCAAATTAATGACGGCGGCCGCTCATTTCTACCTTGTATGAGAGTTTCTTTTCATTTGGAGAATAAAGGGCACATCTCAAGAGCTCCATGTTTTTGTGTTTGCTTTTTATTCTCCATTGCGACTCAACTTGGCTTTCACGTCCATTAGGTGCACCCACACATTCTAATGAGATCCAATCGGAAATCATTCTGCCTTTCCAAAGATCACAATGCTCATTTTTGATTGACAGTGTAAGAAGGGTATCTATTTATATAAGAGAACTTTATTATTTTCACTTATATGTCGGAGATATGTACAAGTGTATTTTTTACATATTTCTCTTCTCTGCGTGCAAATTTGCGGAAAACTATCCGTGCTTATTTGCCTGATTTAAATATTAGAATTTGTTTGAGGGTCAAGTAGTTGCCATCATAAAACATTTTTTTAAATTACAAAAGATGTCATCTTTGAACATCCTTAACACTCATACAAGTGGAAAAAGAAGTTATCCACCGAAACTAAACAAAAATTAACGTGAACCAAAACGACCCCCACTTTGAAAAGTTAGTCAGTGGCATTTTATAGCTTGGTACCACCAAAAATAACCGCACAAGAGACCCCAAAAAAGCCATGTGGAGTTAAAACTTTCAATGCTTACTGTTGGAGAGCCAAATTATGAGTCATCATATTGAAAAATGAATCTGAACATGCATGGATGGATGGATGATTTGCCGACTATTGGCTTTTCCAGTCCTCTATATATATATGCAGGGTTTTATTTTTTATTTTTTTCACTATGACGGAAAACTGTGCAAATATATTTGGAAATATGTGCAGTGTAATATGGAAATGTTAGCAACGACATGCTCGATGGCCTATATAGCTATCTATTTATTGGCCCGCTTATCTCGTGCGGCATTTCCCCATCTCATTACTGTTGGCGCTGCATTTTTTTTTTTTTCTCCAGCTAGGACTGGAGCATATTGAAAACGCTCACTGTTGCAGGAGGTGGAGCAGGACGAGGGAGGGGGTTCAATCGGATTCTCCCCTCACCAAGGTGTCTGGGTTCTGGCAGGGGGCTGTTGCTCCCTGTTTGGGCAGGGCAAAGCCGACATAAAGGGCGTCCTGTAAACCTCCACATTGGCCACATTCGGCAAAGTCATCTGGCGGCTCAGTTGCCTTCAGTTGCCCGTCGTTGGTTAGCTCTTCCCTCACTTTTCTGCTACGGCTAGTCCTTTGCTATATCTCCTATAATGCAGCCTTTCTTTTCTTCCCACCATATAACTCTGCTTATGATTAGTGATTAGAGTTTAGGGAAGGGGTTATAGGTCGGATTAGTCTTAGGGTTACAATTAGGGTTACGATTAGGGGGTTATTGTTCGTGGTTCAGGTGAACGGTTTTTGGGTGGGGTAAGAATTTATAGGTTTGGAGGTTAATGGCTAGTATTATGGTTAGGGTGAGTAGTTAGATTTATACTTTATACTCATACTTGGAGTTAAGATGACCGTATTTTCCGCACTATAAGGCGCTTCGGAGTATAAGGCGCACCTTCAATGAATGGCCTATTGTAAAACTGTTTTCATATAGAGGGTGCACCGCATTATCGGGGTCATACACTAAAGAGAATACAATACAATACAGCTTTATTTATGTAGAGCTTTCACAACTGCTGCAGCTGTAACAAAGCGCTTTACAGAACATTTAAAATAGTACGTCCAAGAAATCAGAATATTGATCCATAAAAGAGGCGCATCGGATTATATGGCGGCTTTTGAGGCAATCGAATGCTTTTAGGTGCGCCTTATAGTGCGGAAAATCCGGGAGTTATTCGGAGGTTAGGCATGAAGGTGTTTGGGGTAATCGTTTATGGTTCGAGATCAGAGTTAAGGCTTTTGAGTTGGTGTAAGGGTTCAGTGTGGGGTTGGCGGATCATTGTTAAGGTTCGGTGTTGAGGTTTTTGGTTCGTGGTTATGGTCGGACTTCTGGGTTTGAGTTAGTGTTTAGGATTGGGTTTTGTGTTAGGCTAGGTTTTGGTTCATGGCTAGTCTTAAGGGGTTTGGGTCGGGTGACAGGATTGTGGTTAAGGTTATTCTCGGGGTTATTGTGAGGGAGTTTAGTGGTTAGAGCCTGGATATGGGTTACTCAGAACTGTCAAAATGGAGTGAGGGGGAAAGTGAAGGCAGTGAAATAAGCTCACACTTGCGGAGAGCAAAAAGTACATTTTCGAGATGGGTTAGCGGGGGCTTGTCGAGAGGGTGTGTCTAGCGGGAGCCTCATGAATCAGTGTCAGCTGAGCGATGAGAAAATAATTAAGAAACAGGCGGGCACTGTGTTAAACGCTGCCAAAGGTGGAGGCCTTTCTACTGTATCTGGATGGAGAATAAAGGCAATAATGGCGTGTAGAAAATCCATATCATAACGGATGCCAAAATGCCCTTCAGGTGGCATTATGAAGGGAGACAATATAAATAGGACTGCCATATTGTAAATGTTTATATACAGTAGCCAGCTACACATACACAGCACTTTTCAGAATTTATGAGCATGGCTGTATAATACAGCGACAGTAATATTTCACTTTTGTTATCATATTGGGTGTAAATCTGCTGAGATGTATATGCTGCAGATAGAATAATTTAAGCAATTTCGCCCTCAATTTTTCTCCTTTCGGCTGATGCGTTTGCAGGCAGGGGAGGCAGAAAAGTGTGTGTGTGGGATTGGGGGGGCTGGTGCTGTCAAGAAGAAAGAGGCATAAAAACACACACACACACGCACATCAACACTTCCGCACGTCAGAGATTTTATACGAGCTGAGGAAAGAGTGTGGAAGAGCTCGAAATTGTACGCCGCAGCCGGAATCACCCAAAACCAGAACAGCGGCCATGAAACTGCACCAATCCGTCAAAAGTTTGGAGCATCACAGAGGACTGTTTGAGTGACAGCAACCTGCTGAGCGTGTTGCAAGCGTGGATGCGGTATGTTTGAACGCCGAGCGCGTCACAGATATTTGGGTGCCATTTCGGATACCCGGCGCGCTCCTGAAAAGTTGGCGTTCCCGATCGTTCCCTGCTGAGATCCAGCTCGTGCACTCGGAATGCAGAATCGCTCTTCCTGTGGGGGCTCATGTTCGCTAACATGCTACGGTTTGATATTGAGCTTTGTGGCCTGCCAAACACGCTCCAAGGCCTGCGTGCAGCCGTTAGCAACCACAGCCTCCCACGCGTTCCTTGTGAAAGACTTGCTTCTGTGTTGTACGGTTGTAAACGTCCCCTATGAATCACAATGTAGTCTATTAATGGAATGGTTGTGCTTTATACAGGCCCGTGAATTAGGCTCCCGACAATTTTTTTTTGTCCTTAATGATGACATTGTGACAGTTAAGGCTTTTCACAAGCCTTCCAACTGTACTGTTATGCCAATAAAAGGTTGCATAATTGATGAAGTGATGGCATTCCAAGTGAGTCTTTGGAATTTTCTTCGCCACGAAGTCTGGCACTTAAAGCAGTGATTGCCAACTGTTTGTTTGTAGAACAATATTGTGCCACGATTTACAGAACAGCTCGATGTTGTTATTTAAATCCTGAACAGGATGTCAGCGCACACGAACCCACCAACCACTGTCCTTGGGGGGGTGTCAGTTCGTATGCTAGCTGGACGCTAACACCTGTTGTCTCAATGTGGAAAATCCTGAGATGATATACGGTTGACCCCTGCGTACCGCATCATGGTACCCAGGAATTCGCATATTCACTGATTTTTACTTCCCCCCCATATCAAAAATAAAATTGTATATTTTTATACATTTTTTCCGCCATTTATCCCCGTCTGTTGTAGAAAATGGACAGCGAATGTTTCTCAGCGTTTTTGTGACATATTTGGGGGGTTTAATTTCAATATTTATTTTTCAAATGCGTTTCACAAGCTGTCACTTACATACGGATTTTCGCTTTTCACTTGCCGGTTTTCTGTCAAAAGTGGGTTCAGCTGTATTCTAGCCACCAGAGGCTTTTAGCGGATGCTTTTTTAGTGACTCAAACATGTGTATGCTGTGTAGGCATAAGAACGATGCTAGACAAAGTCGCAACAATTTTTCAGCGGGCACATCCACGGCATTTGAGAGCGGAGACAACGCCTTGATTTTCCATGATTTTTGGAAGCAGGGTGGCCTCGCTCATGCGAAGTAAGAACCGCTCGCCTTATACCCTATTTCCCTGAAATGCCGCATGTGCCTACGGCTTTGTGTTACCATGACAACTGCTGAACGTGAATTTTGGGATAAAAATTGTTTGCTGGAGAAAATACATTTCAGAGAATGTATTTGAACCAGAGTTTCACACTGAGCAAAAGGAGACTGCCGAAAAAGTTGCAGAGTTCGAGACACAACAGGTCGTTACTCAGTGGTCACTTATGACCTTGGTATGTTGGCAAAGGTTTTACTGGCTGTGGTGGCTCCAGTCGTGACTGCTACCAAGTATGTGTTTTATGCCGGTTATCAGAAGATATTGCAACATTCTGTGCATCCAAAAACATGACTACTTCATTTTTGTCTTTGCCTTATCAGAGGTTTTGAGTAATCCAAATCACTTTCAGGAAAAAAATAAAGGGCTGATAGTTTACCATGTAACTGGCCAACAAAGGGTGGGAGAAATCAGAATGAGGGTGGTATTTAAATTAGCCTGACTGTGTCTTTAAAATAGGGCCGAAATCTCAACAGCTTACACACAAGGCGTTTTCTCACAAAAATGTACTCACTTATGTAATTTCACACTTCATGGGCGCCGAGGCACCCTAGAGATCTAAATGTCTATACAAGCAATTAAAAAGTTACTTTTCCATACTCTGTCCCCTTAAAAATAGAATGGAATCCATCATTTATGCTTCTTGGAGCACGTAAACTTGCTTCACTTTCTGTATTTCAACTACTATCCATGCAGCGTGCGGACGCTAGCTGGATCTGTATTCCAGCCGGGTTACACAGAGACTTATTACTGTATCCGCCGTGATAGTGGCGCAGCCTGCTAAGGATTTTGGACAGTAGAATGAAACCCGGTGAATAGCAATGTGGCGCCGGCGAGAAGAAGAAAAGAGAAGGCGGCAAGAATAAGAAGCAGGAGGCGAGAGTGAGGAGGATGCGGCCTTACTGTAAATTGTTGCGTGCACACACATAGGCACACACTCACACACACACAGAGCACTGCAGTCCTCGATAAGCCGGGATGAATGGAGCTGGTTCGGAGGGAAGAGCAAGGGGGGGTTCGTAAGGACCTTCGGGTCGGATGGTTTGGAAATGGGAGAGACGGTGGCAATGCTCTTGTCAGAAGGATCCGCGCCGGTCACCATGACAACGACTTATACATCATGGCTGTCAATCACCTTTCACCTGAGGAGTTGTCGGGAGGATGAAGGTGCAGAAAAAGAGCCGCAGTGTAAATGTGACTGTCAACAGGGGGGGATAAGGGCAAATTATGACCAATATTAGCTTGGCTGATAAAGGGAACAATTAGGATTGGATGAATATATGAAATGAGATAGCATCCCAAGCTTGGAGAAGAGAAGATTCCAGGTCCCCCTCCTCATCCCCAGCCCCTTCCTTATTTCAAGGAAGATAAGAGCTGAAAAAGGATCCAGCATCTTAACACCAGCTACTGTCGTGTGTAGGAATTGCATCCTTTTGTGGCCAGAATACCAAACATTACAACCGCCGTCCCACCCGCCCTCCTCTCTTCACAAACCCATTATGCCCCCCCCCACACCCCTCAATAAGCAGGATGCTACACAATAACGGTGTCAGCATGTGTTCAAGCATTAAAAACACAGACAGAATGAAATTAATTAACCCGAAGAGATCACAGTGCTTAGCCAGTGGAATTTAATCCAATTTATTACATATATCGCAATCTAACCGGCTTGTGTTTGCATTAATGAGAGTAGGGGGACAAGTGTGTGTGTGTGTGTGTGTGTGTGTGTGTGTGTGTGTGTGTGTGTGTGTGTGTGTGTGTGTGTGTGTGTGTGTGTGTGTGCGTGTGCGTGTGTGGTGACAGCGACAATGGATGCTAAGCATGTTAAGGATCACCGGCGGGAGCAGCCAATGAGGGAAGACGTCCGAAGTTTGGCGGTGCCTCGGGGTACCAGCACCCTGCCAAATTAGCGCTTGAGCAACAAGCCTTTCATCCCGTCAATGAGAAGCAGACATTTTTTGTCATCATGCCCCATTTTTCTTCTTCTTCCTCTATGGAGGGAGAGCGAGAAATGAAGAATACTTTGTTGACCGATTTCGAAAATAAATTAGCATTGTAGCTTTTGAAGCCGGCGCGCTAACCCACTGAGCTGACATCGCCGACTGTAAGGCGGCCGCCGCGCTCCGTAGCCTTAATGAGGTGGCTTATTAGTGCCGTTTCTCCTCGCAACTTCTCAGAGAAAACAGTAGGACGGTTCGCACCTAAGAGCCGTGAAATCGCAGCGTTGTGACGTCCAAGAAAGGAAAAACAACAAGGATTTCCATCGCAACACTGCTACGGCGATATTCTCGATAATGCTAACTCCTATCTTTCGACGACTTGCACATATCGTGATTACAAACATATCATTGTTCACGTACTTACATGCAGAGTATAGCTATCAAGGCAAGGCACGGCAGTTTTGTTTCTATGGCACATTGCATCGACACAGTCACACAATCGAAACGCCTAAAGGCACTTTTACGAAAAGCTAAAAACATTCAAAGGCAACGCAGAGAGAACGTTCAAATAACCTACTTTGACAACATTTCAAGACAATTAAAAGCTAAGTAAATAAATAGAAAGTATCTTTCCAAAATTACTGACAGTGAAGTTGGTTTTAATGCTTAAAATATCGGAATTAAAGATATGTGGGGGGGGGCCTCAAACATAGTTTGCAGCATAACCGCTGATTGCTGCTTCACCATGTTTACTTTGAAACCTAACTGACCGAGGTCGGTGACCTCGGGGCTCGGCGGGGTTTGTATTCAATTTTCATTTCTCCCCTGATTTATAGACCAGTAGCAACATTTTCAAATTGATTCCACAGCTGGTAAGCTGGTCAAGGGCAGGGTACTTGCATGTGCTTGCTTTCCACCATAGGTAGCACATTTTTGTCCATTTTAGTCGCAGGTTCTCATGTGTTCATCAAGACGCATGAGGCTTTGCATTGGTCTAAAATCCATCCGACCGCCATCATCTTCTTGAAGGAGCAACTTTACAGTGTGTGTGGCCTTCCTTTCTACATCATCTAACCTCAGAATTTATATTTCCCCCTCCAGCAAGAAGGAAGGACCATCTCAGCCTTTCATTTTCCAGTTCAAGGCTCCCCCCACCCCTCCTTTTTTTTTTTTTTTTGCAGATAAATGCTCTCCTATCTACCCTGACAGATGTCACGTTGCATCACGTCCGCGGTGATACGTAGCCTCTGATCCTGCCACTTGCAATAAGCAGCCAGCACCAGGGACGCCCCCTCCCTAGATAACACTCTGACAGCCTTGATTATTTTAAAGGTGTATCATTTGCGCCGACCGGCCCGATGCTGTGAAACCATAGCTGGGCGTCACTATCGCAATGTCACTGTTTCAGGTCAGGAAAATAACATGACATGCTGTGTAGACACAGCGGAAGATAGAAACGAGAATTTGATCGCAAGGAATTGGATTTATTTTAAGTTCTGACTGTCGATGACTTGGTTGTGTTGTCGCAAAGTAAAGGGGAGCATGGGAGCAATACCTGGCCGCAACCAGCAGGGGGTGCAGTGAAATACAGGCCTGGCTCGTATCTACCTCAGTGAGTTGAATGAGGAACCTCGACAATTGGAAAATAACGGGGGTAAGGTTTGCAAGTAGGGTTTCAAGCCAGAGTTCAAGTTTTCAGAATGTTGTCTGAAGTTGCTCAAATTAGTCTGTGTTTGGATTTCAAATTTGGGTTTTAAATGATCAGTCGGAAAAGGGTGGAGTGCCCTCTCCGGGTCGGGGAGGAGATCTTGCCCCAAGTGGAGGAGTTTAAGTATCTTGGGGTCTTGTTCACGAGTGAGGGCAGAAGGGAGCGAGAGATCGACAGGCGGATCGGTGCAGCGTCTGCTGTGATGCGGACGCTGTATCGGTCTGTCGTGGTAAAGAAGGAGCTGAGCCAAAGGGCGAAGCTCTCAATTTACCGGTCGATCTATGTTCCAGCCCTCATCTATGGTCACGAGCTATGGGTCGTGACCGAAAGAACGAGATCCCGGATACAAGCGGCGAAATGAGTTTTCTCCGCAGGGTGTCCGGGCTCTCCTTAGAGATAAGGTGAGAAGCTCGGTCATCCGGGAGGGCTCAAAGTAGAGCCGCTTCTCCTCCACATCGAGAGGAGCCAGATGAGGTGGCTGGGGCATCTGATTCGGATGCCCCTGAGCGCCTCCTAGTGAGGTGTTCGGGCATGTCCCACTGGAAGAGACCGAGGACGACCCAGGACACGCTGGAAAGACTATGTCACGCAGCTGGCCTGGGAACGCCTCGGGATCCCCCGGGGAGAGCTGGAAGAAGTAGCTGGGGAGAGGGAAGTCTGGGCTTCCCTGCTTAAGCTGCTGCCCCCGCGACCCGGCCCCGGATAAGCGGTAGAAGATGGATGGATGGATGGATGGTTTTAAATGATGATTAGGCATTCAAAGTATGGTTTTGTATCATAGTTGTTTTTTGTTTTTTTTTGGGGTGTTAATATGGAGTTTCAAGCCATGGATAAGGTTTCAAATTATAAATCCAAGACTGCATTAGTGTTTTAAATAAGGATTTCAAACCAGGAGTTTAGTTTTAATATGTTATTTCATATCTGCGTTAGGATTTTAAAGGTGTGCCTGGGTCGAGGTTTCAATTTAGCCTTTTGAGTTTCAAACCTGATTTATGGTTTAAAACGAGAATTTGGGTTTCAAGACAACGCCAGGGTCATAAATGCTTCAAATGATACATTTTGGCCCTGTGATGAGGTTTTCAAATTAGGTCTTCAAGTCTGGGTTGTGGTTATAAGTGACAATTCCAAACCTTGGTTCACAGTTTCAAATCAGGATTTGGGGTTTCAAGCTCAATTTGCGTTCCAAGGATTTCCAATTTGTTTGATGGTGTCAAGTCTATGTTTCAATTCTCAAAGTATGGTTTCAAGTCTAGTTCAGTCTTTGAAAGTAGGATTTAAATCATGTAAATAACCCCCCACCCACCCCTGAGGGCATATACAGTATACAATGTTTGGCGTTTGTCCCTTGACACGGGCAATGGAAATAGAATGGAAATGAATTGATGCAGGCCATTTATTAGAGCAGAAATACAGTACAGTACCTACAGGAAAGCTGGCAGAAAGTGAATGGAGTGAGGTTCCCCAGACTGGGAAATTTGACCTATGAGTACATCTGCATGCATCAGTAACATTTTTAACCGAGTGTCCCTTGGCTGCTTTCACGTGAGGAGATGCTCATTTGGCAGCAAAATTTAGCAAGCTGGAGCCACTTTATTTGGTTACAGTCAAGCCTGTGCATTTCTGTGTGAAATGCATTCGCTCAGAGCCTCGGGCTTCGATGTCGCTCTGTCCTAGATTTCCATTTCATATTCATTCCTTTGTTTTCAGAAGAATTAGTTTGGGTGGAAATGGTGTGCTTAAACATCCTCTCTTTTGTGTTTTCTGCTTTCTAGACTTAATGGAGAAAAAAAACCCACGATTTTTGTGGTGTACGTATATGCATTAGAATCAAAGACTTGAAGCGCAGGTTTTCAGTGATTCCTCTGCCAGCCTGTAGAGAGCGGCGCCACTGTCGCATTAGAGTACCTCAGTAAACACAATTGTGTCAGGTCAAGGTAAAGATCACCCCCCACTACCCCCACCCCCCGCTGCGTTCAACAGAAGTTGTCACCGATTGAAAAGTCAGCGTTATTCACGCCATGTCTCGGCAGCCGCGGCTGCCAGGCAGAGACGAGGCCATTGTTCAGCTGAGCGGCGCACTGAAATATTTCTCTGGCGACACAAAAAAAAAAAAAGCACTGGATCAGCAGCAATTAGTTGAGGAGTAAGAGAGAGATAAAGAGTGGACGGCAGACGGCGAAACACCCCCCCAAAAAAAAAAAAACGAATGGCTGTGGAAAATGTGGAATCAGCGTGGAGGAACGAGAAAGAGGAGATGAATAGTGGTGGGTGGAGGGATATGGATGAGGGAGCTGGTACTGGAAGTGTTGCGTGGGAGAATGAAGTTCTAAGGAGCCATGTTTCCACCAAGCGCTACAGATCGGTTTGGAACCGCCCGGGCAGGGGGCGGGATTGACACAGCTGCGTTCGTGAGCTAAATACCTTTTCAAACTTGGGGTCGCACAGACTTGACCTTTCCTGCACTGACGGTTAGAGCTTGAAATCAATCGGCAATCCCAAATTGGGCTTTAACAACATGCAGACTTCGTCACTGTCAAGACCTCGTTGAAAGCTCACTGAAAGTCTTGGATGTAAGCATGAGCATGAGAACAGGCAAATTCAAAGCAGGAAGACCTCAGAGGTATGAGGCAGACGTGCCAACTACTGGCTCATCATACTGCCACAATAAATCAATAAATATCTGTCCATTTTCCGATCGGCTTTATCCTCACAAGAGTTGCGAGGGGGTGCTGGAGTCTATCCCAGCCGTCTTCGGGCAGTAGGCAGGGGACACCCTGAACTGGTTGCCAGCCAATCGCAGGGTCCACAGAGACGAACAACCATCCGCGCTCACACTCACACCTTGGGACAATTTAGAGTTTTCGATCAGCCTGCCATGCATGTTTTTGGAATGTGGGAGGAAACCGGAGTACCCGCAGAAAACCCGCGCAGGCCCGGGGAGAACATGCAAACTCCACACAGGGAGGCCGCAGCCGGAATCCAACCCTGCGCCTCCGCACTCTGAGGTCGACGCACTAACCACGGGACCACCGGGTTGCCCTCAATAAATGAAAACAATTATCTTAAGTGTCAATTGCTTGACTTACATTTGGATCGGTGTTTATGTCCAATAAGTGTATCGAACTTCCTCATTATTGCTCCTGGCCACCCTGTTGCACCTTCTAGATGCATTCATCAGGGAGTAAGATCATTGATGCTATCAGATGAAAATCATCCGTCACGGAAAAAAAAAAAAAGATGTTACACTGTGACCCGGTTTAAATAATTCCACCAACATGCATGTTTGCCTCTGTCATCATCTTTATCATTTTTGGTCTGTTTGTTTGTTTCCAGAGGACAGGAAGTTGTTTGTGGGGATGCTGAACAAACAACAGACCGAGGAGGACGTCTATCGCCTATTCGAACCCTACGGAGTCATCGAGAGTGCACGGTTCTAAGAGGTCCCGATGGCAACAGCAAAGGTAAAGCGCCGGGACGCACTTGTCAACACTATTTAGGTCACTGCTGGCAGAGTGACTGCGTAGGTTGTGCGGGAAATGCAAGTGACTTGCGCATCGCGCATTACTGTAGGTCGAAAGTGTTTTCACTTCAATTTACGCTTGGCTGTTTGATGTGCTGGACAGCTTGAGGCATTGATGAAAAAGAAAACAAATTCAAATGTCACACATGTCGTTTTGTACTGCAAAAGATGAAAGTCATCACAACAATTGTTAAAAATAATATTCAAATGTACAGATAATAATTTATGTAAATTCTAACTGTGTGAGAAAAATTCCAACGTAAACGCAGATGCTCAGAGGGAACTATTAAAACATGTTTTAATGGAAACAAAAACATTGCAAGAGCTTCTCACAGCACAACCCCACCGTTTTGTATTTGATTTTTGGTCTCAGTTCTGGCTTCTTCCAGTTCCAAGGTCATTCAATTTGGGGATTAGGATGCATACTATTTTCAACAGCAGAGTCAGCAGTAGCTCAGTCCATAAGAACTAATGGTTTTTAACTGCAGAGCCGTGCTCTTGGGTTGGATTTAGGTCTGAGCTCTGGGCTGAGCCTTTACAGAGTTTTTTGTTGACGTCAGTCTTTACTTTTTACACCAACAGTCACTTTAGGACGTCACTGTTTGAATCCAGCTGTGGATGAAAATGCATTGCAACTGTTTTGTGAAGAAAAAAAACCCCCAGCAAGGTACAGAAGTGTGCGCATATACCTTTGTAAACTTTGTGACAGGCTAGGACCATTCCAAAATTTTTGAAATGTTTCTTCCGGTGTTGCCATGCTCCTGTCACTTTAATTGTATCCCACTTCTGACACCCAGGGTGGAAAGTGGCAGTTCAGTGAGTGAAACTCCGACTCTGACAATGCTCGCATCTCTTTGCAAGCACCTCTGTATATCATCTGATTTGTACTTTTGAAGGCTGGAAACACATTTATTGATTAAAAAAAAGTTCATAGATAGCACATTTGCTCCGTAGCCGAATAGGACAGAACCATTTATCAGTCATTGTAATCACATACAATACAGTAACGGTGCGCATCATTTTAAAACGCTGACTTTGCAATCACAGAATCTCTCTCAGCATAGAGAGGGATCTCATATCAGGAGAAAAACAACTTTTGCAATGCAAAACCAAGATTTTCAATCCCGTACTGTCGTCATTTTATGCATGACGCGTTTCCATTCCTGGGCAGAGGAATCAGGAGTGAAGAGGCAGACAAAGACAGAAAACATTTTGGGGTCTTTAGTATGAGGTGCCGGATAAAGATTTGCTGCAGCTGTTGTGAAAGCGCCATATAAATAAAGATGTACTGTATTTTATTGTACCTGATCAAACGTAGCAGCCTTAATTATTACATTCATTATCTCGTGGCGCTTGATTGTACCTCCCCGGTGTTGTGTCCACTTCGGTGCACAATTAGATCAAGAGTGGCTCCCTGCTGATCCGAAATCAAAACAGCCCCCAAATGTCAAACTTAATGTAACGAGAACACAAGACACTAAGTGTAAATAAACCTTTAGACGTACTGTAGAAGGGCCCTGGTATGTCGACATTGTCCGCATATTCATATATTGTAGTATCCTATGAGACAGTTCCCACCGTGCCACTCGAATTATTTTTTTTTTTCTTACCTTTAGGCATGCATGAGGTAGCCGCAAACTTTTGGAGACATCAATTTCCTCTGACATATAGCAAAGTGCAAGGGGACCAGTTGTTTTTCATGTCTGTGCAGCCTATTCCCCAGCTAGCGCTTATGGAAATTGTCGTGGAATTATATCTAAAAGGGCTGGAAGCCAGAGCATTGTGACTCTGCAATAGTTTGCAGGAGGAGGAGGAGGAGGAAGGGAAAGATGGATGTCAAAACAATTCATATGTCCCCGCTGTGAGGGTGCACAGGGCCAGCCCAGGGAAGCTTTATTTCTTCTTTGTGTTGCTCTGCGGTGTGCGCAGCATCGAGGAACTCGACACGACTCGACGTTTTCCATTAAAACATTGAGAAATCGCTTATTTCTTCACATCAGACAATCCCTTTTTAGTCATATTTACCGATGATTATGTTATATTGACTGTAGCTTACAACTGTGCGCCGTATTCTTCACTTGGCTGCAGCAATCTGTTTTTCAACTGCCCTCATTCTCCTTTCCGCATCTGGAGAAGGAAATAAAGTAGACCCTCGTCATCCTCCTCCGCTGATGCGTTCAATGCAATGTGGTTTTGGGACAAAAAGAACCACCCCGATCCGCAACACTGAGCCCACTCAGCATCGTACAATAAAAAAAAAAGTGGCATCATACAATGCTGACCCCGACGCATGGTAGCTAACTGAAGTCGCAAATGAAGCTCTGGCAAAAGCAGGTACTACAAGATTCTACAGTATATGAACAGTTTTAGGAAGCTGTTTAATGCCTCTCCCAGTTGAGGTTTACTGTCAAACTTTGTGTTAAAGACCACTGGCTTAATGCTAACACATGATGGTAAACACGACAAACGGGCTGGAATTGGTGTGGCGAGTTTTAAGCGATGGCTATTTGAACACAAACGGTGCATTGACACATGTAGGCAGACAATTTAACAATATTAAGAAGCAGATATTCTTTATCCTCGGTAAAGAATGACTAATATCACTGCTGTTTACTGAATCACTTACAGGAGCTTCAAAAGCATGTTTTTTTAAGGATTTCAACGTAGTTACACACTTCTGTGTACAGTTTTTTTCTTTCTTTTTTTTCCATGCAGCACAACAGTTAATGCCACTGCATCATGTTTGCTTTGATGTCTGGACTCTATGCATTGACCTGTAATTGATACTACAATATTTCCAGTACCTGGTCAGGATATATGACAAGAAATGGCCCAAATAAACATGCGCTCCTCCACAGTCTCCACTACAGCAATCCATTTTCAACTGCCCTCAGTCCCTCCTGGAATAAAATGCCTCCAACCATGAGTATTTTTAACTATAAGCGCTCACATCTAATATTTTCCTTGTACTAAACAAATACTATACATTTTCCTTATCTGTGTCATCCATTCTTCACTTTCGTGACTGAATAATTGATGAGCAACGTGTAGAAAGGCAACAAGAAGCTCCCCGTGTGTGCTTTACCGCCATATTCCTGAAGGACATGCTGAGCTGAGAGCTGTTGGTTTGTGCGCCATCCACACAAATATCGATCCACGTGTTGTTGTGTGCCAGAGTGACTGCGAGTCTGGCTCGTGTTTAAAATGCACAGACAGGCGCGCGGTGCTAAATAGCACACTTTTCTGCTTCATCTGTGCAGTCTTTTGCCCGCAGCTTCATCCTGCTTGTCACGCCCGCCCACTGTGCAGGCAGGCACACAGCCCTTTTTTTTGGGGGGGGGGGGGGTTGTCGGATACACTTCCACATCCTTTATTTACATACAGTCGGGTTTCACCTCACTTGACTGATTGCACATTCATACCGTGTTGTTTGTGTGTGTCTGTGTGTGTGTTTCTCTCCTCCAGGTTGCGCCTTTGTCAAGTTCTCCACACACACCGAGGCTCAGTCAGCAATTGGCGCCCTACACGGAAGTCAGACAATGCCAGTAAGTACACTTTTCTCGCAATATTACACACACACACACACACACACACACACACACACACACACACACACACACGACCTGAATGTACTATTCAACAAATTCAAACACTAGGTCCAACATTATAAATCGTCACGGCCAATGGAGTTTTATACGAAAGAGTGTGCTTTCAACGTTTTGACACACGTTTTTTTGTAACCTTTTCATGTGAGCCATGTTTAATTTTGCTATATGTAAATATCCAGCAGGCCTTGATTAAAATGCGCCGCGGCCCACACGTGACAACTTTGGTTTACTGTCTCTTGATGCTTTTTGAGCTAGAATTTGATGTAATATTTAATGCCAACAGTAGAGGCGCTCTTGAGTAGATCTAGTCTCCAGTAATAAAACTTGACCATGACCATTTATATTTTTCCTCTTTTATTATTTGCATTTTTTCTAGTTTATCGTGGATTTGCATATTCAAACATATACAAAGTAGTGATTATATCACAAATACAAGACTACAGATAGAACTTACTATCGGATACACTAGCAAATAGAATTAAATAATTAAAATAATAATAAAATACAATTAGAAAGAGCTTTCAGATGTAAGGATGGACAGATAGATATTGCTGCCGGATGAATTCCTAACAAGAATGGTCAATGTAACGGTCATGATTTGTTTTATTTTCATCCCCTCACAAAAATGTCCCTTCTGTTTTGAATCAAAAGCTCCCCAAATTTGGAGTGACATGCTTTATATTGTACAGCAACAATATACAACGTTAGAAATGGTCCAAGGTCCACCTAGTGGAATTCATCGTGGTCATCTATGGGCGTGCATTTCTGCTTTTCCTGTTTTGTGGCAAATTTAACCCTTTCAGGGACAGCGGTTACTGCAGTGGACGGCTCATCAGGTTACAGGGTGCATGAAAGGGTTAAGTGGAGCATGCAAGCTTTCAAGAATTAGCAAAGTGCAGTAGTTTGTCTGTTGAATAAACATGATATTTCTTTCAAATCTAATTTGAAGATAAAAGTGTGATAATTGAATTCCGGGCAAGTCATCAATCAGCAGTGTTCTGCTTGCATAATCACTGCCTATAACCGCGGCAAGAGATTACATTTGCTCGTTATGTAAGCGCTTCGTATGTCCTATGAATTCTGAATTCTCTACTCGGAAAGCTGATTTTATGCGTGCCTTCGAGACCCACTCGTCAAAAAAAAAGGGGGGGGGACCAGAATGGAGCGGCTGACGCAGGCGCATCACTTATTATCACAAAAGGCCTCAAGTGTGCGCCGCTTTCGTCCGCATTTTTGTTTGTTGGAAGCAGCTGGACCCTGAACTCTTCTTCTCTCTATCTATCTTGCTAGCTCGCTTCACGGAGCTCATGTTTGTCCTTTTATGATTCCATTATTAATGGTCGCCAAATGTGTTGCGGGGAGAGAGAGCCACTCGAAAGCCAGCTGTGCCATTTGAGCGAAACCCTGCGAGTCAATCTAAGTGCAAATGACTGCAGGTCGCCGGGAACGACTCTTGATGTCCATTCTCCAAAGATACTGTCCTTCCCCATCGCTCCAGCCCCACTATCTCTGCTGGCTCTTCGGCCCGGCCTCGTCTCTTTTTGCCATCCTCTGGGGATATTAGGCAATAGACTTGTTTACTCCACCTTTTGCCACATTGGCTGCTGAATAATTCATCTGACTATAAGCAAGGGGCCGAAAGGGAGGGGGAGGCGGTATTGTAGAGTGAGACAGAGCGAGAGAGAGAGAGGGGGGGGGGGAGAAAATTGAATGGACAGGATTTATACCTCCTGCTCTGCTAAATTGATTATAGAAATATGATCAGCATCTCATATCCTGAGGCAGCCGGCGGACGGAGCTCACCGTCAGCGGGCTGTGACCGTCCGTTTCGATACGCAGGCCATACCGAACCAGCCGCACGTGCCCCTGAACGGGTCACGTTCGCGTTCGTTGCAAAAAGGAGCTGACGGACAAACCTGGGCCTAAGTCAGTTGTACCTCTACGTACACAATTAATTGGTTCTGGAAGAAATTTCTTAACTAGAAAATGTTCTAAGTCGAGACGCGTTTTCCATGTAAATGCCCTAATCTGTTCCAAGTCCCCCAAAATTCAGAAATAATTTTTTTCTAAAGCATAAAAATGCATCAAAATGTGTAACAAATGCATGTTACAATTAGATTAGTGCACAATAAATGAGACTTGTGCACAATGTAAAAAAAACAAAGAATAGAGTCAAGAATAAAAATGATGGTCATTTAACTTTTAACTGCATCCTCATCGTTTTTCGCCCTCTTTAGTTCATGTTCTCTCTCAGAAGTGGTTTTTGCCCGGCGTTTTGTAAAGCGCCGATCCAAGGACGTTTGCTTTTGTCAGCTTTTAATAATTCTTTGAAAATGTCCAAGGCAAACATCAGCATAGTGAGCAATCGCCGGACTGCTGAACACATTTTCTGGTTGATTCACATTTAAGAATAAGAATAATAAAAAGAAGAAAACCTTTATTCGTCTCACAATGGAGAAATTCACAATTTACAGCAGCAAAGTTATGAGAGAAAGAAAGTAGAAGAACAAAAAGTATAGGAGCTGCCACTCTCGCGGCGCCATTTACGTAAAACTATCGGAGCGCCTCATGACCCGAGGGGTGAATGACGAGGACGCTGGAAAGACACATATCTATCCATTTATCTACCTACACGCATAGACACATAAGGTAGAAGTCCCTCGTAGCCAATGGGATGCCAGGATGATGCTCGATAATAGCCAATGGCAGAGCAGCTAGAAGTATGTTGCGTTCAGGAAACTCGGAGCTGCGAGTAGCAGACCGGACTGTATTTTCACCTTTTGTATCTTGAAATTTCTTTCGGAACAAGAGGCAATATTTTCCTGTTGAGGCGTTTCGTAACTTGAAAATTTTGGATCAAGAGACTTTTGTAAGTAGAGGTACCACTGTACTGTGAGGGTCAAATGGGGCGGGGTGGGTCCTTCGTACAAATTGGATGTTGTTTTTAAAGGTCTTTTTAGGAAATGTGATAATAGGTAGGAAAGCGGTTAGACGAGCTTGTTTACTGCGGGCATTCTGTGTGAATGTTGGATGCAATCTCTCCTGCTTTGAAATTGTCCAAATCAGGCTGAATATGAACAACATATGCATGAGTGCTCACACTTTCTATATCACGCCGCCTGTGTTTCACTCTCGCAGGCGGCCATGAGGAAGGGTCAAAGGCTTCCTGACTTGATTTCATTTTCCAGCTCACAGAAGTTGCGATGAATACATTGCTGCCATTCAGGGGTGTGTGTGTGTGTGGTGAGGGGGTGTGGGGGGGCGGGGCATTGGGCATTTTGTATGGATAATATGTGTGGGTCCAGGTAGGAGGGAGAGTATTTGCGTGACGGACAGGACATGGGAATTGTGAATTAGCATCACTTGCTCCTCTCGCACACATACACACACACACACACACACACACACACACACACACGTATTTAGTCATGTCGTCATTGCCAAATGCAAGTTCAAGTGTATTGCGATACTCCTGTTTTGTGTGGAAAAAAAAAAATAAAGCGCAAGTTCTGCAATAGTCCTTGAGCCCCGATGAATAATAACGCGCATCTGTAAAGATGGTGTGTTGTAATATAGATTGAACATGTTGTTTGATTGCCTCTTAAATTGCTTTATGGAGTCTAGAGGAGCAGAATTTGTTTTCATTGACGGATAGTACATTGTTTACCTACCAGTTCACACAAGGCAGGTTAAAAATGTAATGAGATTTTTACTTAAAGTTCACATGCCTTGAGCAAAACCTCAGACATAATGAAATTATGAAATTATATTAACTAGTAGCCTGAGCATTGTATATGATTATTTAGTGGGTGTGAAGGGTTACATATACACATTTCCTCTGTGAAATGTAAATATTTCCTCCATAGACTCCATGTCATACAATAGCTTGGTGCCGTCACTCTAAAGTCACTCCGCCAACAGCTCTCCTTTTGGATGCATGATCGTTCTGATTATAGGCCAATGGACGAGCAATAAGGAGGGCTGGGCCACTGTGGGAGTGGTCAGAGCCGACTTCATTCCCTTTAAATCACATTACGCCGGCTGTCTACCTCGCGTCGGCCACTTAGACGTGATCTGAACAGGCCAAAGGTTTCGATGGACTCCCTGCCGCCAAACTGTCACTCCCTCCGGCGTTTCTGCATGACACTTCTTCTGCCGTGTCTCTGGTCGAGACCTGTCTGCCAAACTGGCACAGTGGGCCTTACCCTGATATGAAAATCAGAATCCGCCGGCATTTGCACAACTCCGCAGCTGCGCTGTTTACGAAAATAGAACGCTTGGTGTTTCCCTGTTTTTACTTTTTCGAGTGTGTGCAGGAGAGATGAAGTGTAACATCTCTGGTGGAATGTAAGAGGGAGTGCATGGATTTCAAAGTGTAAAAGAGACTGACATAGATCACCTGGATCCACTGCAGTGTAGAAGCCGTATCATACTGCCACAAAAATCCCATCCTGAAAACCGGCAAACTATAAAGCGTTTGCTTTCCCTTCCTCGCCCCCACCCTCCGCCCCCTTTGAGAAGGAACTCGAATTACTGACTTCTCTGTATTCCTGTGCAACACTGCCCTTTGTCTAATGCTGCCACTGTTAAACCTCACAATAAACTTAATGACACAGACACTAAAGAGCTGGACAGACACAACAGATAAAGCGTGCCAATGTACAAGGGTGTCAAAATTAACCTTGGTCTTGGCTGAGAGTGGTCATAATGTGTCGGTGTTCCAGACTGAAATGGTCGTCGCCAGTTTACGATCTACTCCAGGGAGGTTATGTTGTCATCAACATTCTTGTGTGTTGGTAAATTAAAATAGTGCTCTACAATTACAATTCTGTATATATATATATATATATAGAGAGAGAGAGAGAGAGAGAGAGAGAGAGAGAGAATTGACATATTGTGATTAGTTTCGGTTTTGACCTCTGAAGAGAAGAGGTGCAACCGGTGTGAAAACCAGAGAGTTGGTTTTGGGTGAAAATGAAGTCATTGTAAAATGCCAGAAAAGATAAAGGACAAGTCCGCGGCAGTTAGCTTAGCCGCATTCAGTCGTAGCTGCAGATTTGCTTGAGATCTGAGATCTGGTTGCCACACCCAGGTCCATCTCATACATTGGTTTAGTCAACCTTTTGTTAAACAGGTCGACTCTACTGCTCTCCTCTGTATGTAGCACAAACGGCATCACTTATTTATTGTTTGCGTTTCATTTCACTTTCATTTATCGACTGGCTCTGGTCAGTAGTTTACTTTTCAGGTACAAAAACATGTAAAATTCCCTGTGCTCACAAATACGGGCTCTCTCTCAACGCACTTTCTCACAAACATTCAATACTAAACGTTACAAACATGTCTGTCAAGCCGAGCACGCTAGTTAAATGAAAACACATGGCAAATTCAGCTTTCACTGATGCCGTAGGAATGAGCCGTGTTGTAAAATGAGGACCACTTCTTCATCTTTTGGGAAAAAAATACAAAAATACATAAATGGTGCACCCGCTGAGCATCGCCACCATTCAGGATTATGATTGACGCTATTGACAACTTTGCACCAATTTCAGAGAGGGGGGAGGCCTCTTATTGTGAGTGACATACAACCTTTGCGCACCGTCAGATCAGAGTAATATTTCGGCCTTTTATGTGCATCGATTGGCCACAATAGGGGGCGAGGTACACCGGAGAGGCGGAGCGCACAAAAGGTCAACTGTAGCGTTAAATCATTTGAAGATTCTTAATGAAGGGTGTGCGGCCAGCACATCTGCTGGATCCGGTTTTCCCGCTGCCGAATGGCGACAACAAAGTGTGGATAATACAGGGCCAGGGAGAAGATTAAAATGGACAAAATGAAAGCGGTTCCACCAATTTTCTTTTAAGCGAGGGTCAATGGCTGCTTGCTGATCGCGCTTTCGTTTATCGTTTTAAAATGAGTGGGGGGGAGGGGTCTTTCTCTTAAGAATCCAAGTTACTGGATTTTTCAGACTATAAGCCACTCCAAGGTTTAATTTTCACAAATCAAAACTTGCAAATCATTGCATATTGTTGCACGCACTCCATTTCAGAAGGCTAAGGTAATGCACTAAAAGTATTTCCCAGCTGCCAAAAGAAAGTAGAATAATAAACAACCAGTCTTGAAAATTAAAGGGTGACGTATTTCGTTAGTTTGCTGTCACTTTCAGGGCAGCAAACCAAGGGACTGTCTCCCCAGCTAGCTCGCTAATTTAGCATGCGGCATCTGCCGCAACAAGGATTTAATATTTAGACCACCAAAAGATGCGATCACCGACCGGGATTCTACATTTGGCAATGCAATGTGTGATTGTAGTTAAGGTAAGCCATTTTAAACTAAAAAGGAAAAAAAGCTGTTGTTAGATGCAAAAGTTTCAAATCCAACCAATCAACATGATTATTATGAGCTCTAGTTTTAACACAGTATACATCAGTCTCACACCTGAGGAGAGTTGTGAGACCAACCAAAAATATGCAAAAAAAAAGCATGAGTTTTAGTCCAATAAATACGGTACATACAGTACATGTTCTAAAGATCAGATTGATTGTTTTTATAATTACAAGGACAACGGTCACGATAATGGTACATCCATAATACATCACTTATAAAATATTTTGCCATTTTTTTTCTTCAAAAGTCAACTTAAATGGGTGTAGAAGGACACTGACAAAGACCATGTACCAAACGGACCTTTAACCTCGACCCTCTCTTGCCCCCGCCCTCCGTCCAGGGCGCCTCCTCCAGCCTGGTGGTCAAGTTCGCCGACACAGACAAGGAGCGCACCATCAGACGCATGCAGCAGATGGTCGGCCAGTTTGGCATCTTCAACCCCGCCATTGCCCTTCCCTTCAGCACCTACAGCTCTTACGCACATGCGGTGAGTCAGAAAAAAATATGCATGAAAAATTGCCTCTCTGGTGTTATTATTTTGAAGCCACAATTAATCATCGTTTTGAGGGTTTTCTAATACTGCCGGAAGCACCTCGCAGATGTCTTTCTAAAATTCAGCCCTGGAAGAAAGCAACCAAAGAAATTTGGTTGCCGAAAAAACTATCATGTTTAGACAACCCAAGAGAAGTTTCTCAAGTACCAATTCCCCCAAAAGACCCGAGTAGTGCGTCATTTTGATTTGAAGCAGCCATTTTCTTCATCTATGAGAGACAACCTTGTCAGTCAGAGTTTTTATTTGTGCTACCAAAATTGGAACACATTTAGTAGAGAGGGGCAATGCAAAATTTCGAGAAAAAAATGGAAGACTCCAAAATGGTGGCAGTCAACCGGAATAAGTCATATCATACTGAATGGTCTACTTATTCATTATTTAGATTTTATTTTTTTATTTTAGATTTTTTTTTCTGAATGTGTATTCTTTTTCAGGACATTTATCATATGTAGTATATAACATAGGTGCCTTACAGATTGGTAAATAATTGATCCATATCAGATTTTTATCCATTATTTGAACAGGGCTTATTCCAATATGAGGCTGTCCAATTTCACGGTTTTTTTGTTTTGTTTTGCAAATTTCCATCTTGGGCCTCAAGGGAGAGGGGGAAAAAAGTCGTTTTTCCACTCAAAATCCCTGAAATCCCGCTGCAATTTATCAGTCAGGCTGACGAGCTGGTGAATGAATACATCGGAGCGTTTAGCAGCTACACACTCTGACATTTCCCTCGGGAATGTTGAAGTGCAAACGCCAACTAAAAGGAAAAGGGAATACTTGGCTTCATTTATCAGGGCAGCCGGAAAGATAACTCGTAAGGAATGCTAATGTCGCCCCCCCTCCATGTTTGCTGCGCAGCTTAAAAAAATGGCTGTTTTTCGGAATGATGATTTAATGAAGCGGATTAGACTTGTTTGAGCGAAAAGGTGCGGGTGAAATGCATTATTTTCTCTTAATGAAGCCACTGTTTGGCATTTTTAAACAAACTTTTTTTAAGCAAACCCTGGACGACAATTACTTCCACAATGAGGTTATGTTTTCAATGATTGCTCCTTATACCAGCAGGATTATTGCATGCACTCTTCAACCACTGTTTGGGTTCATAGTGCAAAGTACTACAAAGCCTGAATCCCCCCTACCCCTCCCTTTTTTTCTTTTCACGTGTGTGGATGAGGGACTTCCAAAAATTAATACATTACTATTTACTGCTTTTTGAACATTCTCTGAAAAAAATGAGTTACTGTGGTGCCTTGAGATGTGAGTGGCCCAACGAGTGCTTTATGGAGGCCGTGAACTCAACTTGCTTCATAACAAGGAGCGGTGTGGCAGACATTGATTCTTTCTTCTTCTTCTTCTTCAAAAAACCCCCCCAAAAAATCGGCTTTAAGCAGTTTGTGGCATTGTCTGGTAGTGTACTATCAAACTAAACATAAAACAAAGGGAGTTAGAAGTTGTATCTTCAAAACAACAATAAACACATTTATCATGAAGTCCGCTAGCTTAATGCAAACGCATGACAGGAAATGGCATAGATGCGTGAATGAATAGCATCTATATGGGAGTGTTTTAATGCTTTAAGCATTGGCTATTCCAACACAAATGGTTCACAGAGACAGAAAATATAACAATAACCACGAACATCTCCTGCAGCTTTTGAGTCATACACAATCCAATGATAAAAATCCACTTGGGCCTACGTACCATCTTGAACTTTCATACCTTTGTAACAAAACAAAAGTATCTATCTATCTATCTATCTATCTATCTATCTATCTATCTATCTATCTATCTATCTATCTATCTATCTATCTATCTATCTATCTATCTATCTATCTATCTATCTATCTATCTATCTATCTATCTATCTATCTATCTATCTATCTATCTATCTATCTATCTATCTATCTATCTATCTATCTATCTAGCAAGCTAGCTACCCATCTAGCTAGCTAGCTATCAATCTATCTAGCTCATAGGTGTCAAACTCAGCTCCTGGAGGGCCGCTGTCCTGCATGTTTTCCAAGTGTCCCTGTTGCAACACACCTGATTCAAATGAACAGGTTCAATGTCAGGCTTCCGCAGAGCTTGCTGATGATCTGATCATTTGAATCAGGTGTGTTGCAACAGGGAGACTTGGAAAACATGCAGGGCATTGGCCCTCCAGGACCTGAGTTTGACACCTATGATCTAGCTAGCTAGCTGTGTACGTGCGTGCGTATATTTTTTCCACAATTTATACATTTTAATAATAATAATCTGTTGATTAGATTGTTAAAAATTGCTTTTAATCATCTCCTTTAGCCAAATCACTCAGCAGTGCGAGACCCAGGGCTGCAAAAGAATTTACTCTGACGCCTTTTATAGATACAAATGATGTACATGACTCAGCAAGGTTAAAATTCATTAAAATGTGTTTTGGTGACATTGTAATGGGTATAATATTACCATTTCCGTATGAGTAGTACCTTTCATTACTGCGTCACTTACTGTAATTGCCGCTCTCCATCTAATGTCGCAACAAACAATCCCGGCCCGGCTTCATCTGTGCCACACTTTATAAAAAGGCCATCAACGTATGCGATTTTATTTATAGAGAAGCGAGCACACAACTTGTTTGGCTATAAAGGAAATGTAAACGATATATGAGGTCTTAAGAGGGCTATCCATTGCTCTCGTTTCATTTCATACCAGCACCGTGGGGGCATGGCACAAAAGTGCAAATGGACCATCTCGGAATAATTGCGAGGCCATGTCTTCTCTCCGGTAAAACTTTCACCTTCATTGCCATTCATGAAATGCACTCCTCTGTTTTTTTTTTTTTTTTTGGCCTAAGGAATGTCACGACATGCAAAAGGTTGAAGGGAGATGCTCTGTTTGGGCCGTGACTTTTATTCACTGTGGCAGGGAAGCAGCATGATGCTATAAAGTTGCTGGTTTGATTCATTTGATCTGTACAAAATAGGTGAGCAATCCTAATTTGGATCAGTACCAATTTGTAAAACCCACTCTTACATGGGTCAAAATTCGGGTCGTTTAGATGCATGAATTATTCATTGAGAATTTAAAGGAAACGAATCGACACATTCATCCAGATCTGCATAAACTTCATTCATTCATTCATTCATCTTCCGAACCGCTTGATCCTCACTAGGGACGCGGGGGGTGCTGGAGCCTATCCCAGCTGTCTCCGGGCAGTAGGCGGGGGACACCCTGAATCGGTTGCCAGCCAATAGCAGGGCACACAGAGACGAACAACCATCCACGCTCACACTCACACCTAGGGACAATTTAGAGTGCTCAATCAGCCTGCCATGCATGTCTTTGCAATGTGGGAGGAAACCGGAGCACCCGGAGAAAACCCACGCAAGCCCGGGGAGAACATGCAAACTCCACACAGGGAGGCCGGAGCTGGAATCGAACCCGGTACCTCTGCAGTGTGAAGCCGACGTGCTAACCACTGGCCTACCGGGCCGCCCTGCATAAACTTGTAATGAATTATTTTTGGCCCATTTCTTACACCACCACAAAGAATAAATTTCTACAAATATGCTGTTCTTCAATATTAGGTGCAAATGAGTTGATAAATACACCGGAACTGTACTTTTCTTTGTTGTACCACTAGAGGGAGCCCCCACTAGGTGAATACTGCATTTTGAGAAGAACTGATATCGGCAGCTAAAAACATTTTGGCTAAGTATCAATGACTATTTCCGGCAGGGCCTCGTCCCTCTATTTGATACAAGCCCTTAAGACGTCAATTTTGCTTTAATGTCCCCTTTAAGGCTCTTTCTGCAAACAGCCACTCAGACGACAACCACACTCCTTAATGTCGGAGCCAGCAAAGAAAGTGCTCGCTACAGATAGCATAAGAGTCCAGCTTCCAGTATGTAGCGATGATTTAGCTTTCGCCCGCGGCTGCATCCGTACATGGTGATCCCGCCCCCACTCCGTCGCTACCGGGCAAAAGTGCCGGATGTGTCTTTACGGACGCGATAAAGCGTACTTACTCCCTAAAGACGAGAACTCTCTGACAGTGAAAGGCTTTTTTTTTGTTAAATCTCCAAAGACACACTATGCGTTCATCCCCCTCTCCATACATTCTGGCCAAAAAGAGGCGGCGGCGGTGGCCGCGTATGGAGCGCGGCGGTGGGGAGAGCTGGTGTATATAGCTGTAACCAGAGAATACAGTAGAGCGCTCGCTACCTCTCCACTACAGCTGTGGATGGGATTATAGAGTTGAGTTGACAGCCAGTAAATTGGATTTTAGTCAAACCAGGAGGAGGCGGCGCGGGATGGGAAGGGGATGTTGTGCGCGCGTGGTGGCGAGGAGAAACGAGGGCTGCGCAACGCTGACCAAAATGAGAAATGGTGTGATGGACGCGGACGCTGGCAATCTATGACAGGAGACATTCCATTTGCGAAAAGGTGATTTCATAACATGCCGGCAGGGAAAGGTGGTGAGCTCGAGCCGGCGGGTTTACCATGCGGCGTTTGTGTTGAATAGTTAGGACACCTTGTGGCAATGTTTTTTCTGGATTGCTGAAATCAACAAGAAGAAATCCCAAGAGTTGTCTCCTTTGTTTGTTCCTTGCAACAAAAAGAAGAGGATGTTGGTTGGAACAAAATGCAGAAAATGTGGTAGACAAGGTGACTGACTGAGTAACACAACAGCTGCAGTCACACTTGGACTACAGTAAAACAATTACAGCTGTACCAAGACTGATAAGTTTTAATTCATTCCATGACCAATCTCATAGTTTTATTAGCAGAGTGATAAGATTTCCCAAAAATGCCACTCTTGTCAAAATGCTGAGTCTGGTTGGAATGGGCACTTCATCCTGAATACAAGCCACCAAGAAAATGTTAGAAAATTGGATACTGAAGTCCAGAGAAATCAAATGTGTTGTCTTGGAAAAAAATTGACCTTTGAGGATTTTTTTTAAACTGCATCACCTTCAGAAAATCTGGTAAAAAAAAACCACTTTCAAATTAGAGTACAATTGTCCAACTTCATTATTTCTCAACAATCTCCTCCACCCTTTTGTCTGGTCGTCAACTCGGGGAAGCCCCTCCTCCGATTGGCTATCGACTTTCAGTTAAAAATACCCACCAGTTGCTCGGGCTGGCCAAAATTCCGCCGAGAAACTTTGAACACCGTCAAAACTGTTGCTCAACGTTCTTGCAAGCTTGAATGAACCCTGTCCCAAAAAAACAACATTCGCTACGTGCGCAAACACTCGCAAGCCTTTAGCCATTCAGTGAGATACGGGCTGAAGAATGACTTGAACAAGTTATGTAGCCCATTAAATTGCAAATGTGAGATATTCAGCAAATGAACCTGGAGAACGGGCACTCAAGAGTGCTTCTAAAGTGTGTTTCAATAAGTTAAGTGCGCTGAAGTGTGTAGGATTGTTGAAACGATTTTGTTTTAATTAATATGGGCTCTCTATATTGCGGATTTTCACCTATTTCATGAGGGCTTGTGTGAAGTGGGTGTTCACTGTAAAGTCATATTTCTTTTGTCTGTGTTCTACAATCGATTAGCGACCTGCCTAGGGTCAGCTGGGATAGGCTTCATCCAGCTCACCCACGACCTTTTAAAGCAGGTGTCAAACTCATTTTTGTCAAGGGCCACTTTGGAGTTACGTCTTCCCTCGGAGGGCCGAATTAATGTTTAATCATCACTTAGTATTATGAATTGTACTCAACAGATTGATGGATCACTAGTTTTGAAAACTCTTTGTTTGTTCTTTGTTCACTTATTGTTCAAGTGAATGTAAAGGGTCTGAAAATTATTGCAAAATCTCAATGTTATTTTTTATTACACATGACAATTTGACATTTCGGTACAGATTTTTGAAAGGATCATGGAAGTTGACACACGTGATCTGCTTTCGGGCCACATAAAATGACGCAGCGGGCCAGATCTGGCCCCCGAGCCTTGAGTTTGACACCTATGTTTTAAGGTCAAGGCCCACAAAAATAAATAAATAGAGGGGGTGTGTTTGTCCAGTTGTAGGGTGCTTAAGGACAATTTGTTTGCTTCGTTTGAATTCATAAGGGAAGTCAATCATATGTTCTGTTTGAGTCTAAATCGATTATTCTTATTAATATTGCGTTTGGAGAATATAATTTCACAGCTCACCTGTTTTCCGGGTTTTGGTCATGTGACACAAGCGGTTGGATTTTTCTGTTGTATGTCCAGCATGATTAGCCGTCATCAGACTTGCATTTTCTGCACAGCAGATTCGCCAGGTTTATGTTGCGGCATGACTTGCCTTTTTTTCTAACAGCGTGTGTGTGTGTGTGTGTGTGTGCGATTCAAAGGCCGTTTCAGCCAGAGCCTGAGCGAGATAAATGAGAGGAGAGGAGACGCTTTAACCGGCTGCTAATCGTGACAGCGTGTGGGCGGACGGTGGGGGAGGGCGGCGACTGTAAATTGGCATTAGGAAACATCTCCCCCTGTTGGAGGCATTCATTTTTGAACAAGCGCGAATAATGACGATGCAGCCACACTTGTTTACATGACTCGGTTTAGCTGTCTCCAACCTCCATCCACACCTAGCATTTAGCCTATATTCCTGCTATCCATCTGTAGTTCGGTGTACTAGTCCACTCTTTGTCCTCACTAGTAGGACAGTTCGACAAGTACATGCTACCTTTGAGGCAAAACTTTAGTTGACATCTGCATGCTACTAGTACTACCACTGTTAGATTTTTGAAAAGTGCTGAACAATTGTACAGTGTGTCTCTTGCCTTACTAGTAACATATCGTTTTCTTACCGATATGGTAAAATTGTGCTACTAGAGAGGACAAAGAGTATATTTAAGGTCCATGTACTAGTAGCTATGTTATTTATCCTCACTAGTAAAACAATTCAGCGCACTTGGGAGGACATAGAAAGTACCATCGTAATGTCCGTAAACTAGTTCACTCTTTGTCGTCACTCGTAAGGCAATTAATTAGAATGGCTGCGTCTGACGAGTACAGTCGAACCTTGTTTCAACGTATCCGAAAAGCCTTCGTTACCACAAAGTTACCAGGAAGCTAATTGCGACCTTGCTTATGAACAAAATGTACAGCGCGAGATTCCCCTCAGTTGCATAGCAACGCGACTGATCGACTCGTACATTGTTCTATTTCCGGAGGCACGGCGCGCATGGTCTGAAAACATGTCTGGTAAATGGAAGCAAATCTGGCTGTCTGTGAAAGCTGAAATTGTCTCTCACTTTGGAAAGGGAGTCTCCCAGACGAAGCTCAGCCGAGACTCCGAATTGGCAGTTAATGATTTTGACAATCATCCGTAATGGCATCAATATCATGGCAGAGTTCAAGGCTAACAATTTGAAAGATGATCATAAACGGCTTCGGGGAGCGGCATATCCTAAATTGATGACAGTTGGCTTCGGCGGGTAACATTTGCCGACCGAATGTTTTCGGCGATGAGGTGGTAACACTACAGTTCTTTGTTTCATGACTGATAAATCCTTTTTTTTCTCCATACTGTATCCACTTAACTGACATGTTTCTACTTTATTGCATGTTCATGTTTTCAAAGCTATAAATGTTCATACCGTATTATAGGTCATAGTTGGCGGCCATTTTATTGGATGATTCCAATGAACCACCGTTGTAACGTACAGATTCATTTCGTCCCTCGAGGTACACACCCACTTTTGCATGCTTCACATGTGTACGAGAAATCGCTATGCTTAGTAGCATGGCGCAAACAAATTGGGGCCTTTAGTTGCTATCCAGTCTTTTAGTTCAGCTCATTGACCCCCAATTCCCGCTCTTATCTTTTGCTTCCCTTTGTCTTCTCCCTCCATACGCTGCCGACCGGGTCGCAACGCGCCCGGTTCACGTCTGACAGTGCTGCAAGTCACGGAAGCGGTGCTGTAGCGAGATAATTGCCATGTGATAAAGAGGTGATTGCCTGCTGGCACTGCAAGAGGAGCGAGCGGTGCCATCAGGTTGCAAAAAAAAAAAAAAAAAAGCAGATGCCTGACAGTAAATGACTGCCGCTGGAAGCCGGACAACTTTCTTCGCTTCTCTTTTGTAACCCCCCTCGTTTGGCTTTTGTTTCCATCAGAGAAAATAGCCTTGACATTTGGATGTAATGCAGCCTCAAGCGGTGATTCCCAACCACACATTAGTGAGTCATGAAAAAAAAAATAGCCAATTGAACTTGGTTGGAAAAGTCTTTTTATTTACTACCAGTAATGTATATTTGTTCATCTATTCCAGTGATGTAAACTGACGGAACAATTAAATTGTTCTTTTATGCAACAGTTCTAGAAGCAACATTTATTAGTTGACAGTAATGGCAAGAAATGATCATTTGTTTGTTTATCTAAACAGTTATTCGGTTCTTCTGACACAAATAGTTCCGCAAACTATGGTGTTAGCGGCACCGTTAACCGTTAGCATCACATGCTAACTAGCCAAAGTGTTGGGATCAACATAAACCATTAACAAAAGAAAAAATAATGAAATTAAATTTGTTATACTGTTTCACTTTGTCGGAGCAAGTTAGATGGTTAGTCACATCATGTCGCATCACATTAGTACCATTTCGTAGGCGTGCGACAACAAGTCAAATCGACACAAAGTTGTCCGCCAAAGCAAAATGAAGTCAGATGATGGGACGACAGCGCACTTGTTAGTTATTTCTGCGGTAAACAAGGGAAGAGTTTGAAATTCCTGTATTCTGTAGTTTTACGGAGTGCAGTATGTTTGTTTGTTGTTTTTTTTTTTTGGCGGGGGATGTCGAACAGCAGCTGCTGTCACAGTTCAACTAAACCTTGTCCACCTGTGATCACATTTACAGTTCCTTGAGCCTCATGCTGCTTTCGTAAGTCTCAAGACAAAGACATTATCCGATCACATGTGCCTTCTCTGGTAAATTTCCGTTACAGTCCATAGCATTTATGTTGCAAAATAAAATATTAAGATTGTATTGGTCACAAGCTTAATGGTCTTTATGAGCTTGACATTATTTAGTGTGTTATTAGACCATCATAATGGAGTCCAAGTCATCCTTAAAGAGGTCTGGTGGGCGACAGTCACATCATGCACCTCTTTGTTGTTGAGGCTTTTTTTCCTGCCCCCCCCCCCCACTGCCTTTTTTCCAGTGTTACCACCTTTGGCTCAATTCATCTTATTGAGAAATAAACACTTGATCCCCATTTGCCAACTTGATAAAATTATGCAAATGACAAAAGGCATTAGTGGATAGCAGGCATGATTCTAATGGATGAGACAGGGCGGCGGTGGGGATTCTGCCAGCGGGACAGTTGCTTTCACCTTACCTGACAGCATTCCTGGTAGAAAATAATTGGCTTTTTTTTTTGGTTATGCCACACCTCTCTCCCACTATTACCATCACAAGGTCCGCCAAGCAAATACTGTCGAGGAGAGCGGTCATTCTCTTGCAATATCGTCAAAGGAGCAAAGGAGAATCGGACCGTGACTATAGATGAAAAATAACATTTGAACCCCTAATCAATGTGAAAGTGTGTATTTCATAACAGTTGAAATCCCAAATTTATCGGCCTTTCAAGCCAATGATGTCAACTTTTGACTGTGCAAACTGCTTTTTCATTTTGCCTTCATTCAAATGACTGCTGCGTGTTGCCTGAAATGTAAAAATCTATCCTGCACCAAGAGAACACTTTTTTGTTGTTGTCTGTTTTGTTTTTCCCCCTCACTGAAACATTTTTTTCCCTATTATTGCAAAGCAGAGTTTTACTGGCGAGTGCGGAGCATCTCATTCCTCTTGAGATGTCCCTGAATCCAGGCACCGATCAATAAAAGTGTATTTTTAAGCAGGCATAACTAGCAACTCTGAATCCAGAGCATGTTAGTAATTTAGTAGGTGTGTCACAAACAACTGTAGTAAATTTCCACCTGCCGGACAACGCCCCCGCCTGCCCGGAGATGAAAATTGATAGGCCTTCATTCACCCTGCATTTCTGCTTAGAATCGGATGAACGTAGCTTCCATCAAAACGTAGCCCACAGTGTTTACTTATATGCTTGTATGCATGCACTGGTGCATGGTACTAACCCCCCCCCCCCCTGCATCCGTTTAATGCATTAGTTTTACAGTTGCCTTTTAAATCACATCCCTTCAGAGCTGAAAGCTAAAAACACTATTTCTTTGTTATTATGTTATAACACTGTTATTATGGGAATAAATATTTGTAATAATGCAATGTTGAAATTGTCAATAGTAGTACTTCAGTCCATTACATCACTACGCCATATACAAAGTACTTAGGAAGCATTCTCGGCAAAAACGGCTCAGTGTATGCCCTGGTCGGAACCCAAGATGTTCACATTTTTGCCGATCAAAAACTTTGCGAGGTCTCGGGGGAAAAAAATTGGCAAGTCCCACATGGGGTATACGGAAACCTGAACAAAGACCCCTGTTATTTATTTTGGGTCACATGGCCAATCATAATGACACGATCGTCTCTTGCACCTCAATCTGCCACCCTATGCTGCATACAATTCTACGATAAAGATGCACTAAGGTTTATGCAGTAAATAATGATCACACTTGTTGCCTTTTTCACGAAAGGTTCTGTGAGTGTAAAAAAGGCACAAACTTGAAAAAAAAATCAATCAATCAATCAAAACTTTCACTTTTTAATATTTGGTTGCAAATCCATTGCAGTCCATTACAGCAGTCTGGAACGCAGAGAAATCCCACATGCTGGATTTCATCCCGGGTGATGCTCTGCCAGGGCCTTAATGCAACTGACTTGTGCAGTTGTCTGGTTGACTGGTTAGTGCATCAGCTTCACAGTGCAGAGGTACAGGGTTCGATTCCGGCTCCGGCCTTCTTGTGTGGAGTTTGCATGTTCTCCCCATGCCTGTGTGGGTTTTCTCCGGGTATTCTGGTTTCCTCCCACGTTCCAAAAACATGCGTGGCAGGTTAATGTAACACTCTAAATTGTTCCGAGGTGTGAGTGTAAGCACAGATGGTTGTTTGTCTATGTGTGCCGTGCGATTGGCTGGCAACCAGTTCAGGGTGTCCCCTGCCCACTGCCCGAAGACGGCTGGGATAGGCTCTAGCACCCTGCGCGACCCTTGTGAGGATAAAGTCCATCGGAAAATGGATGAATGGATGGACATATTCAGGTCAGGTGATTGACTTGGCAATTGCCTCACATTCCACTTCTTGGCTTTCAAAAGTACTTGATCGCTTTCACAGAATGCTTTGGGGGTCATTGTCCATCGACACTGTGAAGCGCCGTCCGGTGAGTTCTGAAGCATTCAGCAGCTATTGCGCAAAACACTTGCAAATCCATCTTGCTGACAATCAATTAATACAAGGGACCCAGTTCCAGCCATACTTGGCAACTGTGAAAAAGCGAGCGGTTTACTGTATGTTGCGGTGAAGTTTCCAAGGAGAACAACACATTGCAACTCCTGTGCAAACTTTGCCTGTTCCCTGAGCGCGCAGATAATGTGCACATGTCAACGTCTTGATTTGTATGAGAGCGAGAGCAGCTGGTGACAGGCTTCCTGCTGCCAGCCCAGACAGATGCACTAAACATAGGCTGACAGGCTTCTCTTTTCTTCCCGCTTCCCTTTCTTCTACTCTGCTCCACTTTCCATTTCCCCTCCACTCTCCATCCATCAACCTCGACGCACACATCCCCACTCCCACCCTTGCCCACATACTATATTTTGCCCATTACCATCTGCCCCCTTCCCCTCCTCCTCTCACCTGGGCACCCTCACCCCCGGTCCTCCTTGTCCCTCTTCTTTAGCTCATGCAGCAGCAGGCGGCCATCATGGCAGCCAGCCACGGCGGTTACCTGACGCCGAGTGTGGCCGCCTTCCCCGCCACGCAGATCCATCAGATGGGGGCGCTCAACATCAACAGCCTGCCACCCACCCCCATGACCCCGGTGTCGGGTGAGTTTCATCAAGCCTTGGGTGAGCACTCCCTTTTATTCCCTCTCCTTGGGTCCCTGTGTGTGTGTCTGTGTTGTTGTACTTCCATTGTAGTCAGCAACTTTGGAATCCCATCTTTATTGTATGGGCCTTTTTTAATTTTTTTGCAGGAACATTTTGGCTGATACACAAGGCAATGCTCTCAATGTGTGTGTGCGTGTTTACCAGTAGAACCGTGGACTTTGTTGTCATTCCACACTCACAAACAGGGATTCCATGTGAATAGGTGACAGTCCGCCTGAAACTGAAATGTAAATAATGATTGACTTGTCCCTTAAGGAGTTTGCCTATGGATGCAAAAATAAATTTGTGGCAAAGCATAAAAAGGATCCAGACGGTGTAAAATAAAAATATTTATTCACAATATTACAGGTTTTACCATGGATTTCATTCAGGGTGCACCAAGGAGAAAAAACAAAAACATTTCTCACTTGGAGAGTCGTCAAACGCAACCAAGGAAGCAACACCAAGGGAGTGGCATGGATCAGGGTAGAGTGGGCGACGCCCAACTTAGAGGTTGTGGGTTCGATCCCCGGCCCTTGTGACTATGTCAAAGTGTCCTTGAGCAAGATGTTGAACACCCCCCCCACCCCCCAGAGTGGCTCCTGATGCTGCGCCATCAGTAGGTGAAGCGCTTTGAATTCCATAATTGGTGGAAAAGTGCTATACAACCAAAATGTCTTCACCTTCCAAAGAAAACTATCAAAGTGCCTCTTCTTGATTGTGCCAGGGTTCGGTTTACAAACAATTTTCATCGCGCGGCCAGTCGGAAGGGGGTAGACGAGGGTTACTGTTCTCGTTTTGTCATTGTAATTCTGCTCTTAAAGAGATGGTCCTCCCACGCCAACAATCAGGAAAGCCCATGTCCATCAACCCCAATCAAAAAAAATAAACACACCTGCATGGACCTTCATGCAAACATTGGCGCGAAAACATGAGAACTTACGACCTCGGTCGTAAAGGCTTCACCCCTTATCTTGCCACCCTACCCCAAAGTCCAGACATATGAAGGAGTCGGGAGATTGTTGTCACATGTACCGAACAGCCAGTACTTGCCAGGAATTCTTGCAGCTCCTTCAGTGTTGCCGTCGGCCTCCTGACAGCCTCCCTGACCAGTTCTCTTCTCGTCTTTTCGTCAATTTTGGAGGGCCGTCCGGTTCTCGGTAACGGGACTGTGGTGCCATTTTTTCTCCACTTGACGATGACACTTTTCACTGTGCTCCATGGTATACTTAATGCCTTGGAAATTTTTTTGTACCCTTCTCCCGACTGATACCTTTCAACTATCAGATCCCTCTGATGTTGAGGCAGCTCTCTGCTGTGGAAACTCTCTCCGGACCGTGGCTTGTGCTGTGGAAAAAATATCAGGAGAAGTCTATTAGACCATCTGAACTTTCTTTGGGGTTAATCGGAGGCATTTTAAATGGTGGCAGGCGTGTGCTGACTCTCTGAAGAGTTTGAATGTGATTGGTTGATTCGGAACAAAGCCGCACTCATTCATCATTTTAGGATTTATTTTCTTTGTCTCACTTTTTTATGTCACAAACACCTGCCATTTGAGGTGTGAACACGATGTTCACTGTATACCGTATTGATGTATAGCACAACTTTTTTTCCATGCATATATGCTTTTTTTCATGACTCCTGTCTATGTAATGAAATTCATGATTACCATTTGACACACGAAAGCCTCTTCGGTGTAAGAAAATGAATCTGCAGGCGGATGCTGGTCTTCATCTAACATTTCCAGGGAGAGAGAACTCTGCTCCTCTGTGTTCTGGAAAAAAATGTTGTCATTTCATACCTTGCAAACGCTTCTTCATTCATAGTAAAATTAGTATGTTTTTTTTAAAGCACCCCTGATTGAACCTTGTTCAAGTGCCAACTCTGGTACTAAAAAAAAAAAAGAAAAAAGGGTAAAAATCATGTCTACACTTTTTCCTCCATGAATATGACCCCTGTCTTAATGTCAGATTTACTTGACCACTCCCCGACCTCGACCAAAGATTTCATGAAGACCATAAAAAATAGCGACGGCATCAGATTGTCTTTGTTTTCGCTAAGTTATGGCGCAAAATATCGAACATTTTCATCTCAACAAACAAAAATCTTGCATCAAACAGGCAAATACAGCATTGGTAAATTTTCCATCTCAACCAAATCGAAATTGTCACATTCGTTTTTTTTTATCTCACAAAAATTGCATTTCAACAAGGGTGTGTAGACTTTTTATCCACTGTATGGATAAGTACTACAATTTCCAATGCTTCTGATATGCTTTTTTTCACCGTCCGATGTCTATGGAAGAAAAAACATTACCATTTCACACGCAAAATTCCCTTCAGTGTAAGAAAACGATTCTGTTTCTGTCTGATGTTGCTGTTCTTCATCTAACGCTTCCTGGGAAAGACAAACTGGCTCTTCGGAGTTCTTAAAAAAAAAAAAAGTAAAAATAGATTAACAGTTTATTAACACTCATTGTATTTTAGTCAAATTTTTGTTTGCGATTTTCGTCACTGATTGCGATTCAAACACATTCTTACAATTTCGCACACGGATCGTTCTTTCGTGGAGGTGGAGGAATCAATCCCATCGTTGTCTTCATCATCGACTTCGGGATTGCAGTTGCATTTTCTGTGGAAGTTCTGTCCTGTAACAAATGTAAAATAAAATTGAATAACTTAGCAAAAGCAAAAACATCCACACATCAAGTGCCTGCTTGGTGGTGTGCCGATATTTGTCATGTTTTAGCATACCAGCGGAATTTCACAGTAAGCCAAACAATGCAGGAGTCATATTAGTATACGATCGTTGTAACAACGGGATATAATATTGTTTCTGGAAAATGTATAAAAATCACTCTACGGATAAACAATAACTATACAGATGGGCCTTTTATCTTACTTGACCCTACTTGAAAAACACATTCTTACTTTCTTTCCACATCCAATGCCAGCGCTGGATGTGGTTCCAGTGTAATTAATGAAACCTGTGAAAGCCAGATAAAAGGTTTATCATTCCCAGAGAACAGATTGATGGAGTACAAGTTTCCAATCCACAAAATACTGGCCGTAAAAATGTTTTCGTTTTTGTTCTCCATTTTTAATAGACACCAAGCCATGCTCATCTATTATAGCACAAGACACTTTGTAACCGTACTGTTTCTTCCCCATAATGCGTAAATCAAAGTCCTTGCACCATTCTTTTTGAGTACAGAAGATGTATTTTTGGCAGAGCACAGATACTTTTTTCAAACACTTAAGACAGAATATTTTACCACAAATTGCCCAGGAAAAACCTTTCTCTCCACTGTGTGTTCCCAAATGTCCCTTGTCAGAGAATCTTTTACCACCAACTGAGCAGGCAAAAGGTATCACAGTCGACGTCATTACCGCAATACACTGCCGGGTTTTGTCCCACTAAGAACATTTCCAGGCTTTGTTGTCAGCATGACATATCACATCACCTTTCGAGCGTTCATCATCAGTGTCACTGTCAGGTGGGTGTGGCAATATTTCACAATCTGATCGAGAAGCTAAGGGACTATCTTGATGGGATCCAACACAGTGGTGACCAGGCTCTTCTTCCTCTTTAATGTGGTGGTACTCGTCCTCTACTTCTTTTTTAATGGAAGGGCACTGAGGGTCCTGGTGCTTTTTAGTGTGGTCTGAAGGACACAAAAAAAGACGTGATTTGGAAAAGTCAAGTTTAGACTTTGGTGTGCATTCAAGTTGATGCATGTTTTTGGCAATGTTTATAAGCCACTTGAGTAGTTCAGTCTAAAAGAAAAAAATAAGCAAGTTTCAGGAAAATCCACGATTAATCTGGTTAAGGAAAAAAAGGGGGGGGGGGGGGGGTCCTGTTGTGTAAAGGCGTAAAAACAGGTAACCAACCTGCCCTGTGCGACACAACTCGAGGAGTCTTGGCTACAGCGTCTGACAATAGACGTTGTCCATCGTTCTCTTTCAGACGACATAACTCCTCTTCGTACTCCTCTTTCACACTGATTGCACACATTGCCACACGGCAAGTACAAAACTTGATCTCCGCTTCTAGCAAAACGCGTCGCCTTGTTCGCAGCTAGCTAGCTAAGCTAAGCTATCTTGCGAAGCTTTAACGTACACGAATACGATTTTCTCCTGACGCTAAAATTTAAGCAATTACGTTTTAGTCCAATAAATTAGTGACAAGCTGCACGGAGTCGAGGTTCCTGTATAAACAATACCAATTTGAGAAGAATTATTAGTGACGCGCTGACCAAAATGTACACGGAAGTAGCGCTGCAGCAGAAATAATACGGCAACGCCACTTGGACAAACTGCTGTTCGCCGTTACGAAACACGATTCGGTGCAACTACTACCTATGCCTGTCTTTACGATAACGTGTTTTAATATGGAAACACGCAGTGCACTTGCCAGTTAATTATGAGGCAGTGACTACTTCTTGATGTGATCGGGTACAAAGATGAGGGGAGACGGGCTGAGGGGCGTGTGCTTGAAAAAAAAAACCCTGCAAAATAATCCACATTATTCCTAAAGGTACCTGTTATTTAACTTTTCTGTAAGTGTAACGGATTATAGTTACTCTTTTTGTATCCTCAGTACATGACGCCGTTACGTATATTCTGTTACTTCCAATCTGATCTATAATGGTTATTCATAATAGTTTTCTTGAACCTTTGGCAAAAACAATAATAATAGCCATAAATAATGATATTAAATACAGTAGTTTAATAATAATTTCACTTTTACATTTCACTATTATTGCAACGAGTACATTTCTCTCAGTGTGGACAACACAAGTGTGGGCGTGTGTGTGTGTGTGTGTGGGTTGCCTCAAGGCCAAAGAGCACCTGCTTGATTAAATCTGAAAGTAGTCCTCCACAAAGACACAGAGATTGTAAATTGAGTCTGGTATACAAAGGTTTGGAAAGGGAGCGTCTTTGAATAACTTAACACCTGGTGCATCAGTTTCGCTTATTCAGCTTCTTCTTCTTGAGAGAGAGAGAGAGAGAGAGAGAGAGAGAGAGAGAGAGAGAGAGAGAGAGAGAGAGAGAGAGAGAGAGAAGTGGGGAAGGAATTCAGAGATTCTTCACTCTACAAAAGCACGACGAGAAATAAATAATACAGCATCCAAGTCTTTGTTGTGCTCCACTCACCTACTTTGTCAACACTGCGGCAGGGAGTGATTTGTAAGCCTTTGCTAACTTTTAACCAATCCGTGTCAGCAAGAGGTGCGATCACAAGCATCCAGATTCATGGATCAAGATTGCTGCAGTTCATCAAATTATTATTATTTTCTTCTTCTTTTTTTTTTTTTTGTGTGTGCCAGTCTCTTAAATTGAAATTCCATTCACCTCCGTGCGAGAAAGGCCGTTTGTCTTTTATTCGCCGCATGCCATGGTGGTCCTGCCTCATTTCATTCAGAACAGTCATTGAATTTGAATTTACAGAAGAGACAGAATCAATGCAACATGACCCCAATTAACCGCTTTTTTTTTAAATCAAACAAGGCTTCACCTGAAGCTAAGAGGTTTAAAGTGTGTGTGTGTGTGTGTGTGTGTGTGTGTGTGTGTGTGTGTGTGTGTGTGTGTAAATGAAAAAGTCACTGTACATAAAGGGAAACGCTGCCCCATGTTTACATTTTACTGTATGTGCACTCGCCGTAAGAGCCAAAAGTGGAGATGCAAATCATCAAATCAATCACATTGATCAAGTGTCCACTATGGGATGTGTGTGACCTATCAGAAGGTGTGATTAATAAAAGACTGAAGTTATGATGGATTTACTCATAGCAGAGTTCAGGATGAAACTGCATTTTGCATTTTATTGTCCACACTCTCAGGCCTTTTTCAATAGATACAATCTAATGGGGTTTCATTTCAGACATATACCAGCAATTATGCAAAGATGTGCTGTCAGAGAGGCATTAGCGTGAATGTAGTTTGCCACAGTGTGAAACTGCCGTGCAGTACAAAACTAAAACTAACAAACCTGCATGAAAAACTCACTATTAACTACGTTGAAAAACAATCAAAATAAAGTACAAACTAACTATAATGGAAAGCAAAACCAACGAGTATAACCCTGCTTGGTCCACACTGACAATAAACAAACATTGCATCAATGAAAGGGGCAGAAAGAAAGTTAGCAAGGAGTTGGAGCCAAAGATTTGAGCTAATTTATTCCATGTGGGACACACACACACACACACACACACACACACACACACACACACACACACACACAAACAGTCGTGTAAAAAATAAATGACAATAAGATTTATTCGAAACCCTTGAGTTTCTTTGGCAAAGAATATCTTGCACAATTACACCAAAATTCTGGTCCCCATATTAAAAAATAAGTATCACCTCTGGCAGTGTCAAGCCCCAACCACACTGCATTGTGCCAAACTGGCACATTAAAAGTCTAACATTCATTCCCCTGTGCCCTTCAGACACAAGTCACAGAAGTCGAACCTTGCCAAACAAACATTTAATTATTTAATGTTAAACAGTTCAATGTAAATTGAGTTCATTTACATGTTTATCAAATCGATGTTCTCTTTGAAATGAATTGAAATTCCATTCATCCGTTTAGCCCCCTCCAAAAAACATCTTTTTTTTAATTCTGTTTTTTTTTCCAATCTGATATGGAATGGTCGCCAATTAGGAAGCGACCTGACGCTCGCAGGGGAACCAACTAAGTCATTAGCCACAATAAACAACTGCAGTGTAGTTATAAGATTCTTTCATCATTTTCAGCGTTAGTCATGATTAGTTACAAGTTTAACATTCAGCCCAGCATCTTTTTTCTGTTCTATCCCTATGATTGTACCTTCTTTGTATGAAGTATTTTCCCCGCTGTCTGGATGCCCTGTTGCACAATCCCGCCTTTCACAGGTTGGACTTGGAACTCCAACAAAATAAATAAACGCATGTTAATTTAGTTTTTTCTTGTCTCTCGCGCTGAAAAAAATCAGTTAGGGTGTCTTGAAAGGCGCTTATAAATAAAATGTATTAATATTATTATTATTATTATTATTATTATTATTATTATTATTATTATTATTATTAAATCGGAAGCTGAGGAGATAGATTTCTGACATTGGGTGACATGAGAATATGCATGTGTACCTAATACTCTGGCAGCGAATATATATTTGCGGTGCGACGAGGAGAGATTGTGAGCGTGAATCTGATGTGCATGAAGCTGCACCATTTATCTCCCTTCAAGACAAGCATGTCATCTGCGCATAAGTGTGTGTGTGTGTGTGTGTGTGTGTGTGTGTGTGTGTGTACGCCACCGCCTACTGATTACCTTTTATTATTCAGCATAGTGTACCATTAATCCTTCACAGGAAGCCGGGCTTTTGTGTGAGATTTCAAGGACGAGCATAAATATGAAATGTTTTATTTCCCTCTCTGTTCATTAATATGAGTCGCGCTGCCTCAGGAGCGACTACATTATATATATATATATATATATTTTTTTTTTATTTACCGCATTTGTGGCTATGACTTATTCAGACTCCGTTGAAGAAATGCATAACACGACTTGCAAAGTCATCTATATGAAGTAGGCCGAGTGTGTGTGACACTACTGAGAGACTGGAAGATGCCAGTCAGAGGAATAATTCGGTGCCACATCACATGTCAAATTTCTTCATCACAAGCCGCCCGATAGTGATGGTACCGATCAGGGGCTGGTTATTATGGTGAATCCATATACATGTAGAATTGCTAGGGGTGTAACTGTATGTTAAAAAAAAAAATTAAAAAGTCCTTTACCTAGCTTGCTCTTAACCCTATCATGCACCCTGTAACCTGATAACACGGTAAGCTATCCACTGTCGTAACCGCTGTCCCTGAAAGTGTTAAGTCAGTGTTTCACATTGGTTGCAGTTTCTTTTGACTGACATATGATTACATTTCATGACAGTAAAAACGAAACATCAAGAACTTAGATCACCGTTGTCAAACTTAACGTCCGGGGGCCAGATCTGGCCCGCCACATCATTTTATGTGGCCCGCGAAAGCAGCTCAAACATGTCAACTTCCATGATCCTTTCCAAAACATCGACCAAAAATTTAAATTCTCATATGTTGTAAATAAGAGATACCAAAACCCTCGTTACAGTAATCTCATCGAATTAATACAACTGTTTACAGTTCCTCGAGCATTGAAAATAACATGGCCTAATGAGACACATGCTGCTTCACTAAGTCTAAAGACAAAGACGTTTTTGTGTGACATTTTTGTGCATGCAGGCACATGAGATTACCTTCTTCTCACATGCTAACAAAGATTCCTTTCATAGCTCAATCCTGCCATTTGCTGTTTTGTTTCGCTTTTATTTCTTTTGCCGCGCACCGGCGGGTGGGGAGCGGCTGACATTTTCCAAAAGCATCATCATGCATCATTGTGAGGATACACGCACTAATCAGCGCAACCATCTGGCAAACGACTCGTGCACCGCCGAGCTTAAATGCGTGGCATCTGTTGATCAAATGGATGCTTCATTGTTTTCTGAGTAACACCCTTAACCTCTGTGGACTCACCAACGTACTCATTTTGTTTTTTTAATTCAACAAAGGTGACACAGGTTGTTTCAATCAAAGACCAATGTCACACGCCAAGTTCGGGATCCATTAAACGATGATCTGAGCTTTACATTCATGCAGAGCGCTGTATGCAATTTTCAGGCAGTCACTCCACCTCGCTGTGAATTAATGCATAAATTAAACCAACGTCAAAGCAGAAAGACATGCCCTAAAAAATGATTTGGTGTCAACCTCGAGGCCTGCGGCCAAATTCTCAGGACTATTACGCAAGGGACACAAACAAACACTGTCCAGGGCAGCTCAAATTCTGGCTATAGCAGATGTATTAACAAGCCATATGTTTATAAAAATAATAATCATAATAATGGGCAGCCTGGTTGGTCCAATGGTTAGTGCGTCGACCTCGCAGTGCAGAGGTACCAGGTTCAATTCCAGCTCCGGCCTCCCTGTGTGGAGTTTGCATGATTTCCCCGGGCCTATGTGGGTTTTCTCCGGGTACTCCGGTTTCCTCCCACATTCCAAAAACATGCGTGGCAGGCTGATTGAACACGCTAAATTGTCACTAGGTGTGAGTGTGAGTTTGAATGGTTTTTCGTCTCTGTGTGCCCTGTGATTGGTTGGCAACCAGTTCAGGGTGTCCCCCTCCTAATGGAAAAAATGGTTCCACTCTACTCCTGCACAGGGTTTGCTAACAGAATGTGTATCTGTGTAATGAGCAATGACATCATCACGGGCATTCCTGTATCCCCACCTTTATCTGAATCGGCACTAAAATGGTATAGCAAAAAAACAAAAACAACCACAAAAAAAATTGCCAAATTTGCACATCATCATAACTAAATGTGTGTTACAAGGAGAAAGATGCATCAAAGCGGCCGGCTTGCGTATCTATCAGTATTCAAATACTAATAGTTTTCTTCGTGTGTCAGCTTGTCGAAGAAAGCTACTTTATTATTCATTTCGAGTCATTTTCCTTTGGTCCCCCTCCAAAAAAACATGCATCACTATTTGAATCGGTTAGATGAAAGCATCTGTTTTGAGTGCTTATTACTTGCTCCAGCGGCAGACAGTCCTCGTGGCTGTAATGACTCTCAGACTTTCCATTCCTGCTTGATTTGAATGTATAATTAGCATAATAAATACTTTTGTCGCACGCCCAGGCTCCTTTTTGCCAGGCAATCACGGCAAAAAGCGGATCAAGACCCCCCCGCCCCATCTTGCGAGAATGTAAATGTAAATTTGCTTATATAAAATGAACTGCACGTTTGCGACGTAACAATGAAAAGTACCTTTGAGGCAAGCTTGAATTTTTCTTTTTTCCCCAATGTTGGTATCCGCTAATGGTTGTGAAGATCACATTACTTTAAAGTCCATTTTTATTGATAGCGCGCCAATTCATAACAGATAAGTTCTCCCAAGGTGCTTTCTATATGAAGCCGGGCTCGAATTACACTATAGTACCACATCGGCAAGCACAAGGCCAAGAAAAATTCCCTCTCTAAGGCAGGGCTCATCAACCTTTTTGAAAATGAGAGCTACTTCTTCGGAAAAGGTTAATGCGAAAGGCGCCCATTTTAATACATGCAAACATTCGAAGTGAAAAGGCAAGGCAGAGCAGCTTCATTTATATGGCACATTTCATACAGAAGCTAACTCAATGTGCTTCACATAGTCACAAAACAACATTTAAAGGGAATCAAATTCAAAACACCAGTGACCCTCGTGAGGATAAGTGGGTCAGATCATGGATGGATGGATGACATTGAAGACAAAAAAATTACTTTCAGGTGTTTTGAGAGCAAAGTCGAGAAATAAAAAGTAGTTTGCCAAAATTAATCATAGAAGGTACAGCGCAAGAAGACGTTTTCGGAAAGATTGATGATAGAAATGCTCAAAAAGACCTTAATCATAACTAATGGAGAAAAAGAATAGCTTTGTGTGCAGCATAACAGCAAAATGCTGATGCACTATGTTTGCTTTTCAACTCTGGTTTTCACTTCTGCTAACCTGGAAACCCTACTGGGTCTATATTCCATGAACTTTTGTTTCATGTAGTAAGAACCGAAGCCATTCAGTGATTTATAGATCAGTAGCATAATTTTAAAATATATTCTACAGCTGAGTGGGAGTCAAAGTGAAATCTTTCGGAAGAGAGTAAGATGATCTGATCCTTTTGTTCTGGTAAGAACCTTTTTAATGCTCGTCTGGCGGAGTCCAGTCAGAATCCAATCATTGAGTCTACTGAAAATAAAAGCATGGATAAGCTTATTTATCCTGATCTGCTTGGAACATGCAACCCTTCAGTCGGGATAATTTTTTAGGATGATAAAAGGCAGTCCAAATTGTGCCCAAAGTGTAGATATCGCCACCAATATTTTCCAGCAGCTCCTTAACCCTCTTGAGTATTGACTCCACCATAGCTTCACAGAATGCTCCTGGACTCCTCTTGTTGCTCCACATTATCACCACTCTATACACTTTGTACAAGCTATATTTACTGTTTTTCATTTGCTTGTTTTTCCAAGTTTGCAACTATGCCACATTCTTCCTTAGAAATTCTGATTCTATCTATACGTCGCCACCACAGGAACAGAACTCAGTTGGAAATGAAAAAACCCCTGCAGTCATGTATGTTATGTGGTGCATATTTTACCTTACATTTAAATGACCAAATTTGGTTCTTTGGGCTATGTGCTGAGAATTTATGGAAATAGAACTTGGCTGTAAGCAAGGAAAAGCAATTCCGCACGGATATGTAGATGCTGTTACTCAGCGGTGGCGATGTACACACTATATTTACCATACCATTAGCATAAACCTCAATGTGTGTGAAACAAATGTGATTGTTTACCCTACGTAGACCACCTCTCATACGGGGGTACTCTGCCGAAGCACCACCTCGACGGGAATACAACGTGCTGTACGAAACTGCACAACCGCCCCCCGACCCCCCACCCCCACCCCCACCCCAAACCCCACCGCCTCATTCCCGTCCAATCAGGGCTAAGGTTTCTAGATTGAAAGGTGGTTCTCAGGGGAGCTGTACTTCAGCGAGCGCGGATGCTTCGCCACGAAGGCGGCCCTTTTTAGAGAGGCCATCACGCCGTGAGATTCTGCTCAAAATGGGTACTTTGGCATTCCCGGCATAATTGGAAACACTTTCCCAAGGAGGGCCCTTTTAAAATGCATTGCATGAGAGGGAGGGGACGGCGAGCAACCAATTTCGATTCCGCTCATGAACCATCCTGCCTCTCAGGCATGCGCCATATATGTTATGACTGGCACATTTGTCAAACTGCCAACTGTTGTTTTGTGTCTTATTTTATTTCCCCCCACAAGTAAAGTGACATCTTTTTGTTTTCGCAACCTGCTTCCCCGGGCACCCCTCTAATCGTTTCCATCAAGTTTCTGTTTTCCCCCTTCGGAAGTTGCATGGTAGTTTCATCATGTCGAGCAGCGGGGGCTCACGCAAACACGGCGGACAGCCTCATTTTTCACAGGTTCACTTCCTCAGCCATCTTGCCTGATGTGTCGTGACGAATAGCGGATATGTGACAGGCGCGTTGTCGAACCCGTGTCCTTGCATTAGCCAGGAAATGTGCATGCCTATGCAAGACTCTATGTACAATGCTGACAGTGTGTGTGTGTGTATGTGTGTGTATGTATGTATGTATATATATATATATATATATATATATATATATATATATATATATATATATATATATATATACACACACACACACACACACACACACTGTCAGCATTGACAGTGCATCAGTGGATTGGTAAATCTGCAAATCTTGCCAACTGCAGATTTGCAGTTGGCAACTGCAAATCTGCAGTTGCCAACTGTATTGAGCAGCACAATAGCCAAGGGTTGAAGCTAATCTGCCCCACAGTTTTGAGTTTGAGGATTTTGATATGTAGGTTGTACCTTGACTGCTAAAAAAGAGCACCTATAGTTTTGAAGTGTACTCTTTATTCATTCGAATTGGTCTGATATTCTTCCTCTTTAGGCCTGAGTTCTCCACCAGCCAACATCACCACCTCCGCCGTGCCCAGCATCGTCACGCCCATCGTCAATGGATTCACCGGCATCCCTCATCAGCCCAACGGACACCCTGCCGTGGAGACGGTCTACACCAATGGCCTGCCGCCTTACTCCACCCAGAGCCCCACCGCCGCCGACACCCTGCAGCAAGCCTTCACCGGTGTACAGCAATACACAGGTGAAAGTTCCCATCGCTGTTGCCAGTCATTTTTAATCGTTTAAAATCTAAATATACCACAGACTATGACCCTGACTGATTTGATATCATTTCAAACATCAGCAATGATCAGTCAAAGTGCACCAAATCGACAATACGACTGGGGGGGATATCGTTTCACTGCATTTCAAGAGACTGAGCATCACGCATCTACAAACGTGCTGCAACAGCAAAACTGCCACCCTGTATCTGGTTTTGAGGCTGTACATACACAGTATTATGAACTGTGTTATTTGTGAACCACAAAAACATGGAATGATTGTCAAGGAAGAAGCAGAGTGTTCAAAATGGAGAAAATGAGCACTAGAGTGGGGATATTTTGAGAGGCTATAGACAATAATTCTTTACATAGTCACTCGATGCACCTCTATATTTCTGAAACAGAGACTCTTCACGCTTTGCTTTCTAGCCATAGGTACATAAACTTTGTTGGTTATTATTGTAAAACCAGCTATTTGTATCCTGTATTGAATCATTACTGCTGGCGGCGTGGTGGTGGCTGAGTCTCGCTTACGCCTAGAGAACCTGGAATGCCGATCATCTGAAATTCAAATTCCCAATTCAAATTCCAAAACTAGTGGGCGTCATGAAAACCATTTGCTGAACCCAGCACACTCTGCGACAGTTCACTCTATTTCGGCCGCCTCAGTGTCCAGTGGGCCTAAAATGGGATCTGCAATTTGTCCTCTTTCTTGCAAGAATTAAACGAGAATGACCATAGTTATTACAGTAATAACAGCCTACAAAAAGTCACCAAAACTGCAACCCACACTACACCTCTGCCCACCTCTGATCCATATTGAGATGGGCACCATCATGTACCATCAGGGAGCATCATGCTCACATGTTCCGTTCGTGTTGTGGACTGTAGCCCTCCAGACTGCCATCCACATTTTCATGCCACACCTCTCCCGTCCTCTCATAGCGATCTACCCGGCCACCACGCTGACTCCCATTGGCCAGACGCTGCCTCAAGCGCCCCAGGTCATCCAGCAGCAGCAGCAGCAGCAGAGAGAAGGTGAGGGTGAGAAAACATTATTACTTTTATTTTTTTTTTAACACACCTGCACTAGATTTATAAACCACGACGAGCATGAGAGAGCAATATTGCTTTGGCACTGTACACATCTCATTCGCACATATTACGAGAGAAGAATATTACCCCCTCATTCTCTCTCTGTGTAATAGATAAATAAAGTGGCCACATGCAGGATACCGTTCACAGCTCATCTCAGGAAATGGAAACAGTACATCTAAAAGATGACGGCGATAAAACACTGGTAATGTTCTGCGATTGTGTGGTTAGATAGAACATATAACTACACGTATAGACAGAGAATAGCCGGGCTATTTCATCAATAATTAAAGAGATTTTTTTTTTTTTATGATTGGGAATGGCGGCAATATAACACATAGTGACAAAGTAACTCACATTTAATAATCAGTTGCCAATTTGGGGGGATTATTATTTGGTGTCAAAGAAGGAACACATGTGATTTGGCGTGGTCTGACAACAAAATGTCTGTAGTCCCTCTTAAGTTTCATCAGGTTTAAACAGACCCACATCCAGTGGTTGGTTTGCAAAATTTAATGGGATTGTTATTTTATGTTAAAGAAACTTTATTGATTTTCAATTCTAGTACTGTATAGGACACAAGATAGCCAAGATGCCTCAGGCCAAAAATGAAATCATTACAATTACTTGTCATACCTGCTGTGAGATGACTGATGTCCTGCAATGTCAAAGCGAGAATGCTATTGATTTGAACACGTCTGTGACACAAGAGTTACATTACATAGTGTTGAGACACCAATGCTAATCGTTAGCTTGTCTGTGGCATTAAGCATTCCTTGTCAGCATTAAGCTAAACAGACGAAACTGGTTATTTTGAAGACACAAAAGTGGCATGCATTTTCAATATGTGGTTCTAGCCCAGGGGTGTCAAACTCATTTCATATTGTGGGCCGCATACGACTTCGGTCGATGTCAAGTGGGCCAGACCATTAAAATTATACCATACTCTGCTATAAATAACCAAAATATCATGTCTTTCCTTTGTTTTGATATAGAGAAGCACAAGAATATGAGGAAAATGTTGAAATGTACCTCCATTTCATTTACCTAACATTTCATAAAACACCTTAGATTTCCTTCGACAAATGTGCAATTTACTTTTATCATTCACATATATGCACTGATCCCACTGATTGTACAAGGGCACAAAACTTGAACAATTAGTATTTAAAAATATAGTCATGCATTTTAAGATTAAACGAGATTTATAAAGAAAGGATTTTTTAAACCATTTACACATGTGCATATGAAATCTAAATGTAACCAACGCCTACACTTTACAAACGAAAGAGAAAACAGTGTGCCCCCTAGCGGATAATACACGAATTGCATCTCATTAAAAATATTCATTCAGTGTCTTTTATGCATTTTTTCATTTTTTAATTATCCCGCGGGCCTGATCGAACCCCCTATGTACCCCGTATGTTTGACACCCCTGTTCTAGCCGTTCATCCTTACAGTACGTACCATAAAACCCACTGATGACAAATTATGGTAATTTCTTTTCTAGCATTTTGGGATATGGCAAAGCAAAAAGCGCTAATGACTTGGAATCATCAAGGTGGCTTTGGTCAATTGCCAAACATCGACACTTTTCCGTTTCAAACCACTACTGGATAGAATTGTTTACAGTCTTATCTAGACATCCTGGCAATGTTGTGTCATTGAAAAATCCTATTGATTTTGGATGCAATTTGACACAAAAGTATAGATTGCTGAGGTCAAAGATAAAATCTTTGTCTTACCCATATTTAAACTCATTGGGGTTATTGATGGGCGTTGGAGCGGGAACGCGATTGATTTTGATCTGCCGTACCTGAGATATGTTGGGTCAAATGCCATAATTGCTCAGGTTTTATGTGAGGTGCTGCCGTTTGCGATATCTTTTTTCCAAGTAATTCCCTCTTTGCTAATCAGCATTATGCGGACGCCGCGCTTTTCTATTTGTTTCCAATATCTCTGAACAGAAGTAACATTGCCGACTTTCCACGTACCAGTAATGTAGTGAGTCCTCCTGCTAATGTCTCACCCCAGGAAAATGACTCATCTTCATGTACTCAACCTGAAAAAGTGCACTGCAAATATTCAAAATACTCAACAGTCAGTCTGTCTTTCTCCAGGTCCGGAGGGCTGTAACCTGTTCATCTACCACCTGCCGCAGGAGTTTGGAGACAACGAACTCATGCAGATGTTTCTGCCCTTCGGCACCGTCATCTCATCCAAGGTTTTCATGGACCGGGCGACCAACCAGAGCAAGTGTTTCGGTGAGTTCGACAGCAACGCTGAATCAGTCACTCGCTTGCTTGCTTTTGGCACAACCTTTACAACAAGGACGGGCAACCTCTTTTTCTGTGAGTCCTTATCAAACTTCAAACTTATACTCAATGGAAAAAAAAATCTGATGTATTAGTTTTTATGATTAATGAAGGCAGCCCGGTGGTCAACTGGTTAGCATGTCGGCCTCACAGTGCAGAGGTGCAGGTTTCGAGTCCGGGTCCGGTCTTCCTATGTGGAATTTGCATGTCCCCCCCGTGGCTGCGTGGGTTTTCTCCCGGTTTCCTCCCACATTCCAAAAACATGCATGGAAGGCTGATTGAACGCTCTAAATTGTCCCGAGGTGTGATTGTGAGCGCGGATGGTTGTTTGTCTCTGTGTGCCCTGCAATTGGCTGGCGACCAGTTCAGAGTGTACCCTCGCCTACTGCCCAAAGACCTCCGAGATAGGCTCCAGCACACTAGTGACCCTCGTCAGAATAAGCAGATTAGAAAATAGATGCATGGGTGATGAATGCGTAGCTAGTATCACTTTTTCACTTTTTCACTGAAGCTCCAACAACAGTCCTGTAGCTGCCGGTAGAGTAGCATTTTCCCCTTCTATGACCTAAGAATGCTAATGCAATAACAACACTAATAGCAATGTATATTTTCAAAGCAGTGTTCGCATGACTGCCATTCGACACAATTTTGACTGATCTTTATGGACCCACAGAATATTGTGTTCTGTCACAACATGAGGACTGAATCTTTCAAAAGTTTGTTTCTAGCTTTAGTAATCAGCAGGAGAACATGGGTTGATTTTACCAAAAACTGGGGGGAAAAATGTGAGAAGAATACTTTGTCTTCCATATACAGACCCCGTTCAAGTATGACGTTCCTAAACTAGTCCACTTTCACTCTGCAATCTATATCTTCTACTCAAAAGCTGTGCTGTTCTCAAATTTAAAGTGATGTAACGCTGCCATCTACTGCAATGTGTTAGTCATTACAGTTTAAAAACGAGCTGAGCTGGCTGAGCATCTCCTTCCATGCCCACATGGTGAAAAACGTATTTGACAAACGGAGTGGCAGTTAACGGTTGGATTCCACAGCAGTGAATTAGTTAACTGTGTGTACCTTTATCAATAATGAAGATTCAGATGAATTTATTACTCAAAATCAGCATGTTCAATTTCCAGCTCTAGCTAAAAGTAAATGGAAATAGTGAATTTATTTTCACAGAATCTTTCACACTTTCACACTCGTTTCATTTCCGGCTACAAGATCCTAGAGAAAGGAAAATAAATGCCCCCTCTGTATGAATGACGTTTGTATGAAAACACCACAGAGGGAGCACATTTGTCAAAAACAAAAATGGTGGCAGGTTGCGATGATGACGACTGACATGAAGAAAACGATCTTGGCCCCCGACTGACCTGCGTTTGCATCTTGATGACGGTGGTGCTTTGGCATCGGCCCTGTGCACGTTGCGATTGCTCAATATGGATACTCTACTGTATGTACACGGTGGAGCCCCGCGAGCCGTGATGTCGTCTATCAGGATCCATATCCGTGTTTCAGTGGGACCGCATGACCTCACCGCCCCGCTGGTGCTGCATCAGCATCACCGTTCGTTCACCCCAATATCTGTCAATACTCTCACTACTGAGGTTGATTCATGCACCACTTCGCCCCCCCCACCCACCCACCTCATTTAGCTCTGTCAGCCTACACGGCGCAACCTGCCCTGCGGCTTATACAAACTTTAAGGAGCCACGCTGGTTCTGTCTGTGTGTGTGTGCGTGTGTGTGTGTGTGTGTGTGTGTGTGTGTGTGTGTGTGTGTGTGTGTGTGTGATGGGGAGGGGGAACAAAGAGGGCAAAGGACAATTATAGATCAGCATTTGTTTTCACTCCAGGGGCCGGATTGATCAGCAATCCTGCCTCCCCAGGGGAATTTAACAACATATAAATTCATGAAAGAAGACCTATTTGCAGTATTGACGTATATACTATGCGTTTACAACATAATGTTATGCCTGAGGAAGGAGCGGCAATACCGATGTAATTAATCTGGAAAGGGGAAAAAGGAGGGAATGAACCTGGATTGATGCTGAGCAAAAAGGACAGGAGTGGCTTTTACACTGCATTGTATGCGAACGTGTGCAACAAGGAATGGGTCAGGGGGGGGATGTTATTTTGGCAACTTCTGAAGTGCAGTTTCATTGTTCTGTGTGAAAAGGGAAAACGCAGAATTTGTGTGGGCAGTCCAACCCGCCCTGTTGTGCTGAATGCAATTATCCGACACATATTTTAGACCAGTAGTTCTGGAGCCTATCCCAGCTGTCTTCGGGCAGTAGGCGGGGGACACCCTGAACCGTTTGCCAGCCAGTCGCAGGGCACACAGAGACAAACAACCACCCGCGCTCACACTCACACCTAGGGACAATTTAAAGTGTTCAATCAGCCTGCCGTGCATGTTTTTGGAATGTGGGAGGAAACCGGAGTACCCGGAGAAAACCCACGCGGGCCCGGGGAGACCATGCAAATTCATCTATCAACCGCTGCGCCGCCCCCTCACGGTTGCATATGTTCATTGCGTTGAGCGTGATCTGGTGTTTGGAAACTGTGAAAAAAAAGTGACCCAACAATGACCAAAAATATCAATATCGTCATTGATTAGTTGATATTGAATCAGCAATCATCGCCTTAGCGTCAACTCCAAAAAGTATGGAGCCATTCAACCCCTGACAGAAGCGAAAGCGCACACGTTTGCGTCAAGATCCCACCTTCCGTGGTTTCTGTGTGATAGGCTGTGGTGGATAAATCTCGGATCCACTTAGGCCACAGATAGTCCAACTCCAGTCCTCAAGAATTGTTATCGGGCTCCTGCAGAACTTGCTGATAAGCCGATTGGTTGTGTCGGAGGAGGCAAAACACCGAAAACATGCAGGATGGCAGCCCTCGAGGACCCGAGTTTTACACCTGTTGACTTGGACGTACTGGAAGGGGAGACGAGAACTGGCCCTTCTTTGCTCTCGAGCACAAATTGCCTCCTTCCCCACTTCCTTCCGCCCACCTGCCTTTCCTCCACGGTGTATCTATGCATGCTTGTCACCCTTCCTTCGCCCTAATGGGCCGAGCGAGAGCCGAGCAGGCCGAGCAGACATGTCTCCCATGTGGCTGAGGGGGAGAAGGTGGGGGGGGGGTGGGGGGTGCACGAGGAGAATCTCCTGCTGTTTTTCACGGGTCACTGAGTGTTCCTAATGACACCCAAGACGCAGGGGAGCGCATCAAGCGGAGACACACTCCGCTGCAGTTTCTGGTCACTGACTTCTCAAGGCTTTATTTTTACACATGATGGAAACAGGATGTTTAGTGCAGGTGACGATGGTGGGTAGGGCGGGGGTGGCTTCTGGTGGTGTTGTGTCTCAGGCAGAGTCATGTTGTATTGAAACACTTTCACCAATATTTGGTACACCCGCACAAGCTAACGAAATAGAAAGTTTGCCCTTATAAAGGTAACTGTGTAGATCATTTATAATGACTATCATTTCCTTGCTGTCCTGTGAAAAACGAATGTCCATTTTTGTAACTTTTTAAATGTTCATGGGGTGTCCATGTTTCAGACATCCCATGAATGTAAAAAAAAGAATTCAATGACAACAAGGCACACCCTTTTCATAAAGTAAACCTTTTTTAAATCACAAAATAGGCAATTCCACCTCCGGCCTTCCTGTGTGGAGTTTGCATGTTCTCCCCGGGCCTGCGTGGGTTTTCTCCGGGTACTCCGGTTTCCTCCCACATTCCAAAAACATGCATGGCTGGTTAATGGAACACTCTAAATTGTCTGTATGTGTGAGTGTGAGCATGGATGGTTGTTTGTCTCTGTGTGCCCTGCCATTGGCTGGCAACCGTTCAGGGTGTCCCCCGCCTACTGCCCGAAGACAGCTGGGATGGGCTCCAGCGCGGCCCGCGGCCCTTGTGAGGATGAAGCGATCAGAAAATGGATGAACAAAATGGCCATACATGTTTTTCACAACAGCTGCGATTTGTTCTTTTCCATTTCAAATGTAGTAACGAAATTTAAAAAGTGACTCTTGTTTGTGACGGAGCGAACACAAAACCAAAAAAAAAAAAATCACAGTCATTTCACTATGCATTTCAAGGCTGGGCTCAAATATACATCACGTGACTGTGTTTGATTTTAAAATGTGATTCTTCGTGTTTGTATGAACAGAAAGATAAATGACCCACAGATTATTCATGATGGCGCACATTTTTTCGACAGGCTTTGTGAGCTTCGACAACCCCGCCAGTGCGCAAGCAGCTATCCAGGCCATGAACGGCTTTCAGATTGGCATGAAGAGGTTGAAAGTCCAGCTAAAGAGACCGAAGGACGCCAGCCGCCCTTACTGACACAGCCTATCTTTAGTATTCACCGCAGCAGCAGCAGCAGCAGCAGCACAGGTATGTTGGGGACGTCCATCTACTCACAGGACATTTCATTAGGTATAGCTTCACAGTCACACAGAGATATGGTTGATAGATGTCTACACACCCCCTGTTGAAATGCAAATAATTTCTAAACTTTTCATACGATACAACTCGACTGAGGAGGCTCAGTGAGCCAGTGGTTAGCGCGTCGACCTCACAGTGCAGAGGACGTGCGTTCGATCCTCGCTCCGGCCTCCCTGTGTGGAGTTTTGCATGTGCCTGCGTGGGTTTTCTCCGGGTATTCTGGTTTCCTCCCACATTCCAAAAAACATACATGGCAGGCTGATTGAACACTCACAATTGTCCCATGGTGTGAGTGTGGGCGTGGATGGTTGTTCGTCTCTGTGTGCCCTGCGATTGGCTGGCAACCGGTTCAGGGTGTCCGCCGCCTACTGCCCAAAGACAGCTGGGATAGGCTCCAGCACGCCTCGCGACTTTTGTGAGGATAAAGCGGATCAGAAAATGAATGGATGGTTACTCACCCTCTTATAATTAGCACATGGCTGTGTTCAGAATTACATTCATGCTCAAGTTCAATGTCCCCAGATAAATTTCAGATGTTCCGAGTCGCCTTTTCCGTACATTTTTTTGTTATCTATTGTTATGTATGTCTTTGGGGGGGGGGGGGGGGGGAATCGGTAACATTCCTGCTTGAATGAGTTTGATATCACAAAACCAAGCATTTGAACAGGGGTGTGTAGACTTTTCATCTGCAGTAAATGGAATTTGGTGATGCTCGCCGAAAGATTATGCAGGTGTATCTCATGTTGTGGCCATTGAGCGTATCTACAGCGCTAAAGTTATTCTGAATATGACTGACAATGCTTAATACGTTAAGGTGCCGATCCCCCCCCCACCTCATTTTTTTCATGCATGCAAAGCAATCGGCCGGCATGTTAATTATGAGACATTCTGCCAGCGTCATGATTGACAAAGATCAATTGATATGCCAGTTTGCGTTCGCCCCCTGCAGACCATTGCACTGATGTCATCAGGCCATATTAAAGCCTTGAAAGCTGAACAAGTTGACCAGCCCTCCAATCTGAAAACTGTGCTCTATTTTTCAGGTTTTAGACGACACGTGAAGATATTTCGGAGGGGCTTATCTCTTCTCTTTTTTTTTTTTTTTTCCTCGGAAAGCAACTTATGTTGTTGTTGTTTTTTTTTTTTTAATGAACACATAAGGATTCTTTGGGGGAGAGAGACATATCAGCATTTACTTATGAAGACTTAAGTTGTGTCGGAACGAGACGAGGAGGCGCGTCGTCGGGGGATGCTAACAGATGGCACAGTGCGAGAAAGGAAGAAAAAAACTGGAAGAAAAAAAAAGAATCGGGAAAAAAAGACTTGATCAACAGAACTTTTTTTTTCTTGTTGAGACTTGAATTGTTAATGAAGCAACAAACTAACAAACAGGAAAAAAAGCAGCAACGACAAATAGATTTCTATACGTATTACATATTCTATACACATATATATAAATGAGAGATGCGCTTGTGGCTTTTACTGCTCCTTGGACAAATGAGGGTTCACAAAGGCGAAGACGGCGAAACGGAAAAAGGCCGTCTTTCTTCTTCACCCTCTTTTTCTCGTGTCGTCACGCAGCAAGCGCAGCGCCACCAGCCCCGGAGGAGGTCACTGAGGTTTCCGTTAGCGACAGTACAACTGAGAATCTTTCACCCCGAAAAGGGACCAAAGGACCAAACACATTTGTATTGTTCTGAATCAGTAATGCATAGTATTAATTCATGAGACTACCGTACTACTAATGACGTTAAGGAGAAAATTAGCTTCAGGTTGCAAGAAAGTGAAGAAAAAAAAAAAGAGAATGATTTTTTTTTTTTTTAACGAATGGGTTTGAGAATATTAAAAAGAAAACATGAAAAAAAAACAATACTATTTTAGTAGTGTAGACTATGTGGGTTAGATATTGTTATGGGCACAAGATCATCTTCATCATTTTTTTTCATCCTGGGGAATTGTATCGGGGAAATGGACATCACAAGTGAGCCGCCATATTGGTATTGAGGAAAACATGCTGTTTCAGCTTTTTTTTCCTTTTTTTTGTAGGAGCGGGGAGCGGGGCGGGGGGCGAATAAATATATATATTAAAATATAGCCAGATTAAAAACTACAATTCAAAAATGATCAAATGAAAAATATTTTGCACATAAATGTTGAATCAAAATTGCAGTTCTTTAAAGATGGTATGCAAAGGTATAGATCTTAATAGTCAAATAAATACTTTGTATGACTAAACTGTATGTAGGCAGTGATTCTTTGCATACCACTAGTGGTCACTTGCACCGCACTTTGAGAATCACAGAGATTAAGTATCAGTTGAGAATGTTTTTATCATACCTAGGATCATTTTCGAGAGAAATATGGCTCTGGTGATGGGTCAGTTTTTCTCACTGGAGAAAGAACGTTAAAAAAGTATCAAAAATAAGCGCTATAAAAACTTTTACATCGCAACAACAGAGAACTCAGCGTAAACAGTGTCAGTTTCCCCAAAAGCAGAACTACATAGACTTGTGTAGAAACTTGTGGTAAATGTACAGCTTCAACTACTTATTTAATTAGAATCAGTACTTGTTTTGATAACATGGTTCACTGGAAAAAAAAAGTCCCTACTTGTACTGAGAAGAAAACAAAATCACTGGACATACTACTCGAAACTTGCTCCCGTAGCTTTTCTAACATTGGGAACTGGCTAGCAAAATAAAAAAATAAAAAATAAGATAATCTGAGTTTATGTTCACACAAGACAGCATAATGCCCACCATGCATTAATCTTGAAACCAAAGGCAAGCTTTTTTCTTAAATAATATTTTGCTTAGTCTATTGCGATGTTGTCGTTAATGCTCCCTGGTTCACTGATTAGTCTCCATGATCTCAATCAGTCAATCAAGATCGCAGTCATGGTCTATGGTTTTTTTGTTGTTGTCATTATTTTGTCATCATCCGCAGAGGCTGCAAAAAGTAACAAGCACATTTTGACAAAAGTAAGGAGTAGAAAGTAGAGCAGCAAAATGTAAATGCTGTCCACCCAAAAAACAAAAAAACCCTCCAGTACAGATACAGTAACTCAAAAATGTACTTCAGTACTTTTTTACTTCCCAACGACAATATGGCGGCTACTCTTCCACTTCATCCAAAGTACTTTTTCCCTTCCTTCCTTCCTTCCTTACCTTCGTTGCATCATTAAAGCCTTGATATTCCAGATAATCTGACCGTAAAGCAGTGTGCTAAAAGTGCCATCCGGTTTAAGCCACACGTGCGGCACAGTAAAACAGCAGAGTGTCTGTAACGGCTTCATAAAATATACAAATGAGCCTGACAGCGGTTGTAAACATCATTGCCACCATTGGCCAAGGCAGCGTCTGCGCGGGTCGCGCCCTCTCCCACTGCCAAGCCTCTCCAGCTGCTCGCAGCGGGGAGAGCGTCCTCCCCTGTCGCCTCGCCTCCGGGTGCCAGCATATCTCTCTCTCTTAATAGGAGCCATCAGTTCCCAGGGCTGCATAATGAGGATGATGGTAATATTGATCAGATGGGGAGGGGAGGAGGCAGGGGGCTGTGAGTGGGGGGGAGGGTGTTAATGCTCCATCAATTATAAATTTGGCTTAGTGGAGTTCACATTTCGTTCATGGTCTACGGATACAGTTGTCCTTTTCCGTCGTTTGCAGCAAACAAGACGCCCCCAAATCCGTAATTGGACACGCCAACGTCTCTTCATCCAAAATCTTCAAGTCACGAAACGCCTTAACAGGAAAATATTGTCTCTTGTTACGAAAGAAATTTCAAGATACGAAAGGTAAAAATACACTATGAGTTTCCTGAACGCAACATACTTCTAGCTGCTCTGCCATTGACTATTACCGAGCATCATCCTGCAATCCCATTGGCTAAGAGGGACCTCTACCTTATGTGTCACTGCATGTAGATAGATGAATAGAAAGACGTGTCTACGCAGCTTCCTTGCCATTCGCTCCTCGAGCATTCCGATAGTTTTACGTAAATGTGAATCACCCAGAAAAAGTGTTTACAAGTCAGGCGATTGCTCACTATGCTGATGTTTGCCTAGGACATTTTCGAAAGATTGTTAAAAGCCGACAAAAGCAAACGTCCTTGGATCAGTTCTTTACAAAACGCAAGGCAAAACTCACTTCTGTGAGAGAATATGAACTAAAGAAGGCAAAAAACAATGAGGACGCAGTTAAAAGTTAAATGAACATCGTTTTTATTCTCTATTCTTAGTTTTTTCTACTTTTTGCACAAATTTCTTCTTGTGCAATAATCTAATTGTAACATGTATTTGTTGCATATTTTGATGCATTTTATTTATGCTTTAGAAAACATTTATTTCTGAATTTTGAAGGAGCTTGGAACGGATTAGGGCATTTACATGGAAAACGCGTCTCTAGTTACATTTTCTAATTAAGAAATTTCTTCCAGAAACAATTAATTTCGAAATTAGACGTACCACTGTCATCACTTCAGGCCAATTCAGTGAAATTGGATGATAGTTTTGTGTATCATTGTTCATAAAAACATTCAGCTAAAAGATGGCTCAATTCAAAGAATTGCGATTGTCTCAAGCGATGCCTTAGCAGGAATGTTGTAAAAAGGAAACAAACAAACAAAAAAAAAACATTCACGTTAGGAAAGTCTACATTGAGAAACGCCATATACTGTTGATGGGGTCCAATTATAGAGTCTCTGAAGGTGCGCTCCAGCATAGTTAGATCACAGTATGTATAAAGTGTCAACTACATGAGTTGTTCTCTTGCAAAGAGCAGCTGCATTCTCTCCACAGAGGCTATAATGGCGCCGTGAGAGCTCATACGCAGCCGGGCATTAGCAGCCTTAGGAGGTCAAATTAAGAGCAAAATGATCCATCAATTAGACAGCGGCAGGCCTGTAGGTGGATCAGCCAACAGCTGCCGCAGACAAAACGAGCGCTTACCATTAAGCGCCAGTCACGCATGGCCGCCATATATCTAAAATAGTGCCAATTCATAGCCGCCAAGATGCGCAAAGAGGTAAATTTCCGACATGAAATTGACTTTTAATTAGCTGTTTGCGTTTCAATCTGTGTGTGTGTTAATCAGTTTTGTATCTCCATGAAGCAGCTTGCCATCTCTAATTGTTTCCTTTTTATTTCCCAGTTTACTGCTTATTTTGAGTTCAACAACTGTCAAGGGTTTTTCTCTTGACGTGGGAAGTTCAGTCGCTAGGTAATCATTCAAGACCACGTTTTGCTCTACCGTCACTTCAAGATTTTCATTTGACTTATTTGCCAAATGATATGAGGGCTTCCACAAAACGCTATCTCTTCTCAAATAGCGATCTGCAATCGAGTAAACACACCCCATTTTCATGAACATCTTACATCTGGCGCGGCTTGTGGAACAACTGTGCGCCTGAGCAGCACGTAATAGCGTACTAGTCCAGTGATTGGCATTCCAGACACTATTGTTGACGCACTGTTGGTAACAAAAACAGCAGCACCTATTGGTCGAATTAAAGTGTGGAGACACGTTGTAATCAAGTTGCGTAGTTTTCAGTTGTCGTATTCAGTCCACAATATTGTGGCACGGTGGTCGACTGGTTAGCACATCCGCCTTACAATGCAGAGGTCGTGGGTTTGATCCCGGCTGCTGCCTTCCTGTGTGAAGTTTGCATGACCTCCCTGTGCCTGCGTGAGTTTTCTCCGGGTACTCCGGTTTCCTCCCACATTCCAAAAACATGCATGGCAGATTAATGGAACACTCTAAATTGTCTTTAAGGTGCGATTGTGAGCACAAATGGTTGTTTGTCTATTTGTGCCCTGTGATTGGCTGGCAACCAGTTCAGGGTGCCCGAAGACAGCTGGGATAGGCTCCAGCATGAGGCGGTCCAGATAATGGATGAATGGATGGGTGTAGGGATCTGTATTTAATTATCTGGATTACAGGAAAAATTAACAATCTTCTGATTTACATTTATTTTTTTTTTAAGTATCTAATTTATAATCCGATGGGATGGTCTCTCTCAATGTTCTGAGCTTCGGTTTGCAGGATGTTGCCAAAACATTGATGCGGTAGTTCAAGTTCCATCAGCTGGCGTCTTTTCGACAGCAAGCGAGTTGAAATAGTGCCTCTGCTGGTTTCAGCAAAGGACTGTACTTCGTTTATCCTCAATTGCTCCAAGACACAGTTAATCAATGATCAATTAATCTATAGTGAATGCTAATTTGTACTGTTATTATAAAATTTTAAAAAAGGACAGCCTCTCCCGAATAAAGCTCTTTCTCCCAATGGACGCAGTTGAGTAACTAAACATCCCGTGTCTGTACATGAGGAAATATGTTTATTTCTTCTTTTTTTTTTTCCAAGTCATTAGCATGTTTTTTTAATGTAGTAAAATGGTACTATAGGTTTCAAGTTCCCTGGTGAATTTCTGTTGCTGTCTGCTGTCAAATGATGCTGTGATAGATGCCCTCCTTTTATCTCCAGGCCATACGAGGGCCTTATGAATCTCCAAATTTGTCTTTATTTATTTATTTTTGCATATGGGATTTTCTACCATAGAGCGGCGTGAATTATTAAAATCAAATTAAATTTGGCCTTCACAACAGCTCCGCTAATGCAAATTAAAGACGCCAGCTGTGTGTGGCTGAAATATAATGAGTTGGGAGGGCTGGGGTGGGGGTGAGGGGTGACGGCTGGCAGACAAAATGTGATGGCAACACAAATGAACACAACGGAGAGGAGGAACGCCGTCGTGTATGTTGCAGGCAGGAAATTATGGAAACACGTCACAGGTGTTGTCCTAATGAATGACCTATCGAGGGTAAGAGTCAGTTAGTAGAATATATTCAGTTAGTAGAATATATATTGGACCAACCGTTTGACGAAATAAAATTGAGTCAATTCAACGTTCCGATTCATTTCAGTATTTATTTCTACATGGGAGTGCGAGGGCTCATTCCTACTTTTGCCTTGTTTTCTCATCTCTTCATTCTTTCATAAATCATCCTACCATAGTGCCCTTTCAATCTCTGAGCATGCTCAACAGGGGCTGGGTGGGTTTAAGATTATGAATATTGGTACAACTTCTATAACAATATGGTTTGAATGCTATAAGGATGGTAGCTTGTTATAAATATGAGAATCTGTATATTATGGAAAATCAGCACAGGACCTTTCTTTGTCGGGCAGGGGTACATATAGGTGAGGGTTTGTAACGGGGGGGAGGGGCGGGCGGTTCATGGTTTTTGCTCTCTAAAGATATGAATATTTTGGTTTGTCAGCACAAAGCAAACAAAGTCGGTGGAGTACACTTTACTGACCTACAGAGGGCAATAGAGGCAACTCAGTACTATGACGTAATAGTGGAAGGGCAAACGCTGTTTACAGGTTGTACGTTTCTTCCTTCTGTTTTCTCTTTTTAGTATTTAATTGCCACCTCTTTTTGTGGCAGTGTCAGTACAGCATGGATCAACTGACAGGGAAAAGCAGTATCTTTTTTATATATATGCTATATTCAAGGGGTACAAAAAAAATCACGTGTTATGTATTATTATTACTATGATTACGATTATTAGCCTGAGATACCAAACAAACATTCCCCCCTTACCCTTGCTGAAATTTTCTTAAGACTTGCTGCTTAGATGACTTCATATTAATGACTGATGATTAATGGTTTTATAATTAATTATCAATCAAGTATGTAACTATTTATTTATTTATTCATTTATTTATTTATGTATTTATTTGAGATTAATTTAATTTGCGGTCCAAGGTAAGATGAAGATGTGTATAACAATAATAATAAGGAAATGATTATTGGGGCTTTTTCTCTCTTTCTCTCCTTTTTTTCCAATTTTACAATAAATTATGAAAAAATCAAACTTGATGTTTTTTCTTGTGTATCGTTCGTATGTGTGTAAGATTCCACCCCCTCAAGGCAGGGGGTGCTGTTGCACAAATAATAGCTCCGCCCTTGAAACATTCATCACCTTGCAATAGTAGTACAGTACAAGACAAACAATGGTTTAATTATTTGAAAAAAATACATTTGATAGGCAACATAAAATTGAAGAACAACAACATTGCATCAGGCACTACAGTAAACACTGATGATGTCATTGCACTCATAAGGTAATAATCAAGTTACTGCTGATTGGGAGGGGGGAAAAAAAACAGTAGAGCAAATGGCTCATGAAATAAATTGTCCCAATTACTACACAGTGTAGCTCTTGGTCAGCGTGCACATGAAGCAGTTCATCTTTATTGCAATCACTTAATGAAAATCAATCCCTTCCTGATAAACTCTTATCTTCGCGCCCTTTGTGCAGCCCCTGGTCTGGGGAGATCATAAATTACGGTATAATATTGGCTTTGTTGAGGGAGGGAATTGCAAATTGTCGTAATTTAGCCGGATTTATTATGCAGATGCTTAATTTCCGAGCGCATCCACTGGGGAATGGTTGTTAAAAGTTTTGTGACTTATATATAAATCCAAAGAAAACACATATGGCCAGATGTTTATCTCTCTGAAAAGGAGGTTACGTTATCGTCGCTGTTTGTTAAGCGTCAAAACATATGCAGGATCTGGATACGGTTTGATTTATCTATTAATGTGTTTATTTATTTAATCATTGCAGCAGGTAGGTAAGTATCACTCGGATTGGGATTGATTTTGTCCATTTTTTTTTTTGGTAATGTTGGAAGGCATTTCACCGCTGTATTTAATTTGTCAGAAATTCTGATTAACGAGCACAATTACGCGCTGATTCAAAGGACTGGTCGGCCTTGGCTGAGGTCAAACCCTTGAGTGCCATCATCCATATTGTGATGCACAGCATGTCTGCATCCATTTATTCAGAATTAAGAGTTTAAACGCTTGTAGAGGTGCGTGTTTACTAATATAAACTGGCCAATCATAATCAATCATAGCCCAACACCTCTTCACCTCCCTCCGCCCCTGTCGCAGTTGCCAAGAAGCGCTCAATTTGATATGTAGGTCAGCGGGCACATTGTTTTGTCAGCCACTGGGTGAGATATGTCCACTTGGTCTCTGTCACTTTGATTATTGGGCAGACGCATCGAGTTGGTCAGGTATGAGGGAGCCTGCCGTGAGAGATAGTTGACGAGAGTTGCCCCATACACACTCACACACAAACACACACACACACACACACACACACACACACACACACACACACACACACACAAGAAAGGCGAGAAAGAGTCTGGTCTCACTCTGTTCTGCAGCGATGACCCACGTAACAAGACACGTTTAAATAGATGTTGTGCCAAATGCAATAATCAGTGCATCATTAAGTAGGATGTTTGGGTAAGAAGGTTATGGAGGTCTTATGGGCGATATCGTGAGCTGCGCGACCGACACAGGGTGATCATTTGCTGGAAATGGGGTGCAAACACAATCGCACATGAACAGCCAAATGAGTTGACAAGTGCAGCTGACCAACTGCCCACGTGCCATTTAACCTGCATATTTTAATGCAACGTGCCGATCGCATTGCTGATACTATGGTCCATCGCAAACTGTTGCAGGAAACATTTTCCCCATACAGAGCAATTCTAATCAAAATCGTGTTTGCGGCAGTCAAACTGTCAGCATCATAAAACCTTTATAAATTGTACTGGAGAATTTTAAGTAATGTTAGTTGACATTATTATCTGTCATGCATGTGTAAAAAATGTATTAATTTAATTTAGTTTTCAGATAGGCGACATGGTGGTCGACTGGTTAGCATGCAGAGGTTGTAGGTTTGAATTTGGCCTTCCTGTGTGGAGTTTGCATGTTCTCTATTTCAGAGGGAGGGCTGCGCTGCTTTGGGAGTGGTCATAGCCGACTTTAAACGTGGTCAATTAGAGGGCCTCCTCTCATTCCCTTTAAATGCAGTGCACTAGTCGCGCACTCGTATGTTGACTTAGCAGAAGCACATTTGAGACATGAAGTAGGGGACTTGGTGACCGCACCTCAGCCCCAATTCGTCTTGTGCCCCTCCATCACTGTGGTACCTGGTGGGATGATTTAAAAATATAATACAACAACTCAAAGGGTTTTATGCCTGCTGTTCGAATATTGATGAGCTTTCACCACTGTGAAATGTGGTCTGAGCAGGCGTAAGGTTTACATTGACTTCCTACCACCAAACTGTCACTCTACCAAACTCTACCAAACTGTCACTTGGCACATTAATAAGATACTCATTCTGCTACACTGGTTTGCCCAGGTAGGCAGAGATGTGTCAGCCAAATTGGCATATATACTGTACAGCCTTGCGCTGGTACGAAAATCAGGACTCGCCACATTTGTGCCACGGTGCAGATGCACCAGCGACAAAAATAGTGCCCATAATGTTGAATTTGTCCATCGGTCACTACAATGGGCCACTATTCTAAAACTGCTTTTGTCGATATTTAATTAGTCTTGATGTCACAGCTGCACTCTTAAAATGCAAATTGTAAGAAGAGGAAACACTTTGCCAAAAATCCACATCTTATGAAACGTTGACATAGCCCAATATTTTTGTACTACTTTGAGAATTTTCTCTGGAAAATTCGGTCCGAATACCCTATTTTACCTCCAACTCCCCTTCGTGTGTTATGCTAATGCTGTATATATTAGCTAATGTGAATCCCTAAATTAAAAAAAAAAAATCTCCATTTCAACCAATTACTTCTTCACCTAATTGAAAGACCATGATGCCCCTTGTATTAAGGCAGCCATCAATCTGTCCATTATCAATCAAGGAGAAGACTCACACACCATTATATATTTATCTTGCCAAGTGCTCTATTAATATCAAATTAATTTCCCCATTGAGTGTATCAATCACTCATTACGCATTTTTCCCCTTACCTCATTAGCATGATAATTGTCCTTGTTTACGGGAGGGGGAAAGTCAAGACAGGGTAGGTGAGCATCATATGCCAAAGTCCTTCATATAGTTTAAGACTGGGGATAGTTTAAATACGTATACATTTTCCAAGGGTTCACAAACATTTTAAAAACACTATGAAGTATGTCAAATCACGAATTGATGGTATTTACGTCACTCATTTCAAATTTAAAATTTCATTTCACACTGAACGAGTTATTTGCCCGCGACACAAACTCAGGGGCTACCAATTGTGATGGCTAACGCAGTGCTTGAACAGTTGTGTAGTAGCGGCAGGGCGTCAAAATAAGAAAAAGAAAAAGGCATTTCAGCCATCAGTGGATTGTAAAGTGCCATTGGTATCCTCGTTGGAATCACGATCGCTACAACTATTTATTCGATTTTGAATTAAAAAAAAACCTTTTATACAACCAGGATTTTGTCTTTCTTCTGCCGAGGTTGAAACCGTGAACTAGTTGTGTTCCGCAGCTTATTGCACGTGGAGTTGGATGTTGTTGAGCATGTCCGCTCTGTCATCGTGAAATATTAATTAGAATAAAAAACCTTGCAATAAGAAACAGTATACAGTATACCTTGCTAACTGATTCATGTCGCTAAGTGAATAAATGCTATCGTTAACCCAAATAGTCCAAACTGTCAGCAAGCTCAGGTATCTTATTTATTTAGTTATGTATTTATTTGGAGTGGGGGGGGCACATATTGAGATGTTACGAAACCTTCATTAAGTCATGTTGGTGTGAAGTTACAATTGTATATGGTTCCAGCACTTGCCGCACACTAAAAACCTTAGACATCAAACCACATACTGCTTCACCTCGAAGAAACACACACACTTAGTTTTTAAAATACAACCAGAAAATGATACGTATGCTTCCAAAGTGGACCTCTATTTTGAAACAATGGATTGAAACAACCTTAGATGCACCCAAGTTGTCAAAAACTTTCAACTGTATGTGAAAGAGAGAAAGGTGCTCTGGTGGGTTTATGATGGCATTGTAGTGGCGCTGCCTGTCACCTCAACACATGACATGAATCAAGACTAGGCCTGCAGCAGTTTTAAAAATAGTGTCTGCCCTTTTTTTTTCCCCCCCTCCGCTGCAAACATTGCCGTCACTTCACCGTGACACTGACGCCAGAAACCTGAAATTTAAGAGCCAGTCACGAGTCAACCATGGCGCACATCCATCCAGTCAACTGCTGCATCCTCTTCAGAATAGCATCTGCAAGGCCCTTTAATGAAGTGCGGTGACACATGTCAGCGGCGTCCATGTTCCAAATCCTCGCTTCGTAAAACTAAGCAAGACGTGAGGGGATTAAGTATGATGGTGTATGTGACAAATTATTTGGCTCTCAGCTGACAATTTAAATTCCTTCCGTCCATGTCTGGCTAATTACAGCACATGAATTGTTAATGTGCGCAGACTTACATTCCTAATGGTGCGACATGCCATGCATTCAATAGTTCTAAAGCCTTGTTCACACTGCAGGTAAATCAGATTTGTTGCCCATATGGCATCCTTGAGGTTTTACCGTCCATAAATATGATCAGATTTATTGCATCCACACATCACTATTCTACACGTTCAATCCATCAATAAAATCAACAACAACTTGTCTGTTTTATCCTGGAGGGAACCCAATAAAGCCCTGACACTAACCTTACTCGAACCCATACCCTCGTTTACACTACTCTAAATCTTTCCATATCACACCCTAACCCAGTGGCAAGCGGTGAGGTCCTGACATTACAGTCCGATCAAGAAATTTATGAGCCAAACAGGGTGGTGTATTTGAGATTAAATTAGCAACCTGACCTTTAAAACTGGTTACTGGCTTCGGGTTTCCATAATTAATTTAATCCCATTATGAATCCAGTTTTGAGACATTTTTTAAAATATTGGACCCCTGCTCTTTGTAGGGAATAAGAATTGAGCAGGCCCGCGAACACCTAACATTTGCGTATAATTGACGCTCATTGAGTTGATTTGGGGGCCTGAAGGTTAAACACCCAAAATTCGTGAAAGAACGCTGATAAACATTCAATATGTGTTTTTGAAATTGGGAACAATGGGAGTGAACCAACAAAAACAAACAAACAAACAAACAAACAATAATGTCGTGTATGACATTCCTGAATTTACGTCTAAATTACGTGATGACGTAATTGCAGTGACTTTGTGTTCCCGGAAAAGGGTAAAATCAAGCAGGAAAGGGAACGGTGCAAGTCCGGTCTGCCCAGGTGTGTTAATAAGAGGTAAAAACACACGACAAATATATTTTTTAAAACGTTTAAAACTATTGAGAAAAATCTGTCAAAATGCGTATCAAGCGCCAAACTGCGAGCATGCAGGGGACAGGGGTCCACTGTAATATCTTGTGCGTTTAGCTTTCACCTGGCGCAACATAGAATGCATGAAGGGACTGCAGCTGTTGTTTCATTTTCCTCACAGCATAAGCACGCCAACACGTTTGTATCATTTTCCTAAATCAAGTCTGAACACGTACAGGAAAAAGAGGGGCAAGTCCATTTCATGAGGAAGCGACGGCACAGGGATCAAAAGATCAAGATTAAGCATTTTCATGTACTTTTAAAGATGTGAATGAAGACCACATATTAACAAATTCTGTAATAATATTTTTATTCATTTATATAAATGAGATGTTCGGAGGTCGAGGCAGTTACCTGGTTGTCGAATGGTAAATTCGACTTTGTGAAGAAGTGTGGTACTGTCTCACACCTTGCGCTTTAGTTGATGTTTAAATGTGATCAGCAAAACTAAATATGTAACATATATTTTAAATTCAATAAGCCTGGTAATGGAAAATTAGAGGCATGTTAAATTTGTCTGAAAACATGTTGGAAATGTGAAAAGCGACAAAAACAGACACATGCAAAATCCAGATAGCTTCCTCTGTTGTGGTCCAATCGATAGTAAAGGATTTCGCAATGTGAGGTGAATGACGTGAACCTGCTCGCTGCCACACTTTGCGTCTAAAATGTGTACATGCAACAGTTTTGCCAATGAAATAATGGACATTATTGGATTCAAAGAAAAAATAAATACAAAGCACAGATCATAGAGGAGAGTTAAAATTAAAGAGTTTTAATAAAGGGGAAGTCAAGTAAAAAAATAAAATAAACTCATCTGTTTTCTGAATTTGGTCATGTGACAACATTCACAAGCTGAGCTGGAATTGATCGTTACCTGAGCCCTGAGCAACTGTGAGGTGTTTTTCAGTCGAGACAAAGCGGTAAAAATGGCCATAATCAGAATGGCGTGTTTAGACTAGTGGCATTGCAAACAATAGTTTTGACTTCTTTTTGACTCGTTTTTGTTTTTTTAATCTTCATGATGCAGGTGAGCCACTGTTTCACATGTCCCTTAACCCACCCCTACACTGAATTCCATTGCAAACCCGACAACCACGTCTGCTTTTCTCTAAAATTGGGCGAAAGCTTAAGGTGGTTGAGTCAAAAGAATCTGGGTTAGAGTCCTACTTTGGGCCTTTTTGAGTAGAAAACTGTGATTGTTGCATTGGTGTGAATAGGAGTTTGAATGCTTGTGTATCCTTGTATTTGATACCCCACCATACTCAGGATTGTTTTTATCTTTCTACCCTGTATATTAAGATGTGGTGTCACACTCGCAATGTAACGTAAGACTCATACAATAATGACAAATTATAAATGTAACAGTGCTGGTGGAATGTTAAGCTTTACTGATTATTTGAAGTCTAGCTTTCAGATCTTATGGAATGAGGACCCCATCAGGACATATTAAGAACTACAATAGTGTATTAAAGTTAGATTTTCGATGTTTCACATATTAAAAGGTCTTGACCCAAACACTTGTTTTTTTTGTCAGGACATGCTCCCCCTGGAAGGAAAGATGGAAAAGGACTACCTACTCAGGAAGACTCACTGTGAAAATGTATGTAACTGACTCACACCTTCCACTTTCACTGAATCTATAAAAGGAGGGGAATAAAAGACAAACAGCAGGGAAACAATTAAGTAGTGTCCAACACTTTAATATATAAAATTACATAGGGAACAACACATTAGTTTATTTTCTAAAATAGCCTACAAACACAACAAACGTAACACATATTACAGTTAAACAACTATACAGCCAATGTACACAATATGAAACACATATATACACTCTTTTAATATATTATTATATAGATTTCCCCCCACCCCCTTAACCTTTCGAACTGGAAGCCAAACAGCTTGAAGATGGAGCAGTTCACAGAATTGACCAAGTACCTCACGTGTATAGACTGTACAGTGGATAGGTAGTTTTTACATACAGTTGTTGGAGCTTGTGTATTTAGCATGCCGCATTGTGCAATCATATTTAAATACACAAAACATGCTGTTGATACTGTCACTGTAAGTGCTGTTGCTATGACTGGAGACACTGCATGGCGGAGTGTGCGCAGTATGACAAAGATGGAGTGAAATATTTATATGTACAAAAACAAACGGCTTTTAACAAAAAAAAAAAGCCAAATGACAAGACAGGATGTTGTCATGCGTGAATCCAGTTTGGCAGATTGTAAACTAAAACAACAGTTGCAGATTCCAAGTCGATGGTCTTGTCACTCTTTCTTCAAGCTGGTGATTCTTCCACCTGTCTTTTTCATCTAACACATTACATAAAAAGTACACACACACACGTGTATATACTGTGTATATATATATATATATTTTACAAAAGCAGCACAAGGAGGAGTAGGAGTGTGAGAACAGAAGCTGGGCCGTTGACTGCCACTGTTTGTGATACCCCTCGGTTGTTAAGACGCGGACTCCTCGGGGAGTTCTGCTTGAGTTTGCTGGGCGGCAGCGCTTTTAAATCCTCCAAGGCGCCGTATGCTGCCATGGAGAACTCAGGGTCTCCCGTTGTCAGCAAGTCGAACACACAGGACTGGAAGTAAACGTCCTCCACCTGCAGAGTCTCTCGACACTTGGCTGTGGCTCTCTCCACCGTGTAGACCTGGTGAGGTGGACGCAGCGGGCCCAGCTCGGTGGCGGCGCCGGGCTGCCGGTGCTGTTGGCTCTGGCGGCCCAACGTGTGTTCCTTGATGAGCTCATTGCGCGGGCAGCCATGCAGGCAGAGCTGTAGGCCGCCATTGTCCTCGGAAAAGTCCAGCGTGTCCTCGGGCATGCGGATGGCGAAGGTCAAGTAGCTTCCCACGCGGCGCACGATAATAGATGTGCCGATGTAGCGCGCCTGGATCTTCACCTGACGCCCCACTCCGGAGCCGCCGCGCTCCGTGATGGTCAGGCTGCCGCTCGCACCGCCGCTGCGAGTACCGTCCTGAAAGGCCAATGGCAGATCATCCGTAGTGGCTTGGTACACTTTCTGGTCTGTGCAGCCACGGTATGACTTGAAGATGACTGTAATCTGGAAACACAGAAAAAAAAAAGATATATTAGTAACTAGAATGATTAATCGAATAACTCAATTGAATCAGAAACAAATAAACAAAACAAAAAAATCCAAGTCAAATCTCTGCCTCGAAGCATCATGGCTCATCTGGAAGAAATACGTTGTATTAGACTCAGAATGCTTAAAGTTTAGGATTATTTCACAAAGACTGCCACAAAAAAATTCAATCAATTGTCGTTGGGAAAACCAGTGTAACATTCATTGAATTCTAAAAATATTTGATAGCTGCAGCACTATCACCAACTCCTACCAATAGTACTTTTACTTGAACGCTTAACAACATAACCAAAAAAAAAACGCCTCAACTAGAAGGGGGGAAACCGAAAGCCTGCAAGAGCATTTGAAGCGGGCCATTTGATAAATAAGCAGAAGTTGCCCAAATCCTCTTAAAACAAAACTTTAAAAATATATAAAGGCTGGTGACACTGAAAAATAAATTGTCTCAAAAGAAAAAACAAAAACGAATATATAAATCAATTTGAGCTAAATAATCTGACAAAAGAATAGGAACATTTGAATTGGCAAAATGTTCTTTCTGCAGCTAGCCTCAAAACCCATCACAGTCTTATAACTAGTATATTTATTTGACCCACACCTATAACATGATGACATTTCTTATTTTAAACTAAATTTGCCTCACAAAAAGTCTCAATCACAAATTATAATTTAGATTTTTCAGCAATTTTTGTTGAAAGCAAATTGATATTCTGGTCAGAAGAAACCTCTCAGCAACCAAAGAACAAGTCTATTTTGCCTTCATTTTAGATTGTTCATCCTGGTGAGATGTTTTGTGTACCTTCCCATCATGATGTCAGACACACTTGGTGTCAGGGTCTAAGATTTTGTATGGCCATGATAGAGTTTGTGTGTGTGTGTACATTTTCATCAGAATGCATACGTTTGTAAAACTGTTGTGAGTTTAGAGCACGTTGAAGCCCCCAAAAAGTTGATTTATTTGCCGGAACAGAAACAGTTTCACAAGGATCTTCATATCTCTGTGCTGTGGCCCGACTAAAACCTCGGCACGCAAAACACTCAAATTCAACATTTGATTGTTGCATCATTATGTCACGAATTTTAAATGGCCTTAGAAGGACGGACCCTGACAAGAAAACCAAGAGTTGACCACCTTGGTCCTAAATTAATCAAATGCATGACCATGATGACCACACGGTGGCAACAGAGAACCAAACATGTAAATCTCATTGGCTTCTTTTCCTGGCTGAAATCATCTTCGGCCAGCCCACCATTCATTTGGCCACTATCTTTAAAAAAAACAACAACCAGCATGTTATATGAGCCGCTATCTCCCCCGTCAGACTGTAGTGCCCGCACTTGGACGAGCAGTGACAGTGATTTGTATCCCAGCTGAGCTCTGAAAACGAAATAAACAAATCAGGAGATCCCGAAGCAGCCGTTTCTTTGAAAGTACCTGACAAAGCGCCCGCCTCGGTTGCGTTTACACTTTTGGAAGGGATACTGTACAATGATGGATGATTTCCTGTCTCAAGTCTGGCAAGTTGAAACCAACTCAGAAGGCGTGATGGTGGCAATGCGGGTACTGGCAGAGATACACCTCCACTCACTTTCTGGTTCGCATAAGGCTTTGGAAAAACACACAAACGAGCGCTACTTTAATCTATGGGGCTTGGTTCTGTTTTAATATCATATAACAAAAATCTGGACCTTTATCCTTAGAATATGTGCACAGGAATTGAATAAAAATCTAATTTCTCGAGATGTTTGTGTAGGTTGATATTAAAATTAACCTTCATAGCAATTACCCCAGTTTAATTACGCGTTTCTTTGAGGTCAGGGTTTCCAAATCTCTGGCTCAAAATGGGTCAGGTCATTTTCTTAAGTCGCCAAGTGTTTTCAAGCAGGCATGCCATTGATTTTGTTATAATAAATCCACGTGCCTTTTAGCATGACTATGTACAAAATATCTCCATATTATGGCAATGCAGGGTGTATTTTGTTAAGTTTGGGTCAGCTGAAAAGTTTTGGGATACTCTTGCGTGTCAATCTACTACTGTTTCTTTCAGCAAATATGACATTGAAAGACACTCCTTTCCAATTCTTCTTCTATTTTTCCACATCGTTCATATTTACACAGAAAGTGCCAGGCTAATTACTTGACCAGAGGGGTGACAAAAACATTCCAGATTGCGGCAGCGGAGAATGTTTGAGTGAGCGTTAATCACTACCATATGACCACCCATGTGTTAAAGGTAGAGCGCTCAAGCATGTCAGTGATTCAACGCCGGTGAAGGACTCTCCCTCCTCGCTCCCCATTTCTCTTTCTTTCTTTCTCCCCCCTCGTAGATCTCAGGCTGCTCTGAGACGGCAGGAATGCCGGGCAGACTCGAGAGGCACCGTGGAATGACGATTAACTTCACATGTTTTGGTGCCTTATGATTAGGCTTGAGCTAGCATGCTAACGTTCCACAACACAGCCTGCATGCTAGGAATTATTTTGGATCAAGATAGCAGCTCAAAGGTTGACTAGATGTCCTCGATTAACTGTTTTACAATGTGTATTTGTTTTTTTGTATGGGAAGGCGTGTTTTGAATTTGTTGACTGTACTGAACTGCTTGGAATGGCCATTCTAGGTCTTGTGGATGTAGCCTTTAGCGCATCGTTTTTCTTAAGACTGCTAACGAACTGAGAGTGAATAAACTTATTCTCTATTAGTTGCTGTTGTTGTGCTCAGGCCAAAGCATTGTCTCAAAGTCTTGCTTTGGTGCCATCTTGCTTCCAAGTAACTGTGTTGAATTGAGGAGCTTCAAGTAGTGTTTTTCCGCCACCTTGTGGCATCTTTGTTACCACAGAACTTTGCTGAAGTGAGTAATATTTTGCTGCCGTTTTGTGGATTTTATAGGCAATTATAAATATTTTTGGTGGGGCGTCAGTTACTTGTAGATTTTCGCTGTTGGTGGCAGGGCTCAGTTCCACAGTGTGCTGCACTTTTTTTTTTACCCGAGTGTCTTTAAAATGATGATGCAACAATCATTTTGACTGATTTTTATGCCCATTCCCAGTTGTAATCTTAGCACACTGGCTATTCTTACCTTGCTGGTTGCAGTGGCGCTGGAGCCGAGAACGACGGGCACATTGGTCACCTGCACGGACAGGTAGCGGTTATCGATCAGAGGCCATGCCCCTTCCACCTTGCAGGTCTGAAACTCGTCCCGGAAAGTCCGCAGGTGAGGGTCTCCGAATAATCCACAGTGGGCGTACTTCTTCTGCTGGCCTCCCGAACCGGCGGCAAGAACTCGGTTCTCGTAGTTGCACAGCTCCGACACAACCGGACGGGACGTGCTGGGGAGCTTGGCGGAGGATGTGGGTCCATCGCTGGAGCAGTTGTGCTGAGAGAATAGCTCCTTGATGCGGAAGACGGCGGAGTGGTAAACCAAATCACCTCGGCAGCTCCGGGCCTGCCGTCGGGTACATAGGGCATAGGCCCGTAGCGCGATGCAGTAGTCCACGTCGGGTGGCGCGTCCTCTTGCAGACCGTTTGAAGGTGAAGTAGACGCCACATACTCGGTATTACAGCGCTGGATGCGACACTGCTGACAGTAAGCTGGAAAACAAAATCAAAACCATGAGCATCAGAGAGAACTCTGATATCTGTAATCTTCTCCTCTGCTAGGACTTGGAGAATTGTAATCTAAACAAGGTCTCTAAAACGATTAATCAATTATCAAAAGATCCATCCATTTTCTCATCCGTTTATCCTTGCGTGCTGGAGCCTATCCCAGCTGTCTTCGGGCAGTAGGCGGAGTACACCCTTAACGGGTTTGCCAGCCAATCACAGGGCTCAAATAGACAAACAACCATTTGCACTCACACTCACATCTAGAATTTAGAGTGTTTCATTAACCTGCCATGCATGTTTTTGGAATGTGGGAGGAAAACAGAATACCCGGAGAAAACCCATGCAGCCACGGGGGTTGGTGCAAATTTTAGCACTATTAGATGTCAAATTCCCATTCCCAGAGGCCCAGAATCGAACCCTGCACCTGTGCACTGTGAGGCGGACGTGCTAACCAGTCGATACTGTGCCACCCAATCCAAGTCTTAACGATTAATTAAACACTTATCTTGCCCCTGCCTAATCCATGCAACATTTCTTTCTTGGCCCATGCACCTCCAACTCACTATAAAACATTACAATGAAAATGATCACGAACTTTGAGTCCATGAGTTCTGTCGTTTCACAGAATCGACAGAATTCGTGGATTGTTATGCCCACCTGATCAGTTTAGCGCACCTGGAGTGACAAGTCTTCATGATCACCATCAAGTCATTTAAAACCTGAGCGTATGAGTTTCCAAATTTTCCTTCTTCAAAAGCCCTCCCAGAAATAGCAAGCAGATTCCACCGTTAGAACAAAAACAACCTGTGTTGGTTAGCCTGAGGGTGTTAAAGATGGTTTGGCTGCTACTACTGAGATAGTTGAGGTCCATATAACTATACTATATGGCACACCAGGGCAGATAACACGAGAAAGATCAGGGCCATGCTGTTTGTGAACTTGCAGTATTAAAACTGGAGTCTTTCAGAAAAATGATCTTTCTATCTGATGGGAGTGAGGACAAAAAAAATGTGCAAACAGCCTTCTTTGGAGGGTTTACTTTCTGCCCAAATCTCAATAACTAGAATGTTACTCATTTGTGCGCTGACCCCTGCCCAGGCTGAACAAACTTCAGAAACGCCCGCCTGCATCTACCTACAAAAGCGAGAATAATTTATTTTCAACCTTTTCATTTTTAGAGAAGTAGCTCCGTACACATTACATTGATAGTAGGGATGATTGGGTTGGAGGGGTACTTTAAAGAAAATTAACGATCTATTTATTTTTTGGTATGAGTCATAAATGCTGCCCAGAGGTCAGTTGCTCAATATTTTAATAGCTGCCGTCATATACCTGTACATCTTTAGACAGCAAACTATGGCAAAAGTGAATCAATAGCACTAGTAGTGCACACCATTTTGCCGTTGTCAATACATGATTAATCAACAATGAATTCTAAACAAATTGACCAATTCTTAATGATTAATATATCGATTATCATACCCTTGCCTAATACATGCCTTACTAAGAAATTCACACCTGCACAATGGTTACACAATTGATTTTTCTTTGGCCTATGCCCATCCACTCCAACTTATTAAACAAAAGTGAAAATGAAAAATATGCCAACGACTGGGATTGTGCAAGTGAAATGCTACAGGCTATTTTTATGATCACCAAGGCACATCATTTCTTGTCAAAGGTCTTTTTGGTTTCTTGTTTCATATCCATTGTGTTCATTGTTATATGCTGTTTAGAGTACTAATTAATGGTGGGGTAATACTTAAAAAAAAACACTTTAGGAAACCCTTTTAGAGAAAGTCGAGGATGACATTCCATGTCACCAGTTTCCGCCAAAGCTCACATCTTGGACAAGACACTATCAACCCTGTCCATGGGAATTTTTCACACAACCAGCTCTTCCCTTTCACAGAGGTGTGACTCTGTGTGACTGGGTGGGGTGGGGTGGGGGGTGACAGATGATTAATGCACGTCACCGCTGCAGCACTTCAGCACTCGCCCTGATAAAACAGAGATGCGGTGAAGGAGGTCAAGCTGGAGGCATTCAACATCCCTCCTAGGAATTCCAACGGGCCTCGGCTGCCTCGTATCGGGGTCAGCAGAGTCTGCCCCGATTGACACCCACTGACAATCATCGCCATGAGAAACCATCAGCTATGGTTAATCTCCCAAAATGACCACACAATCTTCATTTGGGACCAGTGTGATGACCAGGAAGGGCCTGCTTGCATTTATTTGACAGTTATAAAATGGGGATGAGTTGTTTTAAAAGCAGATGTTTAGCACCCAAAGTTGTAATTTTTGTGGTCACAATGTGGTTTGGAATAACCACAAAGAGATGGGCATGGTCACTGATTAAATCGGTCATTAAAAAATAATCCGTCAAAAGTGATTGATTATTAGTCACATTTTGAAGCAATGGAAGCAAAATGACGTGCTCCTCTTGGCTGCAACCAGCAGACTGTTTATTCAATCTCAGCCTCTAAGGAAGGCAACAATGATGTCAGCTATGAGAAGTTGAGCTCCATCCACATACCTCCACTCAGAAAAAAACTCCTCAGATCAATATGCATATGTCAAAATATAAAGAAATATATCCATCCATTTTCTATGGCTAAAACCTATTACACCACAAGTGACCCAAATAAAGGTATACTGTACAATAAAAAGTAACCATTTAGAAATTCTCAAAGAACTTCAGATTCTTAGATGATTCACACAACTTTCCCACAGACTCCAAATTTCTTTTAATGTATATTTCCATACAACGTTTAACTCTTAATAGTTGTTCGAGCAAGAAAAAACGAAAAACAATTGCTACCTTGACCAATTTCAACCTGTGGAATAAAAAAATCCGTGTGTGTGTGTGTGTGTGTGTGTGTGTGTGTGTGTGTGTGTGTGTGTGTGTGTGTGTGTGTGTGTGTGTGTGTGTGTGTGTGTGTGTGTGTGTGTGTGTGTGCGTGTGTGTGTGTGTGTGTGTGTGTGTGTGTGTGTCCCAAGAGGACTGTTTCCCCAATAGCAAGTACTTAATACGAACCTTTCACGTTCTCCAAAAGCAATGACCGAGGAAAAAAACCCAACAACAAAGAAACATACATCTTTCTCCCACCGAGAGGCGGCTTTGTGGTTAGGTAGCGGTTTGGTTTCTCGTGTTGTGCCAAATAGCTTCCACAGTGGACACCCCCTCCACCTCTGTTCATGGTAGCTAATAAAGTTAAGAACTCGAGCACCCAAATACAGTCGGTGCAACTTGCTTCCACTACAAGGTGGGATACACGCGATCCACTCGTAAATTGTGACGAAAACATTCAGCCTCGTTCGCTGTCCTAAAATAAAGTCAACATTTGTTGTTGTTTTTTTTCTTCTACTGCTTACTTGGACGCTCGTGAGCGACCCTAGCTAGCAGCTAACCCCCCCCCCCCCCCCAAAAAAAAACGTAACTAAATTTTGTTTCAAGCTAAACAGCGACGTTGATCTTAACTAGAGCACGGTAGGTGGTTAAAATATGGCGTTCTTTATTTGCGAGAATTTCCGACCAAGTGTTGTCTAAAAGGGGAGTCAAAGTTGCGTTAACTCACGCTGCTGGGCTAGCAAAGTGAGGGGTAGGGGTACTTTGTCCCCGCGGTGGGCTCAACAACTTTTTCCAACACGACTGTGTAACGCCAAGATAATACAATAGTTACACATCAGGGAAACGCGAGCAAGTTTCAGGTGAGCACAACAACGCAAGGAGACATTCCAAACTTTTTGTTCCACCTCCCGGTCCGATTGAGGACTTAGGAGCGCCATCGCTCTGCACGCCGAGCTCGCAGCGGAGCAGCACGGATTTGGCCGGACGGCTCGCACGCATCCACTTACCTGGTGGATAGAGCAGAGAAATGACAACCATCGTCAGCGTTACACAGTCCCAAAGCTGCAGCTTAGCCGTGATCTGAGGTCCGCTTCTCCCCATGCCAATCCATTCAGTTAGAATGGAGTTGCTCGACTGCTTCTCATCGACGTTGCGGCTGCGGGGGAAATCAGAGCAAAATTCGTCTCCCTCCCCAAGCGCTGTCATTCAAAAGGGGCCCCTGTCTTCAGGGCGGTTCTGCGGGGAGGGGTTTCGAGTGAAGACTGGGGCCCCGAGCTGATGGCTGGCCAATGGAGTCCTTTTTTTTCCACTGACCACTTCATATTTACATGCAGTGGCAATTGCAATTTACTTGGTGGCTGAGGACATTGCAAAATTGTTTCATGGTGTGTGCTTCATGATTGGAGTTGGTACGAGAATCTGTTTGCAGAGGTGGGCAGAGAAGGTAGCCCAAAAATTGTACTCAAGTAAGAAAACAGTGACTTACGAAATTGTAGGACTCAAGTAAAAGTATGTAGTAGTCCTCCAAAAAACGTTATCACACATTTATACACTCGGCAACTCAATATGCTCTGCACAACCAAAAGCAGAACACTTAAAAAATCATTTACAAACAGCTAAAGACATTCAAAGGCAATAACCTTGCTTGCAAACTGACTTCTCACAGTATTTGTGAGTTCACACAACACCGGATATCTGATAGTGTGGAGAACTCCTTTGAGCAATTCACAAATCCATCCGGCTCCAGCCAGGTTGCAAAGAGACCAAAAGTAGCTTATTAAAAGAATTATGAAAATAATGTACATTGACAATTAAACACATTTACAAATAAACAATATAAAGGCATTTAAACGCAAATAAATTGTAGATTTCTAAAAGTATTGATAGTGACAATTAGTTGAAATGCTTAAAAGACGTTGATCAATAGTATTGGGGAAAAAATGGAATTAAAACCATTTACACTTGGTGCTGACTTCACTTCTCTTGGCATCTTATGCCACGTGCTTGCAACATAACAGCTAAATGCTGCTTCACCATGTTTACTTTGAAGACCGTCGTGCCCAACTGGGATTATATTCAATTCACGTTTATTTTAAGTGTTCATGACCCAAAATATGTTCTTATCGATTTGTTCAGGTTAGAACCTAAATTGCAGCATCCTGAATGAGTTGTTTGATGCTAAGTATGAACATCAAACATAAGTGAAGACAAAGTATTCAGTGAAAAATTCCCAGAGTACTGAGTAATTGTGAAATTCTGCCCAACAACATCACTTTTAACTCCTGCCCATCCATCCATTTGTCCATTTTCTTGACAGTTTATATCCTGTTTGGGTTTGCGGGGAGCTGGAACCCATCCCTACAACTCCTGAAACGATCGAAGTGGAGTTATTGTTGGCTGAAATGTCATTTTTTTTCGGCAGATGTAGATGACAACATGCAACAAAGCTGGGGTTTTTTTTTCAGTCTAAAATAAATGGATTGTGAGGCCAGCGGTGTTATTCCTCTTTCCATGTGCAGTCACAGGTCATTACTTTCTCCTTTGTTTCTGCCATGCTTCACAGAAATGAGTCACTTTGAAGCCCGTGGGTGGGGACGCGGCCCACCAAGACTTTTGTATTAACACTTTATTTCAGTAAATGTGTCATGTATTAATACAATTTAATTCTTGGCACATAAAAAAAAAACATTATGACAAGTTCTTGTAACAGACTAATTATATAACATTTCAACTTTTTCGTCCCCTAAGATTCTGGTAAAGTTTAGCCTTTTTTATTGTTTTACTTTGCTTTCATATATTTTCCCAAAAATAATTGTATTTTTCAGCTTTTTTGTATCTAGAAAAAATTATTGCAAATTTAGATTTTATTTTTGTAACTTTGTGACTTTGTGCCTTATTTTACAACACAGATTTTTTATATTCTCGCAACACTTTGCTTTTTTTTTTTTGTCCCGTTAAAAATGAACCTGTAAATATTTTCAGCAATTTTTCAGAGTACAATGCTTTCTTTTCATAACTTACTGTATGCCACATTTCTCTCATAATGACTATTCTGTTATCGCAACATCATATTTTTAATTGCCTATACACATTTCTTTTTTTGTAATGTCTACACTTTATCGTATCTTTCACGATTATGTTTCACCTAAGAGTCCTCGAACAATACTTATTGCTCATAATAATAGAACTTCTTGTAACATTAGGCATTTTTCGCATCACATTTTTTCCTGTCAATGTGGCCCTAATACAAATTCTGCATGTTATAACAGTTAGACAAAATCACAATCTTCTTGTGTCAGTGGGCCTCTAAAAGCTCAAGCAGTCATTTTAGTTTGTCATTGTGATGCTTTAGACTTTACATATAAAGCATTTTTGCCATCTGTCCTCTTTGACACCCCCTCCCTCCTCCTGAAGACAAATGTCGGTGTGTTTTCAGCATCAGGCTATCACCTGTTGTTTTCTCACTCCTGAAGGTGCTTCGGTCACACAGTTGTCGGTGCAAACTAACACATTGTATCTAACTCGGCTTCCATAAAACGACATTTTATGGTGTTGGAAATATGACTCGCTTAATGGCTGGCGTGATAAGTTTGAGACTGAAGGACAGCTTTTGTGTGTTCAGTGATTTTTTTTCCCCCTTTTTTATCAAAATTGTTTTGATTGGTTAGTTGGATTATCAGGATATATGGTTGCTTTCTCGATCTGTTATTATGGCTTAAGAGACAGTAAAAGGCCCAAGTTGAGGATTTTCTCACTGTAGATCTCTGAGCGCCCGTGACTTTTTCCACGACTTTTCCAACGAGCGACTTGTATGTTACTCTTAAGCGTTTGTGGCCAACTTTCCACTTCTCTCACTCTTTCGCTCACTCCTTCAACGACACTTTGTCTTTCATTTGCACAGCTGCTGTGAGGCCGGCCCATCTGCAAAGACACGGCCACTCAAGCCTTCAGCCCTCACCTGGGACGTGCTGTGGGCTATTTGAGCCATGCGAAGCAAGAATTTTAATGCGCCCCACCATTACCTTATTAAATGTTGGGCTTATGAAAAACCGAACAGTTGTATAATTGTTTTGATTTTTTTTTTTTACTTGAATTGGATTAAAAGTTAATGTGTTGTTTTGGTCCAGCTGGAACATTTGGACCCACTGACTTTACGAGAGAGAGGAGAAGTGAACCCAGACAGTTGCTGGATCACTGCGTCTTCTGTACACACGCTGGCCCCTCCGGCCGCACAATTGTGTGATTCAGGTGGCCTGTCAGCCTTGTGAAAGGTCTTGACGGGCCCATGTTGATGTGGGGCTGAGGGGGGGGGGAACGAAGACAGCTCAACCCAAGTGGAACATTTGGATTGTTCGGAGCTACAAGGAGCCCTGTCACACTGGACCCAGTGTGCCAAGTTTATTCCCAGGAGAGCTTGGCTTTACTCTGTTTGTTCAGCTAATTTCAGGGGCTAACTCTGTTGATGGGCTCAATGCTGACGTTTTAAATCCACCTAAATAACATAGACTGAGAGTATGTTGACATCAGAACAACCAAGTGAAAACGGGTATGGATTTTTTTTTTTTTTTATGTTTTTGATTTTGAATAGTTTACATTCACACGGATGCATAAAGGTGACTGAAAATTCAGTAATAGTTGGCAATATTACTATAGTGATGGATGCACATCACCTACCTAATTATCTAAAACACATTTTGTACGTCAAAGTGTGGTTGAGCATTATTTTATTTGGTCGCTGAACACCCGATGGATGTTCACCATTTAGAGCCCAGAACTACGTAGTTAAAAAGAAAATAAAACATCTACTGTTTATTGTTATCATTTTCCATGAATAACTGTCTCGCTTCGGTTAGGGTTGGTGCACTTTTCATGGCATTTCCAGTGTAACTATGTTACATAATCACAGCGTAGTTAACCAAACAACTGATGGAAATGCTGCTTTTTCCCTTTGACTGTTTAGATGAGGCGGTTTGGGTTTTTTGGGCTCCCACATCAATGTACAGCGGAGCATTTTCAACGGCAACACCACTCACCTGCTATACTGTTCCTCCTCCCGACCAGTTGACTGCATTTCCTAAAAGGACAGACCATGGGTTACTTTTTTAAAATAGAAAGATGTCACCACGAGGAGCTGTTTAGACTTCACAGTTTCACCCCCCCCAAAAAAAAGTTGAGATTTCCTATTGAATGTTATATTCATTGTATTGCGTAGATGTTAGCGATGCCACTTTTTGGCTAATGTTAGCATGACATTTTTGCCTTAAATAATAAGTAATGTTGATTCAGCATGATTCATTTTACAAACTGGCAGCGTACTATCACATATTTTTAATGCAATGTATATATGATCAAATTGACTCCTTTAATCAAAACAATAAATCCATATAAACAATTATTTATTCTCGTCTAACCACTTATCACAGACACTTAAGTGAGCACAGGACTGGGAGACGCCCAAGTCACATATGTCCATTGAAAAGAAAAATGTATAAAATGAAAATAAAGCATTTAAGAAATGTGTCCTTGTAATGATATGTGTGTAAATGTTTGGACTGAGACCTCAGTTTTATTATTCAGCTACATTTTCATGATAACTGAGTGACTCTGATGAAGCACCAAATGCACGCTAGAGTCATCTTGACCTGGGATATTAAAAAAGAAAAAAAAACCTCAGGTCACAATAGAGCTGCGAAATTGAGTTGTAGAGCAGAACATCCGCAACCTGGCAAGCTACTAATGAATGCGAGACTGATGATCAGTGAAGCACACAGCTAATTGATCCAGGTGGACGGTAGGGATGACTTCAACACATGAAAGGAAGGCCTGCACTGCCTGTCAGACTTGATGTGAGTAGAAAGACCTCTTTCTTTTGCCATGTTTCCTCATGAGCATATTGCATTGCAAGACTGAAAACAGCAACGCAAAAAGCAAAATAAAATACTTTTAGGAATGAAGTTTATCACTTCTTGAGACGTATGAGCTCCTTCAATGGCTTCTTCTATGAGAGAAGTTTCAAAACATAAGGCAAAGCGAGCAAGCTGAGAATGTCGAGTGAAGCGAGAAGGAATGGGGGATGGGTGGAGGAATGGGTGGGTGGGGTGTAGAAATGGGGGTTGCGTGGGGGGGTGAAGGATTGGGTTTCCTCTGTGTGTCTAGGCACCTCCACATGTTTTTCATTACGGTCCTCACACTGTGGGAACAGTTCCACACCGGGATGCTTGTTTTTAGTTATTAGGCCCAGTGTGCTGCGGTTTGGTGGACAGAGCCTGAAAAACACCGCCGGCTCGGGACTGTCACAACGTGCAACTGTGCTGACATTCCGTACACTCCCGCCTGCCCCTCAATGTGTTTAGACCCTATTTGTACACATAGCGGCTGGCGTGTTTATTTACTCCACTGCAGATGGAGGAGGGTGAAGCATTTGTTTGGATACACTCATGGAATGATAGTAAACAATATTGTTTGTACATTACAAGGCCTGCCAAGGGAAAGCGCAGTTTAAAACGAAATAGAAAGTGTCTGCAGAACACATACGTGGGCGCTCACAGTATTTCGAAGTGACGACATCTCTGTATTTTATTGCATCTTTTGCAAAAACTATGCGCTTTACGTGTCTTATGATCACGAGATTTCTGCTCAATTGTACATCGCTTACAAGTCCGCTCTTGCCGCGTGTGTACACAGCCGCTGGAACCTTCAAAAATATTGTTTACCGGGAAATGCAATGTTTACAATGTGATAAAAATGGAAATTGTCGCAGGAAATTGTTGATCCGTCACGCTTCCGACGCTTTGCCCCATTTCATGCTCGTCCAAAGCCGTCAACTCGGAGGCGTGTCACGTTTCTGCCGCGGGCCGACATCAGAGATCGCAATCACGTATCAGCGCGCGCCCTTTGCTGCCTCAGCTGCAACGGGATACACTTATTGAATTTTAAACAGGAAGAGGAACAAATTGGCCCGTTTTGTTTCTTTCGAAGAATCTCTCTCTCTCCGAAATGAAAAGGCGTAGAAAACAGCTGAGAGCAGAAATGAGATAGCAGGTTCAGAAAGTGAGTGTGTGTCAGTCTGGTTCGGGTCTCTCGCCTGTCAAGGAGATGTGTTATCTCGGCACAGATAAGGGCAACTGCGGTGTGAATGCATACGGGGCAAGGGTGATAGCATCTCCTCTCAAGGATTCCACTTGCAGGACCCTGAATGATAGCTGACAGCACACACAAGGGAGGGGGCGGGTGACTCTGCAGTGTTTTGATAGGCAGCCCTCAACAGGTATCCAAGCAAGTTTGTTTGCGCTGTAATGTGGTTCCTCTCCTTTGCATAAACTATCACATGTAAATCAGCTCAAACCTCTCACGGATTTAGTTTGGTATCAGAAGAGTGGAATGTCCAAAGTATACAACACACTCATTTCAACATTATTAGTCAGTTAGAAACAATAAAACTGTCCTCAAATATGCTCTTATCTTCATCAACTTTCTGTCAATTCCGTCTTTTTTTTTAAACTATTAACGAACAAATAACTGTCAGCAATTGTAAAATGAAATTCAACTAGCAATTTCATGTGAAATATAAGAATACACGTGACACTCCACCTTTTGAGCGACTAGCATATAACAACCTACTAAGTCTGCAGCTAGCATAGAAGCTAACACGGCAGTCTACGTCTTTACCCAGTAAAACAGCCTCAACAGATACAACTCAACATTTTAGTTCATAAAATGGTGCCCTAGTATTTGTCTGTCCAAACTCCCGCTGAGATTTCTATCAAGCAGGCGGGAATTGGAACGAAAATAGGAAGTTGAAACGAATTTCGGTCCTCCGACTGCATTCTATGTTTTTGTTGCAATCACATTCAAGTGACTCTTCTTTCTTTTGCCTTTCCGCAGATCAAGTGTTGACACAGCTTCAAGCTCAGTGCACGTGAAGAGACAGTCAACTGACAAGGTAACCCTAGCTCCGGGGTGACAGGGTCACACAGGTCTGATGAGGGATGATGGGTAAAATAAATGGAGAGCAGCACACAGAGGGACTTGTGATCTTCTCAGTCCAAGGGGTTGAGGCGGGTAGTTCAGACCCATTTGAACTTTGACCCGCAGGGCTGCCTTTGTGTTTGTGTGCATGTGTTTTCATGGTTAAGCCCCCCCTTTGATATTGAATCCTTAAACGTCAGTCGAATCTAAAAATTCAACTGTGAACCCAAGATTTTACTGTTGAGATAATAGTGATTGAAAAAAATTACCATTCTGTCATGCCTCTTTTTTCATTTTTAATTGTCATGGAAATATAAAAGATGTGTACTTAGTATAATATGTAACACCTGATTGCCTCATGATGTGGTGACGAATATGTTGATGGGGATTTTTTTTTAATGTACCTGGGAGGTAAGTCTCTATTCTTGCTCAGACTGAACACAGCAAACTTTGTGGTGTAAAACTCGGTTGTTTTGTCAAAGATGTCAACTTATTGACATTTTAGCCACAGTCCACTGACCACCCAGGAATGAGACACGCGGGCTCCTTTCCAACGTTGCAATTAGTGCAATTTCAACAGTGGTTATTTTCTCACTCTTTAGTTTATTGAATGTGCATTTGTTACAATATGAGCAAGATAAGTAAACCCGATCTGTACTTAGTACTCAACAATTGGTATTATTTCTGCCCGGGGCGCACCCAGATAACTAGCCCACACCACAAATAGATGGGCAGACAATAACTCATTGCAGGATACATATATATTTAGCTGCTTTAATCTCCAAAACTTTTAGCCCAAGAAGGCATTCAGGGAATGTTACCTCCAGCTTGACTTGGTTTTAGGATGTTAAATGTGGAGGAACGTGGCAAGCGTATGTGGCATTACCAGCCAACTGGACTCAGAGTGTGAAAGAACGAGGCAATGCTGGGAATGTATTTTCATTTGGGAAAATATAGCAGATACTTATACGTTTACATAATAAATAAATCAATGTACAGTAATTTTGTTCCTTTCAGTTCAAGTGTAAATCGTTGAAAATCGTGACCTTACTGCTAGCTTCAGCCACCTTGAATTTATTCATGATCTCCTTTTTACGCACAATCTCCAGAACATTTTACTGACACTTTTTCATTGAAAAATAGCATTTAAAGGCAGTCATCAGTGACTGATTTCTGAGAATTCTTTACTCAAGGAGCATTCTCAGGAGTACTCTCGAGAAAGAAGAAAACAGGAAAACTTACCTTCAGCCTGCGTTTGGTATGAGCTACTATGTATGAGTTGAAGCGCCGCTCTCTGACAGCAGTTTGCCCCTCGTTCCCCGACAACCTCAGCTGGTCAACTAAGTACTAGGACAGCCACGGGGACACATAGCCATTGGAAACAAGGCACATGACAGCAGCTGTCTGTTTCAAGAATCGGCACTTTGATTAGAGTAGGATGGTAGTGAGCGATGAGGCCTAATTCCAACATATCTGGGTTGGGCGCTTCGTACCGAATGGAAAAAAGATTGAAGGACATTAATCAGATCGGCACATGCTTGCAAACAACCGAACTGCACGCGCACGGCTACATTTGTGCTTCTTGGGGTTTATAGATTATTAGAAGGCTTGAAAGCATTTGTCACTTTTGGAAAGGGTCCTGTATTCTCTTCAAATTCCATCGGACAAACAAGAGTAGCCCCGTGGCTGGCTGGCTCCGGTGTAAGCCGAGCATATGCGCAACGTGAATGAGAGGTCTGTCTTGTTGGTCCACATCCAACCTCCAGCCCCACCTCCATTTGTCCCTCCACTTTAATAGCATTTTTTATATTTACACCCAGTAGAAACAATCACCCAAAACATTGCCTATACACAAACGTAAACAGTGCATCCTCCAAAGTCAGTGGCTAGAGTCCAAACTGTCACCTCATCTAGATCAGCGGTTCTTCACCTTGTTAGATGTACCGAACCCAACCAGTTCATATACACATTCACCGAACCCCTGGGGTTCGATCGAACCCGGGTTGAGAACCACTGATCTAGATGTTGGCAACACATTACAAACACTCATTAAGCACTCCTTTAACTTTATTGACAATTGCGGGGTCACACATACTGTATGGTGTGTTAAATTCTGATCACAAATGACACGCGCGGGGCAGTTAGCCAGTCAGCAGCTAGCCAGTCAGCAGCTAGCCAGTCAGCAGCTAGCGAGTCAGTAGCTAGCTCAAGTCAGTGCTCGAAAGTGCGACCGTTATGCTCACAAATGCTCCCGGTTTTACAAAGTGTGCTTGTAAAAACTTCATCCGGTCGCACAGCCCGAATGAGTGTTTTATTAATTCTTCTACCGGTACATACAGTGAAGCGCTCCATTTCTGTGCCCGTCTGCTAGACTGCACACAGAAGATGGAACACGTGACCAGGTTAAACCCTTTCTGTATACATTTAATAAACATCCTAGTCCGGATGTGTGCTTGGACAAATTACCAGTCATCTAATTTTTCAGATTTGCACAAGTGCTCTCAAAATTACATGATATTTTCAATTTTGTTTCTTCCATTTGATCAATTTAATTTTGCTTATACATTATAGAGCTCATAATCATATTTTTCCCTAAAATATTGGTCTGACTCCCAATTCTATAAGCTTTAGTGTGTTAGACTGTATTTTTATTGTCTGAGAGTCTGTATTGTATGGCGTAAAACACAACTTGTAGACGCGAATGCTCGGCACCCTCGCTGCTTGATACAAGACTGCGTTCCTGTGATTTATGGATGCAAAGGCCCCGGGGCAGAGTGAGAAGGGGAGGTAGAGCAAAACAACACTGCTTAATTCAAGTCTGAAAAATGTCGCGCAGGGGTATCGCAAACCTACTGCACTATCGGATCTTTTTAGACCCCCTGCTTCTTCCGACAGCGATAAATTCAACTTGTAAACTCACAAATTCCAGGCTGAAGGTGTGGGGAAAAAGGAGACATTGTATCATTTCGCTTTATCTATGAATTCATGTTGCTGCATACATAATGTGTCTTTGCAAGTGCCCGGGGAAACGGAACAGATGCGAGCGGCAAACAAAAAGTGATTCATTTTTCCTTGAATGCATTGTAAAGCTGCAGAAAACAAAAACGCCTGCCTATGATTCATGCAGCATTGTTCTTTCCACCCCACTCCCAGAGTGCGTTCTGTCCAAACGTTTTAGGCGAGCAGCTGTTCGCGCAGACAGCTGCGGGGGCCATTCATCGCAGGCGAGTGGCAATTAAAAAAAATCAAGCCAATGTTGTGTTTCAGTTGATCCGTCGCTATTCCGATGTGTAATCCTCTCTCCCATGCCTCGCCTATCTTTTACCAACACACAAATACGTGTAGGAATTTTCGAGGCACGCACACACGTCCCATCAACAAGTGGGCACGGAGATTCATTTCTTCGCCCGAGATAAAAGGCCCAAATTGCAGTGACACGGCATAGTTGGATTTGGGGGCATTACCGAGGCCAGAGCTGAGAGGAGCCAGGTAATCTCCAAGATTTACTGGGCTGCAGAGTTTTTTCCATATCTTCTTCTCGGCGCTATGCGGCCACACAAAGTCTGGCTGGCGTCGCAGTGGCATTCGGCGGAAGGTTAAATCGAGCGGCGGCCGTGTGCCGCGCGCACCGGCGCATTCTTTTATGTCCCTGCTCACACGGCAGCCCAGTTGGGCTCTCAAAAAAGCAAAGCAGTTGTCGCCTCCTCTCACGGCACAAAGCAGGTGCGAGGGCTGGTGGGTGGCCTGAGCGACATTGTTGAGTGCAGGGTTTGTTTGTTTGTTTTTTTTTTGTTGTTGTTTGAAATGAGTGTGCTCGTCGAGTATTGGTTGAGGTGCAAATGGTTTTCTGAAAATACGGTCGGGCATGTGGCCGGCACCTTCTGGGTTTCAATCTGATTTTTATTCGGGTTTTGGGGAATCAAGGATTCCGCCCAGTGCTAGTGATAACCGTGTTTCTTGTTCACCGTGGTTAACTTTGTTTCACACCTAAAGAGTTAGATGCACAACCCGCATCTGCGACTCTACTCACCTGTACACAATTCCTTCGGCATTTGATCAGATTTCAAATCAAGCCCAAGTGTTTTTTTGTGAACACAATCAAACAGATTGTACTTTTAATCGACATTTTTACACATTTGTGACTTTAAATTATGTTCAAAGGTGACATCAACAACAGTTAATATGGCTTCCGACGGCAACGTTTTGACAGTGGAAATAATGATGTCTGAAAAATTTGTTACAAATCCAAATAGAACCGAGACCAAGCAGCAATCCGCCTTTACGAGATTGCCATCAAATCAATCAATTTCTCTCTACAGGCCAGATCTTGGGACTCCAAGTGTCTTTCCAGTTACAAAGAGGTTGCCAAGTAGTAAAATTCAAGGGTACGAGAGCAATAACCTTGAGGGTATGACCAAAATAATCCACAAATCACTCGTTTTATGCTGCTGCGTTGTATCAATGGTAGTGACACCAAAAATGGCTTCGGACTATGTTCATCTGACAATTGTGATGCCTTAAGAGTTGTGTCAGTGATGTAACAGAGACAGGACATGACATCACGTAGTATACATCACAACAGAAACTGGCTCTAATGTGGTCACACATCTTTATTAGATTGTGGGTTGTCATGTCACTGGATGAAAATGTTGCGCCCATCTGCCCCTTTCTGCATTAAAGGCAAGGGCGGATCATGTTACGGCTCTGATTTTCCAATTTTGATTTGGAATCCCTGTATAAAAGCCTTTCGCCGTGACCATTCAGTCGTCGAGCAGATCAGATATCAGAGGGATTTATCATCCAAATGTTGTGCGACCTTTTATGGAAAAAACGAAACAGTAGAATTGTCCTCTCGAATAATGGTGTCACCCCAACAAGGTGCCAACCCAGCTTGAGTATCGCTGAGCAGCTGCGGTAAGAGACGGCGGTGGCGTCGACGCTTTCAGCAGCAGCGGTTTTCCAAATCACATGCACCTCCGAGCATCCATGGCGTAATCAGTGTGATGAGCTGACTCATTGTGAGAAGATTATTCCCCGCAGAAGTCTTCCACTGAGGGCCGGCCAAGTTGCTGTCATGGTTTGAATGCAAGAATTAACATTAATCCGTGGCAAATTTGAAAGATATTCCGTGTAATAGCGGATAGTGTTCCTATAACTCCTCAGAGAAATACAGTCCCAGTTAAAAAAAAAAAAAAAAAAGTTGCACCACCTCATCTAATAGCTGCAAGTAATTGGTTCTGGGATAAGAAGATCAAATTTCATTTTCCATCACTTGGAGTAAAATGTGGTGCAATTATACCCCATCCCTGTCATGTTTCCATTTGCAGTAGCGTAGTATAAACTACAGTAGTGAGTTTCAGCTTTTTTGATACTGCATGTATGGGGAAAGAAATCCTGACACTGACATCAGATGCTTGTGTTTCTCTTTCTATTTTTTCCCCATTCGTGTACAAATATCTTGCCACTTCTTTAAAATTAAACTGCGTCAAAACTATGCTTCACTGTTTGCCTGCGGGTTGTCCGGTGGGCAAGTGGTTAGCGTGTCAGCCTCACAGTGTGCAGGTTCTGGGTTCGATTCCAGCCTTCCTGTTTGGAGTTTGCATGTTCTCCCCGTGTTTTCTCCGGGTACTCCGGTTTCCTCCCACGTCCCAAAATCATGCTTGGCAGGCAAATTAAACACTCTAAATTGTCCCTAGGTGTGAGTGTGAGCGCGGATGGTTGTTTGTCTCTGTGTGCTCTGCAATTGGCTGGTCCTCCGCCTACTGCCCGAAGACAGCTGGGATAGGCTACAGCAGCCCCCGCGACCCTTGTGAGTATAAACCAGATTGGAAAATGGATGGATGTTTTGCCTGCAAATGTGATATACACAGCATTTACCCTTTTGAATCAAATTTTGACTCGCAGTCTGCCAGTTGTGTCTCATCAGCCTCTTTAGCACAAGGATCCTGCACACATGCTGCATCAGTTCTGTTGTACAGATCTGGCATTTGCCTGTGCCTTTTCTGCATAACCCAGCAAAGCAGGATATTGCCTTAGCTGTTTTCGCTTCACACACAGCTGACACGGCATCCTGTGTGAGGATCTTCAGCGCCGCTTCTCCACAAACGGCAATGTCTTTCAACACAATAGGGCGGGAGAAGTGAGAATTAATTAGTGCAAAACTTCACACTCGGTTGCCATCTATCCAGCGTAACACGCAGGTGCCGCCTCACTTTTGTTACGGCTCTCATACTGCCTATCAGCGGAAAATAACATCCAGTCAGTTTCGCTGAATGAATCCACCGACACGATTAAAAAGAAAAAAACGTGGAAAAATGTCAGGTTTCAACACAATCGAGTTCTTAAACATCACCACGAGGTCCTAACATCGCTTGACTCTAATACTGTTCCTGAAAAATTGTCAGGTAAACTTCTACTCTTTTGAAATGGTAAGCATAGGTCATTTCCACAGAATGGGAATTTCCGAACAAGTCTCTCTGCTTTTTAGCAAATTCATTGGGAGTGTCTTATCTGCGATGTATTCTCTTCGCGTCCATAAAATACTCCCTCGCTCATTTCCCCTCAACCTTCACCTCTTCCATCCCCCCCCCTCAATTTCCACCTAATCCTGACAGCGGTAGTTTAGAATAATCGCATTCAGCTAGGAGCGCTTTCGTAATTGCTCGGGTCCTCATATCGTGGAAAGCCGAGGCAGGGGCCAGCGCCATCAAAGCCTGAGTGATCATTCCTCAGCCTCCTTTTGCTGATGGGGGACAGAGGAAAAGGAGGGTGGGGGGTGGGGGAGCACAAATACAGATGGACAAACAAAGCAGGGGGGGGGTCAAAACTGAAGCAGATGTGGTGATAGCAGTCAATGGACAGAAAGATGGACAGGAACAGAGGAACCAGTTCTTGAGTAAACACCAACTGGTGGCACCGGTTGGAATGACAAGGGAACCCGGGGACCACCTTAAAGCATGATGTGGAGGTGATATCATCGATAATTAAAGGAGGGGGAGGGTCTAATAAGGCCTGCTTGGTTCAGGGGACAGGAAACCGAGGCAACTTGAGAAGCTGAGGCCTCAGTGTGCAGCTGTGCACCCCGTTTTTTCCCTCTTCTCGACTCTCCAGCTGCACAACTGACGCTGCACGTATTTATCCGTGGCCACTCCCCTTCCATACATTCGAGCATATGTTGATTCTTTGTGACCTGTACAAGAACCCACAATGCACTGATTCATCTTGAGAAAAGTCTTAGAAAGCTGGCTATGTTTTCTGCATTACAAACTATCCATAAAGATGATTTTTTTTTTAAGGGGATTACCAAGATCCTTCCCCAGACATGTTTAAGCAAGCGCAGCAGGTTTCCCAAATGTCATGTGTTTTTCACTCAAGACATTATAAAATGGGGTCATGTTGACCTAGAAAGCACGCAGTCATCCGAGTTGATGTTGTCCAGAGACTGCATATTAGTCAAAACTCCAGTGAAACAATGAGGTGAGGATTTATAATAGGCAGACTGATGTCTCCTTGCAACACACACCCATTTGAGTCACCTACTGACAGTGTTTATGGGGGGTCTGAAATTCAAGGTCGCAATGTACTTGTAAGGGTTTCAACAGCTTTTTGCGAGGACCTAACCGCTGGTTGAAATTGCTTTTTGAGGGTTTGGACTGGGTTTTAGGGTTGGTGATGGAATTAGGATCGAGTTATAGTTTTAACCTCTCATTCTCTCCTTTGCTGCATTTTTGTGTGTGTGTGTGTGTGTGTGTGTGCACCCGGGAACTTGATTCTGCATAAGGAGTTTAAAGTCAATGTTCATGAGGGCTTTATTAGTAGTAGTGACTGTGGTCACGGTTGCAGTCACGGTCTATTGTGGTAGTTGCCAAGGTTTGGGTTTTTTATTGTCAGGATTTAAGTCATGGTTTCTCGATGTGGTTGTATGTATGGTTTCCTACTAGATTTAAATCATTTGGGTGATGGCGGGGAATGGCACGGTGGTCGACTGGTTAGCACGTCGGCCTCACAGGGTTTGATTCCGACTCCGGCCTTCCTGTGTGGAGTTTACATGTTCCCCCCGTGCCTACGTGGGTTCTCTCCGGGTCCTCCGGTTTCCTCCCACATTCCCAAAACATGCATGGCAGGTTAATGGAACACTCAAAATTGTCCCCGGGTGTGATTGTGAGCGCGGACAGTTGTCCGTCTATGTGTGCCCTGCGATTGGCTGGCAACCACTTCAGGCCTACAGCTTGAAGAACGCTGGAATTGGCTCCAGCACGCCCACGACCCTCATGAGAATAAGCAGATTAGAAAATAGATGGATGGATGGATGGATGGCTTATGATGGTTAAGTGTCATGGTTATCTTCACTGCATTGATTATCAGACTCACAGTTAAAGCTGTGGTTCTATATCGTCAGAGTAACGCTGTAGCTCAGGGACTAGAAGGGCTGTTTAGTGGTTGGAAGGTTGCACATTTGTTTCTTGGGTCCCCTTAAATCCTGTCAAAGAATCCTTGAGCTGAGTGAACTCTGCGATGCCGTAACATTTGTCTAGCGATGCTTTGGTAATTAAAGCGATCATGTTAAAGGCCTTTGAGTACCACGCAGCCTATTAAGCACATTAACAGGATAAGATTTGGCTATGTGTTGCATGTTCGACTAATTTGTGCAGAGCTCTTGCATAATTCCCATAATGGCAGAGAGATACATACAGACACTTCTGTCTTCTGTTCCAACCTACGAAGACCCCCCCAAAAAAATTAAAAGGCCTCCTTGACTTCAGTCATCCCAAAATGCCAGTTTAATTAAATATACCGGTGTAGAAAGGGCAAATGAAAAATCCCATTGAGTTTATCACATCCCATTCACAACATTAATGGCCCATTATTGGCATTGGATATTTACATTGAAAGAAACGCTTCAGGGAGAGTTCATGTTCATGTTCGTGCAAGTGTACCAAACACTGACATTTCAAGTCGTCACACTGGCAGGTCGCAACCACCGCCCCTTGAGAATATCCTGTTCGCAATATGACAACAAGTTCATATTTGCGGACACCTCAGTTACAAGCCACCCGTAAATTTGCGAGTAGCTCAGAAATGCGATGGTGTAGCAACTGCCAAGCATTGCACCAGACACCCAGGGGGGGTAGATGATGCCGGGGGGGAGGGGGGGCCCTGGAGGGGGGGGGTGCATTTGCAAACAAAACCAGAAGGCGGAGAAAGAGCGGATAAATATGTGGCACCACTCTGAGAGCCGAGCCCTCTACCACGGCACCTTTGTTGCCAGATCACAACCAGATGTTCCAAGTGTGTCCAAACAGGAATGACTGTGGGAAGGCAATTTTCAGCAATTTGTCAGATTTTGAGTCAAACCCCCCATCCCTCCCTCCCCCTCACGAGGCACCGCCTCCATTCTCTTGTGAAAAGACAAACACTCGTGCTAGAGGAGCACCAAGATCCTCTCAAACATGAATGCTCTCTATGCTCTTTGCCTCTAGCACCGTCAAGTGATGAGTGATATACAGTAAAAAATAAGAATAAATCAATCTGAGGGCAGATGGCAAGATGAGGCTTGCGATATTGACAAATAACCACCCACCTAACATTCATGCATCAGCATTACAAGAATGAATGACTGACTTACTGATCCAAATGTGGAGGGCGCGTTTATTTGCCTTGAGTATTCGCTACCACCATCAAACACACACCTTAAATCCATCATCTTTGCTCAAACTGGAAAAAAAAAAAGACAACAAAGACGTGGATTCAAGGTAAATCGTGAGACAGCTCATAAATGATAGTTTTCAAAAGGTTATGAAATTGGCTTTATTCTTTCACGTTTGTGTTTGTAAAGCAGTTTTATGTGAAAGGATATACAGAATTTTGTCTACCCTTTGCTGTAAATATGTCAAGTGATAGGAATGGTCGGGGAGTTGCCGAAGATGCTTACTTGACAAAATCTGACGTACTTGTGTTGTTGAAATTCCTACTCTTCACAATGAAAGCCCTCAGAAGAGCAATTTTGTCCAGTTTGCTTTTTGTTTAAAAAAGAGTGACATTTACCAAAACAATCGATTTGTGCCATTCCACTTTGTGGCACATTTTGACAGTCTGTTCATTTGTTGACCGGGAATTGCGCATCGCCACTATTGGTTTGGGTGGAGAATAAACATTTTCTGATTCACAATCTTAGCCTTTTACACTCTTGTGTCCTCCTTTGTTGACTACATTCTATGATAGATCACATTTCTGGTTCTACACTATTGTTTTCCGTCCCTCCATTTAAGAAGGGAGCAGACCAAAAATGTATTAGAACGTTTAGTAGCTCTGATTTCTGGCGATACAGAATGCAGAGTTGCATTTCTGCCTCAGTATGACGACGACCTTGTTCCAAATACTCAAGCAAACCCGGGACGTGAGGCACGCTCTGATTTGGATTAGCACAGTAAAGAGACACATGACACTCTCGGATGCTAATAAGAAAAACATGCGGAGGTGGTTGGAATCTCCAACACAAGCGTCTTCACTGTTGACTTGTGCAGCTTTGGAACAGAAACGCTTGCCAGCTGCAACTTTCTTCGGAATAATTCCCACCCACCAAGATCAACTTTTTCTAGTCCCTCCAGCCACAATTTTGTTTAGCATTAGATCTGAGCCCTTGCGTGAGGTTTTAAATCAAGGGACACTTGCATTGTAGCCACAACTGCCATGAGGGAAGCTTTGGCTCTAAATGATCCAACGCTCTGTGGATAACCGAATGCTAAATAAATGAAAATCTCCCCCACAAGTTTGAATCCTGCGATCCAATGTAAGGGACAATTGTAGGAAGGTTTGCATTACTGTCACTCATGTGTCATGTAACTCCAAAAAGAGCTACAATTCAGCCCTAATGCCTGTTTTAATTCAGAATAAATTGCTGTTATTGCTAATCTTGCCGGGAAAGTCGCAAAATTGTTTTCTATATCTTCTGCTGTTTATTGTTTTGGCCTGTGCAACCCCGAGAAAGGAAAAAGTTCAGAAGGGAAGGTAATGCATGGAAGTGAATCAACACCCAAATGACATAAAACAGAGCATTGAATGACAGACAGTTATGTTAGTGGTTCAAATCAACAAAGTACTGTCTGCAGATCAACCAAGTAAAAACGGCAACAAAAAGCTTTTTACTCCCAGAAAATAATGTCAGAACGTTCCCTAGTCAAACAAACACTGTCACTTGGATGTGAGGCCAGCAGTTCACAATGGCCCTTGCTGGAGAAACATCTATGGCCCGAACGTAAAGGTCTGCCGTCGCTATCAAATTTAAAAAAATATATATTTTTCAAGCGTCAGGAGATAAGAGTAGGTGAGTTGGTGTGAAATTTGCCTTTGTGTGCATGTTAAGACCTTTGTGCAATGAAAATAAGAGAGAGAGAAAAAAAAACAGTCTGTGCTTGTGAGTGACAGGCACTCTTTCTACTCACGTGTGCACACCAGATGTGCTCAGAAATCTGGAAAGCGGTATTCGGTGAGCGTTGTGTACAATATGCATTTGGAAGGTGATACGCGAGTACTTTTGGGTGTGTCAAAAGCACACAGTATTTATTTCATTCCATCATATGTGCCGCATTGACATGCTTGTGGTTCTTTGAATCTTCCATTCTTCCAATTACGTAGGCATGTGCCGCTTGGACTGTATATATACGCACACAGGCGGATGGTATGTGGGCGACAATGTTTCGGAGAATGCGCATCAGTGTGTGTGTTTTTGTGTACGGAGCCGTGCCAGTTGCTGTGCACCACCTGTGTCCAAGCCCACCCCCTCACCCCCCTCGGGCCTGTTGTGGCTCCATATAGTCCCCTCGTGGCCTCACAGGGATTGAAGCTGTTGATGTCAGGGATATTCGGGGACGGGCAGATGGAGCGGAAATTCACCGGAGAGTTATGAAAGTGGCTCCTATATACAGTATGTCACGCTCTCTTTGTCCCGGTCCTCGTGTTTCACATTTGGATGGTTGACAGATGTCAATCAGGTCTGATGTTGACAGATATGTGACGGGAGATTGCTCCCACGGCATGCCAACCCCGTACGCGCACCGCTCTGTATTGTGAGCTGCTGGAATCGCTAAATTAGAAAATCCGATGGTGCCATGAGAGGTCATTCGGTCAGTTTTCTTACTTTGACTTGACCGATGGGTTGTATGGTGGCGTTGAGCTCAACTGCACTCGCTTTTCAACAGGCAGCTGTTGGGCAGATAGCGAACAATTCTTCAAACAATCATCGGATTCAAGTTGTTTATTGCCAATGCCAGTGAAAATGTATTGTCGAGTGAAACATGAAAGAAAGAGAATTACGAGCATTTGAAGACGACCGCATGCGTTAGCTTTGCCTTTGTAAAGTCCATTTAGCATCATGCTAACAAACAGTGGAAAGCACCGTCGAGTTACCAGAGTCACAGAGCGAAGAAGTACTGTACAGTATTCAAGGCCAATTTGGAATTATACCGGCACCACCCAAAAAAAACCTGAATTCTTTGGCAGTTACAAAATTGAAAACATCTTCAGCCCTGAATTCACAAACAAACGGTATGGATTTTCCTTTTTGACCCGATGAAAAAAAAAAAACAACCTTTAAACGTGCTTGAAACCCCTTCATAGAAAACACAAGAGAAGAAGCGACACGTGAGCGAATCCTTCAAATGTTGCAGCTGCTTTCCGGAATGTTAACGTGGCTCCCAAACGTTTGCTGCCTCTCCAAGAGAACAATCTGCTTCTGCTCTTTGTTTACTGTGACAATTGCTGTTTCGGTTTGGCAAACAGATAAGAAGTGATTTCTCTCAGTAAATCTGGGACACGGTCCCCCCCCCCCCACCCCCGTACCGCACTTTGAAGGAGGTCATCATTTATCTTTGGAGATAAAAGCCCAATTTGAAATCAGCACATTCAAAACTCATTTTGCTCTCATCTGCTTCTCCGACAACCAATGTTCGTTTTCCTTCACTTTGCCAAACGGTTTGAAAGTGGATGTGTTAGTAATTTGGCGATGCGTCTGCAAGGGGTGACTGGTGTCATATCCCACAATGCAACGTGGAATTCCTTTAACATGTGGTGAGTCAGGAAAGGGGTGGTTGACCTTATGGCTTCCCACGAGCCCCTCGGGAGCAGCTTTGCTCTGTTGCTCGAGAAATTCGGGATCACTGCGCAAACTGCTGCTGGTTGTGACTGGAATTGTAATCACCTTCTTGTCCAAACTGAAAGCTCACTCTTCCATTCCGTTTCCTCCCAAACCCCCACATCTTCTTTCAGCAGCCTCCGATTTCTTATTTGTCTCTTGTCTTCCTTTCATGTCTGTTTTAGTCATTCCGCTCGTCGATGCAAACTCAGCACATGTGATCCATTACGCGAGGTAGTCTACAAGACGCAGGCACCGGCTATTTCAACTGGATTTACTTCGCAGCTCAAAGTGTCCTTTTCAGAGTTTGTGCTTACAGCCAATTTTTGATTCGAAACAATTTGCATGTACAGGTGACCCAGATCTGAAATAAATGTGTTGCCGAATATCTTGAAAAACCAAACAAACAAAAAACACATACACAGATCCAAAATGCACAACGCAAGCGTCAACGTCAACATCAGACGGCAACAACATGGAAGTAAACAACAACAATAATAAAATACTACTACTACTAATAATAATAATGAATACTGTTAATTATTAAAGCTCTAAAGCTCAACTTTGATCTCAAAGGATTTAATCCAAAGGACAAGTATGTTTTTGGAAAGAGCATAAAATAACCCTTCAAACCAAAATGGCAGACTTCCTGTGGATTGGACGGCGATTTTCTTTTTTTGTAGCTCTACTCGTGTTAGATAGGCTAACTGAATTTCAAAATGTGACCTGAAGTTCAGGATGAGCAGGTGTGACGAAATTGGTCAGTTTTTCAGTGACATTGGATGCTGTATTTTTTTTTTTTTAATAATTTTTTTGTCACATACCTTATAGAAGCAACTATTGAAGTAATTGTATCCAATCCAAAAATAGTTGTAATTATATCATGGCTTTCCGGTATGTCTAGAGTTACTCGGTAGCTAATTTGTAGCTCTTTTGGACGTTATAAATAAAATTACTTAATCCGGATCTCACTACGCAACCGTTGTTGTCAAATGTGTTTGATTAACGACGGACTCGCATATGAAAGTAAACTGCCTCAATATTTTCAGTGTCAAAGAAGAATGGAGCAATGGAGGCGACGAAAACTGCTCCCTTGTCGCTTTCGCACGTGGCCCGTCTCCATGGAAACGGCACGTAAAACAAGGCCAGATTTGAAGGCTATTTCTCAAATGCTGCGTGAATTTGCACACCAGCCTGCCTTCGAATCGTGCCGGAAGTCACGCCACGTGGCTGCCATATTCGCCGTTTGGAGAATGCGGCTTATTAATTCGTAACCGGGCTATTAAACCTGTCCAAATTCGCCACGGTTGATGCGGTCTACGAAGGCTTACATGAGGAGGAGCCAGAAGAAATAAATGTCATTTTAGACTCACGGTGAGATGTCAAGTACTATTATAAGCCCCGAATCGGGGAATGTGAGCCAAATAAATCATTGCTCCCAACAAAAGGGAGTGTTTAAACTGTCCGGACATTGCGCACAGTCACCATTGTGCCTCTTTTAGGGCTCTGATACATCATCCAGAGGTCACTTTCAATCTCCTCATCTTTCTGTGATGGTGTCTTTCATGCAGAACAGCAAAATTGTGGAAAAAAAAATACCAGCAGCTTTAAAAAAAAAAAAAAAAGTGAAAGTTATTGGAGTGTACCAGTTTGAGGCAATTCATTAAAACCTCTTCCAGCCTCATAAAAATGGAAACGGCTGTCATTTTTGAATGAGCCAAAACCGGAATGCATATAAACATAACAAAGCGAATGAAATCTCATTTCTGTTTTGTTTTTTTAGGCAATGTCTTATAAATCAATGTGTAAATGAGATGAGCACCTCGCTACAGGTGCATCAGCGGAAATTGGTGGAGCCATAATTGGTGAAAGAGCTTATATCAGAAAGAACTCAATGAAGGGATTCAAAGGTCTCCTAGATGTCAATGAGGCCTTGGGGCGTATGGATGCTCAGGGGGTCAGGGTCGCGAGAGGCATGTATCTCAATGTCTTTATTGCGCCCGTGAAAGGGGCCGTGTGTTGTGGGCAATGGGAACAGCGTTAGCTCCGCTGGTGGTAGTTGAGACGTCGGTGGGGACGGAGCAAGTGGGGCGCAGAGACGGGCGAATGGGAAGTAGGCAGCTGCACAGGGGTGAATAGGAGGTCCCTTTGTGTCCTGCCAACAAAAATCTGTGACCAATTACTGTATCTGTCTCTCGAGGGGGAATTCTTAAATGCTTTAGGTGGGTGGACGGAGAGGATCCAGTTGTGGGGTGGGGGTGGCGCTAGAGGCTGCGCGTTATTGGGGAATGGTTTGGGAGTGAAGTGTTGTGTCGGAACAACTTTTTTTTTTATGACCACGCATGTAGGCTGCATGTCTCACTCTCGATTAGAAAACGGCAGTTTAGTGCGTGCAAGATTTTGATTTTTTTCCAATCATTTTGCGGTTCACGTGCCTCTATTTTGAGCACAGGAAAATAATAATTTGTCCCTCAATCGCTTAGCTTGACTACAGCGAGCGTGCTTCCTATTTGTGTGGTTAGATTTGCAGCTATGTGAAAAGTGTGTCTGACCGAGCGCGGAGGGGGGAAAGTGGTCGGGAGAGGGGAAGTCGGGCTCATGAGCGGGTTGTGAGCCATGTGTTTGGCATTAACGGCCTAATTACACTTTTAAAAGCTGCGTGTTTACCACCGACAGCAGTCTTGTTAGGTGTATTTTACTGTCTCCTCTGAAATTTTTCATCCCTGACAAGCACAATTGACATTATCATAATTACGAAATTGGTTGCCTCTTAATCGGCCCGACCGCTATTTCACCATTAAAAATGTCTGCAACGGAAGTCACTAATGGCCGACTGCTCCTCTCGGTGCATTCATCAGAAAAGCAGATGCGGGATACAGGACACTTCTCATAACAGTCCCCATAAAAAGAAGGTGAACACCGGTACCTCCTGTTATCATTTCTCCCTCATGACACATTCAGCAATTGACGAGGTATGAACCGCATTATGGTTAGCGTGTCAGCCTCACGGTGCAGAGGTGCAGGGTTTGATTCCGGCTCCGCCCTTCCTGTGTGGAGTTTGCATGTTCTCCCCGTACCTGTGTGGGTTTTCTCCGGGTATTCCCACATTCTAAAAACATGCATGGCAGGCTGATTGAACACTCTAAATTGTCCCGAGGTGTGAGTGTGAGCGCGGATGGTTGTTTATGTGTGCCCTGCGATTGGCTGGCAACCGGTTCAGGACTTTGTGGTTGTGGGACCCCAGAGGCAGCTGATGTTTACATAACGGCTTTTTCTGGTCCACCATTCGACGTCTCAGGAGGGGGAAGCAGTGCACCACTAACACTGTGTACAGTGGAGATGGGGCCTGCATCATAAGTCTTTTTTTTTTTTTTTGTTACTATAAAAACTCTTTTAACCCAGAGGCCTGGCCTTATTCTCCAGAGCCTTTTTAGATGGGCAAAGCAAAACGTACCAAGTCCTAATCAATCAATCAGCAGGCAGCAGGAGGTTTGGCGTTGTTTTGCATTTCTTGAGTTTGTTTCTTCCGGAGATTTTTCTTCTCCTGACAGGAGGTGCGAAAGAGCACACCAGCAGTTGAAAGAAGAGCCAAATTCTTTCCACAAAGACTTTGTCCCGCCTTTTCGAGAGGAGCCAGATGAGGTGGCTCGGGCATCTAATTAGATGCCTCCCGGACGCCTCCTGGTGAGGTGTACGGGCATGTCCCACTGGCAGGAGACCCGGGGACGACCCAGGACACGCTGGAGGGACTATGTTCAATATTTCCTCACCTTGGACTCTTTTGTAAGCACAGAAAAAAAAAAAACTCCAAAGTGAACTTACAGTCAGGGCAAGGTCTCACAAACCACCGTCTCATTGGTCACTCGGGCGCAAAGATTGCGCGTAAGTGGCCGCTTGCTCCAATTGGTTACGGTACTGTATATGTGGTCATGTTCTGTTGTCATCAATGTCGGGCCATATTAGCATGTGGCTCTTTTTTATTGGCTTTTTGCAATTACCCGTGTCGTGTGGTTTCCGGAGTGTGTGTACATTGAAAACGTTCAGAGGAGGATTTCTTAGAATATGAGAGCGACTGACTTATGGAAGAAGACTTTAGAGATTGAAGCCCCTGGTTACATTTCCAGAACTTTTCGTTCTAGATACTAGTGATGCTAGGTAGACATTTTATTGATCTTGATGCAAGTTTGGAGTATCAAATGGAAGTAATTGTAATTACAAAACAAAGCACAGACTTTTAAAACCATTAAATCTGCCCGAGAGAGACAAAGAGAGAATTCAGATGTTGGTTATTTCATAACCACAGTGTTTTGGTTTTGCAGACAATTTTCTTCAAAAACAAAATTTCATTAGTACATTAATTTGCTTTATACCTGGTCGTTTTTTTTTTTTTTTTTTAATTGCATGCAGGAAATCGACTTTCAAGCCATGGAGTCAAGATTTTTCTCTGAAGAATCAGGCTTGTTCTCAGCGGAATTAACACACAGATTCTTGCGCAGACTATTAACAGTTAAAAAAAAAAAAGGTTAAAAAACTCCTCAGTTCATGAGACCGAGACTTCCCGGCTGCCAACTTTCTAACATCCAAGCAGGCGTTCACTTTTCTCCAGAATTATTAGAATTAAAAGACAACTTTGGCGCCATGTGATATCCCTTGGAGCGCTATTTGTCTTGTGTCAGGGTTAAGAAAACAGCCTGATGTCTTTACCTCGGTGTGGGTTAGATTCAGGCAAGGGTGGGGGCAGGGAGGCATTGTTCAAGTAGAAAACAGCATAAGGCTGTTCACAATCGAGCTTTTGGGTTAACTCTCTCCCAGTGAGGGATCTGCAAATGGGTCCCTTTCAACCAAACCGCGGGGGGTGAAGGCGGAAATGGAGGCTACCTGTTGCATGAAACGTTGAAGCATGACGCATGCTTCTGCTCTGCCACCCTCAAGGAAAGGAAAGTGCAAGCTGCCGAAAGAGACTTGGCGTCGGAACCAAGCACATCTGGTAAATGTTGTCGGGACCTCTTGCAGATGGTCTTGAATTGCTTTCTTGAAAATATCTACTCACCCCCCACCTCCAAAAAATGCATCAAAAGGGACAAAAGTGAATTTATTCATTCTGATTCTGTTCACGCGTGCAGAAAAGTTCACTGGGAGTGAACGTTGACACAGAACGTGCAAAATTTGTAGAACAAAACCAAAAAAAAAAAAAAAAAACCTGCAAAGGTAAAAGAACAACATTGGGCTTGTCCGGTTGTGCTCCAAAAAGGTTACACAAAGTATAACCGGCTCCAACCAGGTGAGGTATGTGTAGGTCTGAACTCTGAGCTGTGTGGCCTTGTTGACGTTGGCCGCGGTCCTCAGGAAAGGTCTGCACAGGCAACGTGAGCATGTGCAGTCCCAAACACCCTTTTTTCTGTTTTTTTTCTTTTTCTGGAGCTTGTTTCACAACAAGCTTTCATTCCCGCTCTTCCTCGATACATTTGCAACATTGACACTTTGCACTCGAAACGAGAGCAAGCGTTACCAAAGAAGTTGGATTTCTAAAGGCCATTGAGAGGAGGACAAACAAACTTTCCTCCGCATTCGCCTTTGAGCACTTGGACCTTTTTTGGCAGGGCTCGGTGTTGACTCACCAGTGTGCACCTTGCCAGCTATTCATACCTTCCTCCCACGCTCATTTTTTATTTCTTCAGCAAATCGGTCTATGAGCCTGCTAACCATGGCTAGTCCATTCAACTGGCAAAAGGAATCCGAATGACAAATTCAGATTTCTTTTCTTGGTTTTTGCTTGGATCCAGGTTGGCGAGGATTGTGTCTGCTCGGAAAGCTTTGATGTCGCATTCCGGTTTAAAAGTCGTCACATAAATCGAACAGTCTGAGCTTGAGGAGCAAAAACTTTTGTCTTTCTGTAATTGGGGGAATTGATTTGTGCCTCTTGTTCTTTTCACACCGGCATTGATTCAGTGCTGTTATGACCACTCGTGCAAACTTCCAAAGTCTGACACATTGCTATGTGCACTGAAGTCACAAAACCTGCTGACATCATGTCATGATGGTTTGAAATGCACGTTTTGGTTGAGTTTTGATGCATATTTTTTTCGGGAAAATGTCTTCAGTGAAGCTCCACCATTTGACTTTGGATGTTTCAAACTTACTCTGTTTTGGAACTATTCAGCTGACACATGGCAAACGCAAATAATCTAAACTTTAACAGGCGCTTGTAAGTCTGTAATATGGCTAATGGGGCTCAAACTGGGGGTAAACAAAAAAGATTGGTTAATCCGCTTCATATGCAAAACAGGTGATGTGGTGAATGCACGTTGAATTTCATGCAGGGAGTCTGTAAAAACGTCATTTGATTGCTGGTTTTTGGATCTCCCTGACAAACTTCTGGACATTTTAGCTAACTTCGGGTCCATTTTTTAAAATGTCTCTATACACATACTGACAACTATAACATTCTATCAGCAAAAAAAAAGGCCACGCAATTCCACAAGTGATGGATCACCAACAGTCTGCTTTCAATTCAGTCATGAAAATGATTGCCATGCAGGCACGAGGTTTGCTCAACCTCTTGGAGAACCACGGAGGAAGAAAGACTCCCTCGGCCTCCACATGGCAGCACCGGAGCTGCTGTTTGGAATGCAATCTGCACACCATCTGCAGGCCGCCGCGGCTCTGTTTGATATTCAAACAAACACCTGTCAAAAGACCGTGTCTCATCCCCTCGCAGGAGTTGGAAATTGGCAAAAATTGGGAATTTCTTCTCGTGCAACAATGGAGGGCGAATGTGAGTTTTTGGGGTTTTTTCGGACCACCTGTGCAAGAGTTAAATATAGACTTTATTAGAAGACTCCAAGGACTAATTCTAGTCTCCACTAAAATGTTTGAGAATAATACGCCATTCAGTGTGTTCTATGTGTTCAATTTAATGTGCTTTTTTTTTCCCATTCCCTCCGTAGGATCAGCTAGTGTTGCTGATTGAACCGTGTATGAGCAATCGCACTGTAAAGTTGCCAAAGAGATTTGGAGGATGTTCTTTCCCATCTCTCCCTGTCCCCCGTTCCACGCACTCACTCCCTACTGTGATCCTCACCACCTTCCTCTTCCTCTCCCTCACTCATACTGAGATGAAGGCTCCACTCTGGGAAGGTGGGGTGCTGTTTGGCAGACATCCAGGCCTCACATCTGCCTGGCTGCTGTTGCTCTCATTCTATTTTCCCCAACATCCCCCCCTTCAGTAGTCGGGCCACTTCAGGGTCCGCCTGGTGCTCTGGAGATGTGCTTTCATGAGCAGTCATGATGGACTCGCAGAGATGATCTCAAAAGGCACTGAGAAATGGTTTTATCTCACGTCATTTACAACGCTGTCCGTCGCTTGCCAATGTTGACGCGAGATGGAAAGTCCCCAAGAAACTTTCAGTGGAACCAGCTGGGTTGCTGGGAACATCTGCAGCAGTTAGGGAGAGGGTGAGGATGAGGGTCAGGGATCAAGACAAAAAAAAAAAAAAAGGCCAACTCAAGTTTGTATGAAGAAAGCACGCCAAGGCAAGAAAACAGTCCGTTCAAGCCACCTGGTTTTCCCAAGACGGTGCTTGTGGGCCAGACCGACATCTGTGAAAGACATCTATATAACTTCAGGTCCCCTCTGTCTGTTCGCTTGAAAGGTTTTCCACGGCATATTTCTTGCATCTGCTGTCAGAGGGAAAAGCTCCGGTGCTGCTTTAGAAAGCGCACTTTTACGAGTTATTCCTCCGCATTTGTCTCTTGCACATTATAAAACAAAATCCGTTATTTATTTTCTGTGAAAAACATTTTAATGTCAAGTGTTCGTTCCAAATCAAAACATGATGTGCTGAGCACTTGAACCATTAGGCTTTTTTTTTTTTGCGATAGTGCCGTTATATTTGCTTTGTGTATACAGCTCTCGCAATATATCTGTATTATGTTTCTGTATTCTTGTTTCCAGTTACATTGATACCTCTACTTACTAACATCTCTTCATACGAAATATTCAAGTTACGAAACGCCTCAACAGAAAAATATTGCCTCCTGTTACCAAAGAACTTTCAAGAAACCAAAGGTTAAAATACAGTAAGGCTTGCTATCGCAGCTCCGAGTTTCCTGAACGCAACATACTTATAGCTTTTCTGCTATTTGCTATTACCGAGCATCATCCTGGCATCCCGTTGGCTAAGAGGGACCTCGACCGTATGTGTCTATGTGGGTAAATAGATCTGTGTCTATGCAGCGTCCTCGCCATTCGCTCCTCAGGCCATGAGGTGTTCGGATAGTTTTATGTAAATGTGAATCACCCAGAAAAAGTGTTCACTAGTCGGGCGATCGCTTACTATGCTGATGTTTGCCTTAGACATTTTCGAAGGATTGTTAAAAGCCGACAAAAGCAAACGTCCTTGGATCAGTTCTTTACAAAATGCCAGGCAAAAACCACTTCTCAGAGAGAACATGAACGAAAGAGGGCAAAAAACGATGAAGACATGGTTAAAAGTTAAACGACCATCGTTTTTATTCATTACTCTACTCTTTGTTTTTTTAATTATGCACAACTCTCATTTATTGTGCAATCATCTATTTGTAACATGTGTTACAATTAGACACGTTACATGTTACAAAAACACGTGAAATTGTTACATATTTTGATGCATGTTTATGCTTTGGAAAACATGTCTGAATTTTGGGGGGGCTTGGAACGAATTAGGGCATTTACATGGAAAACACTTCTCCACTTACATTTTCGAGTGAAGAAATTTCTTCCAGAACCAATTGATTTTGTAAGTAGAGGTGCCACTGTATATTATTATAATACAACTAAAATATCATCAGAGATCTGTCAGGAAAGACATTTTATTTGAGGGAAGGCTGACAGTCACTGTTGCAAGGTGGAGACTGACTCCAAAAAAGAAAAAGGAAAAAAAGGAAAAAAAGCATCACCCAGATGTGGAACAGACATGGTACGCTAACATTAGCGTGAGTGTTTCTTTTGTTATTTGTAGCAGTCTACTGTTAGATTAGGCCTCTTTGGCAACTGACCGTTTGGCCAGCTGAGCAGGCGCAGAGAGCGAATTTCCACCCAAAGCCAAAGTTTTAGATTAGTGACCTTCAAAACCACTCACACGGGGATTGTTAGATTCAGCACGCTCTTTGGCACACATAATTTGAGAGGTGACTTGAGTTTAGCTGCTGAATCACTGTGACATTCTCTCTTGCTGTGGTTCTCCCCGTGTCACTCTTTGCCACGCTTGCTCGTTGAATCCAGTTAAAACCGTGGAGGCACACATTGTTACAGTACATGGACGAGGCAAAGTCGCACCCCCCCCCTGGATGTGGGCGCAGCTAAGACTGGAAAATAACAGGCATCATTTTGGACAGGGCAGATCTTCTTTCGCTTATGGCACAAACCCGTTTTTTGGTAGCCTTTTCAACTTGTGATGCAGAAAAAACATCTCTAGACTCCCCTGGATTGTACGGATTAGTGCAGGGGTGTCAAACTCATTTGTCGTAGGCCACATTTTAGTTACCGTTTCCCTTGGAGGGCCGTTATGACTGAAATCTAATTTTAAAAAGTCAAGAACAGTTTGTTCAACTATTGTTTAAGTTACTGTAATGAAGGGTTTGGCTATATGATATATTTAGTACATATGAGAATTTTAATTGGTGGTCGAGATTCTAGCAAGTAAGTTGACATGTTTAATTTGCTTTGTCAGGCCATGTAAAACGAAGTGGCGGGCCAGATCTGGCCCCCGGGCCTTGAGTTTGACACCTGCGGATTAGTGAGAAAATGTAATTGAAAATCGGAATGACTGGAAACATGACGGCATTAAGATGACCTGTTTGTGAACAAGTGGTCTCGAGCCTAGTGGAGCACAAAGCAACACAGCCGAGTGCATTTTTTCGGAGAACGAACCAAATGAAAAGTTTTCTGTAAAGATGTTGAAAAGGTTGAGGTGGAGAGAGGCAGACCGTTGGAAGAGAAAGGTAACAGGCGCAAGAAACTGACAATTAGGAACAACTAATCACCCAGTGTTTAGCCAAGCGCATCCCCCCGCACGGTTGCCAGCGCTTGCACTACGCTTGAACCTGTGCTGAATGCCAACGGCAGATAATTATAAACCCACGGGGTAAGGCCTCCTCTGTGCGCAGGGATGTTTGGAGCCTCAGCCCAGCCTGAACTCCTGACCTTCTTCACACACCAAGCGTCTGTTGTGGGTTTCGGGAGGTGCAAGATGGGTCACGGCAAGCGGGAGAGGGAGAAAGGCAATGGGGGGAGGGGGGGGCTGCAGTGGTGGGGGATGGAAAGAGGAGGTATAGACACTGCAGGGTCATTTTTTTCTTTTTAACGTGAGGTCTGCTGGCCAATCCGTGGAGAAGGGGGAACCGCTTGACAAATCAGGGGGAAATCTTTAGTGAGAGAAATCCCTTTTGTCATGCCTTGCTGGTTATCTCTTCTCACTCTATCAGCATTCAATAGGTGGGGAAATGTAGTCTGTTCAGCTCCTTTCGGGATTCAATGACCAGCCTTTGTTTGAGCCCGATCAGCTTTTCGAGTTCTCCCAAATTATCATCACATTGTCAAACAGTAGGCGTCGTTAATTATTCAAAGCCCAGATTCTCAGGAACTTTTAAGTCATGCTCGGCACTGTCATTGCCGCGTGAAGCTGTCCTTAACGCGTATGGTCAACTACGTGTCAAATGATAATGGTTTTGATGGATTAAAAAAAGGTTTATTTAAATGTATCGTCATCATACGCCATAGCGCAGTTCACTTTTTGTGGTCTCACTGTTTATAAATCGTACGCATCTAATTTTAGATTGTTGAGCTTTTGCAAAAATAAAGCAACATCAGGAGTGAAATTAAACAAAGATGTGGTTGCTTTACGGATTTTATAAGGCCATATGCAAAATAAATGAGTAAAAAAAAAAACAAATGCCAAACAAATTTCGAGCTTTTTTTTTTCTTTTCAGAAAAGGCAAAAGGCCAAATGATGAGCGAAAAACAGTTTCCAACTTCCAAGAAAAAGGAGACTGCATTTGAGAGAAAATATCACGAGTCCTACGTTTTTCAAAAAAACGGATTCATCGCTTCAGGTGATTCTCACACAGCAATCTTGCCTCTGCTTATTTTGTGGCAATGAAGACTTCACGACTGCCAAAAACTAAATTACCGAGTACACACTTGAATTGTCCCCCATTACCTTTAATTAAGATGGTATCAATGAAGGAAAAAAACAGGCCCTTCCTAATTCCATGACCTGCATTCACCGTATTGGTGAAGTGTTTTCATAATTTGCTTTTATTTGCGTCTATGAAAGTCCGGACTTTTTTTTTGGACACTCAAAATGGATCTCACTTCTCAAGTGTTCCATTACACTGTAAAGGTGAAAAGCATAACAGGAGCATACTTGATGCTTTTATCGGACGTTGTATCAAAAATATTTTCAAAGAAAAGAGCAAATACTATTGCGATCTCCATCTTTTTATGGCGGAAATGTCCGCAGGGACCACCTGGGCTCATCTGGCCTCTTGCTCGCCTTGCCAAATTGCCCGTGATTGAATGTAATTGGGACCAGATAATGCTCGCTCAGCACGCTTTGATCACTTGTGACCTCGCCGCTGCTCCACTCTGGCCACGCCGGCGATCGTTGGTCGAGTGGCTCGCGCTCAGACAACCGCCCGAGATATATCGACAGAGTCCAACAAAAGCGCCGCAGGGGATATCACGAGATTTGGTGATTGAGGGATTTTTGTGCAATGACCTGTTGTGGCAATATTTTCGATATTGCCCGTCATAAACACCGGGGAAAACATCGATACGTTGTCGTTTGAATTTAATCCTCGCAAGAGGAGAACGATGCATGAAGTGCGCTGGACAAAGTCTTCTGCTGTCTGACAAAAATACAACAGCCACATAATATAACCTCACCACATGCTGCTTCACCAAGCCCGCTTTGATAAATTCCCGTCACAATCAATAAGCGGATAGATAGAGCATTAGTGTCAGATACGTGGGGCTGCCGTTTGTTCCGTCGAACATGTGTTGTCTGCTGTTGAATTCGTTTCATGAGGGATGGTCTCGAGGGAATCGAACAAGATGTGCGCCAACGTTGGAGATCAGGAGATTTGTAAATCCCATGCAAATTAGTGTTGCCGCTCTCCCCTTCTCCTCCTCTTTGAAAGTCGTCTTGCGGGCCAATGGCTGCCAGATGGAGAATATTACACGTAATCACTTCCATTCGCCGCTTTCTACTCTCACTGCGAGGTGACACGCTGCCTTCGCTCTGACATCTCCTCACAATGGACAATTACCGTACGCTCATCAATCACTCGCGGCACAGAAATTTGACCCCTCAAAATCTGGTATAAATCATCTTGTTTGATAATCCGCATCTCTTTTGTGTACGCTAGGTTGTGTATCCTCCCTGCTCTTTTCCGTAAGCTTTTTGCAAAGTTTCAGAAATAGTCAGGTGACGACTAGTCGAGTTGGCGGCGTACGTATTGGAAGCTTTGTTTGAACCGCCGTTTGATTCAAATACTGCGTCAAGGGTTTTGGCCGAGCTTTAAAGCTAGCCGACGTGGATCCAGCTGCGTGTCTCTGTAAAACATCTGGAAATGTGAATAAATCAGACGGGAAAACTGGACACGTCCACCCGTCCACCTTTCTCCATGTTTGACTTTCTATCTTCCGACAGAGTCAGAAGCCCCTTGAATGCATTTCCACAAAATTGCTCTACCAGAGACAGTAGAGCCAGGATGAAATCAGTCTGTGCTTTTCAAAGGAGGACATTGAAGTCACAATTTGGACGGTGTAGCCCCGAGATACAAATGACCCAAATTTTTGGAGATACCAACTGGTGTGCGAATTATATTTGATTTTGAATTGTTAGCCAAAAATTTTAAGTATCGGGAGTTTTAGTGGCCATGAAATAAACTCACTGTACGTCACAACAAGCTGCAGTTTTGGCTGATTCGTAAAAACTGTTCAAAATGGAGACTTCAAGGTATGGATTAATGTGGGAATGAATTAATGGCATTTCCATACTATCCAGTGGGGTTAGATGGGTCAAAAAATCTAAATCCAAATACATATCTCAAGGCACCACTGCACTTTGTGACACAGCAACACAATTTCCCCACATTCTGCTTTGGTACCACCCACACAAAATAGTCACACAGGAAAAAGCCGGCTTTAACATGCAGTGTGAAAGGGGCCCAAAAACTCTTTTATCTCGATCTGAATGATCTCAGCGCCGACTCCCACCCTTCTGATCTTCCTCATCCATCTCTTTCTCTTCCCCACTCTTCCGTCCATCCCTCATTCGATGACACAGACAATAAAGGACGTTTTTCCATGGCTGACCCGCAATTCACCTCTGCGTCCACACCGTCCCAAACCACAGTCGGGGGCAGGGGGGTGGGGGGGGGGGGTCTGAGTTACAATCACCGCACCAAACTTGGTGCACAGCCTTCAGAAATCCACTGCCTGACTCAGATCTGTTCAAGTCCACTGTTTCCTGCCAGGCATCACAGGGGTCACGCTGGGAAAGCTGAGCTTGGGGGAGATTAATTTTGAAAAAAATAATGAATTAAATCTGGCAAAATAGACTGAGCGTTGAAGAAAATGGTGAATTTTGACACATGAATGGTAAAAAGAAAGAAAAAAAAAGATGTTTGTTGTGCAAACGTGCAAAGCACATGTAAATCGCAGCTATTTAACAGTAAACATTCCCTCATGACAGTTCCAGAAAATATGAGTGCCTTTGTCTTATTTGTTTGTCACATCTCACTTGGTAAAAATGCCACCGGAGACGTATGGAGTCGCCCACTAGACAGCATCCTTGTTTTGGAATTAGGAAAATCACAAATGCTGTCCGATTAGGTTGTGACTTGATTAAGATGCTTTTTTTCTGGGCAGCCAGCATGAACGCAAAGTGAACCAGCGGCGAAGATGTCAGTTTATGCAGAGCCTGTAGGCACTAGCCTAGAGAATGATGCTACTTTCATTCGAATTTTCTCATGACCTTCTTTTGACATGGCCCCCGTCATTGACCTTGAGTTGGCTTTGTTCAGAACTTATTCTCTGAGTGGATCAGATTATATAGAGAAGTGAGGCTTTACTCCCTGCTCGCTCCACAACGGGGTAGGGGAGGGGGGAGCACCTGTTTCTGAATAAATCTTCAGATAAACTGCACATATAGTGTAACTTGATCAAGTGTCAGGCATTACAGAAATGGATTCCTCCCCTGGTCTTGTTTGAATTCTCCATCTCATGACCCTGAGGTATAAGTTCGCATTTGGCGCTCCTCTTATTTTAAGTCAATCCCAGAGCTGTGGATTTAAAGCAAAGAGCACAGTCACATGTCTCTGCAGTCACCTTCATCTGTGAAACGCTGCAGATCGTTTTGACCCCCGAGGTCTCAAGGTTGAGGTTGGCGGCCCGGCCCGGCCCAGCCAGGCTTTACTGGTGGAACCATGAACCGTGTCAGGTCACGTCAGCTCCCCTCGCTTGAATGTAAATAAAGCCTGTGTTCATTGGCCAAATCAAAATACTACAGGGCTCGGTTTACTGAAATCAACACAGTGAAATAAGATGTAATTTCATCATTGTTGACGTAAAATAAATAAACGAATAAATTGCCATTCAGTGGACTTCAAGGGTTGTCATTGGACAGTGCTGTTATGTTAGCTTAGCTTGATGCTAAGGAATTACTTTTTTCAGGCATTCATAACACATGAAGCTTACTGACAGATTGAATTACTCTCTTAAATAAAGGCAATCTATTCTATTAATGTCTTTTTCATACTACTGTACATTGAATCAAGCATCAGGTTTGACACAGATAATATATTAGCTTCAATCAGCCCATGGGCAAGAAATGACTTGGATAGCTACAATGATCTAATTTGTGCTTAGTTATTTTTAGTAGTACAATGGAGAACAAGGAATAGGAAAGAACCGGTCAGATATCCTTGCTAGCGTTATGCTGAGCTAGAATGAAAGTGTAGTCACATGAAGTCCTGTGGCTAAGCTAAGCTACCGACAGTTGGTTTATCATCCCAGGTTGAACATCTTTAGTTATCCATCGTAATGGCATCTCAGATCATTATTCAGTGGTTTCTCTAAGGCATGGACAATATGTTACCTTTGCATAGAACAAAGGCAAAAATGACTGAGAACAGATTGGCATGACAATCAGCTCATTGTCAAGGGCTGGTCAGATAACTGTTATTTTGATTGCTACTATAACTTTCTAAATATTTCATGCCCCGAGCTAAGCTAATATAACCCACAGTAGACATCTATCTACCAAGTGTTGAACTTGCCCTTTAAATATCATTTATCCATTGTTTTCCTGCTGTCGTATCACATTCTATCTCTGCTGGATTGATGCATCCCCCAGAATAACCCGGTTTAATGTGGCAACTCTTCCCTGAGCAAAGAAAGACCAAAGTCTAGACCTGCTCCCGAGAGGTCATAAATTGCAGAGGCAGGACCCCGATTGGGCAGGCGATTGAGTGGCGGCAGAAGCTCCCTAAAAACGTCCAGCGGGCTGTGTTTCTCTCCCAGTTTAACCCTCTCACCTCATCTCATTGGCCACCCTTTTATTCGGGGGTTGATTTATTGGCGAGAGAAAAACAAGCACAGCCGAGCCATCAGCCTCGCATGTGATAAATGACCTGAGCTGCTATCTTCATCCCGGATGGGGCAATCCAGTAGCTTGGGACTACATGTGACTTTGCTACTCCTGGGAATGGTGGCATTTAGAAGAAGAAAAAGCAACGTGTATTCTTACCAACAGATAAAAGCATGAATGAATAATGAATATGCTAAAGATTTTTTTTGGGGGGGGGGTTTCTCATTGGGGTGCTCCACCCCCATTGCCCGACACCCCTGGTCTCCACACACACAAACACACACTTTTTTTTTTCTCAGCCCTGCCCCTTCTTGCCCCGATGCTACACATCCCCTCTTATCCCCAAATGAAATTCTTTGGAAAGTCATTTTATATCACCCTTTGACTGTTCATTGAACTGTAAAACCACCCCATTGGAAAGCAAATAAAAGGATAGGGGAGAGGGGGAGGTGGGTGGTGGGGGGCAAGAAGGAGAATTATAATTCTTTGCAGGCCTTTAGTATTAACCCAAACACCAGAGCTGTCAGCAGTTCAGAGAGGGAGGTGCGAGGGCCAAACATTCAGTGTTAATTGGCACTTTGTAAGCTCTGAGCCGTCCTTTTGTGAGCGAAGTGGAAGAGAGAGTGAGCGAGGGGGGGTCGGCAAAGGGAGGGTGCAGGAGCGAGGGAGTGAGCGAGAGAGCGCTTGCTCTTGTGGGTTTGTTGGGCCTTGTTGAGGGTATTTACGGTTCACTTGTTATCCTTTGTTAATTGGACTCCCTTCCAATGAAACAAAAAAAAAAAGGAAAAAGAAGAATTCAGGCTGCCACCCATGTTTGTGGTGACTCCGGCACCTTTGCAATGGAAATCATGGCAAGAACATAAAGAGAGCTCCTCCTCATTTTTGGACTAGAATAGCACTCACTGTTGATAGCAGATAACATGAAAAAAATTATGTTTCTGCTATTTGCAGCATTGACAAGAATGGCCTTTGTTGTGAGGCAATGACAAATGTACAGTCAACCCGCAGCCTTTTTTGTGTTTGCTATTTACAAATTTACCTATCCACTGTTTTTGCATGTGTGTTTAATTTATAAACTCATCTGTTCATATACTTTTGGATGCTTTCTGCCAGGCCACAAGATGGTGCCAAAGACCTGGATGATAGGAAAATAGTAATGGGAGTCAAGAAAGGATTGTTGAGAGGACGTCTCTGTATGTAAAGTGGCTAAATTTAGCCTGGGTTGTGAATGGAAGTTGTCACCGTTTCTATGTGTGCATACCGAATTTGCAGAGCAATTAAAAAAAAAAAAAGATTGTTGTATTTGTTGGTAGTGTCTGATGTTATTCTGGAGTAAGATATTTTGATAATTTTTTAATGGATGGAAATAAATTACCATTCTGCGACCTCAAGAAGAATGAGATTGGTTATGGTCTTCTGGTTCCGATTTGGATTCGTCGGACACTCCCACAGCGTTTGAGAGCAGAGCCAACGGCTTGATTTTGAAACGGCATTTCATATCCATGCTGATTTTTGTAATCATTAAAATTTGTCAGAGTTGTTATGGGGAGTGAAATTTAGAAAACATTTATTTTTTGCTATATAGGACTTTAAACCAAAATAGGCAACTACCTGTGCATTTCACAGACGAGTTTATCGCTATTTATGCATCTTGTCATGGTGAAAATGTGCGATAGATTCTGTGTTCATCCAACTCACTTTGTGGCGAGTTCCAAAATTTGCCATGAGCACTACATAACGAGTTTTTGCCGTTCGCAATTCAGGACCCTTAAATAATACATCCGTTGTCGCCAGATGGTCATATTTAAGTATCTTGAAGCATCCCAAATGGTGATTTAGTTCCAACGTCGTAGTGAAAAGACGCATGCTTGAAACTTGAAAAGATGGTAGAGAGAAAGAGAGATGGGCAGGCAGCCAGGGTGACGGTGGCATAGTCACCACGAGGCCCGTGTGGCGCACCTCTGGCCTTGTTCTGTTTCCCTCCCACACCCCAAGCGACCGATGTAAATAATAATAGCGGGACTGGTGAAAGGACACAGGTGTCAACCATTGTGCCGCCCTGAATGGACCTGGGGGAAGAAGGTCAGGGGCCACCTCGGCCACCTCTTCACACCCACACTTTTTATTCACACTGACGCTCCCTTTCACAGGTTTCCGAAATGACCCCGCCTCCCCCAACCCCCGCCTCGTCCCTCTTGCTCACTCTCACCCTTTGTTATCATAGCTCAATGTTTTGTGAAAACTTTTCAGAGGTCATGCACAAGCTCGTTATTCAGGAAGATTAACATTCTTTTCAAAATTAATCACCGCGCACAATGGGGCAGATCAATGGCTGGATTGGGTTTGAAAAGGTGATGAATGGATATTAGACTTTTAAGGAAGTAATAATTCATATGCGTGTTTGGTTTTTGAAATCAATGACAGTGCCTATTAGTCACATTAACACTGAATGGTTTTAAAATTTATATTTGGAGTTCATCCAGCACTTCTTTTTTTTCATAACGTCATAAATGATTTTAGGATGGCCAACACATTATTACAGACCTTAGGGGTAAAATGCGTTTGGGTTTTTTCCAAAAGCTGAGCTGATTTTTTTTTCATTCTTAATCATCACAAAGAGTATGTCTTATAATAAATATGTTTATTTTAAGCAAAGGTTATCTTTTAAGCCAACGTGTTTACATGTACAGTGGCGCTTTAAGATTCTGTATGAGTGACCGTTTTTGGAAACATGAGCCGTCGTTCAGATGATTTTTCATTAATTTTGCTTTGACTCACAAGCAAAAAAAAAATTGATATATGGTGGCAGTGAACTCAATTCTCTGAACAACAAGCAGCAGCTCGGCAGATAGCGAACAATTCTTCAAAAAAAGGCACTTCACGCTGTTTATTGCCATTCCCACTTGAAATCTACTGTCAAACTATACATAAAACACAGAGAATTACACGTTGTGTATTTAAAACAACTGTTTAGCTTTGCTTTTTTATAATTATGTTTAGTGTAACTTGAGAGAAAAGTACAAAATGCCATAATGGGACTAATGAATTGCATTAGTGTTGTGGTGTTATAACCCTCTCAACATGAATTTGAACACAAAGGCTGGAGCAACACATCTAGACAGACAATATTACAATACTCACGGGGATATATTCTTTAACCTCTGCAGAGGATTGCTAATTCACAACGGTTTACTGAGGGGGTTTGACCACCGCCATGAATAACCCGATGTCTCTATTCAACGGACACCAGGTGGCCAAGGTGCGTACACCAGAAGGTGCAGCAGCATGTCCATTGAAATGAAGGGGGAAAAAAGTGTTTAAAAAATAATTTAATTCTTTAGATTCTTTATACTTGCATCATTACTCTGTTTTTTACAAAGTCGAATATTACCTAGTGTTATACATTTCAGCCTGGCTGTGGCTGTTGATTTTGATCGTATCACGATCAAACGTGATTGAACGAGCAATTCATTTGCACTCGCACGCAAGTCGGCGTATCTGATTATTGTCACATAAAGTATGTGATGTTTGACCCCCGCGTGGGGGATTATGGGCCCAGTGTCCTTCACGCTCAAAGAAGCAGCACAAGAAATAATCATAAAATGAGCGTGCCACGTGATTGCGAGAGTTGTACTGTACCACCAGAATGGATTGCAGACCATATTTAGGGTCTGAAATAGGTAATTTGTGCTGCACCAGCAAGCTTTTGCTGGATGAAGTCGATCACAATAGCAACCCACTGAGTGGTTGTGAGGTCCCTCGGCATGTGTACTTGTAAAAGATGGCGAATAAATGTCTGTTTATTTTGGGCCAATTATTATAATTTGTTTTTTTAATTATATACAGTTGTGCCTTGAGATCTGATTGCAATTAGATCTGTTGCCACGTCCATAATGCAAGCCATTGCAAAACCATGTTTACCAATGCCATTAATCAGTTTCGGTCTTACCCCAAAAAACAATAACAACAAAATGATTTACTGAGGAAAAAAATAACACTCCATAAAATAGTAATTTATACCAACGACTGTAACAACATAAATAGAATCAAAAACCACATGAGTTGAATAGCCATTGCGCTGCTCTTTTTGGTGTGCCCGCCTTGGCCACCTGGGGGCAATGTAATACAAACAGACAGGCAGATACGTTCTTAATTGACGCATCTCAGCTCATCAGTACGGCATTAAATTAGTCATTCTTCATCGAGGATAAATAGTATCTGACTGAGAACTGTTATGTTGTATGTCTAGCATGTGTTGCTGCACCATTTGTGTTCAATCCGTCGGTTAAAGGGTTGCAGCACAGTTTCTCAAGAAACGAAAAGTCGAGTCAATTGAGTCGCAGTGTTGTCGTAGCAACCCCAGATGGTGTAGTGGTTGACTTTTGTGAAGTGTTCAGTTGCCACCCAGGGACGGTGTGAGTGTGAATGATTGTCTGTCTCTTTAAGAGTCTCGTGATTGACTGGTAACCAGTCTACAGTGTAGTCATTTTTTTTTCCACCTGAGGTCAGCTGGGATAGGCTCAAGTTCACTTTGACCCCGAACAGGATGAGCGACTTGAAAGTCTTGTTACATTTTGGAAGTAACTTGCCCAACACTGACAGTAACAAGGCCAGCTTTAGCCGCGCTTGTTGGGAGCAATCATTTTGAAAAAAATGTTTGAGGGCCATGTAGGACACAAATCCATGCAGCAAGTCAAGTTCTATTTACGGCGGAGAGTAAATATGAGTATCCTCCAACCCAATTCCAAGATATTTCCGCGTCCTGTCCCCAGCAGTCTGTGCAGGGAGGAGATGGAGATTCTGGAGAAGGGCGAGAGGATTTATCACCTTCCATTAGGGACACTAATCTGTTGCAGGTGCTTCTGGCTGTTCTCTGAGGCCATGTCTGCTCTCTTACCCCGACCCCTCTTTCACCCTCCATATTTGTGACAGAGAAGGAGCAATACTTTTTTTCCCAGCATCTGAAGAGGGATGATGCCATCTCCGCAATCCTCTCAAATCATCAAACGTGTCAAGATAAGGACAAAGAGAACATGGGTTTGATAACTCCTCCCCATCAGTCACAGCCACTACAATATTGCTGCAGAACAGGCTTTGTGTTTCTCACTTGAGAGTGCTTGGCGATGATGCTGTTTAGCATTTTTGAACCGATGGCATCTTTACTGCAATTTACCCATAATCCACCTTTTTATACCACCCCTATCACATCATCATAGAATTATCGCAACCATCAATACTATATGACAACACAGCAAAACAGCTCACATCACATCTCATCACCATATCATCTGGAGCAGTTAAAAATCAGTATTTTTCGACTAAAATATTTGTTGTGTACATTTGATCTGAGCCTGTGTTTTGAGAGTCCACTTCTGTCCGGCCCTGACAGCATTAATATGTGCAGATTGCTTTTGATGTGTTTTGCCAGTCAAACTTGCATTGACCAACCAATCAGATGGACTGAAAACAGGGTTTGAAATTGGATTGATTAAAGAAACAGTCCCATTGCTAATGTAGTCAAGGTGACGTAGGCTAGCACTTCTGATTCTGAAGGGTCTGGGTAGATTAGACTGACATGGCAACACATACCTGTATCGGTTGGAATCTGAATGAGTGGATGAGCGTGAGCTGTGGTTGCCGGCAGCTCAAGTGTGAGTGTGCTCATTCTTTGTTTTTTTACTGTTCTGTGGCTCTCCTTTCCCACGTGGGAGGGCATTACAGCTGTTATGCTCTAAAAACCCATTCAGCACGGATTAGATTAGGGCCCCAACAAAATCATCAATACAGTATAGTGAGGGAACACTATTCCCATTCTAAACCAATTCTCAAATAAGATTTTGGACAAGTCATTGCCGTAACTGTTGACCGCATGCAAATTGGGAAAATTACATTTGGACAATGTCATTAAGTGAGTGAAACCTTTCAAAAATATCAAATCTACACATACCCGTGCTTTGCAGTCTCTCTGGTTTTTGGCAACAACAGCTCTCTCAGGGCATACAGTAATAGAAGATTAGCTGGTAGCTGCTGAGACTAGTTGATGGGGAGGGTGGGGGAGGAGGGTGTCTCTATCAGCAGGGTACAACCGCAAAGATGTAGGACAATAAAGCAAAGACCACCAGGACGGATCGAGCCAACAGCTTCACAGAATGCCTGTGGTGCCTTTGGAAGGAGCGATCAAAGACACAAAAGGAACCTAGTGAGAAAGCCTCACTCTGCTGGAAGTCTGCAGTCACAACCGTAGCCCGCTTTGGAATGACAAAATAGAGCAGAGCAGAGATTTGAAGGATCCAGGGATGGAGAAAAAGGAAACTGGGGAGGGGAGAAGTGATACAATTAGGGAGGTTTTCTGACAATTAAAACAAGAACAACTTTGATGTTAAATAAATCTGTTTTTCCCTACCGTATCAACGTTAAATACATTGATTTGTGTGTGTGGCGGGGGCGTGGTGGGTGGGTGTATGTGACGGACAGTGCCTGAGAAATTGTAGAAAATGTAGTGCCGCTCTGTGGTCTTGCTTATTATTGTATCGTAGTAGTAGAGTAGTAGTTAGTATGAACAATTTGAATGGTAGATGGGCTAGAATTAAATAACTTTTCTTCGTACTCCCTTTCAGGCACTTACCTTTGTGTTACCAATTTGCTCATTTGTTATTGTAATATGTGGTTGGAATGTGACACTGACTGTGTTGCTTTTGTTTTTGCCTGAACTGAAAACAAAAATGACTGAAAATGAAATGTCAACTTGAATCCGCTGAAAATCTTTCACTGCCTTGATACTACTGCCCCCATGCGGATTCAAAAGGTACACTCACAAAGGCCGAGCTCTTTCAAGGAGGCGCCACCAGTTTTGCATATATGGGACATCGCTACCCGTACTTATAGTTTATGAGTACAGTACATGACATTTCACGGCGCTAGCTCAAATAATCAACCCCAATCAAACGCCCACCTAGTTTTAGTTGGAATGTGGAAGTTTTCATGGAAGTTACGTTCCTAAAATTTGGAAGTTCCACGCTACCTTGGAACTTGCAGGTTATTTTGGAACTTTCAAGTGACATTGGAACGTCTAAGAGTGTATTTGACACTTCCAAGTTATTTTTGGAACTTCCAAGCGATCTTCGAACTTCTAATGCTCAGATGCTGTTCAATTTATGATGGAACATGAATAACTGAGACAACAGCGCCACCTGGTATACATTTTATTTCACTAAAACTAATACAGTACAGTATGACGATGAATTGCATAACTTGGAATTTTGGGGGGGAAATTGAAGTAAAAAGTGAAACATGCCAAAAAATAAATACATCTGGACTTCCAATCTCAATGAGTATGTATGCAAAAAAAAATTCGAACTTGTTCTTTCTAATTAAAATTTTAAAACATTAATTTAAATGCTTGTCTTATTTGCAGTTGTTAGCAAAAAAAAAGAAAAGTTTTAAATTTACTCATGTACTATTGTCAGGTCCACACTGACATTTTTATGAAATGTGACCAAAAGTGATGATAATATATATGCGAGTGTGTGTGCATGTGTGTGTGTGTGTGTGTGTGTGTGTATATTCCACGTTTAAGAAATCAATGACTTTGTAAATCCTGCATCATAGACCACTCACACTGAGTAAGGAACCTTTAAAAGAATTTAGACATGAAAGAAATGCGTGTTGTAATTGTGTTTTTTTATGTATTTGACCATCACTGGGTAGCAGCAGAGCATTTAGGACAGAACTGTAATTCTAGATCTTAGTGATATAAATCTGAGCCTCTTTAACTTTCAATTGAGGAACCCTGTTAATCAGTGCTTAAACCTGCTACGCTCGCTTCGGTAGGAATTGTGACAAATAAGAGATTCCGTTGGCATCTTTTTATTTGACTATTTCACCATTTCTGTAGTTAGTAACAAGAAGCAGATTCTTCCCCTTTACAACCTACAAAGTATTTTTCCAGTTTGCCTCTCCGGCAACATGTCTCAACATGCCACTTCAACACAAACTGAGATGCTTTCAAAAAAAAAAAAAAGTTGCCCCCATGGCTTTTGATTAAGATTATTTGTCTTGGTTTGAGGTTTGTGACTGCAATTTTGTCACTGGCTCGGTGCACAAAGCTTGATGTGGAACAACAGCTCGCTTTGTGCACACAATATTTCGAAGCATGATCTGTTTGCGTGTGAGGAATGCAGTAACAAGGCAAACATTTGAAAAGATCAATGAATTTGTCTTATTGAATCCACCATAGCAAAGACAAAACAGTAACACATAAGAATACATCTTAAATGTGACAAAAATCCTAAGCCACTACTGGAAATGAGGGCAGTCGTGGCCCTAACATGTGACATTTTTATTTTATGGCGTGTAGCTGTAGGACTTTTGTATAAAGTAGTCCCTGGCACCGGGGAAGAAGTCTCTTGCAACAGTGATGATGTAAGTGTACCAAGGATAGAAGAGCTCGCGCTGTCTGGTGGCTCCTGTCTTGATGATGTTCAACGCCGCTTCGGTGGCTGGGTATGCTGGTACATGAGTGACGTCCCTAGAACACAAAAAAAAAAAAAAATCAGGGAATTTAACCACCGTGGATCCAACGTGAAAATACATTCATTTACTGGAATGGTGTCTGATTGAGTGTTGGGTAGTCGTGGGTTTTTGTCCGTCAGTGTAATCGTCACTAACCCACTTGGAGTTCCGATGGACTTCTCAGTCCGTCACTGTCGGACATCCTTTTTGTTGATGACTGACACACCTCGCCTGTCTTGTTATCACAGATGGGTTGCTTTAACAGACTGCGTTGACTATGTTTCTACAATAGGTGGCGGTATGCAAAGAGGCAATTTTGTGTGATGTGTGTGTGTGTGTGTGTGTAAAGCTCTTTGAGCAGCCACCATGTGGTGCACTGATATAAAGTGCACAACATTTGACATTTTAATCAAGTATGATTTTTCATGTGTTGGACTATGCCATGTTTTTTTTTTTTTTTTTGAGGGGCTGTCGGACTGACGATAGATGGACTAGTAGACCAGTGAAATTTACTGACGGAAGGGATGACGGAAGCACGGTTAAAATAACATGATAGACCAGTGGTTCTTAATCTGGGTTCGATCGAACCCCAGGGGTTCGACGGAGCCTCTGCCACGGAGGGTAAGACACACGACTCAACATGTCAATTAGTTATGACACGCCCACTTAGCCATCACTGGCTGCAGATGATCACATGATATTGCGTGTCCAATCAGTGCTGTGGGAAATTTAGTTCGCTTAGTAGTCAACTTGTGACTGCCGCGATAGTACGCCGTACCCCAAAAAAAAAAAAAATATATATATATATATATATATATATATATATATATATATATATATATATATATATATATATATATATATATATATATATATATATTATTAGATTTTTTGGGGGTATATATAGTACTATCGCGGCAGTCACAAGTTGACTACTAAGCGAACTAAATTTCCCACAGCACTGATTGGACACGCAATATCATGTGATGTGATATATATATCTATATATATATATATATATATAGATATTTTTTTTCTTTCTTTCCACCCCCCCCCACACACACACACACACTAATGAAGGGTTCGGTGAATGTGCATATTAACTGGTTGGGTTCAGTCCCTCTAAGAAGGTTAAGAACCACTGTGATACACTGACCGACTCACCATTATCATTTGGTTCAGATTGAAAACATGAGAGGCTGATGATGACGGACGGGTGCCCAGGCCGCTTGACGGATATTGAATGATGGACTGGCAGTTTTGTAACTTGCCCGTCGCTGTCAATTTGTACCGTTCCTCTCTAAGCTTTGACCAGTTTTAATCTGAACTGCAAATGACGTGCTTCAACATTGAACGATAGCGTGCTCGCATCAGTCAACGTGCTCCCACCGCAAACTTACTTGACTTTATCCATGGCTGATTCTGTGTCAATGAGGCCCAGTGTGCACGTCGTAATGGATACGTTGCTGCTCTTCATGGCCAGCTCATGAGTAAGAGCCCCAAAGAAACCATTCAAGGCAAATTTGGTTGATATGTAAGGAGCTACAAAGGGACTGGTCAATTTACCTGTTGGGGTATCAACAATAGTCTTGTTAAAAATAAGTCACAATCGTGATTTCAGGTCAAATGTAGGAGAGATTGCGAACTTACCTAACAGAGACGAAACAACTACGACTGAGCCTTTACTTTGCTCAAGGGAGGGGAGGGCTTTCCAGGTCATCTGAGCGTAACTGAAGAAGTTGACCTTTGGGAGGGCCACAGAAACACACGAGGATTTCACAACTGCTAAAGTCTCTGTAAAGTGAAATCATAGATTTGTTTTAAAATATTTTGTCCATGTTTTAAGATAAGACTGGTCAACATTTTTTTTACTATTGTTTTTTATATCAGAGTTCCAAGTAAACTTTTATAGATTACTTTTATTTGCACTGATTCCAAATCTGCCCTTGTTTTTTTAAATTTTTTTTTATTTTTTAGCTAGCACACTGGTGTCAAACTAAAGGTCCTGCGGCCAGATCTGGCCCATAATAGCATTTTACTTGGCCCATGAAGGCCAATCATGTATGTCGACTTCATGTTTCTTGCAAATTCACTTGTCACAACGCTGATTATAACAGTAACGTATTATCATATATATTTAGTCATATTTATGCATGAAGAGTTTGGTACTGAGGATAAAGCGGTGCCTCAGAAGGGATCGCCGGTCCTTTCCTCTGGAGTGACCTTCCATTAAATGTTTAAGAAATCCTGCTCTGTCCATTTTTAAAACTCGTTTGAAGACCCGTTTTTATTGTTTGGCTCTTTGGTAGTTGAATAAATCCGAACTTTTGAAATCGATAAATAATTCGGTTTGGTAACTGTGATTTTAATCTCAAACAAAATAATTATGATTCTTGGTTTTTTTTTTTTTTTTCAGGGGTGGGGGGTTTGTTTGTTAAAGCTTCGTAAATCATCACCGCTCTTACTCCGACTTACGTCAAGGCAAAGTTTGTTGTTGCGATGTCATAGATTACCTTCATGAGCCACCTGACATGCTCCATATCCCCCTCCCACATGCTGAAGGGGGTTGGTCCAATGTGGTTGAGAACGAGGTAGTCCAAACCTCCGAGCTGGTCGAGAGCGAAATCTACCACCCTCTCCGGGTCAGAGTCACTGGCCATGTCTGCTGCTATGTAGAGAGCCTTCTGAGCTCCCATGCTAAGGCACTTTTCCACCACCTAAAGGCCACAGAATAACGGTTGACGGACGCACAACTCATTGTCTCCTTTAAAAAAATAAAATAAAATCCCTTTGACCAACCTGCTGTAATACTTTTTCCCTCCTCGCCGTAATTACGATCTGGGCGCCAAATTTGGCATAGTGATAGGCCATTTCTTCACCAATACCAGTGCTAGCCCCGGTCACTAAGACCTTGGCACCTCGGAGAGATTCTGAAAGAAAATCAAATCACACGTTTCCATCAAGAAGTATGTTTCAGTTCAGTATAGTGCAAATTTTGTAAAGGGTGCTAAAATAGACAATGTACGTTTTTGTTGGGGTAGCAGCAGTATGAGGACATCGCCTCATTTAAGATCCCCTTCAGGACCCGGGAAGCTGTATACAGTACATGTTTTGGTAGGTGCTGCTGTTTTGGGTAACAACAAAGTACAGAGAAGCTTGGCAAACATTATCTTGGCAGACTAATTGATTGTTTTTCTTTTTTTAATTTAAGGGAAAAGAGCAGCAACAAATGGTTAGCACATGTGCTGAACATTTTTGAGGTTCTAGATTCTAAATTATCCATCCATCCATTTTCTTATCCACTTTTCCTCACAAGAGTCGCGTACGAGCTGCAGCCTATGCCAGTGGTCTTCGTGCAGTATCAGCTGGGATAGGCTTCGGCACGCCGGCGATCCCGGTGAGGATTAAGCAATTCAGGTAAGGGATGGGTGAAATAAAAGTATTCTTTGCAAATCTTTTTTAGGGTTGTATTTCAAATCCATCATTTTGTATTTGAATTATTATTATTATTATTATTATTATTTTGTCTGATTGCATAAAAATAAACCAATTTCCTTTGATACTTCTCTACAGATGCCATTTTCAAAATGAATTAGTGGAAGCCAGTCCCTTGGAAGAAAACAATCTTTGATCTTTTTATGAATTGGATGCTCTCATCTCTATTTAGCACAGGCTATCAATGACTAGTTAAATTAGCCCCTGTATTTTCTTGCGGTCTAGGACTACCACTAAACCAAATTTTGTTAGTTCCCTTCCATGTTCCCATTCCAACCTCCCGTGGTTCCATTTAAATGCACAGAACGCCACATTCTGAATACATCCTGTTATGGTCTGAGTCACAAGCATGTCAAATAATGTACGATGACACACTAACTTTGTACCTCTCTTCACAAACTCTTCCGCAGGGGAAAAAGTTAAAGTTTTGCCGACGTCACGCGGTGGTAACTTGGTCTCCAAACACAAATATGCTGTTGAGTGTCCACTTGTATTATGTGGCTTCCTTTTACGCAGAATTTATAGGAAGAGGATGTACAGTAATTGCTCCTGGGGGGCTCAGGGTGGAACAACCAAAAATACATTATTGTACTTTACTTTATATAAATGTACACTATTTAATAATATCACTCAATCATACATCTTTTGTCATTAAAGGGGTCTGATGGTTAATAATATATACATAGCACAGGACAGTGCAGACCAGTCATTTTGTTCTTAATTTTTTTTTCTTCTTCACTAATCAGTTTAAAATGAGCTATGTTATACATTTTCCAGTCTCCATATATGTGCTAAGATAATGAGTCAAAATTTACAGAATACTGTATAACAGTTGCCAGCTTGGCTTATGTTAGATAATACAGCACTGACTTTGCCTAACATTAGCCTCAAGGCTAAATAGCGGTTAGCATGGTGAGAGTTAGCTGCCATTCTCCATTTCTGACATGTGTGTACTTTTAATGTAACTCCACAACAACAACTGATCAATATCCAACATAAGATACTGGTATATATTTTATAAAACGTAAGTGTGCTGAACGAAAATGTACAATTCTAAACATAAATAGATATACTGTACCTGTATGTACTGTATGCGTAGTATGCAACATGCCTTTTCTAACGTTGTGAGGCGTTAAATCTTACAATTCAACAAAGTGTCCAGAACAAACACGTATGTAGGCACCCTGCATTCGGACGGACGGAGAGAGATCAACTTTACTTATTTGTGAAAGACACAATCTCCAGCTTTGATTTGAAATTTGTGCCTACTGCGAATGGTGAATTGCGACTTTGCCTCTCCCACTTGTATTGCTGCAGACAAGCACAGTAATCCACGATTTGTTGAGCAATTGTTCCAGGTAATTATCAAATGAACTGTCAAACAAAACAATATGTCGACCTGCAACTGGTCAAAACATGGCAAACCTGTCTTTTGGGAATTAAAAATATAACGTGTGTTCAGAAAGTCACTGTGCAGTTACTGTATGTTATTTACAGACATGATTCAAGTGAATATATGATAGAATACAGGGTACACATAAATCTGTACGGAAACGTCTGTGAATAAAAAATATATAAGTGCACAATGATTTTCAGAACATACATGATCAATTGATGAGAAATTATGTAATAAAGTATATTTTTGGGGTGGGGAAGTGTAAAAAATAGCAATTGAATCATGCACTACAAAATAACGTTAATACTGTCATGAACATTAGTGATCACATTTAGTTACATAAACCAACTAAGGACAGTGTCGCTTTACTTTTTACAACATCCACTATTGCATCCCATTTCTAGTAGCGTCTTGTAACGTTTGAACCAGAAAAAGTTTCAAATACTGTACAATTTGAAGTTTTTTTTTCATATCCAGCACCAAATCATACTTCATATGTATATAGAAAATGTAGTTTTATACTGTACATCACTGATAATGACATTGCATCACTCATAACAAAGCATTGATTAAAAGCACACACGATTCATTCGAGTAAATAACTAAAAGTCATTAATTAACATTATTTATTGATATTAAGTGCTCAGGGCTTACCCGCATTGAAGGTGGGCGCGTACCAATTGGCAGCGAGCAGAGCCACGGTGACACTCGTGAGCAGCACTTTGGTCAACGTTTTCATGTTGTAAACTAATTATAATTTAGATTAAGTCGGCAAGGAAAAACACCCAGTTGACGAAAGTACCTAGCATGAGAAGTGAATCGCAAATCGAGGGGAGTGTTAACGTGAGCCCTCCCCTCTTGGCATGTGCCAAAAGGGTGTGTGTTGCGCAGCTAAGATACAGTATGTTAATGTCTGCCCTCATGCTTCAAATAAGGAATTCAAACTTGGGGGGGAAAGAAGCTAGCTATAAAACTGGAAGTGATTTTATGTTTTAAAAATATTTGTATTATTGTGTCGGTTTTTCATTGGCATGAGGTTAAAACTTTTTATGACATAACACAAGTGCGTGGCAGAACTTGGTGGCCGCGGTAGGTTCCAGATGTACTTGGGCTGTCAGATCAGCTCGAGGGGCCTGCGTTGGCCGATTACGTAATACTACGGCACAACCAATCAGACAAATTAAATGACGCTTATGAAACGAAAGTCAGGAAGTGCCCGTGTTACGTTCATTCAAGGTTCGAACCGTAGCACAAAACTATACTACTTATTAGTGACTGTAAAATTGGTAACCGATTTGTTTAATTACAGCATATTTGCTAATCAGCTACTGACTTTGCAGTTTGCAAACGTTGCATGAGTTGAACACCCTCCAACCATTCCACAACATACTGTACTACCTGTACACTCCCTCACAGTCATGTGACCGAAAAATTAGCATTTGAGTGCCCTATGGACTGCCAACCACAGACTTAGATATACAACATATCATACATAAGTGATACCAGCGAGGTCTTTTGTTACAAATTACGACCACACATACAGATTGCGTTCCATTCTCCTCACATGTAAACTCGTGTAATGAATGACATTGTACCATGCTGAAAATATTCATCGTCCGGCAGTGCAAATTGTGAGAATAAATGGAAAAAAATATCGTGTGTCATTTTATTTGAGAAATCTATTAAACGACCGTGTTTTTAAAAATAGCAGAGCTTGTTTCATTGTATAAGATTAAAAAAGTAAACATGGAAATTGAAAATGTAAAATGATTTACGACACATGCCGTACACACCTCGTCTTGGCAGGAAACTTTATTGAAACACTCTTGTGGACAAACAACAGTGTGTCCTTCAGTGCAGTCTGTTTTTAGGGGCGCTTCGTCAATCGAAAATCGGCGTTGGTTTGAAAGAAAAGCGTTCTTTTGTGGACCATGGCAGCAAAGATTTTCCCCGTCATCAAGTAAATCTTCTCTTCTTGTACGCCGTACTTTGTTGCCGCTGCAGGAGTCAGTTAAATTTAAACGTACAACAAACTAGCTAGTTCACCAGGCGAAGCTAGGGCTGTTTTCCTGTAGTCGGCTGTCAGTTTAATTAAGAAGAAGATATTCTTTATTTGTCCCACACTGGGGAAATTTACAAGTCAGTACTGTTCAACACATTCTTGCTATGTTCTGTTTTGTACGTTTCCCAACGTCCTGAATGAATGAGCTAATATTCCACAGTTAGCAAAAACAAGCAAAGGACACATTGAAGTCTTGCCGCATTACTAATACATGATTTAATCAGATGTGACGTGTTGGTCGAAAAGTGTGCTTACGTCTTTCTTCCAACGTAATTTCCAGACTGGCCACGAAGGTGACCCTTGCAGGAGGGGCTCTTTACGTCGCCCATGACTCCGGACTCCTGGGCACCAGCAAACAGGGCTTCGAGGCTCTGGAGCGGGCCAGAGCGGCCATACCGCCCGCTATGGAGGAGTGGATGAAGTACTTTGGCTTGGAGGTATTCGTAACAACCTAATAACAGGAAGCCTATACAGCGGTTCGCCTCTTACGGCGGAGTTCATTCCTACGGCAGTGATGTAACGTCGATCATTTGGCCACATTAAAGCAGGAAAGTTACAGTAACTATTTTTGGAAAAACACTTTTCACCCATAAATTAAAAACAAAGATCACATCAAAACCAGTAACTATGCTCCTAAATGAGTGTGCCTTCTTGTTCAGCGATGTCTAGCCTATGCCATTGGATTCAGTCATGTCATAATTACCATAAATATTTGTATGAAAAAAATGTGTGGACCATAGATGTCAAACAACCAAATGAAAAACAGGAAGTACAGTCAAACTTGACTGTGTTTGGTCATTGATACGGGCTAATGACATCACTCTCTCCGGGCTACCCTTCAGCTTGCCCTTGGCAAACGTGTAGCCTGCCTTGTTGTGGCATCTCTACTTCCAGGCCATAAATATTAATACAATGTCAAAGCACTAAGTATGGCAGGAACTGGGCATTGCTGCATTTGTCGTGTGACTTTGTCTATTGCCACTGCGCAAACTAGTTCATTATGAGCCATCCGTGACTGAACCCTTGGATGACAAATTAAGACTGACATTAACAAAAAGTTTTATCGGTCACAAACTGTTTTTCTTTGCGACAAGAAAAATCAACATTCGCAAGGAAGCTGCTGTAAAGGCAACAACCGAGGATAGTCCAGTTACCTCAAAGCAACTTTTCCGGAATACCATAACCTGAGAATCTACATGAACATATAAACTTTAATGCCACAAAATGGAATTTGAATATAGTGTAATCTTTTTGACTGTCTCCTCAGGCTCAGCTTCCAGCAGTACCCAAGGTTGAATTCTCCCCCGTCCAGGCCTGGAATTCTGGTGAGCAACAACAACATAAAACGTTTTGTATTCTCAACATTGAGTAAAACTCTTAGGGTAACGGAAGGCGGCTTCCTTTTTTTAAATAGGACATTTCATACACAAGGTAATGTAATGTGCTTCATGCAAGCAAAGACAACAGAAAAGCTTTGACAAACACACCAGTTAACAACATTCTGAAGCACTGCAGAGGAAACAACAGTATCTTAACAAAATTACTAAAATAACATACAATGACGCCATTTGAACACATTAACAGAAAACTTAAAAAAATTAAAGTGAAGAAATAATCGGTTTCTAAAATTAGAAACATGTATATTTAATTTTTTATAGAAGACTTGAACCAAAGGTATCTGTTGGGAGGGCGGGTGGGGAGCAGCGTTTTTAACCTGGATTTAAAAGCATTTCTACTGTGTGAAGTCTTTTGAATTTGAGTAATATGATCTGATCTCTTTGGTCTGGTCAAAACCCATTAGCGCGTTATGTATGAGCTGCAGCTGTTTGATGCTCTTTTGAGGGAGTCCAGTAAGAAGACCGTACCAATAATCAAGTCTACTGTAGATAAAAGCATGAATATAATTTTTCCTGTTCTGCTTGGCACAAAGAAACAGAGTTTAACTAAACAGCGACATATGAAACATTTAAACTCGAAACCTGGATGACCATTGTGCTTATTTCAACATTGATTGCATACACAAATGTTAACGTAAATCATACTTATTAGTTGCAGCAATACTTTAACTAATGACAGTGTGGTGTTTTCCAATATTGTGGACTTGTTGGAAAAAAAAAACTAATTGCATATAGCAGCCTGGTAAATTTCAGGTAGAGTCATGATCATATATTATGCACTGACTTTTTACTTTCTTGTTCATTCCAAATAAGTCACCTGCTGTATTTTGTTTCACTTTGTTGAAGGGGTGCGGACGTCCATTTCGGCTCTGTCGGAGGCCCCCAGAAAAGCAAGCGAATATTCCACCCGGGGCTTGCAATACGTTAAAGACCTCGCCAAGTGAAACACTAACATCCCTGGAGGCAAGCAGATTATTGTTATCAAAAAGTCTTTATCACTTTGCACTTAACTGACATGTCCTTGAGCGTTGTTGCCTGTTGAGCAAAGGTGGGGAAGGCCAGGTTAGGCCACGTGTTTCGAGTGAGAACACAGCCATTGAGTTATAAATGCAAATACGACCTCAGAGGAATCGTTATTTAAAAAAAAAAAAAGCCCACAAATGGTCCAAGTTTAATCATAAACATTTTCAAGTCATCATATCATCCACTTGCAGGACTAAAATGGCCCCTGAGAGGACAAAGGTCCCCCCCCCCCCCCACCTCTCTTCAAAAGAAGAAACGTCCAGCAAGTTATTCAATTCAAGAGATGTAGGTTGTGGTATTGTACATAATGCTAGAACTATAACATTTTTTAAAAAATAAACAACCACCTGCACAAATTGTTTCTCTTCCACAAATCTTTTACTTTTTGGCCTGATATTTCATTGACATGCTTCTACTTTCCCAAAGCGTTCATCTTCGGTTAATTGAAGACTCAAAAGGATTTGCCCTCCGATAGGCCTAGGTGTGATTGTGAGTGTGAATGGTACTTGTTTGTCAACGTGTGCCCTGCGATTGGTTGGCACCCAGTTTAGGGTGCACCCCGCCGACTGCCCAAAGTCAGCTGGAGTAGGCTCCAGCATGCCCGCGAACCTTGTGAGGATGAAATGCTTCAGATAATGGATGGATGCTCTTGCCAAATTTATATGATGTTCACAGTAGCATCTTGTTAAAGGCGGACTTTTTAATGTCTTTTTTAAGTGTGTCTGATGTCTGTTACAAGTTTCAGTGATAGAAAAAAAAAATCCTCAGGTTTTGCAACTGCCCCCGTGTTCCACTTATCATTATCTGCATTCATATTTACACGTACAAGAACATGATGTAGAGTTTAAAGGCTGTATGCTTGAAAGAAACGTAACATATCCAAAATTCTAAAATGAGTTCCCAGGTGCAGGCGGAAGTGCACATTTAAAATTGGAGGCAAAAAATGGGTGTCAATGCCATCTCTTTTTTAATGTTAGTAATTCCTACTCCCATGAGTTGGGTGAACAGTTCGTTGAAAAATCACACAACTAGAAGCAGGGTTGGTGTGAGCTACCTGTTTATTGTTTGGATAAAATATTCACGACAATTTCACACAACTTGTACACATTAAATACTGAAAGTGCTGCATTTTTTTTTAAACCATCATGCCTGTAAATTGAAGCCGATTATTGAGCGGGTGGGGACTAAGCTAATCATGTAAATGTACAATAAAGTGCTCCCGACAATATCAACAGAGATTATACGACCACTGATGATTTTTGTATTGAAAGTTTTGCTTCCTGCATCTTTTTTTTTTTTTAACTGCCAAACACAAGCACCAGGACACACTTGACTGCAAGCTTGTTTGCAAATTGCCTATTGAGAAGACACTTAAATGCAAAACAATTAGAAGCCTTTAGACGTGATGAGCTCCAAGACACACGCGGGGAACCTTTTATCCATATTATTACTTATGAAAACAACTGCTAATTATGTATTATCATCATGTTGGGGTTACGCATTTGTCCCGGGTTGCAATTGTTTTTAGTGTTCGGTTCCCCTACCACTGCTGTACGTACAGTATAGCGCCAAAGCAAAAAAAAAAAGAGCCTCAAGGCACTTGATGATTTTTTTGTTTTTGTGGAGTACAGTGTCATTGGGAAGCAAGCAAAATTAATCCGAGCAGTACAAACAATGCACCGCGGTTAAAGGAGCAGATACCCTGCGATAATGACACACTTTATTATATAGCCAACTAGAGGCTAAACACTCAATGTCTTGTAAAGCACTTGTGCGATATTACACTCGTTCCGACTTTTAAGTATAACCCCCCAAATGCATTTGATTCCCTGGTAGTCCACTTAATGCCAATGTGGAGTGGGCTGTATCCCAACTTGGTGTCAGCAAACTGAAAAAAATGGCTTAGTTGACTTGGAAAATACAAAGACGGCAAGTAGGATGAACGCTACAGTTGTGCTGTGCAAACATACAAAAAAAAAAACAAAAACAGAGCGTACATGAATTAGAAAGCGTTGACTACTCTGCCATGGCTTTAAATAAGAGATTAGAAAGATGAGCAAGGGCGGGATGGACTGCGTCTCTCTCTCTTTCCTCCTCTTAAGTGGTTTTCACCAAGTCATAGACGTGGATGTGAAAGTCATCGTCATATTTAATGTAGTAGACAGAGGGCTTGGCGGGGACCTGGTAGATGACCAGGCCGGTCCTCTTCACACCTTTGTCAGTCACGTACTCCACCTGTTTGCCCACCAGGCTCTCAGTCTCTTCCCCAGGCTTCCTGTCAGCGGGCAACAGGTGCTTGTTTTCTGAACAAAATAGAAGGAGAAGAAAAGTTTTGGTCAAACACGTTGAAGTACTTGTCACTATTTTCCGTCCTCACGGTCAAGACGAGTCATACAATTAGAGTAGTGCCCTGGTTATCGCAGGGGTTACATTCAGCAGATGATAGATGAGATTCTGTGAAGTAGTGGCCATATAATTATTTTATTTGTGTCTGGACAGTATATTTGAAAGCTTTATGCTATTCTCTTCTTTGATGCACTTTTCTCCGGGCTCTCACTTACTGCTCTGTGAGTCTGAAATAACATGTCACTGTTGGAAATTTGTCACCACAAAATTCTGTGATGTAGCAAAAAATGTGTTGCGTATGAGGAAAGAAAAATCGACGATAAGCGCATGCGAAAGTCAAAAGCCAAAAATAAATCATGCACTGCAGCCATAATAAAACCATAAAATTAAGAAAAACAATGTTTATTTAATTTTTGAACATATTGGTACTGGTATAATTAGAAAAAGATTTCGGGGTTTTTTCCCCCATAATGCCACGGAGTATGCGCATGCCAAAGTTAATAGCCTGTGGCATTATGAGAAAAAATACATACTTGTGTGGCAGAATTATGTTGTCATGGTGAATACTTAAAAGACTACATGTTGTCGTTGAGAATTAAATTGTCTTTCATATTAATAATTAGTTGCCTTAATATCCTAGTATATTTAATTCATAAAGATTAATTGCTTGTTTGTTAAAAATATAAGATAAATGAAAGGGACTGTGCAAAAAAGAATTGCATAAAACATGGCAATCGCAATTTTTAAGGGGGGGGGGGTGGCAGTTCGATTTTTCCATAATTGTTCAGCCCGAGATGCTGCAGCGTGACACACTTTCTTATAGACAGCCGTGATACATATTTAACAGGGCCATTGAGGACACGCTGTTACGTACCCGCTTCGGGCAGAATCCTCAGGTCCCCGTCGGCGTAATCGTCCCATAGTTGGTACATATAAAGAACCGGGTCCTTTTCATAGGTGATATAATACCAGTTGGTCATGATTGGCGCTCTGGAGAGCACCATCCCTCGCCACTCGTTCTTCTCACCGTCCTCCTTTTCAAAGAGATGCTCCACGGCTTTGCCCACCAGCTCTTCAGCCCCCGAGGGTATCTTGATCCTGTTGTTTACTGTGCACAAAGATTCACTTCATGAACACTCCACCAAATCACGTACAACTCGAGGCACACCAGTAAGAATATTAAGAAGAAGAATTAAAGCTTTCAGCAGTGGTGAACAGGCCCTTGCATTCATGATTCCAAGTAAAACCCTTGAAATCATCAATAAGTCACATTAGATGCCGAAGGCAGAAAAAGAAATTAAGTGTCACCTATTTATAGTAGGATACCGGCCTCTGATGAGGAGCCAATTCTTTGGTAGGAGTTGGTTGAGTTCCCCCTGGAATTCAACCAAACCGGATCCTTGACATTTACCCACTTACTTTTGTTGACATCATGTTGTGACATGTGTCCATTAAATTTTGGAAAAACTGGTGTTAGGTGCTTAAGTTTTTTAAATTTTCAGCGGGGAGGGGTGACTGAGTAAATTTTAAGGGTTTGTTTATTAAAAAATGCATTTTCAATAGGATGCATGTGCTTGCAAAAACTGGTGAATTCGCAGGCGTGCTCAGGGCCCCCAAAAGACGATTTATTCATCATAAAAAACATGTAATTTTTTTGTGGACGTACCGACACTTTCCGAGAGGACCTGCAGGTTTGACACGCGCTCATCCTTGAACAGCTCGATGCCGTAGACGCAATCGAAGCCGTCGTACTTCACCATATAGAGTGATGGGTTGACGCCGAGTCTGTCCAGCACGGTGCCCTTCCATTTGCTCTGGTTGCCCTTCTCGCGCCAGTTGTGCTGAATGCGCACACCCAGGATGCAGTTGGGGTCAGGGCTCCCGGCGTCACTCAGCTCCCCGCTGCTTCGCTTCCTGCCAAATACAAGTGCGTTATTGTATGACCCTGAAGGAACTATTTTATTTACACTGTGATGACATTCATCACAAGAATGCTGTCAGACTTCACAACATTACACAGCTTGCATTATTGGTGATAATTTTTGAAGTATTTTTTTTAATTGTCTTGATTGTAGGTTGTAGTGGTGCAGAATTGTGGTGCATCATACCATGTTTTTTAATATATCAAGTAAAAAGTTAGCTCACAGTTTTCAGTACACAGAGCCGTGAGCTAATGTGTCCTAACGTTTTCTTCTAAAGGCAGCATAAGGATGCAAAGGCCAGTTTGACTTTTTTAATTTACTGAACATGCTAAACCCAAGCGACCCGGTGGGCGAGTGGTTAGCGCGTCAACCTCACAGTGCAGAGGTACCGGTTCAATTCCAGCTCCAACCTTCCTGTGTGGAGTTTGCATGTTCTCCACGTGCTTGTGTGGGTTTTTTCCGGGTACTCCGGCTTCCTCCCACATTCCCAAAACATGCATGACACGCTGATTGAACACTCTAAATTTTCCCTAGGTGTGAGTGTGAGCGCGGATGGATGTTCGTTTCTGTGTGCCCTGCGATTGGATGGTAACTGGTTCCGGGTGTCCCCCGCCTACTGCCCGAAGACAGCTGGGATAGGCTCCAGCACACCCTGCGAGTGACCCTTGTGAGGATAAAGCGGATAAGAAAATGGTGATGTCGGTAAAGCCATGCAAAGCAATTCATACTGTTTGTATAAATGGCATATGTATTCATTTTAAAAATTGACGTTTTAGGGTGGACAAGTATCCCACTCGCCGTTGTACAGAGCAGCAGCAGAATCAGATCTCCACGTTCAGAACCAAACTAAGAGCAGTCTGTTCTTAGATGACCTTGACACTGAGCAGGAGGTGGAGCAAACAACTGCGACTGCGAGGTGTGTCTTGCCAAAGGTTGTTTGATTTGTTGAAACGCAGGAGAGAGATTTTTTTTTTCATCTCTTCTCCTGCCTTGCCACCCAGTGTCCAAAGTAAGTAGGACAATGCTGGTGTTACAATGTACTAAAATAAAAAAAAAACAAGATTCAACCTCAAAACATAAACATTAAGCAACATTTGGCTGATCACTGCACAAAATATTGTTATACAGTACATTTAGTATGACCCTTGGAGTATAAACTGATCCATGTAAACCTAATATCATTAACATCATCTTAGTATGAACATACCTGCCTCTTTTCTTTGACATGCCTCCACAGATCTGATGGCTACGGGCTAAAAGGAAATGAGAACATTGTTTTAGTTACAGTCGGCATATGACATACAGCATGTGGAACATTTCCCAAAACATGTGGCAAATTGCGCCAACGGCTGACGTCATCCCAGCGCGCGGAGATGGACAGCTCCCCTCAGCCAATAGCATTGCGTCCCCGGGAACCACTTCCTGTGTATTTACGTCGCCCAAACTGCGTCGCCCGCAATGGAAGTGATAATGTGCATATATGTGGGCGTGTGTGCCGTCTGGCATGGCTAACTAGCACTTAGCTCACTTCTAAGTAACAATTTGGAATTGGCAAGCCCTTGTTCGGTACGCCAGCCGTGTCGAAGGACAACTCGTGTTGGCAAAATGACACTGTCGTACAAATGGGATAAAGTCTGTCTCAGACGTGATGTCACGCAGGCTACAGAAGGCGCCGACACACCTGTGCGCGCTTACATCCAACATATAAGGTCATAGTTTGATTCTGTCGTGTCATATTACCAGTTTCCCTCGCTTGTCCGAGCGCCACCTCAATGCAGACGTTCCAGGGAGGCAAGGGGTGGGGGCGGCTAGAAGCTACATCCGCCTCTCAGAAGTTCCACTGACAGCCGACAAGCCTTACGTCTGCCTTCACCTGGACGCTGATTTCATATCTGTTCGGTTCTTCTTCCAACGAAAATGTTGCTCCACACTGAGCGAGACTCCAGGAAATCTCGCGAAAGCCGCGTGAAAAGCTGGAGATGGAGGAAAAGGACTTCAACTCCCAGCATGCCACTTGGTCGTGAACAGCCGGAGAAGACGTTGGCGTGCGCGCAAAAGACGCTGGGAAATGAGGGCGGGCATGTTCGGTGGGCCTGCTCAACATACGGGGTAAGTCGTATTTTGCATTTTGGCCTAAGGAAATTTGTGTGGTCGGAATTGTGTATGTATTTGTCCCCTAAATGGCAAGCACGTTGATAAAAACCACTTGAATGCTTAAATTTATTCAAAGTTTTTTTCCATAAGTAAAAAAGACTAGTGTTAAGTAATAATTAGAAGATAAGACAAATACTAGTCTTCATTCTACCTCCCAATTATGTGGTATAATTCATAATTTCAAGAAATTTTAAATACTAAGTCATATGGTCATACCATCTTGTTTTGTCCAATATAAATTAATGTATTTTTCAATAAGATTTTCACACCCCCTTTATAGAAATGATTTACCAATATAATACACAGTAAAAATCAATCATTGTGCACTGATTTGCTCGGGAGCCTTGTGCATTTTGATATGCCAAATATGCTAAAAAAATAATGATAAATGAATAATTATAACTGTGACAAAAATAATCTCCCTATAAAGCATTAAAACTACATTTGTTTTGAAAATCCTCTGGCGTATGGAGTAGCTACTGCCAATTTATGCGACGTTACCAGACATACAAACAGAAAGACAGACACTATGAATACTGTATGGAATTTTTGTCAGACACAAATGTATTGTGAGGCAGGTTAAAGGAAGGACAATGCTACGCTCACACGACATGGCAAAAAACCTTTGGAAAAAATCTTGAAAATATCCTCTAGTTCAGTGGTTCAAATCTCCTACAGTATGTGTGCATTTGTTCATCGCATTCCCCTTCAACTTTTAATTATCAATAACTGGGGTTGAAAACTCTTGTTTGCAGACAATACTAGAGTGTCTAAAATATTTTTTAAAAATCTCAAATATACATTTAAAAAATGATTCATCTGAAATGACCAGTGGTTACTTCTTTGTTCCAATATAAAGCAGGCAGAAAATGGGATATTTTACAGTTATACTTTTTTCAACTGTAAAATAGCCAGTCTGAAGCATACCAAATGAATACTACACGGTAAAATCAGTGACACTGAGACGTCACTTATTAGTGTGCCTCAGCACAAACACATTAGTTGTGTAACTGGAGGGCAATAATGTTACACAGCTGGATTGCTGTTCAAAACGCTGGAAATCCAGTCGGTGAAGGACGAGACGCGCGTGTAGACGTCGGGGGTCCTGGGGTTCCCGCATCGTCGCCCGGAGAACGATACCACACCTGCGGCCTCGCCGTTGCAAATCAACGGGCCACCTGAATCACCCTGAACATGTCACATACAAAGACAAGTGCATTTCATTAAATAAACCCTAGGTATGTTTTTATAGCATTTGCAGTGATAATCTCATTTTAAGGTCTTTAAACGCTTTTGAAATACAAAGAAATAAACCCCCCCAAAAAGTATATATATATATATATATATATATGTGTGTGTATATATATGTATATATGTGTGTGTGTGTGTAGCAAGAGCAATTGATTAGACAAAAAAATTTGTACAAACATTGTGACAGCATTTTGCCAAACTAACAGATTTATCATTTTACAATATACATCAAGAAATATAAAATTATAAAATATTATCAAATAAACCAACAGCTTTCCCTCTCTGTAAGTGTAAAAACCAAGATTACAGAGGTTTTAACATTAAATTAATCTTGAGTAAAAATTCAGCTGCGCTTGAAGTTTTTCCTTTGTCACTCTTCTTCTGTCAAATTTACACTATAAAACCATAAAGTGCTGCCATCCAGTGGCTGACAGCAGAATTAGACCTAAAATAAATTGCTAGTAGTACAAAATGTAAAACCTGCAATTAGAGCTTGGATTCCTGTATCAGCAATTGTAAACATTTATGTATTTTATGTATTCGTGTTGGAGCTTGGTCCACAACCCGCAGTTAGTTGTTCTCTTTAGTGTTTATTTATGTATTGTTTATCAGAATCAGATAACGCTGTTGGCTTACTCTAATCTTCACATCCAACAACACCACAACTCTGATTAGGTTCAGATTTAGACATCATAGTGGTTCCCTGATCTTACCGAGCAAAAGCCTTGAAAGACACGGGACCCGGTGCCGCACACCATGGTCCCGACGATGGAGACTGTACCCCATCGTCGGCGACACGCACGTAGCGACAGCAGGGTGACGTTGACCTCCTGAAGTGTGTTTGGCAAGGTGTTGTTATCGCCGATGTCCCCCCAGCCGGCCGTGATGCACCTGCTGCGTCTTCCCAGGCGCCCTCTTTGGGGAACAATCAGCTGCACTTCGTCAGTTAGTGTGGCGCTGTCGTTGAGCTGAGACGCATCAAAAAGGAAATAGGGCTGACCTTGTCAAAAAATGATTCTAAGGATGTATTTTGCTTTTTCTTTGGCTTTTTGGCTTTTTGGACCGGGATAAAAAAAGGTGGAGTGTTTTAACACATATCTGTCCTCACCTGAAGGAGCATGATGTCGTTTTGTTGGCCATCGTAGTTGGGATGTGGGATGTATCTGATGGTGGTGAACACCTGCTTGGTGGGCTCATTACCTTCAAGGGAGTCGATCCCCAGCACCACCGTGAGTGCACTGTAAAAAAGAAACGTTAATGTAGATCTCATTCAAAATGAAGGTTCTTAACAGATGACATTCAGATCAAAGCGAGCAGTGGCAAAAGTCCATCCATCCATTTTCTATAGTCCTAAAAACCAGGTACACCCTGGACTGGTCCCAACCTATCACAGGCAAAAATAACCGCATCCGCGTCTCTGGACAAATTAGCATCATCACTGGACTCACATGCATGTTGTTGGAATGTGGGAGAAAGCCAATTCAAGCACCTGGAGAAAATGAAAACTCCACACATGAAAGCCAAAACCCAGATTTGAAACCTCAGGACTGTGTGTCAGACGGCCTAACCACTAGCCCCATCATCAATGTGATTCGCAAGATTACAACGAAAAGTGTGCAGCCGGAGAGGTCAAATGTTCCTAAGCAGTCATGTTATTTAAAAAAAAGCCATTCTAATTCATGCCATTACAAATAATATATCATCAGGAAAACATAAAACATTGAAACAATTATATAAAAAAAGACTAGACTGAATTATTGAATATGTTCCACACTTTCAACTATGACATTCTGACCACTAGGTGGCAGCATCTTTGCAACTTTGTAATTAAGATTTATGCCTGTCGAAGAAAGCAGCATTTGAGTCGTCATCCAGTGTAGCGGCCACTCCGTGAAAAGCTTTTACATGTCAGAAAATGGATGGTTGGATCATGAAAAAAAAACATCATATTGTGCTTGCGTAGTGTTCCTACAGTTACTTTGGTTTCCTCCTGCATTGAATTGTCTAGTCTTCACATTCTTGAATCAGATTAGACAGCCACGCGTTAATTATACTGGCAGCAAATCTTACCATTTTATATGGAGAGTGTAAACTTTTGAAGATTATTTGATTCCAAATATGCCCCTATTTTTTTCTCACGCGCATCAGCCTTCATCATAACGTTATCATGATAGACTATGTAACAGGTGGATTTTTTTTTCTGAAACATCAAAGCTAAAAATTACAATCCGTATTGTGGAAGCTTTTATAGGTTACTTAAAAAACGAAAATGAAAACACATCAAAACTGTGATACTGTAGGTTAAAAAAGTAGTCCAAAAGAGCAGATAATGTATCAAAAACCTGATCTGCTAGGAAAAAGGTAGACTTTTTTGAAATCGGTGTCAACAATACATTAAGTGATACTTTAAGCCATCTCGGCATAAAATTTGCTGTTGAGCACTGCAGTGCTATATAAAATCTATATGCATGTAATTGTTCTGGAACACTTGATAAAATCAATCAATAAAACAGACGTGGTACCATTTTTTAATTTGTAATTTATTTTTTGTGTTTGTGTAACAAACATTATCACCTTGCCGGGTACCAAATTTATGAAACCTTCAGCAGCAACCAATGTAGTGCCATAACATTAAGAAGTATAGTTCTTTACTTATGGTAACACGACAAAAAGTATGAATTTATTACCACAAAATGAATAAAGAGAGCCAATACTTAAGGAGTTTCACTCTGACATCAGAAAAGAAAAATCAACGTTGGTGACTTCTTACCGGGCTATCCTGCAATGTGCTGCAGTGAGGACAAAGTCTTCTCTGATCAGCGACCCCCCGCAGAAATGCTGCCCTCGAAACTGCAGCGAGGCCATGTACGGACGAGAGTGCGGCGGGGCATCTCTGCCTCTGACAATCTGAGTTCCATCAGCTCCTGAGAACCCAGAAAAGGCCGCTTTTGTCATTGTTTAAGGAGATTTGTCAGCTCGTTTCAAAAAGACAAAGTAGCTCACCATTTACAACGAAGAGGAGCAGCAGTAGTATGATGGCCATGGTACTTGCTGTAATGCCAATCTTCCTCCCAGTCTTGTTCCTATTATTGCGTGCATTAAACTAGCTTGCGGTATGTTGTTGCTTCAGTGCATTTGCCAACATGATGGTGGAACCTTTGGAAATTTGGCAAAGTTACAAAAAAAACAGCTGAGTTTCGCCATTTATTTAACACGGAAACACCAGATAAACTGTCAATGCTTAACGAAGCAAAAGAGTCATCTGCTTTTCAAAGATCATGCAGTCATTGTGACTGCTATCCCACCTATACTAAATGTTGCATTGCCTCAGAGGGCTGAACAATTCCTACAATGCTATTGTAGCTCAATGCAATCTTCAAATCACAAAGGCTGCAATTTGAAAATTAAAAAAACAAACAAAAAGTTTGTTTTGTTTGGTCCGTAAGCTTGATTAAAAAAATAAAAGAAAAAATATATATATAAATGTACATACAGTATCTACTGAGTACTTCATTTCTATCATGTCAAGTCAAGTGCATTGCTTAAGAAGTCCGGTCCGGATGTTTACATGTGATTGTATCGTGAAATATGAAAATTTGGAGTGAAAAAGCCGCAGATTTGTTTGCGGTATTGTTGTAATCTGACCGACCGATTTATGTTTACGGCGCACTTGTTTGGTATAAGCTTGTGAAGTTGTCGTCGTGCACACTTGAGCGTCGTTCCATGCCCCCCAAAGTAAAAAAAAAAAAAAAAAACATTTCATGAAATTTATTTTGTCAATGGCATCCACAAAGTCAATTTCAGAATGTCCCAGCTTCACTGGAATTGGTTTCGGTATTGGAGCAGGGTACAAAATAACATTGGCGGTGTAAGTGGAAAGACGATATCAGATCACTTGTAGCTCTGGAAATTTTTGATTCCAAAGTTCAAGAAAAATTGTCAATAAAAAATATCTCCCTAAAGTTCAAACTCTCGTGAGACATTTCAGCTCTGAATCTTTTGACTTGGTGAAGAAGCAAATGGCTCAGTAGCCAAGGATATATATATTTTTATATTGCGGGATTAAACATTGTGTTTATTACAGTACTGAAGAAAACGTTGCTGCAACAGGCTCCAAATTGTACAACCTTTCTGCGGTGTTGTTTGAAAGTTTTAGTAAGTTTCCCTTTCCCCATAGTTCCTCTTGCAAGAGGGCATAGAGCTCAAAGGTGGCACCGTAACCAACAGTTGTGAAACAGACATCATGCAACATTTGTTATGTACAATTTGGCCCGCGGAGATTTGGGAGTTGACATCTGAGTTCGTCTTTCTACATTACAGCACGTTTGAATTAGAGCCATCAAGTTCTGATTGAAGTGCAGACCTTCAGCTTTACCATTTACTATTTAGGAATTACCTCCTTTTTATGTAGAATAATTTTCAAGGGTTCTTGTCACAATAATATCTATCTGTCTGTCTGAGGTCATTACCACCGCAAACGAGTTTTACTGAGAAAATGAAGCCATACTGGGGCAATTTGTGGTGCGTTTTTTTCGCTAATAACATTTTTGTATTTTACGTTTTTTAAAATTTTTATTATTATTATTTGTATGTTTTTTTGTAGTGAGTGATACTCACATGCTGGTCAGTTTGTCAGTTCGGCAGAGCGTGGAGTAATTATAATAAATACCCTGCTGAGAGCAACAGTTACTCACGTTTTTAAAAATTATTCTGATATATAGCCGTTAGAGGGCGCCATTTTCCCATAGATGGCAGGACAATGTAAATTCTTATTGGCTCCATTACAATTTGACATTGTTTTGGGGTGTAAAAGATCTGAGTTTCACTACATATCTTTCCATAGTTTAGCGTTTATTCTGTTCTCAATTGAAATACAGTAGTACCTAAATTTAATACACGGCAAGATTTTGCTAAATCCAACTCTCATCATTTTTATGTGCTCAGGTTGCTGCCTTGTCCAGCATTTGTAAACATGTTAGCATTTGATCGTTGTTCAATGACAAATATTAGCACAATCCAGAATAATATGAAGAATATCTGCCATAGTGTTCTCCATACCCAGGTTGCTATCATGCTACTGTATATGCTGGTTGGAATTTTGTCAAATTATCATTTGAAAGAATTCAGGGCAAAAATGTAGAACACTTGTCAATCTGCCCTGATGCTCTCTCTGCTTATGTTTCTTACTATTTGTTAGCATACAAACTTAAATGTTATGATATTTTCAAATCTCATGAAGAAAGACTACCTGACGACAAGGCAAATGTACAATCCCTTTCAGTCTTAAATACTCATCTTGCTATGTTAGCTTACCAACTGTTAGCATGTCAGCATTTAATCACCTTCGAAGTATAGTTCAGAAGTCTTATTCTGGATGCTGCAAGATACTTAGTTATGTGAGTTTTTAAATACTGTAAGCCAATAAAGTTAAGGAAATAGAAAGCAGTTTTGTTTACATTATGTGAAAATTTTGCCTTCAGTCTGAAAATATTTGACAAGGAAGTAGTTCTCAGTGCGTGGGGATGTGAGATAATGACAAAACACAGAGCCACTCTGCTTTTGTTGGCATTCAGAGAAAACAAGCACAATCGTGGATTTGCCGTTGACCAAACTGCAGTGACTTTGGTGTTCTTCAGAGACTAACACACTACCTCATGGTGCGCACTTGAACAAATCAGAAACTGAACGCCTACCGCACGCTGGAATAAAATATGCCTTGCCTCTCGATATGGTGAAGCAGCATGTGGTTCATTATCCAATGTCCTGCCATTATTCTAGTTTGACAAAAGACAAATTTCAGGGTCTAGTACAGTCCATCTGTGTCTCTGTTGAAGTTCAGACAGGGCCAATCATTTTTATTTTGGAGTACATCTTGCTCTTCTAATAGTATTTCCTGTACAAAGCCTCCCCTTTTCTTCTCATCCCCTTCCGACTCACACAGCGGTCCTCACCTCCACCCCCTGGTGTCTGGCAAGGCTGCAGGCATCCCGGGAATGCCCCGACACGGGGTGCCATTGGCCCGCGCCACGCGCATTCCTTCGGCATACCGTGGCAGCGCTTCAGGGGAAATATGGCGAGTGTGCCACTCGCCAGCTCCGTCTAAGGCCTTCAGACGCCGTGGCTAATCTGCTCGGCGATAGCGAATCGTCCGAACGCGGGTTCAGACAGGATTGCGCCAGTCAGTGAAATTTCCTCTGCAGGTGTTTTGCTGCGATGAATCCATTTGTTCAGGCTTTATGAAAGTGTGCTTTCAAGTCTCATTCTTCTGGCTCGTTGTGTGTTTACTTGTTGGAATTAGTGTGAAATGATAGTCGGACTGCTAGGCTTAACATCAGATCTTTTGAGATCTAAATCATACCAGGACGGTGGAACATGTCCAATGTCTCTAGAATTGTTCAGTTTGGAGTTGTACCACTCTTATTTATTTTCCATCCATCCATCCACCGTACATATAAAAAGACAAAAGCCTCCTGTTCAAAACCACTCCACCATTAATTTGACTTGTAACTTGTACAGCTCAGTAGTTAAAATAAATGAATAAATAAATAAACAAATGCGATGATGTGGTCGTACAAGTGTGTACACCCTCATATAACGGGATGAGGCTGTGCTCAGAATAAACCAATCACATTCAAACTCGTGTTAATTGCCGAGTCAGCACACAGCTGCCACCAATTTCAAGCATCTTTGTTTAATCTTAAAAGTCAATTTTTGCTCTTCTAGGAGGCTGTTTGGGACATTTCGTTTTTCTTTCTAGCATAAGCATACCAATTCGAAAATGGATTGAATGATGGGTTTTTTTTAAAACGACTTTACACATGCTGTTAATTCACGAGAGGTTCCACTTACTCCGTTTTTCTTTTTGCTTTGCTAATCTGATTAGCCGCTACTGTAGCTGTAACGGCAGAGACGCAAGGTGGCATTACGTCCTCCCTCCAGCCCAATATTGGATGCCGACTAGCCTCCATTTGCATAAAAGTGTAACTAATTCTTACTACGGCTAGTGCAGACACTCACGTACTGTATGCGTAAGGCAACCTCACGTACACCCCGGCCCATCAGCCGCTCTTTGGTCAACCCATTCATCGCTCTAAGTTGGGCTGTTTTTGTAACAAAACAAGGACTAATCCTAAATTCAGGGAGTCGTGAATGTGCCTCAACAAATGGCAGACAAATGAGAGGGATTAGCCAGGGCCCGTGAAAGAGTGAAAGGTTTGCCATTGATCTACGGTGGTCCTTTTCTCTTCCAGGGCCACTCGGTCTGAAAACCCCACTGGGTAAGAGCATACAGGGCTACTCCAGAGCCCCCTAGGCCACCGAGAGACACACAACAGTCACAATTAGTCTCAGGAGCTGTAATGGCAATTCAATAAGCGCTTGGAGGAAGAGAAAAAAAAAAAAGAAATCGTGCATCGCCCGTCCGTCTTCCCCCTCTTGTCCCCCCCACCCCCGTTTTCGTCTACATACATAAGATTGGTATTATGAGTGCTGTTTGAGGGGCTGTGTTTTTTCTTTCTTTCTTTCTCTCTTTCTTTCTTTCCCACCCACCACAGTTCTTTTCAGCCACAGGGAGAGAAAATGACCACACAGGGTTTCAAAGGTTCCAGAGGCTACGGATTGTTGTCACTTGGGACAGCATGACTTGTGCCCCCTGTTACTGCGGCCGAAACTCTCCAAATGTCCTCTTCTATTAGGACTTTGGAGCTCATTTGGGAACTTTCAAACAACCAGCTTTTTTTTTTTTTAATGAGATGAATTGTGCTGCACTTTGCAGATGTTTCCACTGAGCTCCCTTGACACTTGGGCCCGCTCTTCAGTCTGATCAAGCAGAGCCCAGACGTTCATGTTTTTCACATCGTCTTCCCGATGTCCTTTCCATCTTTTTTTGCTGCTCCTTTGGGGACCTTCCATGTTGATTTTGCCCTCCCACCCCCAACTTTCATTGCTTTACGCATTTTGATCAGGATCTGTCCTCCTCGAAGCAATGATTATAATGACAGCCCACACTTATGGCATTAGAGGACACAGAGGACACTTTGACACTGATGAGTAGGCCAGTCGACCATGACTCTGTTTTAGTCTTCAGTGCCAGAATATCACATAAGAGGATGCACCTGCTCATTCACTTCCCTTGCAAACATTTACAGTCCAACGCCTTAAAGCTTGTCAGATGAAATGTCTCAACAACCAGGAGCCGTCAGCAAACCTACCTATACCTCATTGTATCCTACTCTCAGTGCTGTATTTTATTTTATTCATTTTTTGAGCCGCAGACAGCACAGCACAACTGTAAAATGAATGAGTAGATTGTCGGGTTACTTTTATCAAAGGTTGGGTGAATTATTTTGACCCAGCAGATTCAGTTGATGTTTAGATTTGACTGTAGAAATGAATCCGGTCGCCATTTTGGACCGAGGACGCAGTCAATTTAACGTAACGTTCTTTGAAAATGTTGGTGCTGGTTGGATGGATGAGTCGAGGTTGAATATAAGTGATACCAATAGAAAATTTTGTTTAGCGACCAGATTCAGGGGGTGTTTTGAGGTCCATGTCGCAAATCTATCGGAGTTGTTTGTCCAATGCAAAATGACATGAGGGCATTTTGCAAAGAGGAACAGCTGAATACCAGTGTAGGAGCAGACCCCCCATGCTGTTATCTGGCTGCCGCCGGGTTGAAGTACAGTGCGATGATGCGACGCCCTCTTGACCAGACGTGTCCCCCGTTGCAGTGGTCTCGCATAAAGACGTGCTGAAAGCTTGGCCTTCATTTACCCTCCCAACGGCCGCCATTCATCGCCGACTCTCCTTTCTGCTCGCTGAAAAGACAGAGTGGCCTCCTGTGCCACTGAAGCGCTCGCCTGTGTCTAAATGACCTTGATGTCCCCCCGCGCCGATCATAAGCGCCGCCTCACTGGGGTTCTTGTCATGATTATGATGATGGCAATGAGGAGGAGGGATTCTGGCAAAGGGCTCCGATGGAGATGTTACAAACACTTAACTGTCAGTGAGTAGGCACAAAGGCTTAAACGCTGTTGTCGCCTTTCACAATTCAGTGGAACCTCCAAAGTACAATGTCCCCGAGCTTGTATGATTCTCAATTTGACCAATATGGTGAACCCTCGTTCACCGCAGGGGATACAGTGGTGCCGTTTTTTTCTTTTTTGTTTCTCTGTGAGCCAGATCTGAGTGCTCTGTGGTGACTGTACACTCAACTGACTTCAAAACATGAAACGGTTTACAATGCCTTTAACTCTTTAAGCAACAGATTGAACACAGTATATATATATATATATATATATATATATATATATATATATATATATATATATATATATATATATATATATATATATATTCTTTATCCTTGGCATAGAGCAACTGAGAGAGGAGTTGAGATGCATCATTGAACAGTACCTGTCTGTGTGTCGTATGCGCACCAGAAAGGATTAAATTGAAGCCAAAAACAAATGTAAAAAAAAATCTTTACATTCTATTGAATATATGTCTTTATTTTGTGTTTTTATACAATAGTACAATATTATAGTCTGCTATATTTGTAATTAAAATCCCATTCCAAAATGTTTTGTTATTATTGGGGGAGGGACTGGAATTAATTAATGGCATTACCATGCATTTCAATGAGGAAAGATCATTTGAGATAAGCGTGTTTTACGTTACGAGTGTGGGCATGGGGTGAGGCACCACACAGCAAGTCAGACATTTTGATTTGAAGAACTTATTTTTGCCTTTTCCAGAAGTCATTCAAAGATGAACTTGTACTAGAAATGTTGTCGATTGGCTACTAAATTTGATCCACATGTACCGTACAGATGGGTGACAAAAGATTTGGGATTTCAACATTTTGTGTGTGTGGGTGGATATAATGACTTGCCATTCCACACAAAACCGTTTATAACTTAGGTCCACATTCTCTTGTGTGTTTGTGTGATAAAGCAACTGCCCTGAAGATATTTATAGACACCCTGTGCTGACGAAAATGTATCCCAGCAATAACTGTGCTCCTGATGCTTCAATTTCCATCCAACCCCTTTTGATTCAGATTCCCCCGAGATTTTTTTTTTATATCAGCAGAAAAATGTCACTTCAGACTTTTATGATGGTGACAGTTTGACTCTGTAATGGGAGTCCTATGTGTAAAGTGGAGTTCCCATCCTCACCTGGACTAGCACGTAAACCTTAATGCTATTTTTAATAGTCTATGAGTAATTATGATAATGTGGTTGTAAAGTCGGCGGTCCGGTGATCCAGTGGTTAGCGCATAAACCTCACAGTGTAGAGGTTGTGGGTTTGATCCCAGCTCTGGCCTTCCTGTGTGGAGTTTGCATGTTCTCCCTGGGCCTGCGTGGGTTTTCTCCGGGTACTCCGGCTTCCTCCCACATTCACAAAACATGATTGGCAGGCAACTTGAACACTCTAAATTGTCCTTAGGTGTGAATGTGAGCACGGATGGTTGTTCGTCTCTGTGTGCCCTGCGATTGTCTGGCAACCGATTCAGGGTGTCCCCCGCCTACTGCCCGAACACGGCTGGGATAGGCTCCAGCACGCCCGCAACTTTGTGAGGATAAAGCGGATCGGAAAATTGATGGATGAATGATTGTAAAGTCAATACTACAGTATATTCATTCATTCATTTCAATGAAAAACAGTAAGGCTTAAACTGAGTGTGCCTTCTTGTGACAACACATTCTTCTAATGCTGCGTAAACAAGTTTATTGCAGGCAGATTCTAACCTCAAAACTGCATATTACAGGACAGTCGTCATGAAGGATTGTCTATTTCTAATGCAAAACAGGGTTGACATCAAAGCTCAACCAAAGTTACCGGATTAAATTCAAAATTTTTTGGTGTAGCTACTACGAATGAATACCAGCACCCATTCTATTGGTGTTCCAACCACAGTGGAATGGCGGCAATAAGCACTGTCACTGTCACTTGATTGATCGACAGAATCTTACGACATGGTGCAGCAGCATGTGGCTCTTCAGAGAAGGTTATTGTTATCGGCGGTGTGTCAACTAACTGTAAACAATGTTGTGGTCATGAGGGGACTTGTGTTTGGTGTAGTAGGTGTGACAGCAGATATGGTGTTTGTCAGACGTGTTCTATAACCACAATTTGTACATAATCATTGACCGACACATAGAGACAACATTGTCAATGGAGGACCTGGTGTATTCTAATGGAAAACGGGTTTTAATTCAGAAGTTGACCCGCGTTAGCGTAACAGATTTCATTCAACCACGGTGGTTCCATTGTAACCATTCTGAATGACCAGAACAAGATGACACAATAATGCTATTTTGAATATATTAAATGTTTTATTAACCTTGTCGTGGAGAAAAATGTTAGCAAGAACCATTTATTGAATGCATGAATGGAACCGTAGCTGCTACGTCACTAGCAAGTGCACCTACAGCCTCTATGTAATGTAGGCAAATGTGGTAACGGGTTAGTTGACGTTACATTACCAAGTGAAGGAGCACGCATTCGAGATACAGTGACCAACGCTTGAGGCGTGCATGCACACAACATACAACTCATCTAAAATCGGCTAGCCATCCACCTGTGTGTCAATGCGCTTTTGGGGGTTGAAGTCTCTGAAGTAGTCCAAAATCCAAGGCAGCAGTGAGACTTTTTGTTATTGTTGTTGTAATTATTTTTAGTATAAGGCTTTTCAGTTCAACAATAGGAAATCCTGTTGACTCACTCACAGATCCACGCCTGAGGAAAGTACCACTCTACTGTCAGTTTTTTCAACATGGGCGGGAAATAACTTAAAACCACAAACTAGCTCTACAAATAAATGTTACAAATCTGATCAAATGTACATATATGTGACACATGGGTGGATAAGTGTGGGCGAAGGAAGATGTCCGCTTTGCTGCTTCCGATGCCAGGCGAGCTAGGAGGGCAGCATGGGCAAGAAGTGAGTGGACGGGTGTCTTCGCCTGGCCTTATGGCCGCGCCGCGGCTTCCCCCGCCCGTTTAGTGAGACAAACATCTGCCTCCCGCCGTGCTTCCAGCGTAGCGAGGCATACGTGTTGTAGCCGTTTTCTTCAATGCGCTCCTTGAACTTGCAGCTTGGGTTGTACTTGACCTGGAAGGACGAAAGACGGGCGTGAGTGATGCCGCCTAACAGAGAACCGTGGACAAATTCTGTTGTAGGTTGAATAGAAGAATTCAATTTAATAAATTAGCAACAGGGTCACATTTGAAAAGCAACGTTTCAAGGTTAAGAACTTGGTACATTTTTACATTGTCCCCATTAGGGACGTCCCGATCATGCTTTTTAGACACCCGAGCCGAGTCTTTTAGTATCTGCCGATACAGAGTCCCGATAGAATACCTTGGCAATGCATTGATTTAAGAAAAAAAAAAGAAAGAAAAAGAAAGAACCGGTGCTAACTTGGGCACTGGCCCGGAACTAGCACTACCAAAAGCGCGGTGGAAAAGGGCCATTTGACTTCTCTCTATCTGGAAACGACACCATTGATTTATGAGGCTTCTTAAATGCAACCAGTGGAGAACAAGCTTGCTTGTCACCAAATATTTTACACTCGTTCAACTTCTGCCAGAAGCTCAATCTCTGCCTGCGGGAGAGCTGTGCGCAGCGGACGAGACGTGTGTATGTCACACTAATGACTCCATGACTAAAAAAAAACCTTAACATTGTGTATTATAAACCTAAGCTACTACAATTCTATTTGGCAAGCTATTTGCACATTATAATTATATTGTCCCTTTGTGACATTTAAATGCTCCGAAAATAATAAACCGATCTTTGTGATCTATGAGTTTATTTTTGTAAGTGATGATACTTGTCGAGATGTTTTTTTGCTAGTTTTTGTATTTGATTGAAACTAAACAAGCTCAATGACTCAATGTGGCGCTTTGTAAGTTTTGCGTAAAGATGAACCCGATATGTGAAGGCTTGCGAGCAAAACATCGCCACTCTTTCATGGGTGCTTAGAGCTTCTTATCAGATAATACAACACACAGATAATACGACTGCTACCTTCTCATCTATATGAGGCGCTGTGTGTCGATAATGCGCGGATGTTACAAATGCGGCGGGGGTTGTTATTGCGGCTTCACTTTGTAGCACGTTGAAGGTGCTCCTTATTGCTCGATGATTGCGTGTCTCGTTTTTTTTTTCGAGGAGGAAGACCGCACACCTCAGGCCTGATCTTAAACAAAGAGGCGGGATTTAACATTAAAAAGCTTGATGTCCAACATACACGCAAAAAAAAAAAAAAAAGGGATGGCACACAAAGACTTTTAAAGGAGCCAGGTGGCTCTTTGTCACTGCTTGGCTTTCTTGTGTCTGCCGTGTATTTTGATAGTAAAACAAGCTGCTAGAGCCCAGGTGTTACAGTCGTGATGGACAGGAGCACTGTGAGCTCACGGTGAAGCTAACGGGCGAGCTACAGGTTTAGCCAAGACCCAATGAACACATTTTTTCCAAATAGTTTGGTCAAATTAAACACCTCTCCTTCAACAAACCAAGGAGATATAAAGTAATAGATGAAAAAAAAAATAATCTAATAGTCTTCTCAGCTCTAATGAATCGGTATTTCCAAACGAATAGCCGGTTTAAGGCCTTCATTTTGGATCATAAAATGTCAGACCTTTGTTAAGGCAACTTTGATCAAATTCAAGACCACTCACGGCTCTCATTCAGCATGAGTAGCTGCTCTTTCATGACCTGATCAAATGTCCATCAACTGCACTGCTGTTACCTTAGCTAATGCGTAAATTAGCATAAATAGTGTAAGGGAAAGGGGAGGGAAGAGAGGCTATTTAAGTTCTATTTTCGTAAGGATTTAACACCCTCATTTTGGATCATAAAACATTCGACCTTTTTAAGGCTTCTTTGAGCAAACGCAAGACCTGTCCATCACTGAAAAATTGAATTCTAACAGCTCTCACTCAGCGTAGCAAGCTGCTCTTTCACGACATACTAGAGACTATGATCCAGTCAATCTATTAACTTAGCTAGTCAGCTAACTAGCAAGTCGTTGTAAGTAAAAAAGTAACATCCAGGCTAGTTTTAGTGGTGCTCTCATTGCAAGAAAAATAAGCTAGCCAGTAGCGTCGAGTCACTTGAACCCCGCACCCAGAAAAACACAAATTGCAACATTTTTTGTAATATACCCTATTCCCTGTTCCGTATTATTTTCATGCCGGCACTCAAATAGATGGTAGTTTTACTGTGCACTTGACTAAACGCTGCACCTTAAATAGAATTAAACTTTTCTTCGGATGCAAAATCTTTCTCACAATGTTGTTTCCCGTGTCTTTCGGGATTTTTAAGATCTTTGAGATTCTGTCAAGAAGTCATTTTTCAGCATAATTATGGCCTTCATTTTCGACAATCTGACATTTTAAGGATGCACCAACACCGTACTTAAAACAAATCTCGGACGTCTCCTGTCCTGAGATTGACCTCATCCTCCGAAGGTTGGCAGCTTGTGTACTCACCGATCCGAAGAGTGTGCCTTTCTTGGACATAGCTAAGTACAACCCAGTGCTGACAGACTTGATGGCAACAACTCCCACACTGACAGATCGGATTTCCATCAGACCTGGAAAATAAAAGAGAGAACAAGAGTCGCAGTTAGCTTTTTGTGTGTGTGTGAGAGATCCTCATCAAAAGCCGCTCAATCAATGGGATGCCAGATGCTCTGTGGCCAGTACAAGAGAGAAAGCACACAGACACAAAGCTTTTCATACAACACACGTTGAATTAGATCATATTGCGGAACCGGGGTGATTCTTGTCGGAATTGTTTGGGGAGGGGGCAGTTAAAACCCGATGATGCCCGTAGTTGTTTAGAGACAGCCACAAAAAAAAAAAAAAAAGCCCCACGAGTGCTCCTGCTAACGCAGTGAATAAGCTGGCAAGTTTGCAGGCTAATTGTTTCCTCTGGGCACCGGCTTGCAAACGAGTCCCATGTGGCTCAGCTTGATTTGGCTTTTGTCTGCTTGCAATAAAATAAAATAAAATAAGAAATAATAAAGGCGCGCAACCATTGTCGCAAACATTGAGTTTATGAAGGATTCATCGTGAGTGAGAACTAATTACTGCATGAGAAGACATCTCTTTTGATTACTTTTCCCCAGTTTTCTTTGCACTCAAAAGCATCTAGATGCATGCATGATCATAGCTTTTATACAGAAAAAAAAGAAGGAAAATAACATGCAAGATAAAATTGCGTTGCTTAAATGTCATTCATTCATTCATTCATTCATTCATTCATTCATTCATTCATTCATTCATTCATTCATTCATTCATTTTCCGATCCGCTTATCCTCATAAGGGTCGTGGGGGGGAGTGCTGGAGCCTATCCCAGCCGTCTTCAGGCAATAGGCGGGGGACACCTTGAACCGGTTGCCTGCCAATCGCAGAGCACACAAAGACGAACAACCATCCACGCTCACACACACACCGAGGGACAATTTTGAGTTTTCGATCAGCCTGCCATGCATGTTTTTGGAATGTGGGAGGAAACCGGAGTACCCGGAGAAAACCAACGCAGGCCCGGGAGAACATGAAAACGCCACTCAGTGATGGGGAACGCAGCCGGAATCGAACCCTGCACCACTACACTGTGAGGCGCACATGCTAACCAGTTGATCTCCGTTTCGCCCCATCTGGTGGTGATTAGCGATATTGCAACATAAAACAAGAGTTGACCCATACATATTAGCAGGTTGGCGCCTGTGGATTTGTATCATCAGTTTGTTAGTTTTTTAAAAAATGTTTAATATTTCAAATTTTGTCCTCCATTGTTTGTGGAAAACTTCTATTGTATTTTTTGGGGGGGGGTTGAAAGATTTTGGGGGTTTGTGTAACAATTACTATTTTGTTTGTCTTTCAAATTTAACGGATCACCAGTTGCACATCCCTGCGTTAATTCAAATGCTTTTGAATAAACCTACCAATGATTGTCGTCTTTATTTATTTATTTTTAATGCCATAAGAACATTAGATTGCACTCTTCCAAATTATTATGTGCAACAGAGTTTCAAAACATACTTATGGGTTGTCAGTCATTGAAAATCATTACCTGTTAAATTATCAGCATTTGGAGGTCATATTTACCGAAATCAAAAGTGATTCTATTTCAATCCAAAACGTCTTAAAAGGTCAAGGTCACAATTCTTGCATCTGTTGGATTTTTTCTAAGAGACTTTCTGCCTTATTTTCTTTGCAGGATATCAGAATAGCCTCTCCGAGATTTAAACGCCAAATATTGAGCGGGGATCAAATTTATACAACTGTTTGCAGTTCACTTGGAATGCAATGGACAGAAATAAACTTCAACAATTCACCACATGCAGTTTCACCATGTCTGAAGACAAAGATTATTTAATCAGATTTGGTTCTGGTGCAAACTCTTTTTACTCAAATACAGTCACCCTATTGCAATGTTCTTCTTATTCTGAGTGAAAAGTCTGTTATTTTACTACCGTAAAGTCTGGAAATAATGTTCAGCACAGCCAACGTATATGCCAAGAAAAGAATGCGCTTCTCCCGTCGCGCTGAAAGCTCAACCGTCCCGTTTGGCGTATGTCATGTCTGCCGGGTGAGATCATCCCGCAGACACCACCGAGTACAAAGAGTCCAAAGCAGGAAAAAAAAATAAAAAAACGACAAAGTAAACAAACACATGAAGTTCCTGTTGAGTGTCTTTGGTCTCGACTAGCTCCAGCTGCATGAGACCAGGGAATACCCCATTAGTCCGTCCAGGTAGGGCATCCAGCTGCACCCCCATCATTCCTTCGCTGCCTCTGATCCTCTCACTTCGCACTTTGATGGCAGCACTCCTCTTTTCTTCTTCTTTTTTTTTTTTCTCTTTACGAGCTGTGTTTACAAACACCGGGTGTGCTCTGGTGGCACCTGGAGCGTGCGAGTGACTCGTAAGCAATTAGCTGAGGCCCGGCTGGCGATTGGAGCCCTGTGAGGATTTATGGGGGATTAGTCCAGGCCAATGAAATCCGCTGGTGCCTGAAAGTGCTGCCAGCGGTAATTGCTGCTCGGACGTCCCACACACAGGAGTGTAGGAAGCGTGTTTGTCATAATCTAGATTTTGCTTTCAACGTTTCCACCTTGACGTTCAACAGCTTCAACATGACTCAAACTCTCACCAACTATATGTTGTTGTTTTAGTGACGGGTCAAAGTGAAGTGCCTTTATATTGTGTTTTAAAGTGTGTTTTACCGAAAAGCATCACAAAATAGAAAAGAAATACCGAAATGTAGACAGCTTCAATTCTTTCATACACGGGCTACCTTGGGTGGTACGTACAAGAATAAGTTGTGGTTCAGTTTTGGGTTCAACCCATTTCAATCGAATAATTGCACAGGTCAACATTTTTTTTTTTAATGGTTGTGCACTGATTCTGAAACTGTCCTCTTTTTTTCTGGAGCACATCAGGTTTTCATAATAATAATAGTAGTAATAATAATAATAATGATATGTAACATTGCAGTATATTTAATATTTATGAATAAAGAGTTAGATTATTCAACAGGTGGATCCCCCCCCACCCATAGCTATAAATTAAAATGCATGTTAAAATTTGTGTTAAAAAAAGTACCGTATTTTCCGCACTATAAGGCGCTCCGGAGTATAAGGCGCACTTTCAATGACTGGCATATTTTAAAGCTGTTTTCATCGATAGGACGCACCACATTATCAGGCGCATAGAATAGAAGCTACAATAGCAGCTACTGCTGCATTATGCACCCACTAGATGGACCTATGCTAAAAGGAATACAATACAATACAATCCAGCTTTATTTATGTAGAGAAAGGCTAAAGCTCACTCGCGACCGATCTACTACTACTGTATTTTAATGTTGGTCGTGAGTGTGGCATTTAAGTATTTTTAGGTGATCCTTGGCCTAACAAGTTTGAGAATCAACTCAACTGGTAGCCTCTATTTCAGCGTTCCCCATCCACAGAGCTCCATTATTTTGAGAGTTTCCTCATCAGTGGAAAAAGGCCAAATGATGTGACAGAAGAACAGCCCTATAAGTCCCAAGACAAAGAAGCTTGCTCTGTGTAATATGTGCAAAATGAGGCAATGAAGCCTGCAAATCTACTTCAGCACATGCAGGCTTGTTCCGGATTACAGTCAAGACGATTACACTCATCGTAATAGTGAGTTGTATTCTAATTTGTTTCTGTCCATGCAACAAATCCCAAACTATTCTTTTTTGTAGTAGTAGTAGTATTTTTCAACAACAAATGACAAATGGAATCAAAAATGGGCTATTGTGTCAATGTTTTGTCTTCGTCTTCGTGGAGCCTATTGTTCTATTAATCCTTTTTTTGAAGTGTGGTATGGGGGTAATTATAACTCTAAAAACATGTTTAGTAGCTTAGTGAAGTGTATGAGTAAGAGAGAAGTGTCCTCGAGGTTGCGGTTTACGGCTTATGGCATTTTTCTTCCCAAGAGTCCACAAGCTAACGGCACAAAATGCAAGTCTTTTAAATGATATCAAAAGAAGAAACACTGGAGTCCAATTAGCTGTTTGCTCTTTAGTGGCATTGGGAGAGTGAAGGGCCCTTCTTCAGTGTGTTCTGCTATGCAAGTATCAACTGATGGCCCCATTGAGCTCATGAAAAAGGTGCTTTTGGCTTCCCACTTGCAGTTGGGGAGATCTCTTAACCTTTGACATGTTTGGGCTGGGACTGTCAATAAGCTCAAGCTGCCATTACAAGCAAATGCCGCGCTATACATGTCCAGTCAACTGTGGACTCGCCATTTATTTTCCCTTCTATGGGGATTTTGAAGTCTTTTTTGAGAAAAAAACATTTAATACTCTTTCTTTTCCTTCCATCCCCCATTTTTTTTTTGGACGTTAGCCCATCGTCAGATCATTCAAGCCTTTTCTGACCTTGGAAAGGGGGCAAAAAAAAAAGGCAGAAAGGAAAGCGAATGAAACTCTCATGGGGTTCCTTCCCTTTTGTCCTGCTCATGCTGAGGGGGGTGAGGAGGGGGTGGGGGGTTGGGGGGGAGTACACAGTGAAGGTGCTGCTTTTAAGATGGGGTGGGGTGGGGGGGATGGGAGGGTCTTTGTTCTCACCTGAGAGGTAAAGACAAGATCTTCTTAAGCTAACTTTTGAATAGAGCACACAAAGTGTGGAAGAATGGCGGAAAATAGTCACACACATTTTTCCTCCTACTTTTCTTTTTGTTCCCCGCCGGCTCTTTAATTTCTCGGGTTGCCCCCTTGAGCAGCCCTCCATGGCTCAGTGCTCGACCAGAGCCGAGCCTGGGAATCTCGTCGTTCCCGCTGTGCGCCTGTGCTTGATTGACACACCTTTTCAATTATTTCACAGTTTGCTTGCTTTTTAAACGAAGAGGGCCCTGTTGTTTTTTTCCCCCCTCTTTCCCTCCTGCCCTCCTTTACAAAATAGCAGCTTTTCATGTCGGGTCTGGGCCGCCGGGCCTAATGGCTGTGACCAGCACCTTTGATCAGCCGTGACCCCCTCCGAGGTTCTGGTAGCGGGCGAAGCAGGCCCGCCTTGTGTGTATCGGTGCACACAAAGGCAGCATGGCTCCGTATTGCTTTAAACACCTTGCGAAATTGCCATGGGAACAGGCGCCACAGAGGAGGCCTGCACAGGTGGCGCAGGACGGGAACTTGCACATTAACCGTTGATTGGGCTCTCGTGAGTTTCGAGGACTTTGCTCTAACGAGAACACATTTTGTCGCAATCTTGCTTTAGCGGCCGGAATCGAAATTCTTGTCTTTCTTGTGACTTTGTCAAACTGCGCGCGGCTCATCGTACGTGGTTACTTGGAACCTCGTGTATTGTGTAAAATGATCACGAGGTGGATCGCGTTTAGTATGAGTTTGACAGCGGCGGCCATGGGAGTCAGAAGACCTCTCCTCGGTGGCGGCTGGTCAGGGCGCCGCCCCGCCACTCAGCTGACTCACATCGAATACGATGAAAATGAAACATGAACCCTTTCGAGGACGGCGGTTACTACAGTGGACGGCTTATCATGTTATCAGGTTCCAGGGTGCATGGAAAGGGTTCAAATCAAAATATTTTCCAAACATGATTTGGGATGCGCAGGTTCAATAGTATATATTTCGGAACACACTTTTGCTCAAGGGCCGCACAAATCTTTACCCGTTGATACCTGTTTAAAATTTTGAAATGCACAGTAGCTCCTCTTCAATGCAATAAATAGGACCAAGGAGGGGCGAAACATTCCAGCGCCTCGAATTGGGCGTTAATCAGTGAGAGCGTGAATTAACGTCGGCTCCATGGTGGGAAACAGCTCAACTAGAACATGGAGGACATATGAACCCTTTCAGGGACAGCGGTCACTGCAGTGGACAGCTTATCATGTTATCAGATGACAATTTATCATTATCGGTGCATGAAAGGGTTAAGTGAAGTCCGTTGAGACAATTGAAATCATACCAGCAGATTAGTGGGGAAAAAGTGTCTTACAGTACATAGTTGTCATCAGACAACAAAAATGTGATATCGACAAATAGTTGGAGTGTCTTTCGCTTTGATAAGTGAAACAACCACTGTCTTGCCCAGGGATTGATTAGCGTTTGACTCTCCATACACATGCAAGGATTTGTGACTGCAACGATTGAAAATGTGGACATGAACAATTCTATGCTCATTTTTCGCCCCTGAGCAGATTTTAACACACTGCGGAGCACAGGACATTCACTCAAATTCGAATTCAATTCGAAATTCCGAATCTGTTGGTCTGAGCCTGCTTTCAAAATGCCAAATGACAACTTCGGCTGTCCCCCCCAGTCTTCATATCGATTGGTCACTGACGGATGAAGGCGGCTCCAATGCACTGGGAGTCTGAGATGTCCACACTGTGGCATGTGATCGTTGGGTCAGAGCTGATATCGCCGCTCTGCCTTATGAAACTCGATCCGGGCGATAACCTGTCCTTTTACAGGAATCGTGTGTGTGCTGTACTGTAATTCTTTTTAATCGGATACTCACAATTCAATGGTAAATAGCTTGTGTAAAGTGAACCCTGACAATTTTTCGATGATTGAGAAATGTAGATGTAAGGGCACGATGTAGCATTTTGAGCATTTGTTTGTAACGGTGCAAAGGGTGTCACAACAGGGCGGAGCGTGTTACTTTTAAGAGTGTGTGTCACGCGTAATACGACGAGTGTGTGCGGAACCGACTCTTTGTTGCAGAGCAGCTGCCAGTCTAGACCTCCCTCCCTCTTTTCATACTTTACCTGCCTTCCTGTCTCCCATCTGCCAGCCTGCACCCTCGCATCGTTCTTTCCCTTCACTCCTTCCTCTTTCTCTCTCTCCCTTCAGGAAAACCATCCTCCCTCCTTCTTTCCCTCCCCTCCGTGGCCGTCTGCAGCGGGCCTCTGAACATGCTTCGTACCCATTGACTTCCCCGCAAGGCATCCGTATGATTTATTAATTCCCAAGCAACCGCCGTGAGACAAACCGTAAAGAGAGGCAATCCTGCATACTTCGGCCCCACGAACCTGAAACCGACCCAGCCTGCGCTTACACGTTTGTTCACATTTGTCAGGTTTGCTTCCGTTTCGACAAACGGTTGCTCCATTAGTTTGATCAAGGGCGGACTCATCCTGTTCGTAATTTTAGGCAGCCAAGCAGCAAAAAGAAATGACTCGATGTCAGTCCGACCAAGAAGCATTTTCGTCCAAAAGACTGCAATTAAGACTTAAATTAAAATGGCCGCCCAGACAAAGCGACACTGCGACCGTCAAACAAAAAGGAGCTCAAATAGACAAACTGGTCGATACATGACTGCATATGACATCATTTCTCAGGATTCAGTTCAAGATTCATGTTCACTTGTGTTGGTCACACAAGGCCATACTCAGGTTGACACGTACAGTAGAGGCGTGAGCAGTGGCTCATTTGCCTGAGACAGGACAGCCTCCCCAAAAGTGGCCCTCCCTATGTGGTCCGTAATTCTTGATCGTTGGGGACCAAAGCAGGTCAAAGACATTTTACACATTGACACTTGGGGACGGTTTTCATTTGTGGGGAAAAAAAAAAATTCTGTACGTTCCTCTGAAGCTACTGCAAAATATGCTCTTGATAGAAAAACGGAGCAGACGGCGGCGTTAGGGCATTCGCTGAGATTGTATTTGTTTTGTGAATCGCACGGTGGGTCGAATCAAACGTTCTGGCAGGCTTGTCTTGCGGCCCAACTGCTGTTCCCCACCCTCGCTTCAAACGCAGCTCAAACTGTCTGGAAGTAACTCGACTCGGAAATCCTGGACAGTTAGGGGTCCATCAGCTATGTGCTCATGTTTGCTTTAATCACATCAAATTCGGAAAGGAAACGAGAAACAGGATTATTTGTCCACCTTGTTTTTTTTTGTTTTGTTTTTTTGTGCTTCTTTTCTTCTTGTGCACTTGAGCTTTCGCAGACGCAAACATGCTGTCACCAAGGAAAACACACTGTACACAGTGTGCGGTCATTCGGCCACGGCTTTATACAATATCATCTTTCCCCTTGAGGATGTGCAGTGTGTGATGCAGGGGGAGACCCATCTCGTTCAAAACCAAAAGAATAGCTTTGCTTAGTGACCATCCCTAGGAGGGCCCCCTGGAAATTGAATGAAAAGCGGCATCTTCAAATCAAAGCGTGGTCAACCATCAGCTCTTTCCAGCCTGTGAACGCGACGCATGGTGGCCATCTTACGAACGCCGACCCCCGTCGCCTTGTAGGCCGAAGCGCCAGCCGAAAGCGGTGACATTCTCCCACACATACAATCCACGGGCCCAGCGGTCCTCCTCTTCCAGGGCTCTTCAGGCACCCGTGTTACTCCACCAACCCCCTCCCCCCCTTCACCTGCCCCCCCACTTTTTCAAACGGGCGGCTGCTTGGGAGAAAGACTCCAGGGATTAGCCCCGGCCAGGTTCTTTCAAAGGCCATTAGAGCAAATTACAGGTATCCTGTTACCAGAGTGCTGGGACAGGCCAGGTGAGGGGCGCAGAGGCCACGCAGGAGAGCAAGGGTCAGCTCGGGACAAAAAGACAAGGCCACCCTGGGCCCCACTCCATCGGAGGGTCTGCCCGGCTTCACAAACTGCTCGGTCCGTATCCATGAATGGCTCACTTGATGGGACCTCGGAGACATTGTCTCCCCACTGTAACGTTAGCCTTTTTTCCCCCCATATAGTAGCCCCCTGACATACACACGCACACACCTCCCTCTGCGCAAGCTTTTTTCTGATAGACGTGGGCATGGAAAAACAACGGGAAGTCTACTGTAAAAACAAGTCGGATGGCACTCAATAGATCTCCGCAAAGGCTGAACAGTCTCAAATAAATAATTCCGATTTTTTTTTTTTGTTCAATGTCTTCCAATGTCCCAAGCATTCAAATTAAGTTATACTTAACACTTCAGATGATTCCTCAATTTATCCACTGAAGTAATGTTGGCCTATTTTTGTTATTAAAAATGATGCATCATTCATCACGCAACTAACCAACATGTTAAAAAGTGTTCGCAAGTGTGTGTGTGTGTGTGTGTGTGTGTGAGAACAAGAGAAATAATTAACTAAAAAAACAATCCAAAAATCTCACCAATGTATTTTTTCCTTGGCCCATAATTCTGACATCTGTGTTCAGAATAACTGAGGTCAACTGCAAGTGCACCAACAGCCCTACCATATGTCATCACTCTGATTGGAATTACGTTGACTATCCGTGATCCGGACCTCGTTGTAAGCTGTAATGGCAACCACACGTGTGCTGTCAATGTATCATTATGAGACTGATGTTGTTGATAAAAAAAAATGGTGGAGATGGCCACAGGGAGTTCCGTATCCTGTCATTTTCTTTAGCATCTCTGTCTCACACACACACACACACACACACACACACACACACACACACACACACACACACACACACACACACACACACATACGCATTGGCCACACACACCCAATCCCAACCGGTGGATGACAATCTAGTGGAGGACCTGCGGAAGTGTTTCATTAGCCAATTACCGCTGTAGATAAGGCCTGCGTTCCCACACTCCACAGGGCCGTGGGTCAAATGTGACCAATTACCCCCCTCCCCCCAATCCCCCCCTTGCCATTCCCCTCGCAGAACAGATTATTGCGTCTGATTTACCTCCAGTCAGACAGACTGACCCAGTACTCCGCAATCCACATCTGGAGAGGTCTGAGCGGGCTGCAAGTGTGTGTGTGTGTGTGTGTGTGTGTGTGTGTGTGTGTTTTAGAGGGGGTTGAAGTTGTCGTTGTGTGTGTTTGCACTGAAATAACGGAGGGAACCTTCAAAAGCAGGGGTGGGCCAACATAGCTGGCCCGCTCGCACTTGATCCAGGTACACTCCACAATTCTAAAAACAATAATGGACTTTGCACCTTTAAATCGTCCTCAGGACATTGCATCGATCGCAGCTGTACTGCCTCGTTTGTCTTAGAAGTCGTTTTGTGTCTCATTCGGGCACAAAATTCAGTTCCTGCCTCAAGGTTTGGTTAGGACAGCACCAGCCTAAATTGGTGTGGAAAACCCAAAGCTCGAGGTATGCCCCAACCACAAACGGTATCGGTCTTTTGGAATATAAAAACGGCCTTGCAGACGCCTAGCAGAGAATCTCGTGTCTGTCAACAAGTCATTTGGGTGGAAACTCTCGAGTTAATATTCCACTGATTTGTAAAAGGAGCCTGAGACAAACAGAGCAGTCCGGTTGCGATTGATTCAATGCCCTGAGAATAAAATGACCTGGATAAAAGAGATTATTCACAAGCGTACATGTACACTTGTCTTAACTTGGAAGGTGTTCCGACATTATTTGGAGTTTGGAGGAACTCAGAGCAACAGGGGGGAAATTTCTTGCACTGATTTCTGCCAGTAGGGAGGAGACGCAAAATGCTTGACTCAACTCAACTCACCTCAACTTTATTTATAGAGCACTTCAAAACTAACCGCCACTACATACAAAGTGCTGCACTTAAACTCAAAATCAAAGATCTAAAAACAACGATTGAAACAATAAATTAAAATATAAAAACAGGAAACACAATAAAAGACTAAAACAATGCCGAGTCTCATACTGACTCGACAGTCAAAGAATAAAAGAGGAGTTTCAAAGATGGACAGAGAGGGAGTTTGCTTAACGTTTAACGGGAGGTCATGGCAAAGGGAGGGACCGACAACGGAAAAAGCTCGATCCCGTCTGATGCTCCACTAAGTCCTTGGTACCTTCAGTAGTGTCTGGTATGTTGACCTGAAGCACTGGGCAAGGGAGGAGGGGTAGAGGAGCTTAGGTGGGGCAAGACCATTTAAAAATGTAAAGACAAATAAAAGAATCTTAAAATTAACTCTTAAATATACAGGAAGCTTGTGAATAGAGTCCAGGTTTGGAGTTATGTGCTGCTTCCTATGCGCTCCAGTTAGCAGGTAAGCAGCAGCGTTTTGGAGCAACTGGGTAAACTTGAGTGAGGACTGGCTGACTCCAAAACAAAGTGCATGACAACAATCCAGCCAAGTTGTAACGCAGGCATGGATTAGGCGTAGAAAAAAAAGTAGTGTGTTTCCGGTAACCCGACCGACCGAGAATTTCTACCTCGAACAAAAACGTTCCGGTCGGCATTTTTTTTCAAACCTTCTACATTTTTGTGTAATAATAATAATAATAGTACTGTAATGCCCTTCAATAACGGGGAGAAGGATGCACGCAGTCGCTGATGCAATTCGTCGCTTTTTAATAAACAAAACAAGCAATAAACACACGCATTCAAAGGAGTTGCTGTTAGCCACAACTCACGCTCATGCGCTCCACACTCAGACTAACTACCGGAGCCAATATTCCCCCAACCTCGCCCCTCCCCTTTCTATGACGTCACACGAATACAAGAAACAGATATTACAGTACATTTCATTTATACGCGCCTTTCAAAACACTCAAGGACGCTTTACAATCAAAACAAGAACAATAAAACCACAGACAAAATTATAAATAATAAAAGGAAAGATGTTTACATCGGTGCAAACTCTCGCGATATTCACGTTGAGCATGCGCGTCATTTGCCGTCGTGTGTCAACAACATTGAATCATGGCGGCGACGCGATCTCGAAAATAGTTTAGACCGCGTTTTGTGTGTTGCAGTCTAGCATTACTACACCTTGTGACGAATATTTTATTCATAAAGTTACCATGCTACAACCAGTAAATTATAGAATAACCAATACTTTTTCATAACATTTTTCACAGCGATTAGCTTACAAATCTAATGACCAATTTGCCATGTAATCGTGCCTCGCGTCGTCCGTCTCTCGCTCTCGTGTTTTGTGCATACGTCACAGGTGAGTTTAGTGATACGCCCTTCGGACGATTCATACGAAAAATCAGACTGGCATTGCCATTTCTTAAATGACGTAATTAGTAGACCTTTGTGAGTTTTTTTCGCCGCCATCTCAAACTTTCATCCGCGCGATTCCTCAATTTGCGGACTAAAATAGCAACCCGCATACGCACCTATCTGTTGCATCCCTCCCAACACTCAAAACGAAAGTAAATTCGAAGAAACACACCCACACCACCACAAACACACAGAGGCACAGTGAAATTGCGTTGATCACACAGTCAAGTCGTGTGCGGTGACTTTAATGGTTAAACTATGTTTCGGTACCGTAAAATGACGCCACGGAAACGACACGCTACCGGTAACTATTGTTACGTGAAATCCTCAGGGTGCCGTAGTTTTTTGTGTTTTTTTGTTTTCCTTCGGCGGCGAGCGGGGGTTTCAATGTCTCCTTGTTTTATGTTTTATGGTTATTTTGTTTACATTTATGATGGGGGCGTGGCAAAAATATTAAAAAAAATAAAAACATTTGTCCGACCGACCGACCCTATGCCGAAATTTCATGTTACCGGAAACACACTACTATTTTTTCTACGCCTTACTGTTTCTCAGTACTGTTGTGAAAGGAGAAGCTTTACTTTAGCCAAATGCCTGAGATTAAAAACAAAACAAAACTGGATTTACCTTTTAACAACAGCACCAAGTTGGCGGTCCATTTTAAAATCACTGTCCAATTTAAAACCCAAATTAAGGACTGTTGGCTGTAGATAAGACGCCAGGGGGCCCAAAATGTCCACCATGCACATGACATTTGGTTGAGCTACGACCTTTTTTATAGTTTCATGTTTTATAGCAAGTCCTCAAACTTTGCTGCAATAGTTCGTCCGTGCCCCAAGATTTAAACTACAATTTTCTTGCGCTCATTGTTTCCAATCTTTCTCATATAAATGGTTTAAGTTTAGTAGCATTTGGACAGGAAATGGTGAAAAGTGGCCCCCAAATGGCTGCTTCACACCACAATGTCAATCCAAAATCTTCCTGTTTCTGAAGATGGGTTTTAGAGGCTTTTTTTTTTTTTTTGTGGGTACACTTGTGACGGATATGCCTACCAAACAAAATAAAACTGTCTTCAAGCGCTGGATTTATTTTTAAGTAAAATTTTGGGGTTCACACGCAAGACCCTTCCGTGAGTATTTATGAACGCACCTGCAAAATTGTCTGAATTTTTTAATATAAAGCAAAAAGCTTGATAAAAACTGAAATGTCCCTGGATTTCAAGGTTGAAAGCCTGTTAGTTTAACACGAACTGTGCTGGTATTTACCCCCCTCATCAAGCGGTAATGAGCGCACACGTCCTGTCCGTCCTGTTGAACGCCCCCCCCCCCTTTACAAGATGTGATTGTACTTAACGGCACATCAATCAGTACTTAAAGGAACCTCTGGGAAGCCCCTCTGATGATCAAACTCCAAATTTACAAGCATATGGGGGGTGTAAAACTAGAGGACAACCTGAGGGAGAAGCGGGCTACAATGATGGATAGCGGGGGTGAAAAAGGTTAACGAAGGCCAACAGTGTGTGCCTGTGTGGTACCAATCTTCCCAACTAGAGAGGCCTTTTCTTTAATCAGGAAGGGGGTGTGGGGGGGCAGAGCAAAGTGCCCCCAAATCATGCATTACATCCACAAGAAGCTAGCGGCCGCCTATCAAAGGCTTCACAGATAGTTACGAGCAGATCTGCCCGCTGAGAGCTTTGTGACTCACGTGGCTTCTGTAGTTTCCTGCACTTTGCTGCCCTGGGAATAGTGGCCATGATGGTGGAATCCACATTAGTCTGAGGTCACCCCCCCCCCCCCTCACCCCCCACCCATGCCGCTAAATTGCAGAAAGCTGGCTATGCCGCTGCTGCGTCTGCGGCTGCTTTTCGTTGGCAGTCCAGCCCAGACTCAGGACGTGGGCAAGGTAATCAGAGGAAAACAAAGGGCTTGTTTACGCTTTTCCGAGCCTGGCGTTCATCGGATTCTCCTGCAATCTTCCCCAGGGTCAATTACTGTCACTTTACTGTACGTCAGCGGTCCCTCTTTTACGCAGCCTGCACTTTGCCATCGCTGTTGCGTGTCGTTGGTCGGTATCAACGGCACTGACGTGGAATGGTGGTACAAAGACTTCGGAGATCATTATCGGAACTGTAACAGTGGCGGGTCAGCACCTGCGCCGAGGGAAATTCCACTACAGTGGACCCCTGCTGTTCAACAGGACTGGGCCGGCCCGCAAACAGGGAAGCATTAGTTGTGAATCCATCAGCTTTATGGACCAGAGCTCAAATGTGGGGGAAAATATACGTTGAAAAAGTGCGCTGCCAAGCCGTGCGGTGGCTAAGCTAATTGCTAATAGTGAGGTTAAGCGGTTCAGAAAATGGATGGACGTATAGCAAATGCTTTGACACGGCACTGTGTCCTACTGTACTTGTTGGAATACAAACAGCCACAGCTCCTTGAAGTGCAGCTGGGGTGAGCAATAGTTTAAACCACAGGTGTCAAAGTCGAGGCCCGGGGGCCAGATCTGGCCCGCCACATCATTTTATGTGGCCCGAGAAAGCAAATCAAGCATGTCAATTTCCATAATTGCTGAACCAAAATTTCAAATTGTCATTTGTAAACCACAATAACAGTCATTATTCTTGACTTCTGATTTTAAAACTAGTTATCCATCAATTTCTAATATGTGGAGGGGATTAAACATTAGTTATTGATCAATGCCAGATGAAGAACCCTGTTGATATCCGTAATTTCTAACCAACATGGTTTAAGCATACAGGGATAATTATTTTTAAAATCAAGAGCTACCATTGCTTGTGCCATAAAATGCTTGCAGCATCTGATCAAAAAATTTGCGTCTCACCGCCCTCTCCAAGCTTTCCCTACTTCAGCATTCCAAGCTCAATGTCAGTGCAAGAATGAAACTTTTCTTCTTTCTTCCCGCCCCTCAACATCACTGCCACCTTGAAGCGTATGTGTGATACACAGGTGTGTTCCGCTTCATGAGCACAGACATGACACGGAATACACTCCGCGGCCCACATTTACATTATTTAAATAAGACTGGGGCGCACAGGGAGGTGACAGGGGTCGGGATTCTGTCACAACTGTCACTTGCTCCACTGGCCAGATGGCCTTGACCTGCTTCCCACCCGCTACGGGGGGGAGAGAGGACAGGTCAGGTAGACGGCAGGAGGGAGGGAGGCGGTGATGGCTTGAAAAGTACTGACCAACACAAACAAATAATCTGCACCCCACCTCCCCCCCCCCAAAAAAAAAGGAAGACCAGATCTGCCTTCGCAAAATTAAGGCTTGGATCACAGAACTAAATAACGGCGTCGAGAGAGAAGTTGGTGTCACTTTTCAAATGAGCTGCACAATTGGCAACCTGACTCTGCAAGTCAATGGGAATGAGGCATCAGAACAAAGATGGCTGACTGTCCCCAGTACAACATTTTCGTGCTATACGCGTCTTCTAATGAGGAGCATGTCCCCTTTCAAAATGGGAAAAACACCCGCTCACATTTGGAACGCGCACACGCGTACGTTGAACGGATGGCAAGTTACCGTCTGGTTCAAATTAGTCATTTGGGAGAGGAAGCACACATCTTTTTTCAGTTTAGGGTGCACTTCATGCTCCTGCAACGACACGAGTATAAACACAGGCACATGCATTCAAAGTGTAGACACCTTCAAAGAGAGTTCCTTTTTGGCAAAGTGGAGATAAAAAGCAGATCAAAGTTGGATGTCGGATCATGCGCATCGCATTTCCGTTCAATATCTTCTTGATGATTCACTCCGCCTCACACATTAGGATAGCGCTGGGAAACCAAACGTATACGGCACATGGGAGCGTTTTATCCCGCCCGCCGTGCAATTCTACAAACAAGTTAAAGCTGCGAGCGGTGATCTACGCAGATGTCCAGTGCCACCCAATGTGGGAGGTGCGCTGAATGGCAGATTTGAGGCGAGGGCAGTACATCTCCCTCAAACGCGAGGGTTCCGTTGCAATAAATATCCTCGGCATATTATAATAGCATTTACGGCATGTACATTTTTTTAAGGTCTTTTTTTTTTAAATAAAAACAAGACAAAGATCATGAGCGAAGTGTTGTGGGAAATGGAAAAAAAGACAAAAAGTTTTGTGTGTCTATGTACGTGTTATTAATATGATATATTGTTGTGTTAAGTGTAGACTGCACTCTAAGCATCCGATCACTTTCATTCAAAAAAGTATTTAAAAAATAAAATAATTTTTTTTTAAAAGCCGGTCACCTTTGGTCACCTGCAGCTTGCGATCAATCCTTTTTTTTTTTTTGGTCATTCAAAGTTTGTTTCACCTGGCACTAAAAATGGGAATATGGAGCGCCAGGAGAATCATTTTAAAACGGTGCGCGCAGCATCCGGTCAATGGCGGGAGCTTGGTTGCTTTTGAAAAGTAAATCTTCGGTCAAAAATGGTTTGGGCACTCCTGGTCTAGTACAACCCCTGGCAAAAAAATTATGGAATCACCACTTCTGGAGAATGATCATTTCGAGGCTTCTTTTGGGAGTAAAAGGCACATCACAAAACATTTTCTTAGTCAAAACATCACCATTTTGGCTTTAAGAAAAGAAAAGAAACAAAATTGTTCGAGCGAGTCGTTGACTTCTTGACTTATTATTGTTCTTAGGATGATGCATTTTCACAGGCAGCGCCACTCCTCATGTCTTCCATGCACCTGATAACACGGTAAGTTGTCCACTCTACTAACCGCTCTCCCTGAAAGAGTTAACGTTAGTCTCGGTCAATGCTAAACTGTTCAGCGACTTTACGGGCATTTTTACATTTTGAAAAGGAATTTCACTCATTCTCGTCATTATACTGCAGTTACCAAATACACAATCTTCCATGTTTGGAGCAGCCCACGTATTTCATGGCCGACCTCCCCCCCTCCCTCCCTCCTGCCCCCACACAACACACACTTTCCAGTGTGGTTTAAAGCCACACAAATCTGGTAGCGCAGCTGCAGGCTCGTGCATAAAAACCACAAATCCCCAAAACATGGAACTAAGTTTCGCAATTATCTGCATGTTAAAAAAATTTCTGGTTTGCATTTGTGGCTACAGACGAGCGTGATTAGCAAAAAAGCGCCCCCCCTCCCCCCAAAAAAAGAATCTCCTTTGTGGAGATGACGTTGCATTGATTCACCTGAGGTGTGAATGATTTCCATCAAATTTACATCGATTGCACTTTATGCCCTATAAAGTCGATTTTTTTTTTTATGGCCTGATTGCCTGACAGCAAGTCAATATTTGTCCTGCATGTTGTGCCAGCTCGATTTATGTTTGTGCGCATCAGCGACGAGAGAGTGTTTAAAGTCTAGTGGGACTTTATGGATCTTCCGTGTGCACCTGTGATAATAACAGGAAAGAAAAACGAAAGATCAACCTGCATGTCACACATAAGCACGCCTTACTGACTCTTATTACTTCCTCCATGGACCAAATCAAACAAGACAATGGGCGGAAGGGGGGCGGGGGGGGTATGTCTGTCTTTAGGGCAACAGGTGCATGGCATTCCTATTCCTCTCCAGTGCCAGGCTCACATATTGAAAGCTATTAAGTGCAGTTGTTAGTCGAGCTGGACGATTCATCAAAATTTCATTGGGATTTCGGTTTTGGCTTCTTTCGCCGTGCAGGGCAGGACGGTGCGATTGCAAGTTGGATTTTGTTCGATTGCTTTTGATGTGAAAATCGTGGATATAATTGACATTGATGAATGCATTTGTAGATTCGACCTTTTAGGTTCGTGGCAAAGCGAGATAACGTAAATCACATCGTGACTCAACAGATGATGTCGAAATGTATAGTTTGAACTTACTACCGCGCTTTTCTTTGTTGCGCTGCGTGATTAATGCTGGCTGGTTACAAAAGTGTCCAATCCTCCCTAAATCAAGAAGGGAGGAACTTGTGGACTCCAGTTGTTCGTCGCGGGGAATTCTTAGTTTTCTCCGAAAGAATATGCAAAGTTTCAAAGATCTTTTTGCACATGTTTTATTCTCTAAAGCGTATAACAAATTGCTACACAGGGTTAAAAAAAAACCCCAAACTGTCAGTGTTGTTTTAACCAAAGTCCCTAGCATCTTGCTGGCAACCCTGTGAAGTTGCGTCTCTTTTGTGTTACCTTCACACCCACAGGATGTAACGATGAAGGAATTGAGTGCCGTAGCCAAAGTCGGACTATAAACCCAATGATGAACCCTGTAAATCCCTCCGAGGAGCCGGAGCCAGACTGACTCATGTTGTTCGCTACTAATTGCTACATTTCGAGGTTCCCTTCACGATATTAGCACGCTGGTGGCAGAAAGCAGGGGACACTCGACTAATTAAAGCAATACAGACAATTGTTGTCCTTCAATGTTCCCGGAACGGCCTGTTCCTTTTCAACTTCTTATATTGGGAACAGCTTGCAAAGGGTCAATAATCATCTACTTCTGGCAGGCAAAAAGGTCACGGGGATGGTGACATGATTGATTTATGGCGCACCCCCACCCCACCATTTTGAAATATCAACTCTCATTGGAGAAGAGCTTACATAATGCCTAATGAGCAACTGGAAACGCTCCAGCACTCCCCGTAGCCTTTCATTTCCAGCTCAATGGCGAGCAGAGCACGCCCCTCTGCCCTTCTTCTTGCCTCATTAACATACGTAGTCTGCCGATGCGAAATACCAAAGCCCTTCCTTCAACCAGGTGCTTCCTTCCGGCCGTGAGCGAGTCACGCGTTCCTGTTTGAGCATCGGCCGAATTACCGTTGCGTCTCAACGAGCCCTTTTAAAAACCCAAACATTGGCCGTATTCAGGTTAAAAGGCAAAAACTCAAGACCTGATAAGGCTCTATCTAGGAGGGATCTTGGTCTTTGCGGTACAGGAAGTCCTTGTATGAGCGGCACAATCATGTAATTTTCTGTCTCTATGGCAAAAACGACACGTGTGTATAAAGAGACGCAAATCCAAGTTCATATGTGTGGCAGACAACTCGCCAGATATACACGAGCAGAGTTCAACAATCGCGGCCAAACTCCGACGTGACGCAGGGGCACACTTTTGGAGTATGGAGGAAACCACGACGCTGCCAGTGACTAGGTTGCCGCGTTTGCAGTTTGTAAATATTGTGGGGCCGAAATATTTTAATTTCCTTCCACCATCATGGGTCAAACTTTTGAAGGAGACCTTCGATTTAGCATTCTTCATCACCCCCTTGAAACGGCCTTGTTCAGATCAGCCAGTTTTTGGGGAGGCTGTCCTGTCTCATGCAAATGAAACGCAAGGTTTACCCATAAACCTGAGCAATTGGCTTTGGAGAAAGTGCAGCTGTGTTCAGCCAAGTATGTTCAATCCGCAGTCTGACACATAGTGAGGGGAGACTCCCCAACAAGTTGGAGATTCATGGATACAATTGGCTGTTACTGAATGGAGAGTTTAGATTTCTTTTTTTATTTTTTTTTTGCCATGTCATGGGTGGAGAAACTCAGTGTGACTCCAGAGAGCAAAACATGTGTCTAAAGAAGCTATTAAAAACTCCTGTTTTCCATAATCTGTTCCCCTTTATGACGGACAGAATCATCTCGGTGCCATTGGCCGTGTAATGGTTCGTGCACCTGGCACGGGATCAATTCTGACTCAATGTCCTCTTCACATCCGCCCTCTATTGGCTTGGGATCAACCTAGGGCAGTGGAATAAAACCACCGGTCCGCGGACCGCTACCGGGCAGTGGCAGACTAAGATCTTTTTTCTTGTTTGTTTTTGTTGAGCGTCGGTCAAACGCAGCCCGGCGATTACCTTCCAAAGAGCAATATAAAGAGGCCTGAGTGGTTATTTGATCGCAATTGGTGACATTACGTGAAACAGCGGCGAGCTGTGAGCACATTGACACCATCAGACATGGCGGAAATGTGCGCGACTAGCCGATCGGAGTCCCCCCCCTCCCCCCTTGTAACATTTCTTTGCAAATTGAAATACATAGAATCCACCAGTCAATGAAAAAAGGAACAGTAAACAGAACGGAACTAATTGAGCAAACGTACATCCAAACGCTCAGCTGATGGGCAGCAATGACTTCCGAAGATGAAGCGGGATTTAGATGAAGTTCCTCCCCCATATCTCCAGAGCGACATGGCGGAGGAAGCTGTTGCGCGTGCTATGTCGTCAAAAAGAAGACAATACGAGAAACCTGTTGAAATATTTGAACAAGTAGCAACGTAGTAGAGTTTGAACAGCCTGACCACATAAATATTAGCAGTTTAGTCGCTAACAGCTAGCCGGCAGCCGCCGGATGAAAGCAGGAATCGTGTCACGTTTGCACGTAGCAATGATGCTAACGCCGTAGGTAGGTAGGATTGTAACTTAAAAAAATGCCGATTTCCATTATACGGTGTTTTCATTTTTCCTAACTACTCCATTTATTTGTAGTTCAGCGCCAGTAGTTGAATTTGTTGTACAGTAGAGTAACACTGTCTGAAATGAATAAAAAAATCTGTTCATAAAATGTTGAATTACTCTATCATCATCTTTGTCGAGAGTGCCAGTGCTTTAAAATTGGCAACGTAAAAACAAAAAGGTTACGGGTCGGCGAACGGCATGTTCTTGTCTCAACCGGTCCATGACACAAAAAAGGTCGGGGACCAGTCCTCGAGGATACACTAAACCAGCTAGTACAGACTCTGAAAACCACTGCGACCAAGAGCCAACTAAACATTATAAAAGATTGACACTCCGAGAATCATCTCACCACCTCACTTGTCCCAGCGAAAGTGCTTGGCGAGTGTTTAAAACAAGTTTGAGTCATTTCCACAACATATTTCATCAGGGTGGAAGATTCCCCCAACACTTCACTTCTCCCCGCTTGCACTCACACGCTGGGCACCATCCAAGTCAAATGTGAACTCAGAAAACCCGAGAGATGCTGCTGCGCACTTAGGGAAAGTTCGTCAACACAACGCCCTGACTAGAAGAGTCCCTTGGATGGCGGATCAAAAACTGAGCTGGTCTGGTGAACGACAGCAAAATCTTATTGCTCAGGGTGAATGAGTTTCACGTCTCCATCAAGCCTTTAATAAATCGAATACACCCTGTGTCGTGTCGCAAACCATTAGATGGTCCTAAAAATTCTTTAAAAAAATAAAAATAAATGTCATGACTTCTCAGCTTTACGATTTGTTAATACAACTCATTATAACGCCGTTGCTGGGCAGGGCTTCACAGCTGTCTAATTAGCCGCCTGTGACCTGGGACAGGATATGATGCGTACCTGCCTCTTGTAAATACCGGGTGTGTGTTTTCCCCCAACATAAGCGTGTCAATAGAAAAACACATGAAGGAGGGTGTTATTTTTAGCAACTTTAGCGATCACACGACACTTGTTTTTTTAGCTGGTGCGCATGTTTTGCTTTGACGTCCGTTTTGGCGCATGTTTTTCGATGGTTGACTTTTTAAGCCGAGACGGAGAGTCGTAGTAAGAGTCCATCTGTCGTGAGATATAGTCCGACGTCACATAGTAACAGAACTGTATTTGTTGTACATGTTGTACATGTTGTGTTTTCATGAAAATGGTTGCATTACATTGTGTTTGGATACATGAGTGGCATGTGGCTAACACACATTTGTGTGATTGGGGGTTTCAAATTCAGACACCTGCCTTTTTTTTAACACCCCCCCCCCACCCCCACATTCAAATGTTAGGTGCCCTATAAATCGTCCTTAGGTGTGAATGTGAATTTTTGTTTGGCCCTGCGTGCCCTGCCATTGGCTGGTAGCGAAGTCCATAGTATACCTCGCCTCTTGCCCAAATTCAGCTGGGGAGGGTTCCAGCACACCCACGACCCCCCGGTGAGAATACCCGATAATATGGATGGATGGATGGATGAATGAATAAAGGTAAAATTGAAACAGCAACGCTAGTGCTAGTACGAAACAAGCGGATGGTCCAGCGATAGTAAAAATGGCAAAAGTAAGTCACGGTGGTCATCAAAAACAGAGAGAATCTTCCATCCATTTTTGAGAAAGTTATTTTTAGATACATTGATTCACAAATACCAAAGAGGTTAGCGCACATCTCGCGCTCCGTTGTTAATAACCATTAGGCCGCCGAAACCCGAAGCCTTGGTGTTTGTGTGCATTTGAGTGTATGTTTGTGTACATTTGTGCACAAGCGAGGTAGGCAATTCTTTTTCGGAGCACTTTGAAGAGGTAAGCGATATGCTGACAGACCGCCCTGGTTCTGACAAAAACAAAAACAAAAAACCAACGCATCAATCTGAAGTTGAAGGCCCTTTTATCATAATCTGTAACCGAAGACACACACATCTTTTTTTGTTTGTTTGTTTGTTTCCGATCTCTTCTGTCCGACGCGTCTCAATCCCTCATCAAATGCCACTTTTCCTCCCTGTGGCCTCTTCCCTCAGCTGTTCCATGCCACTGTTCCGCTGGGATTGATACAATATTTTCCAGACCTCAGTTAGCACATCGCTTGTTGACTAATTCCAACTGTTTTTGCACCTGAGAAGGTGCTGGAAAAATTGAGTGGCGTGCAAGCGAGGGCGACAAGACCCGTAGCAGTGCGAGGCGGGGGGGATAGAGGATGGGTCGACTTCTCAAGCAGCTGTTGTGGAAGCAGAGAAGCTCTGAGTTTTGTTTGGTATCCGATTCGCCACTGTGCTCATCAAATATGTACGACCTCCCACTCTAATCTACGGCCGCACGACCGTATCAGTATCAAGAAATCGTGTGGGTCAATAGACTTGAAGTCTGATTGAAAGCCTAGGCTCCAATTGTCGCTAATTAAACAGCTTCGTTTGGCATTTCGAGATGCCACCGCACGTTCCCCATTCCCAATTTTTGACAAGGCTTTGGCGCAAGGCTCGACTTGCCGTGCACGCCCTCCTAGAAAAGGGTTCTTTCCCGCGAAGGAAATGAGAGGACGGCGGCCAACGTGAATGAGGTCGTGACATAAAGGATACTGAAACCAAAACCGCTACAAGCAGGAAGGATGTGAGCGAGGGTTGAAAATGAGGGTCAGAGGACATTTAGATGTTAGAGTAATTCAGGGGTAACGTTTGGGATTCTACCTGCGCTATAATTTGACCTCCGGTTCCAAAGATTCAGAATTCCAAATTCCACCCCACCCCGCTTTCCCCCCACGGTACTTTGGGGAAGTTGAGCTGATGAATTGTAGAACAATCTCGGGTGTCCGCACTTGGTTTGGGGTTAGGAGCATTTGTGGTTAGGATTGAATTGGGTTCGGGGTTTGGTTTTGGCAGGTTTAAGGTTTGGGTTAGTGTCGGATCGGGCGTAAGGTTTGAGTTAGTGTTGTTTAAGCCTTTGAGGGACAGCGGTTACTACAGTGGACAGCTTCTCATGTTATCAGGTTACAGGGTGCATGAAAGGCTTAAGGTACGGTAGGGTTGGGGCAGGGGTGTCTAAGTCATTTTTAGTCACGGGCCACATCATAATTATGGGTTTTGTTTGGAGGGCCATTGCAACTGTGCAATGGAATAAGCGTACGATCGCCTGATAATACATGAACAGTGCGACAAATTGATGAAGAACTGATTTCGAAATCAGAGGCCTGTAAAAACTGTTCGAATATTATTTGATTTATTTTAAAAGGGAGAATTCATCACAAAACAATGCTTGTGAGTGTGCAATGTTTTTTTTTAAGTGACAACAATTTCGATTTTTTAGTTTTTAGCAAGAAATGTCAAGTCACTGCACATGATTTGCTTTTACAGGCCACAGACCAGTTCTGGCCACCGGGCCTTTAATTTGCCACCTGTGTTGAAATAGGTTTAAGCTGCTGTTATTTAGGGTTTGTGAAGAGTAGGGTACGGATGGGTGTTAGGTTTGGGTTTTTATAGTTGGGGCCACAAATTACTTTGGTCGGTTTTACACCAGGAAAACGTCTTTCTTATTGTTTGACGCCAGCCGGCCACGCACACAAACTGTTTGAATAACAAACTATGGGCATGCCCTTTCTTTTTCTTTTTCTTTTTTTTTTTTGTGCGCAAATTTCTTCAAACCCTAATATGCTGAAATGCCACATTACCGTCGTACGTTAAAATAAAAATACAACTTTTGAAATCATTTGGAAAAGAAATCATCTGCGTTTGCCATGGCTGTCAGGCTTCGGACAGGGTTGAAACTCTTGTGACACCCACGATGCAAGAAATTAAACATTGAAGATGAATTATTTTCTGATCACGTGTTACCTGATTAGCACCGTGGCTTAAAAGTAATTTATGCTTCGTAACTGCTGTGGGAGTCCCCGAACTCTTGTTTCAGACTTTCACACAAATCATGCGAGCGACTTGCTCCGGCGACCTCTCTTTGGACAATCCGAAAGTTAACTGATGAAGTGTCACCGTGTTTTTCTGATTGTGTAAGAATTTCTGACATAGACCTAGAAAAGAGTCATGCGGGATTTAAGAGACGTTTTCTGATGTATGACGCGAATTTGTGAAAATGATACATAAGTAGTTTGGAGCATTTGAGTTTTAAACGGAGTGTTTTAATCATGTGCCTAAATTATGGAAAAACAGCATTCGTGAATGAATTATTCCCGACTGTGAATGTGTACCCGTACTTCTATTACTATCGACTAATAATAATGTGTATTTTATTTAGCATTTTAATTTGTCTATCAGGAAAAAAATAATTCTGCTCCATGAATTTTGACGTGGAAATGTCAAACAACTATTTGATGTTTCAGTCAAATGAAACGGACCAACTGATGGGATTTGATCGGTTTCTGGCTGTTCTCCCTTGATCCAAATGTCAAGTTCGGTTGTCATGAATTACGATGTATCCATAATAACCAAACAAACTATAAAACATCGGAAGATGTTTCGATACTTCTCGACACGTACGAAAATGTTTTGTCATTTCTAGTCATCAATCCTCAATTTGCAATGACACCGACATAGTGTCTCCTCCGCACGCTCGAAAGCCGCGACTGAAATATTATCTCCTGGTAGCAGGTTGCGATAAACGGATGAGTGAGTGTGCATGACTTTGAATCCAAAAGACAACGCTCAACTTCTCAATTTGACGGCGTCAATATAAGTCGCCGCCAACTTGACTTTCGAACAAGCCGGTGTGGGTTGAAAAGACATTTTCAGGTGCCTCATTTGGACAGGTGAGCAAATGTCACTCACACCTTGGAACAGTGGCAACAAGCCCGTGAGTGGCTTGAACACAACAGCTGCTCCTTCCCGCGCCCCCCTCCTCCACCTCGGTAGCCATGTGGAAAAACTCTGACTCACCCGCTCGTGTTGTGAAAAAGAGCCATTAACAAATACATAAATATTACGGTTCCGAGGAATTGCAGTGGGCACCGCCTGTCACTCAGGGAGTGACGGGCATGGAGGCGAGGTCAGCTCATGAGTCAGCTCCTCTGACCCGGTCAAATGTCTGAAAGACATCCATTGATGGACACAATGAGGTGCGGCCGCTGCACTTCTCGGGTGTCCTCTTCAAAACCGCAAGCTCCGCATTGCACGCGACAACCCGGTTTTACGTACAGTGCTGAACAGAAAAGTAGTCACAATTATTTGACAGGAGGAGTGTTACGTTTTGCAATAATTCAGCTAAATATCATTCTTACAATGAAACAAATGATCATGGCTTGGATTTACTACAACCAGCGTAACTCAAGAAGTCCATAAATGATGACACAAGTTTAGGAAATGGAAACAGTAAGCGGTGAGGGTATTGCGAGACTTCGAAACGGGACGGCATGCGCTTCCAAGTATGCAAAGCCACCCTCGGGCCACTTTCCTCAGCATCCTCATCAAAAAAAAAATGTGACCGCCGCATCACGTGAAAAAGCCCCTTCGTGCGTGTTTCCGTGTCATACCCGCTACTCACAATTGATGCACTTTCATCAACCGTTATGACACGTTAATCCCCGTTGACCCTTTTTGTTTTTCCGTCCCAACTGATGCCCAATGTCTTTCCTCGCAGAAAATAAATGCAGCACTGTGTGTCCCATGAGAAGCCTAAATCCACACCGGAGTGCGCTTGTCTTACCTAGCAACCCGCGTCCCCTGCTCTAAACACAACACAAGAAGCTGAGCAATAATATAGCTGCAGGATATCCCTACGGACGGCAATAAAAAGTGAGCAGATAAGAAAGTCCGACCATAAAAAAAAAATAAAAAATCAAACGTCACAAGGCACCCTTTCTGATACAGGGCACCCTCGAGGAACGCCGCATCAGCAACTTACTGTCTGCGTAGTTTTTCCGCCGCGTGCCTTCCACTTTGCCCGTTTTGTCGATGCACAGGAAGAACTTGTTGGCCGAGTAAAGCCGCCGCAGCCGCACGTCGCCCTCCAGGTGATTGTAACTTCTCGTGTGCCTCTCCAACGTCCACGAGCAGTTCGCGCCGCCCGCCAGAACCTGGAGGGGCTCGTGCCCTAGCCCGGGAGGGCAGGCCCCCGAGGCGGCGCCGGCGGCGGCCAACAGCAAGGCCAGGCGTGCCAGGCAGAAGGAGGCCGCGCCGGGCCGCGGGGGAGGCCGTTGCCTGGCCGAGGCCGCGGCGTCAGGAGCGGGTTCGGGCGGACGGAGGTGAGCGACGGATGGCGTCCATCTGCACATGGTGGGTCACACTCCCAGGGCGCACCTTAATGTGCAAGCTGCGGGCATGCTGATGGGTGGGAGACGTCCCAGTGAGAGAGTCCGGAGAGGAGAGGGCAGCCGCTCACGGGAGACCCCCCCCCCAGACGTGGATCTTTGAAGAGGTTCCTACTGCAACCGGCTTGTCAACCTTCCTCCAGAAGTTGTCATCTTCTTCTTGTGTCTTTCTCCACTCCCCTCACACATCTTCACTTGATGAGCCTTCCGTTCTCATCGCTTGCTTGTCCGCTCTCCTCCTCGCATTGAAGCCTGCCCTCCCGTTGGAAACGGATCAACTGTCCCGAAGGATGATGCTTGCGTGTTTGCGTTTATATGTATGTATACATCTGAATGTGTGTGAAAGTGCCTGTCTGTGTGCGTGCGTGCGTGCGTGCGTGCGTGCGTGTGTATGTGTGCACCTTGCGAGTCTGGTCTGCTCTTTCCAGCTGGGGAGGAACAAGGTGCCTGTCTGAGCTGCTGACCCGTGGCTGGGAGGGAGTTGAATGAGGGTTGATGACTGACTGCATGCGTGTGTGTGCGCGTGTGTGTGTGTGTGTGTGTTACCAAGAGAGGGAGGGAGAGAGTCTGTCTGCATGTGTCAGAGTGAGCGGCAGCCGGCGAGTGCGTGTCAGCTCGCTCACACGAGGCAGTGAAGCAGTGAGCCAACGGCCTGACGCTCTGCTGCGCGCAGCCAGCCAGGCACTTCGCCGCTCAGTGGGAGCTCCGGCTGACTCGCCGTGCATTTTATCCTGGGCTGTGCGAGCAACATCCAAGGATGGGTGGGTGGGGAGATGTGTGGGGTTGGCTCGGGTGGGGTTGGGGCCGACTGGAAGGAGAGAGCGGAGGGGGGCGGGATCTGTAAACTCATTCATAACCATTTCAAATAAATGGGAAAAGTTTGACTGGGTCTTGTGAAGGATTTTTTTTTTAAAGTTTGTCTTTTAGGTTTGAGAATGTATGTTTTGGCTTTTAGTTCAAGTAGATTTTTTTGTTTTGTTCTTGAAAACAGAGCTTCTTGGCTCATTTAAACTGGCTGACATATTAGTAGGGCAAGGATGTTCATTTAGCCAAAAAAAAAAGCGTTAAATAAACCTCACTACGATTCGTTTATGCTTTTGTCAAACAACTTGAAGTAGCATAAACATAGAGAAAACAAATCTATTTGAAATTCCTGCTTAAGTTTGGGAAGGGCTCAAAGCGAGCGACACGAATGTCTCCAAGAGACTTCCAGAGATGTAAATGTGGCTTGTTTTCAAATGGCACAGGTGGAAGGGTCTCCAAAATTGCTTTAAGCTTTCTTTGTTTTAAAGATGGAAGATGGCGCCTTTTGCGTTGGTAGTCTCTTAAGACCTTTGCCAGTCCTGCTCTTTAATTTGTACTGCTCCACCCTTTTTCTTTTTCATAATTTGATGTTCATCGTACATCGTGTGGACCCATCGTGGACTCTTTTTGGCCGTTGTTGGAGGAGAATATCGGCGCTTATTGTTTTGCGCCTTCACCGCAGCGTGTTTGCAAGAGCCCTGTTTTTTCATTGGGCGGAAAATGTCGGCGCTATTGGACTGTTGCAGCACGTCTGTGATGGTACAGCCACGGTTGGCTTGATATTTTGTGCTTTACGGGCCTCATTTTTGCGACAGCCCCCCTTTGCATTGATCGGATATTGTTGCCGCTGGTGGATTGTTCGCATGGAGTGTCGTCAATGCGGAGTCGTGTGTACAGGAGAAGATGTAGAGAGAAGCTGAACTGGGAGTCCCTACTGACCATTTTAGTTCAGGTGATGCGGTGGGTAGCTTGGCGCTAAGATTTTGCCCAAGCTTTTCTTCGGGAGAACATCCGGAAGATCCGGAGTTTGTCGCTCCTTTCCCCAACCTAACCAAAAATTCGTTGCTCTATGTGCCACCTCCAATCGTGGGACAAAAAGTAGACAGCGCTGCGCAAGACAAAAGGCCTACAAAAAAGTGCAGATGAACGATATTATTGCATAAACGTGACGAGATGTTGGGCAACACTGAAAATAAGCAGGGAGCCAATTGGCATGGAGTGACGTGTGACTGCCAGTCTTGTTTCTTAGTCACACCTCGCTTGAAAAAAGGAAACAGCCTTCAGTTTCATGGAGAACAGTTAAAGACTTGAGTGGGGGGTGAATAAAAACAATAATTGCCATGTATTTCCCAAGAACATAACTACAAGTTGTCATTAAGTGCGCCGGTCCCTTAGTGAAAATATGGCTTGAATACACTCAATGCCAGTGGCCTTTAGTTTGTCAAGTGAGGTGAAAACAAGCAATTAACCTCTTCGTGGGGATTCAGAATTGAAAGATGCTCACGTGCGGTTTCTCTGTTAGTGATGGTAATTAGCTCCTTTTAAAGGGCTCCTTTGAGAAGCACCCCGAGGCCAAACTCCGCCAATGCTGGAAGTGGGTTGCATGCCGCACTCGGCGGGACGGGGGAAGAAAAATGGTTGACAGTCACTTCACACTCCTTTGCGTGCTGATGACAACCCACCCAGACTTCAACAAAACACACCTCAACCCCCCTCAGAACTGGTGTCTGGCCTCCCTCCATAAAAATACAACGATGAGAAAATGACGAGTCTCCCAACACCCCCCGCTTGAGGTGACTAAGGTACAGCCTGCGTGCCATGTGTGAGAATATTTGATCCGTCTCGCCGTGCAATTCTGAAAACTCCTATAACATCAACTCAAATGAACTCAGCGCAATCTATTGATCTGTATCATAACTCTTTCCTTCACAAAAGTTTTTTTTAAAAATGCTCACTTTACTTCTTGTAGCTAATAGAGACAAATTGCTGACTCACGAGAAGCTTGTGGCATATGTTCCCGATGGGCCCCGGTTGTCGGTCATCAGATCTCAAAGCCCATTAGCCTCCTTTTGTTTCTTACTTTGGGCTAAACAGAGAGTCATTAAAGATCAAATCAATGGCAAAATGGTGAAATGTGATCATGTCTTCACTGCAAACCGCAGCGAGCGAAAATTCTCTTTTCTTTCCTTAAGCCGCTTCGACGTGTGCAAAAGTCAGATGGTAAAAAGTTCCAGAGCTTTTATGTCATTCACGCTTTTATTACAGGCGCCGTTAGAGTCGATATAAGACGATCCTCCTGGACCCTGTTTGGGGGAGGGCGGGGGGGGGTTCTTTCAATTTTTGTGACTCGGGAATGACATTTCGTTTCAAAGGAGGAGCAACCTCCACGAGGAGATTAAGGAGACGCACGATAACCTTTACATCATTCGATAGTCAAGATGCTCGCTACCGATGTACACAAGACTATGCTGATGAAATGACAAAATCTTATAACTTCTGATGCAATTGCTATTTTTTTGGGGCAAAAGAAAAAAAAGAATAAATAATCATTCAGGAACGGAGGACATTCCTTCATACTCACAGACATAGCGAGAGAAAGATCTTCCCAAATACAAAAGGCAAAAATCACATGACCGGATAGTGAAAACCATCACACTTCTGAAAATGGAATCTAAAATGTACACACCAAAGCACAAATGTCCGACATTTACTGATGTCTTCTGACAAATGTATCTCGGTTTCAATCATGTGAATCTTTCATTGGGTTTTGTCCAATCCCGAGTTGCCACCCACCCACCCGAGTAGGATGCTCTCAAGTAGAGGATTCGAGGAACCTAATCTTTTCCCAGCAGGGATCCAAGCGCCTCTGCAAGTGTATGAATGGAGATAATATCTCTATAATGAGGCCTGTTTTGTAGCATCAAAGTACTCGAAAGCGGCTGAAATCCGACCCCCCGCCCGGCCCCCGACAATGCCTCAATACCGGTGCCCTTTTATTAATTGCTTTGTCTGCCTGCTAAGTCGCTTGCTTTGCTGGCGTGTTTGCGTTTTGTGGCTGCTTACCCTTGACCTACTATGTTGCAGGTTTGCTCTGCGCTGCATGGAGATCGCGCATCGTGGGCAAACGCGCCACTTTTGCACGTGTATGGGACTATTTGGCCGGAGAATGAGCATGAACCCTTTCGGGGACAGGGGTTACTAGAGTGGACAGCTATTCATTCACGTCAACCACTGCAATGGATCCTTATGTGAGTTGCCATCCGCTGCTGTTATTATTTTTTTTTTTCAAGACTAATAAACAAAAAAAATTCTGATGTAGGTTATGATTATTTGTGCATGAAAGGGTTAAATTAAATTGTTAAGCGGTCAGTCAATAAAGCCCTGTTAGGCTGTGCTTCAGCGTCTCTGTCGTTACTTCGCCGTTGGTCATAGCGACAAACGAAGGGAGTTTAACCATAACCAAAGTTTGGACGCCGGACCGGAGAGACAGATTAGTTCTAGGTAGGACAAGGCTGGTACAACACAATGTGGATGCATTTTAACCCTTTCATGCACTAATGACAACCTGATAAACATGATAAGCTGTCCACTGTAGTAACCGCTGTCCCTGAAAGGGTTAAAACAGGACCAAAAAAAATTTAAAAACACCCAACCACCCCCAGGGGTGACCAACTCCATTTCTCCACCCACACTGCACCACTGATTTTGTCATGTTTTGCGAGGTGGTAGTTGGAGGTCCCCAAAAAGCAGGGAGTCAGGGAGGAGCAGGGTGGATTGACCAAAATGTTTTTAACAAAAACACAAACCGGAGTACAGAAACAAACTCCAAAAACGCACTCAAATAAAGTCCATCAAAATCAAAGTAGCAAAAAAACCCAAGACAGAAAACCAAACATGACACATGCACACAGCAACAAACAGCAACAATGACCCATAAGCGAATGGTCGTGTCGGGAGTCCTTTTAAACAAAAACAAACTAATGACACAATGACCAACAGGTGTGCAGCTGCAGACGGAGCCCTACAGTGCCACCTATTGGTCACAAACAGAACCATGACAGATTTCTTGTTTTTTTTTTCTTGGTTGTTTTCTTAGCTAATAATTAAAAACTTTCCGAAACTGAGAAACCAGATATCCGTATTGACTGAACCAGATCAATTGCTTATTAAAGTACAGTTATTATCCAGTGAAAGCTCAGTGAAAAGCTTTCACTGGATAGCTGCTTGATCGAAAATAGAATCATAAATATTCCTTCATCCCGACAATGACTGAACCAGAATTACCCACTTAAGCGTCGAGAGGCCTAATGGCTGGATGCTGACTTGGACATTGATCACTTTACTCTGAATGACAAGACGAGTGTGGCCAATTAAGATGCACTCGTCTACTCAGAATTGACACAACCTCAACCCAAGTAATTGAAGATGAGTCATTTGTGTTGGGAACCCTGTTAAGTGGAACGTGAGTCACAACTGTCCAGTAAAGATTCCTTCAGTCTCTTTGTAATGGGACTGCACCAGACATTAAGTGTATAATGTGATGAGTAATGTTTCATAATTGCTGTTTGTTTGAAAGCTTAGACGCAATGTCAAAATCCCAAATGTGCCGCTTGTCTCTTGAGCCCCACTGGGCAGGATTTTGAGGCAGTGGAAATATCACGGGGGGGCTGATATTACCCAAATAAAAGGACATCACAATACTGTCATAGAAAAATATACTCTCTTGGGTTGGTCATGTGTAAACTGGAGCTTAAAATGTGTGTTCAAATAGGTAGAGTGTCTGTCTCACAGACGAGAGGGCCCAAGTTCGAATCTTGACTCCTGTGTTGAATGTGCGTAGGGATTTTCTCTGGGTGCTTGGCTTTTTTTTCTGTATTTCAAAAATACCCTCATTACGTTAAATGAAAATTCTACTCGTTAACTAGTCTTCGTGGATTAGTCATTTGTCTATATTGGCTTGCAAACATTCCAGGGGGTTCTCTGCTTTAAGCTCAAAGTTAACTGGGAGAGACTCCAGCTCAACCAGGACCCAATTACGGACAAGCAGTGATAATATTTGCTTGAGTGACACCCTGTGTGACACCCCACTTACCCACTCAGTGTCATTAACACCATCTTACATATTAGGACGGGGGTTGGTGGGACCGATGATCCAAATCGTGAATAATTAATTTAATAGTCAACAAATCATTTACTTTTGAATTTATTTAATTGGCACTTTGTTTTTCTTGCAAAACTGGCCTATCTCCTGCGGCTCTTTTCCCCCTTTTCTTTAAACATACAAGCATGGTAGAGAATGGATGGATGCCATGACATTATTCAGTGATTTATTAAGATAGAATAGCATTTCAAGTGTACTATCAATAAGCCCTGACAAAGGCAAAAGTGTAATTATGTAATTGTGGGATGATGCGTCTTTGTGTGAAGGTACCAAGACTGTCGCTAGGTTCTGTGTAAAACGCAATGATGGAAACAGGTCGGATCTTCTTTTTGTAATGAAGAACCAAGGGGTCATCGCGTCCACATGACAAAGGTCAGTAACTCCATGTAAGTGAGTGCTGTGTCGCACACAAACAACATCGCAGACGACATTCCCCAAATACGAGTTACCCTGTTACTGTGGCCAGGTGAAGCCGTTTCAAAGGGAGCCCTCTCTGCATCTGTTAAACAAATAAGGAGCCCCTACAAAGGTGTGCACAAGAATCCACATGATCAAAGTGTACGAGAATGGCAGCCTTGTCCCGGCTCGGCCATTATCAGGCCCCATGAATGCTTGTCTTCTCCTCTTTTGTCGGCCCGGGCATTGACAGTCAGTCACCCGGCAATGACTGTCACACCAGCGCAAAGAGCCAGCCGCCGACAGGGGCCGACCACATCAAACGAGGCTGTCAAAGAGGTAGTGGTGGCCTCGGGAGTGGAGGGTGCTGGGGGCGGGGGGGTGTCTGCTCGTGAACCGTGGCAACAAACACCTCCCTATCCTCACCTAGGGCTCAGCAGCAGACGCCCACCGCTGTGCTCTGAGCCGCTGCCTCCGCTGAGAAAAGATGTACTGCCAGGACCTCATTTCCCTCACAGGAACTCCCCCCATTGCCCTCCTGGCCCTTTCTCCCTCTGTCAAGTAGCGCTTGTGTTAACCTCCAGCCTAGCGAGACACAAAGGAGCGCTAAAGTGTTTAAGAATGCTTTATGGATGCATGACAAGAAGTTGGGGGTGCGGGGGGCGATTGCCGGGGGTCAGAAAGTATACAGGATGTGAATGAGATGAATTCACTTTTGCTTTACTGCTGAGTCACACTTGAGTTGAGCTTTGGGATGTTTCCAACCACGATGCAAAAAAGACGGCGGGCCGCCAAGCCACTGTTGTTTTTTTTCTTTTTCCCACAGTGATTAAACAGTTAAAGAGTACAGTTGAACTGGTTGACTTCCAGTTTGATCTAATATCAAAACAATTTCAATCCATTTGTACCAAGCCGTATTTATTAACAGTACAGAAAAATATAATTTTAACACTCGCAACTGTCATCTATGTAAAAAGTGAAATTAACCAGCTGCTCACCAAAATGCCTGATGGAGGACGCGTAAAAGCAAGGAAACCGGAAAGTGTTGTACCTGTATACCAGAGTGGATAGTTTCCTCTGCCATCGCTAGAACACCTTAGGTCTTTTGGCATCAAAAAAGCCCCACTAAAAAGCAAAAAAATATTTGTCATTAGATGCATATTCAAACTAAGACTAAATACAACAAAATGAAAAAGTACCATACTCCTTTTTGGATGCCTCACATGCCCATTGGAAACTGAAATGTTTGGAGAGCAATGATGCCACCTGGTGGAGGAGGTATATGTATTGCTGGGATGAATAGGTGTCATGAATCATGAGAATTCATCCTGGCATCTTCTTGGCAACGGCGCGGTGGACGACTGGTTAGCATGTCGGCCTCACAGTGCAAAGGTGCAAGGTTTGATTCCGGCCTTCCTGTGTGAAGTTTGCATTTTCTCCCTATGGGTTTTCTCCGGGTACTCCGGTTTCCTCCCACATTCCAAACATGCATGTCAGGTTGATTGGGCACTCCAAATTGTCCCTAGGTCTCATTGTGAGCGCAAATGTTTGTTTGTCTGTGTGTGTAGGGTGCACTCTGACTACTGCCTGAACACAGCTGGGATTTGCTCTAGCACGCCCACGACCCTTGTGGCGATAAGCGGATTAGAACATGGATCTTCTTGGCAAACTTAATTTCCAGGTTTTACATCAAGCCTTTTTAGTGGTGGTGCTCTTTGAGTAACCGTGAGCCAAGTTGCGGGGGCCCTGTCCGGACCAGTACTGGCCCCATACATTCATACCATGTTTGTACCATTACCCCATCAGCAACTTCATGCTGTGTTTGGCTGAAGCAAAATGATGTTTTTTGTGAGATGTGCTGCTTTTAATATCGTAATATAACGGCAATATCGTTACATTCCCACTGTAAACTACAGCCAAAACACTAAACGTTATAATTTAAAATGACAATTCAATAAAAATGAGCATTATCTTCACTCACACATATATGATGCAGTTGTCGTGTTTAATCTTATTTTACTGAATTCCTTTAAGATAAGATAAGATATCCTTTATTTGTCCCACACTGGGACACACTTTAGTGACTGATGACTATATAAGTCGTCTAGAACAAAATCCTAATTTATATTAGCTGAATAAAAATAACTGCATCGTTTCGTTATCCAAAATAATAGATTGATTGACATTGAAAATGTGCGGCAAATAATACGTATGTACAGTACAGTATAACCTTACTCTGCTTTTAGTGGCCTTTAGCGACACCTGTTGGTCAAGCACGGTTCAACATTCATTCATTCATTCATTCATCTTCCGAACCGCTTGATCCTCACTAGGGTCGCGGGGGGTGCTGGAGCCTATCCCAGCTGTCACCGGGCAGTAGGCGGGGGACACCCTGAATCGGTTGCCAGCCAATCGCAGGGCGGTTCAACATTCCTTTCATTAATATGAATGCGTTGCAAATGTCAAATGATTGGACAACAAAAACAAGAAGGGACGAACGAAAAAAATTAAACGTGTCTACTGTATGCCGAGAACTAACTTCGCTTAGCAATAGATTTTGACTGTGTTCAGTCAGACGACTGGCGCGAACGAGGCGTTCGATAGATCTGCCGATCTTCTAGCTATGACTCAATGTTTGACGATAGCTCGAGTTTGCGACTAGTGTAGTCTGGAGCAAAATGGCGTCCTAGTGCTAGGATGTAATGTGGTTATTACATGTCAACATGTCACTCCTTAGAATTTGTGCCTTCGTTAAGTGTCTTAATCGACGCAGCTTTCTGGAAAAATGTACGTCTCGTGCCACTCTTACGGAATGCTGTCAGCTGTGTCTGTCGGCGAGAAATTGCGCAGTTAGACGGCTAGCAGGTGAGGCGAATGATGTTTAGTTTGTCTTTTTCGACAATGTTCTTGGCTGAGGGCGTTGATGTTATTGTCTCATTTAAATTTAAAGCTGATTTACCCGATGTTTAATATGCGCTCAAACTAAATTTGATGTCGATTAAACAGGCAGAAAATAAACCAGGTGCGACATTAACTTGAATAACTTCTAGCACTTAAAATTAAGGCGAAAGGACAACTTGTGCATCGTGGATACAAACCAAGTTTTGGATTTTACTAATTCCGTTTTTGTTGTTGTTTCTTCATCCCAGATACGCATTTGCATCATCACCGAAGAAACGTGTCATTTTCCGTCCGAAAGACGGAAGATGCAAAGAAACGTGTAGTGGAACAGTGTCAGCTGTTAGATGGTAAGCTGTTTTACACAGTCAGGTGCCAATGGTGGAATAATGGTCGTTTTTAATAGCGAAATATGAAGATATGAACATTTTTCCCAATTTGTCCCCTCTAAGTGCTAGAGGCCAGAATCCAGCAACTTCAACCCGATGGCCTTCTTGATGTCCATAAAGCAAGAGTAGAATTTCTTCATGCCCCCTCATCCGGGAGACACATCTCCTCTGCTAGAACTCATATGAACACACCTCAGGTTTCAAAAGCGCCGCAGAATGCAGTGAGGGAATCATTTAAATCTCAGCCCACTCGGTGGATGGAGAAATTAACTCGAGAGAAGAAAAGCAAGATCAAAAGACGGCAGCACCTTCGGGAGAAACTGAAGAAGAACAAGGGGAAAATGGCAGGAAAGCATCCCGGTGGTGAAGGCACCTCTAATCTTCCTGGCACTAGTTACAAAACCATTTCGAATAAAAAGACTGCTGCCTTGGATGAGAATAGCCATTTCATGAATTCCAACGCTCAGGCTGCTGTATCACAAACTGCCCCGAAAAGCAAACAAAAGGGCCCTAAGAATAAACCTCCCATTACAAAGGAAGAGATGACCGATGAGGAACTCGCACGGTTGGAGGAACTGGAGAGGAGACTCAGCCAGCAAGCCAGCCCAGGGTCCTGCTCAAGTCAACCAGAGCATTCTCTGCAGGCCAGAGAAGGAGCTGTGGGAAACATCCGCTCTTCCATCTTCTCTTGGCTGGAGGCGTGCGTGTTTGCGGGGGAAATTGAGCGAGCGCACAATTTCCTGCTCAGCCAGCACAGAGTTCGGAGTCGACGGGCAGTTCTCGACACAGACGTCTATAACATCCTGTTGCGAGTCTCCGCCAAAAAGGTAAGATGAAAGTTTTTGCTCAATTTCAAAGACAATATAGTTAACCTCCAGTCATTGGGCGAATAGAGTAGAGAAGGCCTACTCATGATTGGTAAAAAATTAGAGCCCAACTGATTTGGATTTTTTTGACGCAGATGCCGATTTGATTATTTGGCAAAGAAAAAAATTCAGATAACCGATTAATTAGCCCAATAACACTGGTCAACAGCAAATTTTACCCAACTAATTGAGAAGGACTGCGGCCCTTAATGTATTTTTGACACTGATTTGTAAAATGTATTTCCTCTTTTCGAGCACATTTGTTTTTTTGAGGTATTTTCATTTTTTGTGTTTCATTTGGAAGTCTAAAAGATCGCCCAATATGGATTTTACCATGTAAAAATCCAATCTTTTGTTCTGAGTTATTCTTGTTTTTGGTAAGCTTTGCGTTTTTGTCTTTATGTTGATGGATTACGCACAAAAAATGTCCAGAATGTCTTGACATTAGTTTTGAGGTTTCTTTACACCCAGCACAGATTAAAGACACCTTGTGCTGGACTTAGCAAAGCAGCCCCACAACATAAGCCTGTTACTTTTCTCACAGGAGGTACATCAAAAGGGTGGGTGGAGCTAACTGTTCCATTGTGAATGAAATAGTTTAATCTCATGGAGTTCATAGTTAGAATAAAAAACATCTGCAGAGGTACAAATAAATTATGCTTGAGATCACGTTGATTCTAGCATTGACATATTTTGCATTTTTGTCATTTTTTAAACATATTGATTACATTTGAATACAAAGTTTATTTCTCTCTCTCTCTCTCTCTCTCTCTCTCTCTCTCTCTCTCTCTCTCTCTTTACTCTTTCATAGGGCACCTTGAATCAGATTGGCCGCTTGTTTATTCTTTTGGAGGAAGCAGGTCTGCGGCCAAATATCGGCTCATATTGCGCTGCTCTGGAATGTATGGGCCGGAGTGCTTACTGCGCTCCCCGAGTTATTACTTGGTATGTATACACCAACTACAGTATCACAAGGCTGCGTTTGAAATTGTATACAGTACCGAGAGCCAACAGCAGATGTCACGTTTTGTTCAGTCTTTTAGTTTTGAATCCTATATTTTGGTCGCTGCAATATTTTCACCTGCCCTCCTTTGTTACATAACAGTGAATTATTACCTCGTGTTCAGAGAGTTTTTACCAAGCAGATATTATTTGACCACATGCTACAATTGTTCCTAATTCATTGCCCTTCTTGACAGCTTTGCATTCCCGATGACATCCAGTTTAACCAAAATCATTTGTGCCCGTGCATAAAGTGGACTGCCCCCCCGTGACTTTATTGTTTGTAGCTGTCATATTGTTTGACTTTGTTGAACTACAAATGTTCCACCGATCGGTTTTCCTTGATATTTAAATAATTCCACTCCTCCGCCTGTCATTTGTATGCCAGTCACTGGCTGCAGGTTAGCATTATCTGTGATGTGCAGTCCGGTCATGGCGAGTGTGTGCTCTGCATGTGGACCTTGAGGCCATGCTTTTTGAATCATTCCACTGTTGCTGTCAGCACACATCTGCCTCTGGATCAGGCTCACATTTTCATTCGGGCAGAAAAGGACTGTGCCAATGCAAGCACAGTCATTGATATTTTGCAACTGTTGTTTGATAACAATGAATAAAGTTTGTCATGGAACCATAGTACCTTATGTGTATCTGTGCACAGGTGCTTGAACCAGATGGAGCAGGATGGCCTCTCTGTAGATGATGTCTTCAGGCAATGTGGGTTCCAGCATGATGAAAGAGACATGGTACTAAAGGCTGTACGCGTTATCCGCCCCGACTACCAGCCCACCTCAAACTTCACCACAAGCCAAAGCCTGCCTGTGTTAGTTCAGGACTTTTACGCAAAGGTATCTGACTCCGATCTTTCCAGATTATATCGTGACTGGCCTGGGGGGGGTGCGCATCATGTCACCTTTTTGTTCCCATTTTTTTCTGTTTTGTAAAAACACACAACAAATAACTGCAATTAGAGGAGATAACAATATAAATTTTACAATTTTGTTGTCGACACTTGATTCATGAAAGCGAGCTACTGCGAGACTGAACAAAAAATATTTGGCTGATCCTCAGAGTCAATGACGACTTCCAATCTAAAAAAATAAAAATAAATACAAAATAAGCAATGAAACTTACTTCCATTACCAAAGTCTTATCTTTGTGAATCTTGATTTTCTGCAGTGACTGCAACCAAAAGCAAATTACGGAGTAGATCAGACATAAATAGCACACATGGGTGTCATTGTCTCCTAATACCCCAAAAAAGGGTTATTGAATAAAACTAAGTCCAGAGTTCCCATTAAATACAACAATGAGACTAAGCTTACTGATGAGTTGTATTTCTAATCGGGTAATTTGTTTTCATTTCTATGCTGCTCTGTGGAAATGCTGCCTCGCACAAAACTGATCCATGGTGGAAAAAAAAGGGCTGCTGGTTAACAGGGCTTGAACAGAATTTTTAGTACGCTAAATTGTCTAAGGAGGCAATCATCGTGAATACAGTTAAGATATAAATCCTGTTTCTACAAAGTTATAGTCCGTTTCCTCAAGTAGATGCATGAGCTGAATTGTTCACCAGGTTTGGCATCTTGTTTGTTTGTTTGTTTGTTTATTGTTTATTGAGCATATATATTACACACAGTAACAGATAGCCAAAAGGTAGGCAAAATTTATGAAAGGAAAATTTAAAAGTATGTAAAAGAAAAAAAAGAAAACACTCATCATCACAGTTGTATGCTCAAAGGAGTAGGAAGAAGTAAACAACTTATCTAGTCCTACCCTTATTGTATAGAATATAAATTGATCGTTTTCAAAACAAAGAAGAAGAAGAGAAGTCTACATATCATCAAATACTTTTACCATTGTGGTACTTTACTTTTCTATTTATACACCTTTCGGTTTGTGTATTTATAATTATTCTTTGACCTTTTTGTTTCAATTTCTCATAATCATTGTAATTACTGCATTTCTTGAGTACAAATGATAAATTAATCAAAATCCAAAACAAGAACAAAGAGCTGTAATACTAATTTTATAAATGTATCAAATGTATCTTCTTAATTGTGATTCTTATAGTTTTTTTGTACTGATCTTTTGAATTTATTTTTGAACTCCTCCAGCAATTTACTCATTTTCAGGTCGGTTTCAAGCTTATTCCACAGGTTGACACCTGTTACTGATACACACCTTTGCTTAATGTTTGTTCTTGTTCTGGATTTTTTGTATTGATTAGTACCCCTTAGATTATAACTGCTTTCTCTAATTTCAAAAAGCTTCTGAATATTTAGACAAAGGAAATTGTTATGTGCTTTATACATTAATTGGGCGATTTTGAAGTCAACCAGGTCGTAAAATTTCATTGTGTTTAATTTGATGAATAGTGGATTTGTGGGTTCTATATATTTAGACCTATTGATTGTTCTGATTGCTTTTTTTTGTAGTTTTAAGACAGGGAGTGTGTTTGTTTTACAGGCATTCCCCCATATTTCCACACAATATGTCATATATGGGAGTAATAATGAATAATATAATGTGCACAAGGAACTCTTATTCAACACGTCCTTAGTTTTGTGGAGTATCCCGATAGTTTTGGATATTTTTCTTTTAACGTTATCTATGTGTGGCTTCCAGGATAGTTTGGAATCTATTACTAGTCCAAGAAATTTATTTTCATTAACTCGTTCTATTTCAATTGAATTTATCTTTATTTTGACTTGTTCTTTGATTGGTCGCGTGCCAAAAATAACTATCTTGGTTTTTGTTAAATTTATAGATAGTTTATTTCTGTCAAACCAGTTTTTAATTTGGTTAATTCATTTTCCACAATTTTCAGGAGTTGTTCCATGTTATTTCCAGAGCAGTAGAAGGTTGTGTCATCGGCGAATAGGACACATTTGAATAGTTTTGAGACACTACAGATATCGTTTATATATAAAATGAATAGTTTAGGTCCAAGCACTGATCCCTGAGGCACTCCATGGGTAATTTTCAGTGAGTTGGATTTTATGTTATTAAACTGCACATACTGATATCTGTTTTCTAAATAACTTTCAATCCATTTATATGCTGTGCCTCTGATACCATATCTCTCTAATTTATTCAATAATATTGTATGATCTATTGTATCAAAAGCTTTTTTTAGATCTAGAAAAATCCCAACCGTGAATTCTTTATTGTCAATATTAGTCGCTATTGCTTCTACAAACTCCATTACTGCCATTAAGGTGGTCCGTTTTTCTCTAAAGCCGTATTGATTTTCACTTAATAGCATGTGTTTATTAATGAAGTTATCAAATCTGTGAGAAAATATTTTTTCTAATATTTTTGAAAATTGAGGTAGCAGTGATATTGGTCTATAATTTGTAAAGAATTGTCTTTCTCCACTTTTAAAAATTGGAATAACTTTAGCAGTTTTCATTTTTGATGGCATCTACGTACCGTAAACAACAAGGCGCGCCTTAAATAGATGCCGAACGTCCCCCACCTCTTTAAAAAAAACAACAACAGAGGGTGCCACTAGATGGCTGTAATTACCTTCACAGAGACGGATAGCTCCAAGTGTAGCGCTCGAACTCATTACCACCACATAAACTGTCTGCACAGCAGCCATGGCCTAAAAGCTGAGGTTTGTGGTTGCGGTGCTGCTGCGAAACATTTCGGATTCTGTTTTCCAATGCTAACCTGGCAGCAGACAGCAGAGTATTACATAGCTCAATTGACACAAATACAATTAACAAAGAGCCTGATATCGGTTCATCAAACATCATCATAAATATTACAGCGCATCTTAGCACAGGGTGTTTTCTGTATTGCTGGAAACATTGGCATTGTTTTTTTTGGGGGGGGGGGGGTTTGCAAGATGGAAAAAAATGGCATCAAGCAAACATGCAGAATGCAGTATACGGGTCTTCTGAGGAACATCGATTGTTTCTCCGTGCTCCTCCCGCTCTTGAAATTGTCAACTGATCTACAAAGCCCAAGCAGCCATTGTTCAATGTTGGAGCCAGAGCCCACTGATTTCGACTGCTGTCCAAACATTATGCGTTGAGGGTAAATGACTCCAGCACGCCGTGTTCCGGCGATGCTTCTTGTCAATGCAAGAACCTCAGTTATGTGGAATGTCTCTCACCTCACTGGCCCCTCCTTCCCTCCCCAACACCTCCTCTTATCTTCACATTTTTCATTCATTCCATTCCAAGCATTATATTTTTAGCCTTCACTTCATTCTTGCGTCCTATTTGCTTTGCTCTCTCTCGTATCTTTGTTGACTAACGGGAGTTTTATTTGATTTTATTTTTTTGTGTTTGTTTGTTTCATAATTCACAACTGACGTCATTGGCTACCTAACGGCTGAAACGCTGCCCAAATAAACTGGCTCGCTCGATAGCGGAATAGCAAACAGGATGGTCTCTCGTGGAGCCTCGGGAGACCATGTTGGTGGCAGAAGCTCAAGCTCATTAGAATACTGTTTGCTCTGTGTCACATGCTCATATAAAATGCAGTTTGATTTTGGTTCAACTGGGAGAGAGTCATTGCTCCTTCGGTCCCATACATTCGCGCCATACTAAAAGATATGATGAAGTTGAATACTTATGCATTGATGAGCATAGTTATTCTTACGTTATGACCATTTGCAGGTTTGTCATGGATAATTGGCAAAATAGGCTGCTACATGAGATCAGATAAAGTATATGTATTTTGACATGGTGAGGCAGCATGCGGTTATGCGGTTCATGAACCAAGCTTTTTTTTTTTTTTTTTTTACTTGCTGTTCCAAATAACTCTTATGGCCTTGTCAAACTGCATAACTTCTTTGTCGTTCACGACGGTCGCGCTGTCAGACTACTAGATAAATATCGTTCTGTGGCTTGGACCGGGCGAGATCTCACATCACACTCTTAAGTCGGTCACTGACCAGACCCTGCCCAGTCGTTGAATGCTTTCGTCTAGATTCAGTCCATGAGGTTTTAAAATTGCAATGGTCGACTAAATCAAACATCAAGTCATAAGTTGCCCACCATTCCCCCTTTCAGTTGTGTTTTTCTTTCCTCATCTTTTACGATTTGCTATTAAAATGTCAAATTAATGTTACCGTGTGTGTGTGTGTGTGTGTGTGTTCAGAGGGATAACCACCAGTACCCAAAGCTGGATTTCACTCGAGACGAGCTCCAGGAACGTTTCAAATTCCAGCTCAGCATTGAGAAGGCCTGCACGGTCACCATTGACTCTGTGGAGGCAGCCAAGCCTGTCACAGAAAACATGGCTAAAATGGTAAGCCACCCAGCTACCTAGGCTTCGTTCTGACATCAGACGTCTCCACAAATCTGCTCAGGTTAACTAGAACTGACAAAGCAGACCCAGAAAATGGGTCTCAATAGACTTAAGTTATAAAATGTAACTTTTTGTTGGACTGTCAAAAAAAGGAGGGCCGTGGTGTCATTTTCTTATTTTCACTAGTGAGACATTTTGGAGGTCACACATTGTCCACTACAAGTATGGACGAAGGAAATGTCCTTTCTTTTTTCTAACCGTGGCATTTACAGTCCAAGCTGGCTCATCCTCCTCTGCAGATGGGCTACGTGGGAAGCGAGTAAGCCGAGAGTCCCCAGTGGCCAAGGAGCATTTACAGAAGACAGGCAGGCAGGCAAGCAGGCAGGGCAGAATAATAACATATTGTATTGAGGGACTCAGGAGAGGAAGCGCTGAGAGTCACCTCTCCAACCCACCATCCAGACTGTCACAACTTGAAAAAAACAAAAAATGTCTGATTGAAGATCAAGTATTCCACACTCAGATGGGCATTTCGCATTGCAGTGGACCCCTGGCCCTGTCCTCCATGATAACGAAAATCCACATATATGGTAACAAATTCAGGTTGGATTCAAAACACCTACTTTTAACTCCGGAATTTTTATCTTTTTAGTTTAAAAATGCTTTCAAAACTAGAATCGTGCATCGCATTACGGCCAAAGGTGGAATCCTGATCACTTCTTGCGCCTTTTGGTGCTATAATTAGTCAATCCTTGTTGTGGCGGATGCCGCGAGCTACTGAAGGAGGCGGAGCCAAAGATCAAAAGAAATTATCAGGAGGAAAAAGACATAGAAGAAGAAAAAGTCGAAGTAGTAGTCCTGGCAGCTAATGTGAGGACTGTCCTCCCAGCGAGCTTGCTAGTTTAAGTGAATTTACGTTAGCGTGCTTGCTAATATTATTCCAAATTTAGTTTGACTTTCAAGACACAATCAAAAGCATGTTCGCATGCAATAGCGTTGCCCATTTAAGTTTTGGTATGTGTTGTGCTATACAAACACACAATTTAACTGTTCTCTGCCAGTTGTGCCACTTTTCATAGTGATGTAATATTTATTGGGAAATAAGGAATAATTCTCTGTATCTAGTCATTGACATTACGTAATTCCTGGTCGCTCTCATATGATAACTTTGATTTGAAGGCATCTGGGTGTAAACAAGCAATGCAATGCACAGACATTTTTCGTGCCTTGCCTGGAATTTCATAATGATTTGCCCTCTGGTCAGTGTAATATGTGATAAACAAGCCCTGCTTGTATGCTGACTCCCGAGAAAATGTCGCATCAGAACCCTTGAAAGGAGAGTTGGCATTTAACCACTTTTCCCTTTTTGCACTGAACTAGGGGGAACTGGATTTTGCCCAAATTTGTGTGTGTTCACACTGTGGTACAGCTTACCATCATTCGATAATTACACGACATCGGCAGCCATCACCTGGTGTCGAAAATTCATGTCGGATAGTGACAATTGCTTTCGACACAACACCGAGGGAGCCGTAAGTGTCAGGTGTTAATCTTCACACTCCTGTTCCAGCAAGACCTTGACACATAGGCTTTGTTCTTCCTCTGTTTCGGGTCTCAAACGACCCTCTGGGTTGACTTTGTCCCCCTGTTCCTAGCTGGGCCGGATGATGAGGTTGATGACGATGATGATGATGATAATGTTAATAATGTGTTTTATTTGTATAGAACAGTGCCATGAAAAATCATCGTTTTACAGGCAGTGTGAAAGGGGCTCTTATCAGAATCAGAATCAGAATCAGAATCAGAATCAGAATCATCTTTATTGACCAAGTATGTAGAACACACAAGGAATTTGTCTCCGGTATACACGCTGCATTAGTATCATCATAAACAAGAACATGACAAATTGGTATGGAAGGACATTTCATAATGTAAGTGAACCATAGTTTCAAGCAGAGCTAAAGTGATCAGTGGTAGAATACAATACTATTACAGTTTGTACAGTTGGTGCAGAAAATCATTGAACCATTTTAGAGAGATACAATATTTGTTGCACAAGAAGAGTGACTACGTCAGTGACTGTTTAGGAGTTAATGGCTAGAGGAAGAAGCTGTTCAAGTGTCTGCTGGATTTGGTGCGCATGGATCTGTAGCGCCTGCCTGAGGGAGTAACTGGAAAAGGTGGTGGGCAGGATGCGGGGATCCAGGAGGATTTTCCGTGCCCTTGTCTTGATTCTTGCGGTGTGCAAGTCCTCAAGAGTGGGTAGGGCGGTGCCAATGATTTTTCCGCCGTCCTAATTGTCCGTTGAAGTCGGATTTTGTCCTTCTTTGTGGCGGCCCCAAACCAAACCGTGATGGAAGAACACAGGATTGATTCGATGACTGCCGTGTAGAACTGACGTAGCACCTCCTGTGGCAGGCCGTGCTTCCTCAGCAGCCTCAGGAAGTACATCCTCTGCTGGGCCCTTTTCAGGATGGAGATGGTGTTGACTTCCCACTTCATGTCCTGGGAGACTGTGATTCCCAGGAACTTGAAGGTCTCGACGGTTGACACAGGGCAGTTGGATAGTGTGAGGGGCAACTCTGGAGAAGGATGTTTCCTGAAGTCCACGATCATCTCTACCGTCTTGAGCGTGTTCAGCCCGAGGTTGTGTCGGCTGCACCAAAGCTCCAGCTGCTCCACTTGTTGTCGATGCGCAGACTCGTCGCCGTCTTTGATGAGACCAATGACCGTGGTGTCGTCTGCGAACTTTATGAGTTTGACAGCTGGACTTGTTGAGGTGCAGTCGTTTGTGTAGAGGGAGAAGAGCAGTGGAGAGAGGACACATCCTGTGGGGCTCCAGTGCTAGTGGTGCGTGTTGATGATGTTGTCGCTCCCAGTCTCACCTGTTGTGTCCGTCCCGTCAGGAAGCTGAGGATCCACTGGCAGATCGTAGGGGACACACCGAGGTGGAGGAGTTTGGGGTGAGGAGTTCGGTATGATGGTGTTGAACGCAGAGCTGAAATCCACAAACAGGATCCTTGCGTGAGTCCCTGTGCTGTCGAGGTGCTCGAGGATGTAGTGCAGACCTATGTTGACTCGTCCTCCACAGACCTGTTTGCCCGGTAGGCAAACTGAAGAGGGTCCAGCAGGGGTCGGTGGCGTTCTTTAGGTGGTTCAGCACAAGGCGTTCAAAGGACTTCATGACCACAGACGTCAGAGCGACAGGCCTGTAGTCGTTCAGTTCCGATGTTGCCGATTTCTTGGGAACTGGGATGATGGTAGACTGTTTGAAGCAGGATGGGACCTCACACAGCTCCAGGGATCTGTTGAAGATTTGTGTGAAGACCGGAGCCAGCTGGTCAGCGCAGACTTTCAGGCAGGAGGGGGACACTTTGTCGGGCCCCGCAGCTTTCTTGATCTTCTGCTGCTTGAAGAGCCGTCTCACGTCCTGTTCGTGGATCTGTAGTGGAGAAAAAGAGGGTGGGGGGGTAGATAGAGTAGTATCTGGTAGAGGTGGGTGAGTGTGGGAAATGGGGGTGTCCTTTTCAAATCTGCAGAAAAACGTGTTTAGTTCATCAGCAAGACCCTTATTGTTCACTGTTTGGGGGGATGGCGTTCTATAGTTTGTGATTGCTTTCAGGCCATTCCACACAGATGCAGAGTCGTTAGCAGAGAACTGGTTTTTCAGCCTCTCTGCATAGCTTCTCTTTGCGATGTTAATTTCCTTCGTCAATTGGTTTCGGGCGTGTTTGTACAGTGCCCGATCTCCACTTCGAAATGCGGCCTCTTTCTCTTTCCTGAGTTGCCTGAGTTTGGGAGTAAACCATGGCTTGTTATTGTTGAAGGAACGGAAGGACTTCGTTGGTACACACATGTCCTCACAGAAACTGATGTATGATGTTACAGTGTCTGTGTATTCATCCAGTGTGCCCGTTGAAGTTTCAAAGACGCCCCAATCAGTGCAGTCTAAGCATTCTTGTAGAGCTAGCTTTGCTTCATCTGTCCATTTTTTCACAGTCTTAACAACCGGTTTAGCGCATTTGAGTTTCTGTCTGTAGGTAGGTATTAAGTGGATTAAATTTTTCCCTCGTGTAAGTAAGCGTCAACTCCATTTGATTCAGTCAACTCCATTTGATTCATATTTCACCAATTCACAACAGAAGTTAAGGCATATGGAGCAGGTCAAGAACCATACTCTTCACAAGACATCATCGAAATACCGCATGAGCAAGCACTCAAGGCGAAAGAAGCAAGTAAAAGCTCCTTCGAAGCAAGAAATGTCCATCAGATCCAAGACGCTGCCTCATCAGCAAAGCTGCATACGTGCACTTTGACTTTCAAGTCATTTATTGAACTACAGGAGAAACTTAAAGGGGCATCCAGATCACGTCATTTAAAAAAAAAATTTTTTTTTAATCACAAGATTCTGAATCCAAGTCTTTGGTTTTAAGCATCTGCTAATTCGGAATCCCGATCCAATACTTAGGTAATGTGTTAAGAATAAAAGAAAGGAGAAAAACGACAACAAATGTAGTAGCAGTGTCATTGACTGCCATTGTCTGCGTTGCAATGTCATCTTTTAGAGGGCATTACTGCTGGAGCAGCGGGCTCAGTGGCGCAAGGCCCTCCTCCAGGCTTTCCGGGAGTGCAAGATCATCCTGGGGAAGACCAGCAGCAAGGACTTCAAACTCAACCTTTATCCCTACCTCTGTCTGCTAGAGGACAAAGTCTATGTGGATATCATGATACAGGTAATGCAGCCCGCCAACCTCAGCCGGCTTCTGAACCAAAAGCCACAGGGCGGAGGTTCAAGGCTGTCCTGCTATTGATTGACTCTCACGACTGACTACTTGCTGCTGTGACCTGTGTCCTACCAGAGTGTTTCCAGCATCCCTCCCAGCGGAGAGTCCCTGATTACTGTCGCCAAAGATATTGGCATGCGCATCTACACCATGTACTCGGTCTACCAGAAGTACAGATATCAGATGGTGGATAAGCTGAGCAGCATTTACAAGGCTTACACGGACCTCCTATCCAAAGACACCGAGGTATACACGAAAAAAAAACAACAGCACAAGCTAACATTTTTCCAGAAGTCACACCAGATCCTAGACAAATGCCGTTTCAAATCACATTATATGGTTAAAATGACCAAAAAAAACAACAAATAAAGATTCTCGAATGAGAAGTGATCCAGTGTTTGAGTGTTGGTAAATACTGTACTTAATATCTCAGCCGTCTTCGGGCAGTAGACCCTAAACTGGTTGCCAGCCAATCACAGGGCACATATAGGCAGACTGTTCTTTGTATATTTTGTCTTATTTCATCCATCCATCCATTTTCTGATCCGCTTCTCCTCACAAGGGTTGCGTGGGGGGGTGCTGGAGCCTATCCCAGCTGTCTTCGGGCAGTCAGACACCCTGAACTGGCCAGCCAATCGCATGGCACACATAAATGCATTCCGCACTCACACACACACTCACACACACACACACACACACACACACACACACACACACACACACACACACACACACACACACACACACTTCGGGACAATTTGGAGTGTTCCACTAGCCTGCCATGCATGTTTTTAGAAAGTGGGAGTAAACCGGAGCACCCGGAGAAAACCCACACAGGCACGAGGAGAACATGCAAACTCCACACGAGAAGGCCAGAGCCGGAATCAAACCCTGCACCTCTGCACTGTGAGGCCAATGTGCTAACCAGTAGATACCAGACCGCATCTTATTTCATATTAATACAATCATAGGTAGATCCTAACGAAAAAAACAAACAAACATCTAAACACATGCACACAAATGAGAAAGAGTGGTGTTTTCCAGTAAACTCACTTTCTAGGAATCATGTCAATACTGTGTGCTTCATGCGCAAATAAATTGGTCTTGACTTGAATCATGTCAATACTGTGTGCTCCATGCGCAAATAAACTGTACTTGACTTCTCCTTCCAGGCGCGCAACGTCCTTCCCAGGGAGGAGTGGTGCAAACTGGAAACGGAAGACCCGTCAGGGCCCACACTCCAGGGCTGCGAATCCTCCTGGCCGTACGTGGTCTCTCTGGAGCTGGGAACGTACCTGGTTGATTTGATGGTCAAGAACATGAAAATCAATAGCGACATCCTGAACTCCGCCTACGAGAGGAAGTCCATCCCCATCCTTTACCACATGTACACTTTTCGCAGCAACCGACAGGTATCATGTCTGCCCATCTCTTGTCAGAGGAGTGGCTCTGTCTCATCACGTCTTTTGATTTGATACAAAAAGTGATCGCTTACGTCATGTCGTCATCTTCAGGATGCAAGCGTGCATCGTTTCTCCTCCACGCACTCGACAGAATTGTTCATGATTGGTTCATCGATTAAGTGATCCGAACCCTCGCATCTCAAGTCGATCTGATTCAGTGACATGACATCCACTGAGTGAGGGAAATATATTTTCATTGGACTAATGACTGGAAGCATCTGAATACACTTGACCTTGGCTTTTTGTCACTCTTAAGTCAGTGTCACCTTTGGCACCCCAATATCCAGCGCGGCGCTCCCGTGAGGGCGATTATAAAAGCGCTTACCCTCCCGCGCAAAGAATCCAGGCTAATCCCTTTTTTTGTGTGTCTCCTTTTTAATTGGCTTGCTGATTGGCTGTCACCAGACTCTGCAGGAGGGTGAAGTGACCGTGTCATGGGAAAGCGCGAGGGAAGACTTTGGGGACGGGTAGATAACTGAGCTTTCACCTTGCGCTTACCAGGCACTTCTTGTCTCTGTCTTTGCCCTGACTCTTCTCCCCACCTTTTCTGTTTCTCTCTTTGGAGGTTAGCCCATCAGGGGAGCTGCCTAATGACTTTACGACACAGCGTGACAGTCTGAGCGGTGCAAAGCAATGTTGGGCTTGTTTATTCTTTGCTGTCAAATTGCTGTATTTATTTGCCACAACACTATTTACAACACATTCATTTTAAAGCCGTAGCTTGAAGAAACAGTATATTAACAACAGTGGAGTAAATCAATTTTGTGTTGATGGTTGTGCGCATTTTTGTTGTTGGCATCATGCGGTGGAGGTATCAATTAGGTTTGTGTTCATAAAAAAAATAGTGATGGAAATAGTTGAGTGTTGGAAAGTGGCCGGGAATAAAATCCGTGCTGTCCACATCACAGTAAACTCCAAATGCACTTGTCACACAAGTGTATGAAATGAAAATAGCCCCTGATATTTTGTGAAAAATGACATTTACGGTACATTTTGGTGTAAAAATAATTGCATCACAAAGTGCGTGACATAAAATGCGAGGTTAATGCAACATGGGATGCAGGATGTTCAGCGAAAAATTGTTTCTTTCCTTTTTGTGTGACTGTTCCCTTTAAGGCGGTTGTGTAATTTGAGGTTTCTTCCAGTGCTGTAATTGCGTTTGATGAACTCGGTTCTCTCCTCTCAGGTGGGCTTCATCAAGCCCCACCCGATCCTGACTCAGATGCAGCAGGAGGCCGTGGAGACCAAACTGACCTTCGACTCCTCCGTGATGCCAATGCGCTGCCCTCCTGTACCCTGGACCTCAGCCAAGTTTGGCGCGTACCTGCTGACCCCGGCCAAGCTGATGCGTACCCTGGATGGGGCGACACAGCACGACGAGTTGTTGGAGAGATGCCAGAACCTTCACCCGGTCCTTGACTCCCTTAACCAGCTGGGTAACTGCGCCTGGAGGATTAACAAACCCCTCTTGGACATCATCATCTCCATCTTTAATGATCGGGGTAGTGAAAAGCTAGACATCCCTCCTCCCTTGTCGGAGGCCCCGAAAATTCCCCTTTTCAACTCGCAGGACTCCTCTTACACTGCCAGCGAGAAAGCCCACTTGAAGCGAGAGGTTTTCAACGCCAGAAAGAAATGCAGCGAGATGCACAGCTTGCGCATGGACGCTCTCTATAAACTCTCCATCGCCAACCACATCAGGGATGAGGTCTTCTGGTTCCCGCATAATATGGATTTCCGGGGACGCACGTATCCCTGTCCTCCGTACTTCAATCACCTGGGAAGCGACGTGACCCGCTCCATCTTGTTGTTCGCGGAGGGGAAGCCGCTTGGGCCGAAGGGGCTGGACTGGCTCAAGATCCACTTAGTCAATCTGACAGGCTTGAAGAAGAGGAGCTCAGTGCAAGGAAGGCTGGACTATGCCAACTCTATCATGGAGGACATTCTGGACTCTGCTGACCGCCCCTTGAATGTGCGCCCATCTTTATTGCTATTTGCTTCACATTGTTTGTCAGCAGAATTATGAGGCAGATGTGCTCACTAGGAACCAAACTGATATGGATATTTTGAGCTCTGTACCGATTCTGATATTTGGCGGAGTAAAATTACGATCACCATAATCGGCTAATTAATTAAAAACATGTATAATTAATACATTAAATAAATAAATATATTCTTTTTAAAAGAGCACGAAAATCTGCAAAGTTTGGCCAAATTTAAAAGTGCAAATAGCAGCCGATGAATTGGTCACGCCAAAATGCTAACCACCAGAGAACCCAGCTGCTAATGTTCTATAATAGAACATTACACATCAGAACCCTTCAAATAAATCATGAATATAATTCAAAACATTAAGACAGTAATCCACTCAGGTGACGTGACCACTTGCTAACCAATCGGCGGCTTAGCTGCCCCGCAATTAACACTCGCGGAAAATGTGCAATACAGCATGTTCTTTTCTATGTTTTGAAGTTATGCTGTACTTTTCAACTATTCAAACCGACGTTGACGTTCTATATATTGGCCTGATATAAAATATGTATGCAGGGTGACGTGCCTGATGCTTGTTATTTGTCGCCTCAGGGTAAGAAATGGTGGATGAATGCAGATGAGCCGTGGCAGGCTCTCGCCTGCTGCATGGAGATCGCCAACGCCGTGCGATCTCCCGACCCAACCCGGTTCATCTCTCATTTTCCTGTTCACCAGGTACCATCAATGTTTGCATCCACCCCATTTACGTGAGCGCTTGTCCGCATTCGGGTCGCCGGTCACCTGGAGCCTTTCCCTGCTGATTTAGGCCAAGGAAGGGGCCATTACTATGCACAATATGCAGAGGGGTCAAACTCATTTTCATCATAGTTATGGTTTGAGTTGGAGAGTTGTCTAGCTGTGTCAAAATTAATTGATTAGTCAACAACTAATCGATTATCAAATTAAGCTGTTTTAATAATTAAGTCATCATTTAGTGGCATTGCTACACAAAATATCTATTTGGCACTGACTGGTGGGAACATTATTTTCACTTTTTAATCCTCTGGAAATATGGTATTTATTTGCAGCGGTTAACTCGATGGGCAGCATATGAACTAGAGCACATTTCTTCTCTTTTGAGTCTAGGATATAGCTACCAAATTTAGATTTTGGCCACCATTCATGTTTTTAGCCACACTTTTAAAGGCCACATTAACAACCATCCAAGGATTTCTTAAAGGATCAGTTACTTCTTAATGACAGCAATGGATGACCGTGCGGACAGCGATTTCAACAGGGAAATGCAAATTGTTCAATGTGATGATGAAAATACATGAAAGTAGATGTTCAAAACAATTCCTTCTGTCAAATAACTCTTTGTGAACCATGTTAAAAGAACGATTTCTTATCATTTAACCACTTCTGATTCACACTCTAGTTAACAGAGAGCATGCTAAAATCACGTACATGCAATAGGAAAACTAATTGACAAAATGAACGAAACACATTTTGAACTACACATTTCATTCATATGTCTGCAAATGTTTGGCGCGACCTCATTTTTGTGATGACTTTGTCTTTCTGAGGAGGACACGAACTGCACTTTATATTGACTTTCTACCTAGCTCTTAGTTTTCATTTATTGGTGTAACGTGAGAGTTTTCATGTGCCTCGGCTCGATAAAGCCAGCGAAACCCTGCACTCAAGAGCCATTCTGCCTCAATGTTATTGTGGAAGCGCTGCTGTACGGTAACTACATCACTTATTTATTTATCGCTCGCTTTCCTTTTCATATGGACTGAAAAGCGAGTGGTCCAGTGATGTATTCCCCCCCCCCCCCTTGAGGGGCACATCAGCATCTGCGAGGAGCTTCGCTTATCACTGATGTACATGTATTTTGTCGTATTGTGATATCAATCCAATAAGGAATCATCCCGACCGACTCTTTACGTTTCAAAATGATCACATTATGATGTTTTGCTCTATAGAGGATTACTATGAATTCATTAAAGTGCTTATAATAATAAATGAGGTCCTCAGTATCATGCTGATTGATGCAATATCCCCTTCATATTTTAGCTAAGGATTAAGACATTAATTATTCATTTACTTATTAATGAATGAACATATCTGAATGTCTGGGAAGTATTCAGTTTATTGTATTTTTTGACACATGCTCTTCAGATTAATCTTTTCTGTGCTTAATATGTTGTTTTAATTGTCCATTTCCCCCTGCATGCACCCGACCCACATCCGCCATCCATAATTCTGTTCTCATTTCCATCACATGGCTGCTTTTAATCTCCCCTACCGTCTCCTCCAGGACGGCTCTTGCAACGGGCTCCAGCACTACGCTGCGCTCGGCCGAGACGTTATTGGCGCCACGTCAGTCAACCTCATGCCCTGTGATGTGCCTCAGGACGTGTACAGTGGAGTGGCGCAGCAGGTCAGAGCACAACTCAACATAACTGCAACAATTCACTAGATGGGGAAACTGTCTGAGGTACCATATTTGCGGATATACAGTACACTTACAGGTCACAACATTAGGCAAAGACACCAAAATTAAAGCTAATTTTTCATCAAACATTCATAAGGGTATTTCAATTAATACAGGTAGTGGTTGTGTTTTCCAAAGGTGTAAACGTGTACTGCGCCATAATGATATATTGGAAAAGAGCAATGGCTGATATTTTATACTAACAGTGTCACATTGTACCCATCCCTCCATGTATTTCCAGTACACAAATCCCAATTTTCCAAACTAACAAACTTATCATCCCACAATATTCATCCACAATCATGCCCAAAGATGACCATTATGAAATGAACGTGCGGCCATTGATTTCTGTCGTTGTAAAAGAGGATATAACTTTCAGTCATATTCATCAAAAATTAGGGTGAGCTAAAATACTGTACTTCCTGTTTCTACATATAGTGTGCATCCATCTAGTGTTTAGTCTAGTGACTTTGGAATTGCACTGAAATTGATGTGAGGGGAAAACAAAACAAACTTATTAACTATACCACCCCCCCCCCCCCCTTAAAATAGCAGGACCGCAAACCCGTAAATTGTGTCACATGGGATTTATTGTAAATTTTAATTCTAAACTATAAATGACAAGTTTCATCTTTGAAGTAATCTCCCTGGAGTCTAACACACTTTCCCAACCGCCGAGGTGCCCTTACGCAAGTATTCTTATCTGGAAGGATTCTTCTGGAATCCTCTAGATTGCCATCATCATGGGTCATCTTCAGGACGTACACAGGAACTGTAAGATGCTCAGGCCATTGTGAGCAGCCATGAGTTGTCTTGCTACAACTGTCACTTGTCTTCTCGCACACTTTATGAAGCAAATGTTGTAGAATCTCTTTGTAGACGCTCCGGGTGATAGTCTTGCCCATGTGAGAGTTGACGAAATTAGCATATTGCCACAGCAGTTAGCGACAATTACTTTCAACATAAAATAGTGCAAGAAGTGATTGTGCACTTCCTAGCCTTGTTGCCTTGATTGCATCAAATTGCAACAAGGGTCGGCCGCCTCCTGTTTTCCCAAAGCAGTGTCAGTGATTGTGCTCCCGCCCAACATGCTTTGTGTTTCAGGTTGAGGAGTTCCGAGCCCGCGATGCTCAGAACGGCCTGAAGATCGCCCAGATCCTGGAGGGCTTCATCAACCGGAAAGTGGTCAAGCAGACCGTGATGACAGTGGTGTATGGGGTCACACGCTACGGGGGAAGGCTCCAGATCGAAAAGCGCCTGAAGGAGATTGATGAGTTCCCAAAGGTACAGTAGCGAGAGGGGTGAGGGGGGGCGGAAAAGAGGGAGGAGTTCCCTCACGCAGCAGCCGGGTTTATTTTTAGCATGGTCTCTGCACAGGATCTCCTCCACTGTATGTGGGGCACTCTGCACAATGTGCACATTTGCTAGAAGGTGTGCAACCCTGCTAAGGACTGTTCTCCTTCCGCTTCCGCACGTTTATCACGCAGATGACAGCATCTGAGGATATTTTCATCATGTCGCGCTGACCTTGACACAGCAGATTAACAACAGCCACTTAGAGTATTCACACACGCAATCAGCATGCAGTGAAATATTAGACCAGGAGTGGACGGGAACAAATAACAGACATGTGATACCGCGCTGCTATGTTTAGGCCCGCATGGGCACAAATGGGTCCTCTGTGGTCAGCGCTCATTCTTCACGATCATCTAATCATCTCAAATCAGTCGCATTATACCAAAAGTTGATCTTATTTCCAGTGCGCATGGGAGCGACATGGTGGTGCTATCTATTATTATCTTGCACTCAGGAGTGTTGTTGCCGATGACTTTTGCATCATATCTCCTAATTGCTTCACCAGGGAATTTGTGGGGAATGGTTATAAGTGACTGATGGTGCAGCGGGCTCCGTGGTTGATAAGGACATACTGTCATTACATCGGAAATAGTCCCAGTTAGGCTTCAATCTTCTTTTGCTTTTGCAATTTATGGGCAGCGGAAGCTCAAAGTGAAAATAATCTGGAGCACATCCGTAAATTTGGACTGCAAAAGCGGTGTCACGCAATTTCAAATTTTAACTCGGTTAACAGCTACAGGCTGAACTCCGCTCGTGTGGTGTGACCAGTGGGTACCATTGACGGCAAAGTGAAAAAATGTAACAATATCCACAATAAGTGAATTCATTCCGACATTGTAAAGTACCTAGCTGCTCAATGAGCAAGATTATCTATCACCGTACATAAATTAAATTTGTCATTACTCTCTTAAAATGATAACCTAAGTCACATTTGGACAAAAATAAATAAATACAAATAATAATTAAAGTAAACATACCCTCATGATGCTAGCCACCTCTGCTAAAATGGGCAACATTCTTAGTTAAACAGATCCTTCAATGAAATAATATGAAATGAAATGATTAATACATGTAATACACTTTAATATTTGATTCCATTTATAATGTTTTCTGGGGGTGGGGGGGGGACTGAAAAATGACTGGCCATTATTTTAGCAAGCTATAGCCAAAAGCATAATGGCTAATGACTAGCTAGAAAAAGGCCAGGAAAGCATTTGACCTGTTCTAGGGTGAGCAGTACTTTTTTGTAGTCTTAATTCATTTATTTATTTAATCGCGGTTAACTCTTCCTGATAGTTGTATGACAGTGAAAAATGTAAAAATGTTACTTCATATACTCCATAAAGGTTTTATGGAGAGCTACATTCACTTTTTCCCTGTGTGAGTTGATTTTTTTTGTTCAAGGTGAACAACTTCGAAGCCATGTAGTGTCATATTTTATACTGTAGCATCTCATCGGTCTGTTACAGGAATATGTTTGGGAAGCATCTCACTACCTGGTGCGACAAGTGTTCAGTGGCCTAAAGGAGATGTTTACAGGAACGAGAGAGATCCAGGTGGGTGTGTTACACTACAGTACTCATTCAAGCCCGTCTGTATTGTCTTGAAATTTAAAATTTATAATAAACTGGACTCTGTGTCTTTTGTCTCCGCTGAACTTGTCAAATTTGGAACAAAATTTGTAATTCAGGATGTCAACATTTTTGGGGACGTCGGAAGGCGGCTAACATCCCCAAAGTGTGATTTGGTGACTCGTGCATTGATGAAGAAGGCAGCTAGTAGCCGGGAAAACTATTGTGAATTGCACAACGCATCGACCATTGACACTTTGTGCTTTCGTCACAATAATATGCTTCACTGCAGTGAAAAGACAGATTCGTTCACATCCGAGTGTGGGTCATTTTCCGATCGGGTTGTAAGGGACTCAACGGGGCTGCTGCGCTCCTTGAAGGGAGTGCAGGGAAACCAAGCCACGGCCATGTTGATGATTTCTTTTGTTTTAAATGGTTGAAACAATCACAACATGTGACGGTTTAGCCTGCAGTGATTTCTGTAACTGTTGGCAACCCTGCGTTTTGGAACACAAACAGTTTTGACAATACGAGCCTTGGCTTTTTGCTGGCTGGAACAAATTAATGCAATTTGAGTTCATTTCAATGCTGATCATTTATTTGATATTCAAAAATTGACAAAATGAGTCTAAGGGAACAAATTAAACTTGTAAGTCAGGATACCAACAAATAATTGCCACCACTTTTATGTTCACATATTTCAAGCTTTGCTCAAGGGCACCTCAACGAGAACAAAGCTCTATCTCCTTCCCACCCCATAATCATATTTTCTCAGAAGCAACAAATACACGAACATCGGTCCACAGATGAAATATACTTGTAGCCAGTTTGGGATAAGTAGCTTCCAGCGCCACAGAGGGGAACATCTTCCTCTTATTAATGACTTGTTCTTGGCATTATCAGGTGATGAAAAATTGCCAATGGCGCACATTCACCTCATTGCCTCCATTAATAGCGACTTATACCTGGTGGGGACCGTGTGCATTATCTTCACAAGCGGAGCGCGGCCCACTACGCTGATAGAACCTGTGCCCGCCCGCTGCGGCGCTCCTCCTTTGTGGATTGAGCGGGGGCAGCCCGGGTTTGAGAGAAAGAATTTACGGCGGCGAATCAATCCCGCCGCTGTCCTCTTTCCTTCCTAGAACACATCCTATTTATTCTCGGCACACTCTCCACCTCGGCCCGCCACCTATCAATCCACTCATTGATCAGTCAGTTTCTAACTATCTGGTTAGTCCATCCGTCACTCCCCGGCTGTCTCCTTGTCTTTGTTTCTGGCTCAGAGAGAGAAATAAGATGAGAGCGCATTCGCCTCGGGAAAGACTATGATCATCCATCTTTCGCACAGACGGGTGTTTGCGTGTTTCTGTGTGCGTTAGAAGGAACTTAGTGGCATTACTAGGGCTTAGAGACAAAATGCTGTGGAACTTTGTGGGTTTTTTTTTTTTACAACAATTCAATGTCAGCAGGTCGGCAACAATCTTTTGCCTAAAAGGAAAGGTCATATTGATGACGTATTGATGATTACCAAATAGAACAGGAACAATAATCACAATAATAAGTCCACTCCCTGAACCGTGTCCCCTTTTCTAAACATGCACACCAAATATAGGCTGCCTAAATTGTTTAATCTATTTCCTATCAGGTTGACAAAGGTGGTTGCAAAACGTTTTTCAGACGTACTTTGATGCTGGATCAAATGCTTTCAATTGCTTGAAATAGTTCATCATTCTTGTCACAAGAGTTGCAATTGAGTGAAGGAGTATTAGGGGCCATGGTTGCAAAACGATAACACCGGAGAACACAATTCTCGTAATTTTGACTATGCTAGCTTTCTGTTCGCAGATATGGATAGTACTGACCTATTGGGAGCTACACGCACCTCTCACTGTTATAGCTGCAAAAACAAGTTGCCAGCCAGTTTTATATGAGTCCAGTCACAATCAGCTCTTCTTACTGCATTCTTAGTACGCTAATCAGTGGAAATGCTACAAATTGCATGACTTATAATTTTGACATTTTTATTCTCTCGATATGCAATTTGTTTAAGCTCACATTTGTTTCCTCATAAACTACTACTCTGTTGCCGTGTTGCTGATCTTGTCAAAACACAATTACGCTTGTGATGTCATTTGAGCCATGGTCTTATTGATTGAGGGTGGTCTTTGTTTGTCGCAGGACTGGTTGACGGATAGCGCCAGGCTCATATCCAAAGCGGGACACACGGTGCAGTGGGTGACCCCCCTGGGTTTACCCATCATCCAGCCCTACCACCGCACCCGTAGCAAAATGGTAAGCAAACGTACTGAGATGCTATGCTATGCATGGAAACTCAAACACTTTATCCTGAGCTTAAAAAAAGAAAAAGTCTATTCAGTAACACTGGCCTCACAATACCTCCATGATGGTTTCTTCTCCTCTAGCTTTGTCTACTGTTTGTACAGTTGGCGCTACTCTTATCTCTAGTTTTGCATTAATGTGATAGCGCTCTATGCTTCAATTGGACTTTTTTTTTTTTTAAATATGAAGTTTCCTCCAGTGGGCCAAACAATACTATGCCACTTCTTTTCTCACTGGTGTTAACCCACTATTGTCCAACCTTTATTGAAATAAGGCACATATTTTAAATGAGAAAAATCTCATGCCCCCCCCACCCCCCTCCAAAAAAAGTCACAGAAAGTATACTGCATCCTGAAATGACGAACTTGTCTCAATTCACTTGCAAATTGCTTATTCTGTGTTATGTCAGGACCGGTTTAGTGGAACATAAAGCGGATGTACATACTCACAACAATTGAAGAAGTGCACACAATGATTTTGGAAAGAGGATCATTCGCCTTAGCAGACCCGATGAAGGCTGAAGACACACAAGTGTGTGATTTGGGAATCACTGCTTGAGTAAAAAAAAAAAAAAAAAAAAAAAAACATGGAGAGAAGTATTTGCACATGTCATGCAGAGTTTTTGCAGCCACAAAATGAATATTCCTTAACCAACTCACTTCTTGCTTCCCTCACTGTGCTTTGGCAAGGATTAAGAATGTGCTGGTTAAAGATTTTTGGGGGATTTTATTGAAACATTCTGTCCTGCTGGCCACCGAACTGTCTGCACTTTCTTAACTTGAGAAATATTGTATCTCGTTAACCCCTTTGTGAGTAAACAAGGCCCACTTCCCGCGTATGGATGAATGATTACATCTCTTAGCTCGCCTGGCTTTTTGTTCGAGCTGCTCACATGCCATTCTCAACATTTCCAAAATGCGGGATGCTTTCCCAAGCCGGAGTGCTCCGACTAGAATGTCCAGGTCCTGATAGGTTGGGTGTTGGTGAATGCAGTGCTGATGGTGGCGTGCGATTGGCATGAGTGGCCCCCACTGAAATGGAGCTCCACAACATCATTAGAGTTGTTTGTCACCGAGGAGAGGCTGACAGTGGTGCGTCTGAGACATAAATGTCAATGTGCCAGCACGTCTTTAGATGCGCCAGGGTGTGCGTGCGCGTGCGTTCGTGTGTGTGCGTGTTTATGATTAGTTATTCCTTGTGTTGAAGCAACACTTCTGCCCTCATTTGTGTTTGTGTCTCTTCAGTCTCCTCTTCAGGACCTGAAATTCATGCAATGCATTGACACGCATTATGTTTGAACACAAAAGCATTTTTATATGTCCAGCCAAAATAGCTGCGATAGGTGACCTGTGACGTAGCAGCGAATTAATGTGCCGTTACTTGAAGCGCTTTTTGAGGACGTGAATGATGATATCCAAAGGCTTATTTGCAAAATAAATGAAGGAAGCAGCCATCCTGTATGGCAGATGCCATACACGTGCGGGCGGCAAGACCTTATAGCTTGCCCAGGGAGCTGTCTTCTCTTAAGTATGACATCAAGCAGAGGGGTTGCTTCAGAAGGGGGAGTGACACCTCACAAGCAGGTGCAAGAGAGCTGCGCTAACAGATGGCGGCTCCCCCGAGGGTCTCTCATCCCTCACTTTCTTCTGATTGATTCTGCTTGGTGTCATGTCCAGCATGGACAAGGAGGCTGATTAACCCTTTTGAAGTTTTTTTTGGCATTAGCACGCACACACACACACACACACACACACACACACACACACACACACAGATGAAGTGACAATGAAACGTTGTCACACATGATTTCCCTTATCCTCTGCTATAATAACACTCTAATCCAGTTGCATCACTGCGCAACAAAATTGCAGACAGGTCACCCTCCCACCCTCCCCGCATAGATGGATTAAATTCAATCTCCCCATCTCCTCTCTGCTTCTTCAATCCAAGGCCATTGTGTTTCTGTGAGGAGGTCATTCATAATTAGACAAGGGATAGGATTGCAAAATGAGGAGCCAGGCACTGGAAAAAAAAACAAGTGTTGGGAAAGGGGCGGCATCATCATTTATTGCATGCTAAATTCAGTTCCCACTCACTGACGGTGTGAACGTGTGTGAATGTTTGTCCATCTCGATTGTGTATGCGCCCCACGACTGGCTGCTGACCAGTAGTCCGCCTCTGAGATGCTCCAGCAAACTCATGACCCTCAACAGGACAAGAAAATGGATAGATGTATTACATCTGGTAACCTTATGAGTACAGGATTGAAAGGGAAGGCGTCAAAAAATGTGTTGCGGTTCTTTTTCCATTCAACTGTCCATTTTCCATACCGCTTATCACCACTCGCGTCGCTAGTGACCTGGCACTTACACATACCCAGATGTACTCCAGTACTCTACCGTATTTTCCGCACTCAAAGGCGCTCTAAAAGCATTCAATTTTCTCAAAAGCCGACAGTCTGTCTTATAGTCCGGTTCACCTGATATAACAATACATTTTATTTATAAGCGCCTTTCAAGACACCCAAGGACACTTTACAATAACAAAAAACACAAAACAATACAAAACAATACGGGTTGAGCAGCGGCAGCCAAACGCGCCAGCGTTCACTCAACCCGGAAGTCAGAAAGAAACCACGAGGGAGGGAGAGGGGGAGAAAAAAAACCACGCTCGAACTATCCTCATTTTGAGGATAATTTGAGTTAGGCAAAAAAAAACTCCTGCACAAGCATATGACAGTTACAACAGGTCACAAGACATAAACAATGAAGACGGTGATACAAGGGAGTGTATAAAGGAGGGGGTGATGGTGGGGGACTAGCTTCCATGCATATTTTCATCAGGGGAAGGTCGAGATAGCAGATGTTGTTTTGGTAGCAGGCTGCCCAAGAATTTAAGACAGCCTTGAGTCCGTGGCTTATGTCTCTTCAGTGGCGTCGATCAGCCAAATCCGTGATTTCTGTCAATATTTGAGCACGGATTCCAGTTTCTCCAAGTTCTTGACCATCTTGCAGAGACGCTCCAAAACCGCAACAGTTTTTGGTTGAGCACAGTCTGAGTCTGAGTGTTGGACATCCGCACTTTGCCATCCTTAGACCGGCAGCCTCTTCACTTCCAATCGAGCTGCTCCCGTCGGTTGAATTTTTCGATAGATCAGAAACTGCTAGCGTCAAACAGCAGCATACCTGTTATCGGAAGGCCGATAATGTAGATGTCATCCACATCCTCAACGGACAGTGTTGACAGGCACACCATTCTCCGCTTCCTCCAAGGATCTAGGGTGTACCCAGCAGCAAAAGTCCCGAGGGGCAAGTAGGCTCCCCACTGCCTGCTCATCTCGTCGAGAAAATTTTGTCGATGGCATCGAGAGACCAGCCAACCAATTCCATGTTTGTTTTTAGGATGAAAATACGACAGGAGGCTAGGAAAGTTAGACAAAAGACAGCACATGGACTAAGTGGCGAGCAGGGAAGGGTGGGGGTGGGGGTGGGGGACAGGAGCAGAAAGCAAAAGCGTCCGCCTTCGTCGAGAGCCAAGCAAGCAGATGACCACACCCGTATAGATCAATATTCTGATTTCTTGGACGTAGTATTTTAAATGTTCTGCAAAGCGCTTTGTTACAGCTGCAGCAGTTGTGAACGCTTTATATAAAGCCGGATTGTATTTTATTCCCTTTAGTGTAGCTCCATCTAGTGGATGCATAACGCAACCGCATCCTCTATTGTAGCTTATATTCTATTCGCCTTACAATGCGGTGCGCCCTATATATGAAAACAGTTTTAAAATAGGCCATTCATTGAAGGTGCGACTTTTACTCCGAAGCGCTTATCTTGCGAAAAATACGGTACTTGTACTTATGGCTGAAGAAGGTGAGGAAACGAGAGAAGAACGAAACGTGAACATACATCGTAGGCTCCCAAACACGATTGCGAGACACAAATCGGATCAGAAGTCACTCCGGCTCACATTTTTTGTTCATTATGTTCTTCCCTTTCCTCAATGCTTGCTGTTGGTGGCACACGGGTGTGGTCATCTTTTTGACTGGATTTTTCAGTTAATAGTGTGACAGCAGGCTTATGGTCTAAGTCCTCCATAAGAGGCCAGGAGCAGCGAGGTTTTGCTGAGGGTAATAATTTCCCCAGACGGTTAACTATTGCACCTCATTTGTTCATAGATGCTCACGGGCTAGAAAAGCTTAACGCGGTTTGGTTGTTACGACAGCAGTGCAAAATTATATACCGGAAAACAATTATAGCTGCTGTGGAAAATCCTCTCAGAAACGGATGGACTCACACTGGGTCTTTCTCGGAAGCGCTCTCCCGTGAAGTGGCTTGAGGCAGTCATTCATTCAGAAAGGTCTTTTTCCACTTTCTTTCGCTAACAAACATTCCATCTGGGCCAAAGCTAGAAAAATGTCCGCGTCAAAATGTCTCTACACCAGGGGTCGAGAACCTATGGCTCGCGAGCCAGGTGTGGCTCTTTTGATGATTGCATCTGGCTCGCAGATAAAACAAAATATTCTCACTTGTTTAATCCATCCATCGATTTTTCACTGCTCATGTCCTGTTCAGGGCTGCAGGAGCAATTTTAATTGGATGATACTGGCCTATGTTGGCCATTGCTGGGTAAACGCCCCCTTTTGAATCAGTCTGCTCGGTCATTAGCTCTACGCTAACCCTTCAACAAAACAGATGGTGAAAAGAAAAAAAATGAAGAGTATGGTACACTTTAGGACGAATGGACCTAAGAATTTGTCGTGGTTAGAACAGGTTCTGCTGTGTGTCTAATTTGCGATGACAAAAGTGCAGCGGTGAAACGTCGAAAGTAAAGTGGCACTTTGACACGCGCCACACTACGTTCGCATTAAAATACCCCGCCAGTGACAGCAGTGCAAGCTACTGAGCAGGGTGCAAGCTAGCCAGCAGCAACTCCGCGTAAGGCGACTCTAATTCCGCGAGCTTTGCTGGATCTTTAGCAATAGTAATGAACGGAAAACCATTCACATTAATGGTGAGTTTTATCACAAAATTTATTAAAAGAATAAATTGAGAGGCTTATTATACTGACGTTTTGTTGAACTCACTTTTAAAATACAGTATATTATATGGCTCTCACTGAAATACAATTCCAAATATTTTGCTTTCATGGCTCTCTTGGTCAAAAAGGTTCCTGAACCCTGCTCTACACAAAACTTCTCTAGCTTAACCAAAGCTTTATGAGATTTTATGGGACATCTGAATCGGATCGAGCCGTTCCCATGGGTGACACGATGTTCCGTTGATCTGGCAGGACCCAGCGGCATTTTGGGGTGACATCATAACAAATGCAGCTCCACTTTCAAGGACAAGTGGGAGAGTTTAGAGAAAAAAAAACGGTGTGCCCGACGACATGCATTTAACCCTTCCAGGGACAGCGGTTACTACACTGGGCAGCTTATCATGTTATCAGGTTACAGGTTGTCATTATTGGTGCATGAAGGGGTTAAATATTAGATGACCATTTGCAGATTGAAGCTTTATGTTGTGAACCGAAAGGGATGAATGGGGAGAGCTTGCTTCTCTGTGGTTCGTGATTGCTTTTCTACGCGTCGCCATGTGGGGCTCTCAAGTGATTTACACCGCGGGGGGCTCGTCCTCCCCCTGCCGCCTTTCTCCTCCAGGTTAGCCAAGGTTCTCGTTCATCATAGCTTTGAGTCAGGTCCTCAATGCACACTTGCGTTGTTTATAAAAAGGGCCGCAAATAATGACCTAATTTACTAGCCGGCCTTCCTTTTGTCACACCAAAGGTAGCTTCCATTACCTTCACTTTGCCTCACCCTTTCGCATTAAGCTTCCCCATTCTCCTTGCAAAGACATGCCAGGGCATAAAGATGACAAGGAGCTTGATTGACAGAGCCCCCACCCATGCAACAATCCCGCTCAAGCGCTGATGTATGAGATAGCAGCTGTGGCAGAGACTAATGGGCTTTTCCGCACACCTCGCCACATTTGGCAAACTTATTTTCTTGATAAAGGTGTGATTGTGTCATTCATCCCACGGCGACCTCAAGCAATCAACCCAAGCCGTCAAAGTGAGTTGCTTAGGAACTCGCCGAATGGAGCCTTGATAGACTTTAATCCATGTTAAAAAGCCTTGTCACCTTTAAATCTGCAATACCTTCGCCTTCTTTCACACCTGTTATTTCATTCTTTGGCCTGCTTTGTTCAACTTATTTGAGAGTCAAAGAAATATTGTTTACAATACAATACAATACAATACATGCTGATTTATATAGCGCTTTCACAACAGTGGCAGCTGTAACAAAGCGCTTAACAAAACAGTTAACATAAATTAAAATAATAAACACAACGTCTAACAGTCGTGCAGTCCTAACCACTTTTCCCCTCATACGCTTTGTTATTAAAGCAGTTTGAGATGAAAGAGGAGAGAATCAAAGTGTCCTTTCACCAGTGGATCAGAGACGTCATGCTCAAAATGTGCACACGTCGGCTACAAGCTAAGTTTCAAAGTCAACAAGAAGCTGTAGCATCCATTGACGAAAAAAAGAGATTGGTTCACTTCTCCTGTCCCATGTAAATCCATTCCAATTCCTCCTCATCCTCCACTTCAGCAGCCATCCATCTAGCCGCACCAACGCAGACTGTCCAAGAGCGCCGACATCTTCACTGAACAAAACAGGGCTGTGAAAAATGCTGCCCATTACAGGCGCAAAAAACACAATCGCCCCGGGGCTGTCCAGCACCGACACTCAATGGCGCCGACATTCCTCCCAATCAAAATCTGTGCTGGTACAGGCGTGCTGCCGAGAAGGCGCAACCACCAAGCACAGATTCTTCTCCTTTGACGAATTTCGTGGCCAAAAAATACTGAAAACAGTCCACATCAGGTCCACACGACGAAACAACAAACATGTGACAAAAACAAAAAGACAAAAACAACAAAAAAATAACAAAAAAAGCAAGGCTCTTGAAGAAGTTTAAAATGTAAAATACCGCTGATTCTCCAATCCATTCACTGATGGATTTTTTTTTTTTTTAACCATCATTATACCTAAAAATAGTCACCCTAACGTGACATTTAGGGTGTACTTTGAGGTGCATGGTAGCCTCAGATGTTTTCTAATCTACCACCAGCTATTTGGTTCAATTAATACAATACAATACATATTTATTTATATTGCGCTTTCACACAGCTTCAGCTGTAACAAAGCGCTTTACAGAACAGTTAACATAAAATAACCAGCTAATATAACACAACACATAACATATGACACAGACAGTCATGCAATCTTAGCCACTTTTCCTGCATAGGCTTTGTTGTTTGAAGCAGTTCTAGAAGAAAGAGGAGAGAATCAAAGTGTCCTTCCACCAGTGGATCAGAGACGTCATGCTGAAAATGTGCACACGTCTGCTCCAAGCTAGGTTTGAAAGCAACAAGAAGCTGTAGTGTAGCGTCCATAACGAAAAAGATGTTGGCTCTCATCTCCTGTCCCATGTAAATCCGCTTCAATTCCAAGCGGCGACTCCCAGTTCCACATACGCATCTGCGCTGATTAAAGAATATTTTCAGAACTGTGTTTTTTTGTTTGTTTGTTTGTTTAAACATCTGACAAAGGCAACACTTCTATTGATTAATCATTCCAGTTGCAAAAGTTCTCTTTGTAGTCCTCCAAGCTTACAAGTCTTAACTGACACCCCGGTGAGGATTTTTATTCGAGTCACTCCAGATTTTCACAGTTCAAAATGGATTAAAACTCATCTCCATGTGATTTATCAAGTGCAGATTCTCTCACACACATACACACGCACACACACACACACACACACACACACACACTCTGCCGATTTGAATAACTGTGATAAATGTAATAATGGACAAAGTGCTCTTTGCTTCTTTTAAAGTAACTTCAAACCCCCACAACAACTGAGCCTGCATTCACGTTTGGTTTCCAGCACATATTTGCGAAGGGAGCTTTGCATCAGCCAGGGGATTTCCACACTGAGCAGCGCTCGTCGGTTCCAGTGGGTCAGGACACTGCGCTGCCACAGATGGCTCAACAGCGCAGAACATATGGACTCTCGAAACCTCCACTCGAGAGATGAACTGTAATTTTGTTGTCGCACGACTTGCTCTAGGGGGGGGGGGTGGGGGGAATAAACTGACAGTTATTACCAACACCAAGCTCGAGGGCTTCGGCACTTTGGTTTATTTCATTTAGCAATTTAATATCAAGCTGTCAAAGGTGATCCCGTTAAATCATTTGTTGTTGACCTTTATCGTCCGCCGGCGACGACTGCGCCTGATCCTGCCATGGTCACCAGGATGACTCAATCTTTCTTGTACGATTTTTTTGTCTCTTTTGTTTCTGCAGCTCAAGAGCATCCTCCAACACATCAACCTCCAGATCAGCCATGACACCCAACAGTAAGTGCCCCCCCCGACCCCCACACTTTGTTCTACTTTGACCTTTATCACATAGAGTGAAATTGGTGTCTTTGCATAGGTTACCAGATTTAATCATTAAAAACCAACTCCACAATCCCTCGGAATCTCTTTCGTCTCGTCTTTCAGTGAGCAACTGACACAGGCTAGATATCCTGTGATTTACTACTATATATATACCTATATATACATAATGTGCAATTGCTAGCCATCTCCCAGAAGCGTTCATTATCACGTCTAATAAGATAAGATGAGTTGAAGTTGCAGATAGGACCGCATGCACTAGTGTGACACGTGTTAATGAACACGCGGGCCTTTGTTTGTTTCTTCTCAGGATGCCAGACACGGTGAAGCAGAAGAACGCGTTCCCGCCAAACTTCATCCACTCGCTGGACTCCACACACATGATGTTGACTGCGCTTCACTGCCACAGGTAGGTAACCAACAAAAAAAAAACATTTTTTTCATTCATGACATTTTTATCAAAAAGGAAATTTTGGTACCAAAAATATATATATATTTTTTTTGTTTGGTTTGTTTTTTACTCCCAATAAAGCTTCCACGTTAGGCAGAAGACCGTTCACTGCTTTTTTGTGAGTTTTTGGATGGAATGTGTCTCTGTTTCTGATGAGAAAAAAACTAAAAGGAGAATTTTTTGTGGACTCCAGCATTTCTCACAGCCACAACAGTTGCTTTGCAAACACATGCCACGATTGGTTCTTGCGTACTCACAATGTAACCTCATTCGTGTTCAAGAATAGTGTTGCTTACAAACCAGTCTTTTGAATTGTCTGAATATATATATATTTTTCTAATCCTGAAGCATTTTTTTAACCTCGGCTGTGCTTTTTCTCCTTTCAATCTGGCCTCCCCCCCAACAAGTTTCGGGTTGACGTTCGTCTCAGTTCACGACTGTTTCTGGACACACGCCCTCACAGTGGACACCATGAACAAGGTACTCACTTTGACTTTCGCCACTTTGCTCTGCATTTTGCTCTCCCCAACGCTGGAATTCTCCCACCGTTCCTTGCCCACACTAACCTTCTATGTGATCCGATATCGAATGGGTGTGGAATTCTCCTCTCGATGCTGAAGGTGTCGCGCGTTAGTCAGTTTCTCCCATCTTTCCTTTCAGCCTTTTTGTCCTCAAACGAATCCAAAGGATTGTGTGTTTTTAAAAACGCGGACAAGCTGTTCCTGCCCTTTTCTCGTCGATGCCTGTTAAAAATAACACTGAAGCAAATGGGATCGCATTTTCCCGCGGTCGTAGCTTCAAAGCGGCGAAAGAGCGGCAAAATTGTAAAATTTCATCATCCCATCTCGACCAAGTCAAGCAAGCGGCCCTCCCTTCAGTACAATTATCCCCTTGCATAATTCCCCGTCTCTTGATATGCCGGGGTCCGCCCACCTCATTACACAGGTAATTAAACTCAGCGCCGGCGGAAGAAGTCTTTAACGCATTAGTCGACACTTGAGCACGTGAAGCAGAAGACGGCAGCTTTTCTGAACAAAGCAAGATCACTCAACCGCAACAAATATGTCAAGTCATACGCTCGCTCGCGCTCCAAAGTGTGAATTCTCTATGCCTTCGAAAGTCGCCACCTTAGGAGTTGCACCAAAAGCTTCAGTAAAAGCATTTTTAGGTTGACGAACGTGGAGATTAGTTCCCCTGAGATGGGTTTCAGTTTGGGCAGTTGAGATGCTGGAAGTCCTGGGCTTGGTCTGATGACTCGTCCATGTGGTCCGCGCTAGAATGTACTCTGAAACGCCTTTGGAGACAGTTTCTCGACGAGAAAATGAACATCCAGCATCCCCGGTGGGTATTCCTGCAGTCAGCATGCCAAATGCGCGCTCTCTCCAAACTTGGCTCCTCTTTGGCCTTCTGTTGTTGGCAACCTCAGGCACACCCCAACTTCAGCGATAGAACGTTTGTGAACAACATTTGGGAGTGAGTTGAGCGGAGGAATAGGCCTTTTGTGTACGTGGAAAAAGGCTTGGATCCTTGAATCCATACTATGAAAAATGGAATCAACTGTTTGTATTTATCAGTGGACATACATCATGATTGTGTCACTCACCAACAGTGCATGAGTATCCATCTCTTCATCGCCACATATGGACAAAGGTAACCAAGGCTGAAGATGTGTACCGTATTTTCCACACTATAAGGCGCACCTAAAAGCATTCAATTATCCCAGTGCGACCTATAATCCGATGCGCCTTATATATGGTGTCACCGTCTCTTTATATTCCCCATTGAGTTGCTTCCCTGTTCCCCTATGCCAGCTAGTGGTGATTATTAGCAGGAACCAACTGTAACCTAAACGGGTTCTGCCCGGCACTAATTGACATGCGCATTCGCCAACACATACTCAAAAAGAAAACTACTTTCTGAGCTCTGCGCAGCCATTTTGAAACAAAGATAACACCAAAAGCATCATTAACTACTGACTAAACGAAGGAAGAAGGAGACAAGCAAGACTTCTAAGCTTATTTAAGCCCCTCGTGGATGTGAGCCCGCGAGGTTTGGGTGCCTTTTTGTTGAATCGGTTGCTTCATAACCTTTGCCTGTCATTTATTGTTTTGTCATGCCATTTGTATTATTGTATCCTGTCCGTGTTTGTGACCAGTTCTCATGGCTTTGTTGCAGCTGTAGCCGTTGTGAAGGCTCGATATAAATAATTGTGTTGTATTCTATTTAGCGCAGCTCCATCTAGTGGATGCATAGCACAACCGCAGCCACTATTGTAGCTTCATATTCTAGCCTTATAATGAAATGCGCCCTACATATGAAAACCGTTTTAAAATGGGCCATTCATTGAAGGTGCACCGAAATGCCTTATAGTGCAGAAAATACGGTACAGTACACAAACATGACAAACTGTCCCAGGGTTATAGATTCCTGCAATCTCTTTTAAAATAGTACTGGTATCACGTTGGTACTTTTTCTTGCTCTTTTTTTTTTTTTTGACAGTTCAGATTGCTAAAATAGTACGTTAAAACATTGTGTGTTCATGTGCACCCCTTCGGTAGGTCTGCCGGGAGCAGTTTGTTGCATTGCACAGTCAGCCCATCCTCCAAGAACTGTCCGACTTCCTGCTCCACAAGTACTGCTCCAGGCTTACGTAAGTGCCACACCCCACTGGAAGCAGCACGGTTAGATAAACATATCAATTGTTCCATGTGTATGGAATTGGAATATGGAATATGAGCTTGACAGCTATTTTTTTTTCCTTCCTTTCTGTGATACTCGATTTTTCTAACCTAAGGCAGGCTTCTCATCTCCTCTTTTTTTCTCTCTCTCTCTCTGAGATAATTGGATATCGTATCCTTTACTTTGTAGCCTTTAGCCTCTCTTGACAAAGTTCACCAAAGGTGCTTCCTTACATTAGATTGGCCTGCCCTGGCTGAATACAGAAAGTGGGTCCCATTAAGATCCGAGTCGGGAACTCGCTGCAGAGACTTCAACGCGTTTGAATGCGGCTGAGCTATGAAATTTGTTTCCGCAGTTTTTCCCCACCAATCCCTAACTTCCTTTTGATGGTGTCCTTCCATTGGCAGGTCTGACAGGAAAAACAAAAAGTATCTGGAAGACCGCAGGCTCATGCTGCTGCTGGCCAAAGTACCGCAGACAGGTCAGTTAGCACGCAGCTTGTTTCGAAAACGTCCGGCCCACCGCTTCGGGCGCCTTCTCCATCCAACATGCTGTGTGGCGTTTGTCCTAATTGGTTGGAAGAGCTTCTGCGTGGCTTGGAGCGCTGGAACGAACCGCTTCACTGGAACTCGCCGAACATCCATTTTCTGCTTCAGTCATGAGTGGCCTAAGCCTGGAATGGGTTTTGCTTGTTTAAATTCATCACTGATATATTTGAGGGAGAAATATTTTTGAATTAGTAGAGAGGAAGAAAAAAAAGGGCAGGATGAGAGTGCTACCGTGGATCAGGCCCTGATGGCGTTTGAGACGAAGCAAATTGTTGTATTGGCTGTACAGGATGATTGCGCAACCGCTCAACTTTCCCTCTTCGCTCAGCTTTTGGCTCATCTTCAACTTTTCCGACCGTCCCACAAATCATTTTTCACAATCTCTCTTTTGTCGGTACACACAGCTAGGCAACAGTTATTTGTTCCTTCCATCCTGTATTTGTTTTTCGATTTTTGTGATAGCCCATTTCAGCGGCAAAACATCCCGGAATGACTTCCCCACTCTTTATTTAAATCCATTCGTCCTTTGTTACGACATGGGGAGACGTAGCCGCGACACGAGACCAAACCCCTGTCTTCAAACATTCGATCGAAGCAATTTCCACATGAGCGACAAACTTCTATCGATTCTAAAATCGATGAATGGATGTATCCTGCCCCGTCCCCGCTGCGTTCATGACTTTGACTCCCCATCGAGTGTTGGTTGCCATGGCAACGGCACACAGACACGTCCCCGTCAGTCAAGTGGACGGAGGTCCCTCTTACACAACCGTTTGCATCTCGTCCGTGTGCTCACTAACTGTCGTCTGCTGAGCACCAACAGCTGGCTGCTGTAAAGTCATCGCTGTTAATTGCGTCCGTCCACTTCAGAATCAGCTTACGTGACCCAGTCAGGTGTGTTTAATATCGCAATTCATTGGATCCTTTTAATCTTCACTGGAACGGCTACCGAACTTATTATGTTCCTGTTTTGGCCGCGCTTAATCCGAGAACGAGGTCGTCCCGGATACTCAATCGGACCAAATGTCATCTGGGACATGAACGCATTTGAATGGGTTTGGATTTTCATTCATTCATTCATTCATTCATTCATTCATCTTCCGAACCGCTTGATCCTCAATAGGGTCGCGGTGGGTGCTGGAGCCTATCCCAGCTGTCTCCGGGCAGTAGGCGGGGGACACCCTGAATCGGTTGCCAGCCAATCGCAGGGGTTTGGATCTTTAAAACTCCTAACGAATGCTCGCTCTTTTATTTTTCTAATTTATTTTGAAGGGAATTTTCCAAAAAATGCTTTTTTATAACTAAATTGTGAATAAAAAAATTATATTGTTATAGCAATATATGACCTTTAGAAGAGTCCGATTAAATCCGGCCGCTGATTCAGCAGTCGGGCGCTTGTTGATAATATTATTAAGATTTTCAAAGTCAGGACAACCCTCTGATGGAGCTCCCAATGAAAATGAGTTTGACACCCCTCACATAATCCATGCCCCGGTTAGTCCACCTTAGACAAATAAATGTGTGGCACAAATAAATGCATCCCCTCTTGAGAAGCCCACTAAAAAAAAAAGTCACTGGTCAACAGGATATTTTAATCAGAGATGGCTTTTTAAGTCCCTAAACATATTTTTGATGCTGATTTTTAAAATGTCTTTATTTTTTTCTAGCATATCAGATTGTGAGATTTTCATTTTTAAGTTTGACCTGTAAAAGCCTGCGCGGATTTGACTGTGCAATGTCATTTATAGCCGTTTCAGCACAAATCAAAAACAAAAAATCCACCTGTTGCTGAACCTAACCCTTATTTAATGAATATTACTAAATAATAATAATAATAATAGCATAATTGATTATTGTTATTATTATTATTATTATTATTATTATGAAAAACTGATGTGCTAAGGGCCACTTCAGAATCTGCGCAAAAACATAATCTAGAAAAGTTTACCTGCATCTCTTAAAAATAAAAATAAAAATACAAATGTTGACCAGTTTTATGAACATATTTCCTATTCTACAAATTAATTTGCCCGTTCATGTTGACACTGAAACTCCAGCCGTCTGTTTCTTCTTTCTCCAGGGGACTTTGATCTGAGCCTGGTGAAAGAATCCACGTACTTCTTCAGCTGAGCGCCACCGCTGAGTCTCCACTCGCATTGATCCGGACCGCCACCCCCCATAGCCTCCTTCTCGGTCCACATTCGTTTTGGCGTCCTGGTGATGAGCTTGATTGTACGGGCTCTCGTGCGCCGGGGGGGGCGGGACGCAGAGAAAGACTTCAATCTCGGAAAAGCAGCGATTTCGTAACAAAACGCTTCTTGCATCAGAAGTAGAGTTGCACTCGTGCTTCTCGAGTGCCAGTGATTGGCTGTGTGTACGTGCTTGCCTGGTGGGCGGGCAGGTGTGTGAGGACACCCGCTAACTGTGACCTGCCATCATCATTATCACCCCCCCCCCACCACCACCACCACCACCACCTTCCCTTCACATTCCATCAATCAAGGAATGCAAGCACATTTGATGCACACTCGTCTCTTCTAAAATCAAACAAAACATCCCCAAAACAAAATGCGGAACATTTTTACCGCTCTGAGAAGAAAAAGTAATTTATGCTATCAAACTGAATAAAGTTAAATTGTCTCATTTTTAGGGTGGAAAGAAAACTGTATATTTTCAAGAAAAAAAGGTATGTGCTACTACAATAAAAATATTTGAGGAATGAGAATGCCCAAATTGAATTTAAATCATTTTTTATTTCTTCCTAATAACAATCTTAATCTTGTGACATGTTTTGTTTGACATTTTTTTGTTGAAAAAATGCTACCAGAAAAAATATTTTGAAGATCTGAGGGGTGTGTGTGTGTGTGTGTGGGGCATTTTAAGGAAAAAAAGGTACTGCGACATTAAGTCCGTTTTCCTTGTATGGAAGATATCAAATCTTTAAATGACTTTTCCTCCTTCAAAGATGAAAGTCCTCCGGATTTTCAAATTTTTATGAAAAATTCCCCGGAGAATTGAGGAACAATTGCCTAAAATTAATCCGGATATTAATTGACAACATTGAACGAACACGCGTTTGAGTTCGTTGTTTTGCTTTCAAAATTAACACTAGTAACAGTAAAGAGATTTTTGTTTGTGTAATTACGATACAAGACATGATGGCGTTTGACTAATGCTTTAGTAGAACGAATGGCAACTAGTGATGTGTCGTTCACGAACGAACCGGCTCTAAGAGTGAACGACGGGAGCCTGCTCCTAATAGGGAGCCCTTTCCAACAGGAGCCGACTTTTTAACAGGAGCCCCCCCCCCCTTTCGGTTAAAGCCGCATGTGATTGGTCAAGATCAGTGGTAGAATAGGGAGGGGAGGGTTATGCACACGCTGCAGTGAAGAGAAGGGGGAGGAGTTAGAGACACGCAGCAGCAGACGAACAGGGGAGACAGGGAGACGAGAGCTTGATAGCGCTACAGAGAAAAAATAACACTGGAAAGGTGAGAAAATGAATCGGAAACGCAGTGAAATTTGGACTCATTTCAACTTAATTGATAGTTCAAAGGCAGCGTGTAGACTGTGCAAGGTTAAAATATCCAATATCAAATTTTAATTTGGAATTTGTTGTTTGTTGTTTTACTGTAAATAGTTAAAAGCTTATAAATATGCACAATCAGAGATTGGAAGTTTTTGTTGACCTTGTTTTGAGATGGGTCTTTGTTTTTGTACTTTGTAATTTATTTTTTGTAGCGCTCCATGTTGTACTTCATGTTGAGTATATTCAGAAAAATATAAATAAAGCCATATAAAAAGCATTTGATATACTGAAGCACTGCATTGCAGCACTTTCCTTTGTTTTGGTCTAAAGATGCACAAGAACACTAGGAATGTTTTTTTACAAAACATTTAATGAAGCATCTAAGATTTCCTTAGACAAATGTGCAATGTACTTGTATCATTCATATGCATTGCAACTGATCCCACTGACTGTACAAAGGCACAAAACCTTAACAAGTAATTGGTCTTGAAAAATATAATAATGCACTTTTAAGATTAAACGAGATTTATGAGGAAAGGAATTTTTAAACCATTTACACGAGCATATAAAATCTAAATGTAATCCCTGCCTACACCTTACAAGCTAAGGAGAGTGCTATAATATGTGTAAAGAATAAAGTATTCACATGTCCTTGATAGCGTCTGCTGTGTTGGGTCTGTCTCAGTGACAGACTGAGGCGGCTTTTGTCTTCTTCTCTGATCAAAACAATGTTGTCTTTTCCTCTGATCAAAACTGTTTCTCCCCTTCGCGGATATTCCACGAATTGCACCTTATTAAAAATATTCATTCTGTGTCTTTTGTGCATTTTTTCACTTTTAAATTATCCTGCGGGCCTGATCGAAACTCCTTGCAGGCCGGTTCCGGCCGTATGTTATACACCCCTAATGTATAGTAAGGCGTTTTAGCCGAAAAAAACGACCATGTATTGGAAGGCATTTTTAGCCCCAAAAAACGACCATGTATAGTAAGACGTTTTAACCCGAAAAGAACGACCATGTATAGAAAAGCGTTTTTAGACAAAAAAAACCACCATGTATAGAAAGGCATTTTTAGACGAAAAAAACGACCAGTACAGTAAGGCATTTTTTGCCGAAAAAAACGACCATGTATAATAAGGCGTTTTTAGACGAAAAAAAACGACCATGTATAGTAAGGCATTTTTAGCTGAAAAAAAATGACCATGTATAGTAAGGCGTTTTTAGACCAAAAAAAATGACCGTGAATAGTAAGGCGTTTTTAGACCAAAAAAACGACCATGTATAGTAAGGCGTTTTTAGACCAAAAAAAATGACCATGTATAGAAAGGCTTTTTTAGACCAAAAAAACGACCATGTATAGTAAGGCGTTTTTAGACCAAAAAAAATGACCATGTATAGTAAGGCGTTTTTTGCTGAAAAAGAACGACCATGTATAGTAAGGCGTTTTTAGACCAAAAAAATGACCATGTATAGTAAGGCGTTTTTAGACCAAAAAAACGACCATGTATAGTAAGGCGTTTTTAGACCCAAAAAATGACCATGTATAGTAAGGCGTTTGTAGACCAAAAAAACGACCATGTATAGTAAGGCATTTTTAGACCAAAAAAAATGACCATGTTAGAAAGCCGTTTTTAGACAAAAAACACGACCATGTATAGTAAGGCGTTTTAAGGCAATAAAAACGAGCATGTATAGTAAGGCATTTTTAGCCAATAAAAACGAGCATGTATAGTAAGGCGTTTTTAGACCAAAAAAAATGACCATGTATAGAAAGGCGTTTTTAGACCAAAAAAACGACCATGTATAGTAAGGCGTTTTTAGCCAATAAAAACGACCATGTATAGTAAGGCGTTTTTAGCCAAAAAAATGACCATGTATAGTAAGGCGTTTTTAGACCAAAAAAACGACCATGTATAGTAAGGCGTTTTAGACCAAAAAAAATGACCATGTATAGTAAGGCGTTTTAGGCGAAAAAACGACCATGTATTGGAAGGCATTTTAGCCCCAAAAAGCGACCATGTATAGTAAGGCGTTTTAGACCGAAAAAAACGACCATGTATAGTAAGGCGTTTTTAGACGAAAAAACAACCATGTATAGAAAGGCATTTTAGGCGAAAAAACGACCAGTACAGTAAGGCATTTTTGCGAGCGACCATGTATAAAAGGCGTTTTAGGCCGACCATGTATAGTAAGGCGTTTTTAGCGAAAAAACAACCATGTATAGTAAGGCGTTTTTAGACCAAAAAAAATGACCATGAATAGTAAGGCGTTTTTAGACCAAAAAAACGACCATGTATAGTAAGGCGTTTTTAGACCAAAAAAAATGACCATGTATAGAAAGGCGTTTTTAGACCAAAAAAACGACCATGTATAGTAAGGCGTTTTTAGACCAAAAAAATGACCATGTATAGTAAGGCGTTTTAGACCAAAAAAACGACCATGTATAGTAAGGCGTTTTTAGACCAAAAAAATGACCATGTATAGTAAGGCGTTTTTAGACCAAAAAAACGACCATGTATAGTAAGGCGTTTTTAGACCAAAAAATGACCATGTATAGTAAGGCGTTTTAGACAAAAAAAACGACCATGTATAGTAAGGCGTTTTAAGGCAATAAAAACGAGCATGTATAGTAAGGCATTTTTAGCCAATAAAAACGAGCATGTATAGTAAGGCGTTTTTAGACCAAAAAAAATGACCATGTATAGTAAGGCGTTTTTAGACCAAAAAACGACCATGTATAGTAAGGCATTTTTAGACAAAAAAACGACCATGTATAGTAAGGCGTTTTTAGACCAAAAAAATGACCATGTATAGTAAGGCGTTTTAGACCAAAAAAACGAGCATGTATAGTAAGGCGTTTTTAGACCAAAATAATGACCATGTATAGTAAGGCGTTTTAGACCAAAAAAACGACCATGTATAGTAAGGCGTTTTTAGACAAAAAAAACGACCATGTATAGTAAGGCGTTTTAGACCAAAAAAACGACCATGTATAGTAAGGCGTTTTAGACGAGCATGTAAAAGGCGTTTTAGACCTAAAAAATGACCATGTATAGTAAGGCGTTTTAGACCAAAAAAACGACCATGTATAGTAAGGCGTTTTTAGACGAAAAAAACGACCATGTATAGTAAGGCGTTTTAGACCAAAAAAACGACCATGTATAGTAAGGCGTTTTAGACCAAAAAAACGACCATGTATAGTAAGGCGTTTTTAGACCAAAAAAATGACCATGTATAGTAAGGCGTTTTAGACCAAAAAAACGACCATGTATAGTAAGGCGTTTTTAGACCAAAAAAACGACCATGTATAGTAAGGCGTTTTAGACCAAAAAATGACCATGTATAGTAAGGCGTTTTAGACCAAAAAACGACCATGTATAGTAAGGCTTTTTTAGACCAAAAAAAATGACCATGTATAGTAAGGCGTTTTTAGACCAAAAAAACGACCATGTATAGTAAGGCGTTTTTAGACCAAAAAAAATGACCATGTATAGAAAGGCGTTTTTAGACCAAAAAAACGACCATGTATAGTAAGGCGTTTTTAGACCAAAAAACGACCATGTATAGTAAGGCGTTTTTAGACCAAAAAAATGACCATGTATAGTAAGGCGTTTTTAGACCAAAAAAACGACCATGTATAGTAAGGCGTTTTTAGACCAAAAAACGACCATGTATAGTAAGGCGTTTTAGACCAAAAAAACGACCATGTATAGTAAGGCGTTTTAGACCAAAAAATGTATAGTAAAGCGACCATGTATAGTAAGGCGTTTTAGACCAAAAAACGACCATGTATAGTAAGGCGTTTTAGACAAAAAAACGACCATGTATAGTAAGGCGTTTTAGACAAAAAAACGACCATGTATAGTAAGGCGTTTTAGACCAAAAAAATGACCATGTATAGTAAGGCGTTTTAGACCAAAAAACGACCATGTATAGTAAGGCGTTTTAGACCAAAAAACGACCATGTATAGTAAGGCGTTTTAGACCAAAAAAACGAATGACCATGTATAGTAAGGCGTTTTAAGAGACCAAAAAACGACCATGTATAGTAAGGCGTTTTAGACCAAAAAACGACCATGTATAGTAAGGCGTTTTAGACCAAAAAAATGACCATGTATAGTAAGGCGTTTTAGACCAAAAAAATGACCATGTATAGTAAGGCGTTTTAGAGACGAAAAAAGGCGACCATAAAAGCGACCATATAGTAAGGCGTTTTAGACCAAAAAACGACCATGTATAGTAAGGCGTTTTAGACCAAAAAAATGACCATGTATAGTAAGGCGTTTTAGACCAAAAAAACCATGTACCATGTATAGTAAGGCGTTTTAGACAAAAAACGACCATGTATAGTAAGGCGTTTTAGACCAAAAAACGACCATGTATAGTAAGGCGTTTTAGACCAAAAAACGACCATGTATAGTAAGGTTTTAGACGACCATGTATAGTAAGGCGTTTTAGACAAAAAAAAAACGACCATGTATAGTAAGGCGTTTTAGACAAAAAAACGACCATGTATAGTAAGGCGTTTTAGACCAAAAAAATGACCATGTATAGTAAGGCGTTTTAGACCAAAAAACGACCATGTATAGTAAGGCGTTTTAGACCAAAAAACGACCATGTATAGTAAGGCGTTTTAGACCAAAATAATGACCATGTATAGTAAGGCGTTTTAGACCAAAAAAACGACCATGTATAGTAAGGCGTTTTTAGACCAAAAAATGACCATGTATAGTAAGGCGTTTTAGACCAAAAAAACGACCATGTATAGTAAGGCGTTTTTAGACCAAAAAAAATGACCATGTATAGAAAGGCGTTTTTAGACGAAAAAAACGACCATGTATAGTAAGGCGTTTTAGACCAAAAAAACGACCATGTATAGTAAGGCGTTTTTAGACCAAAAAAATGACCATGTTAGAAAGGCGTTTTTAGACAAAAAAAACACCATGTATAGAAAGGCATTTTTAGACGAAAAAACGACCATGTATAGTAAGGCGTTTTTAGACCAAAAAAACGACCATGTATAGTAAGGCGTTTTTAGACGAAAAAAACGACCATGTATAGTAAGGCGTTTTAGAGACCAAAAAACGACCATGTATAGTAAGGCGTTTTAGACAAAAAACGACCATGTATAGTAAGGCGTTTTAGACGAAAAAACGACCATGTATAGTAAGGCGTTTTTAAGCCGAAAAAAACGACCATGTATAGTAAGGCGTTTTAGACCAAAAAATGACCATGTATAGTAAGGCGTTTTTAGACCAAAAAAAATGACCATGTATAGAAAGGCGTTTTTAGACCAAAAAAACGACCATGTATAGTAAGGCGTTTTTAGACCAAAAAAACGACCATGTATAGTAAGGCGTTTTAGACCAAAATAATGACCATGTATAGTAAGGCGTTTTTAGACCAAAAAACGACCATGTATAGTAAGGCGTTTTAAGGCAATAAAAACGAGCATGTATAGTAAGGCGTTTTTAGCCAATAAAAACGAGCATGTATAGTAAGGCGTTTTTAGACCAAAAAAAATGACCATGTATAGAAGACCAAAAAACGCGTTTTAAGCGTTTTAAAAAAAAATGACCATGTATAGTAAGGCGTTTTAGACGAAAAAAGACCATGTATAGTAAGGCGTTTTAGACCAAAAAAATGACCATGTATAGTAAGGCGTTTTAGACCAAAAAACGACCATGTATAGTAAGGCGTTTTAGACCAAAAAATGACCATGTATAGAAAGGCGTTTTAGACCAAAAAACGACCATGTATAGTAAGGCGTTTTAGACCAAAAAACGACCATGTATAGTAAGGCGTTTTAAAAAAAAATGACCATGTATAGTAAGGCGTTTTAGACCAAAAAACGACCATGTATAGTAAGGCGTTTTAGACCAAAAAATGACCATGTATAGTAAGGCGTTTTAGACCAAAAAAACGACCATGTATAGTAAGGCGTTTTAGACCAAAAAATGACCATGTATAGTAAGGCGTTTTAGACGAAAAAAACGACCATGTATAGTAAGGCGTTTTTAGAGACGAAAAAAGACGACCATGTATAGTAAGGCGTTTTAGACCAAAAAATGACCATGTATAGTAAGGCGTTTTAGCGAAAAAACGACCATGTATAGTAAGGCGTTTTTAGCGAAAAAAAACCATGTATAGTAAGGCGTTTTAGAGCGAAAAAACGACCATGTATAGTAAGGCGTTTTAGACCAAAAAATGACCATGTATAGAAAGGCGTTTTAGACAAAAAAACGACCATGTATAGTAAGGCGTTTTAGACCAAAAAACGACCATGTATAGTAAGGCGTTTTAGACCAAAAAACGACCATGTATAGTAAGGCGTTTTAGACCGAAAAAATGACCATGTATAGTAAGGCGTTTTTTTAGCCGAAAAAACGACCATGTATAGTAAGGCGTTTTTAGACCAAAAAAACGACCATGTATAGTAAGGCGTTTTTAGACCAAAAAAATGACCATGTATAGAAAGGCGTTTTTAGACCAAAAAACGACCATGTATAGTAAGGCGTTTTTAGACAAAAAAAACGACCATGTATAGTAAGGCGTTTTTAGACCAAAAAAACGACCATGTATAGTAAGGCGTTTTAGACCAAAAAAACGACCATGTATAGTAAGGCGTTTTTAGACCAAAAAAATGACCATGTATAGTAAGGCGTTTTTAGACCAAAAAAATGACCATGTATAGTAAGGCGTTTTTAGACCAAAAAAAATGACCATGTATAGTAAGGCGTTTTTAGACAAAAAAACGACCATGTATAGTAAGGCGTTTTTAGACCAAAAAACGACCATGTATAGTAAGGCGTTTTAGACCAAAAAAATGACCATGTATAGTAAGGCGTTTTTAGACCAAAAAACGACCATGTATAGTAAGGCGTTTTTAGACGAAAAAAACGACCATGTATAGTAAGGCGTTTTTAAGCCGAAAAAAACGACCATGTATAGTAAGGCGTTTTTAGACCAAAAAAACGACCATGTATAGTAAGGCGTTTTTAGACCAAAAAATGACCATGTATAGTAAGGCGTTTTAGACCAAAAAACGACCATGTATAGTAAGGCGTTTTAGACCAAAAAAACGACCATGTATAGTAAGGCGTTTTAGACCAAAAAACGACCATGTATAGTAAGGCGTTTTAGACCAAAAAATGACCATGTATAGTAAGGCGTTTTAGACAAAAAACGACCATGTATAGTAAGGCGTTTTAGACCAAAAAACGACCATGTATAGTAAGGCGTTTTAGACGAAAAAACGACCATGTATAGTAAGGCGTTTTAGACCAAAAAATGACCATGTATAGTAAGGCGTTTTAGACCAAAAAAATGACCATGTATAGTAAGGCGTTTTTAGACAAAAAAACCATGTATAGAAAGGCGACCATGTATAGTAAGGCGTTTTAGACCAAAAAATGACCATGTATAGTAAGGCGTTTTAGACAAAAAACGACCATGTATAGAAAGGCGTTTTTAGACAAAAAAACGACCATGTATAGTAAGGCGTTTTTAGACCCAAAAAAATGACCATGTATAGTAAGGCGTTTGTAGACTAAAAAAATGACAATGTATAGTAAGGCGTTTTTAGACCAAAATAATGACCATGTATAGTAAGGCGTTTTTAGACCAAAAAAATGACCATGTATAGTAAGGCGTTTTTAGACCAAAAAAACGACCATGTATAGTAAGGCGTTTTTAGACCAAAAAAACGACCATGTATAGTAAGGCGTTTTAGACGAAAAAACGACCATGTATAGTAAGGCGTTTTAGACCAAAAACGACCATGTATAGTAAGGCGTTTTTAGACGAAAAAACGACCATGTATAGTAAGGCGTTTTAGAGACGAAAAAAAAAATGACCATGTATAGTAAGGCGTTTTAGACGAAAAAACAACCATGTATAGTAAGGCGTTTTAGAGCGAAAAAAACGACCATGTATAGTAAGGCGTTTTTAGACCAAAAAAAACGACCATGTATAGTAAGGCGTTTTTAGACGAAAAAAACGACCATGTATAGTAAGGCGTTTTTAGCCGAAAAAAAACGACCATGTATAGTAAGGCGTTTTAGACCAAAAAACGACCATGTATAGTAAGGCGTTTTAGACCAAAAAAACGACCATGTATAGTAAGGCGTTTTTAGCCAAAAAACGACCATGTATAGTAAGGCGTTTTTAGACCAAAAAAATGACCATGTATAGAAAGGCGTTTTTAGACGAAAAAAAAGACATTGTATAGTAAGGCGTTTTTTAGCCGAAAAAAACAACCATGTATATAAGGCTTTTTTGAGCCGAAAAAAAACGACCATGTATAGTAAGGCGTTTTAGACCAAAAAAACGACCATGTATAGTAAGGCGTTTTTAGCCGAAAAAAACGACCATGTATAGAAGGTCGTTTTTTTCGGCTAAAAACATGGTCGTTTTTTCTGCTAAAATGCCTTACTATACATGGTTGGTTTTTTTTCGTCTAAAAACGCCTTACTATACATGGTCGGTTTTTTTCGGCTAAAAACGCCTTACTACATACATGGTCGTTTTTTTCGGCTAAAAACGCCTTTCTATACAAGGTCGGTTTTTTTCGGCTAAAAACGGCTTTCTATACATGGTCTTTTTTTCTGCTAAAAACGCCTTACTATACATGGTCATTTTTTCGCTAAAAACGCCTTACTATATATGGTCGTTTTTTCGCTAAAACGCCTTTCTATACATGGTCGTTTTTTCGCTAAAACGCCTTACTATACATGGTCATTTTTTCGCTAAAAACGCCTTACTATATATGGTCGTTTTTTCGCTAAAACGCCTTTCTATACATGGGCGTTTTTCGCTAAAACGCCTTACTATACATGGTCGTTTTTTAATCTAAAACGGCTTTATACATGGTCGTTTTTTCATTCAAAACGCTTTACTATACATGGTCGTTTTTTCGCTAAAAAGCCTTTCTATACATGGTCATTTTTTCGCTAAAACGCCTTACTATATGCATGGTCGTTTTTTCGCCTAAAACGCCTTTCTATACATGGTCGTTTTTTCTTCTAAAACGCCTTTCTATACATGGTCGTTTTTTTCGCTAAAACGCTTTATACATGGTCGTTTTTCGCCTAAAACGCCTTACTATACATGGTCGCTTTTTCGCCTAAAACAGCTTTGTATACATGGTCGTTTTTTCGCCTAAAACGCCTTACTATACATGGTCGTTTTTTCGCCTAAAACGCCTTTCTATACATGGTCGTTTTTTCGCTAAAAACGCCTTACTATACATGGTCGTTTTTTCGCTAAAAATGCCTTATTATACATGGTCGTTTTTTCAGCTAAAAACGCCTTACTATACATGGTCGTTTTTCGGTTAAAACGCCTTACTATACATGGTCGTTTTTTCGCTAAAAACGCCTTACTATACATGGTCGTTTTTTCAGCTAAAACGCCTTACTATACATGGTCGTTTTTCGCCTAAAACGCCTTTCTATACATGGTCGTTTTTTCGCTAAAACGCCTTTCTATACATGGTCGTTTTTTCGCTAAAAACGCCTTACTATACATGGTCGTTTTTTCGCTAAAAACGCCTTACTATACATGGTCGTTTTTTCGCTAAAACGCCTTTCTATACATGGTCGTTTTTCGCTAAAAACGCCTTTCTATACATGGTCGTTTTTTCGCTAAAAACGGCTTTCTATACATGGTCGTTTTTTCGCCTAAAACGCCTTACTATACATGGTCGTTTTTCGCCTAAAACGCTTTGTATACATGGTCGTTTTTTCGCTAAAAACGCCTTACTATACATGGTCGCTTTTTTCGCTAAAAATGCCTTATTATACATGGTCGTTTTTTCAGCTAAAAACGCCTTACTATACATGGTCGTTTTTTCGGTTAAAACGCCTTACTATACATGGTCGCTTTTATTGTCGAAAACGCCTTACTATACATGGTCGTTTTTCAGCTAAAACGCCTTACTATACATGGTCGTTTTTTCGCCTAAAAACGCCTTACTATACATGGTCGTTTTTTCAGCTAAAAACGCCTTACTATACATGGTCGTTTTTTCGCCTAAAACGCCTTACTATACATGGTCGTTTTTCGCCTAAAAACGCCTTACTATACATGGTCGTTTTTCGCTAAAACGCTTACTACATGGTCGTTTTTCGCCTAAAACGCCTTACTATACATGGTCGTTTTTTCGCCTAAAACGGCTTTGTATACATGGTCGTTTTTTCGCTAAAACGCCTTACTATACATGGTCGTTTTTTCGCTAAAAATGCCTTATTATACATGGTCGTTTTTTCAGCTAAAACGCCTTACTATACATGGTCGTTTTTCGGTTAAAACGCCTTACTATACATGGTCGCTTTTATTGTCTAAAACGCCTTACTATACATGGTCGTTTTTCAGCTAAAAACGCCTTACTATACATGGTCGTTTTTTCGCTAAAACGCCTTACTATACATGGTCGTTTTTCAGCTAAAACGCCTTACTATACATGGTCGTTTTTCGTCTAAAACGCTTTCTATACATGGTCGTTTTTTCGCTAAAACGCCTTACTATACATGGTCGTTTTTCAGCTAAAACGCCTTACTATACATGGTCGTTTTTTCGCCTAAAAACGCCTTACTATACATGGTCGTTTTTTCGGTTAAAAACGCCTTACTATACATGGTCGTTTTTTCGCCTAAAACGCCTTTCTATACATGGTCGTTTTTTCGCTAAAAACGCTTTCTATACATGGTCGTTTTTTCGCTAAAACGCCTTACTATACATGGTCATTTTTTTCGCCTCAAAACGCCTTACTATACATGGTCATTTTTTCCGCTAAAAACGCCTTACTATACATGGTCGTTTTTTTAATCTAAAACCGGCTTTCTATACATGGTCGTTTTTTCGCCTAAAACGCTTTACTATACATGGTCGTTTTTCTGCTAAAAAGCCTTCTATACATGGTCATTTTTTCCGGCTAAAACGCCTTACTATATGCATGGTCGTTTTTTTCGTCTAAAAACGCCTTCCTATTCATGGTCGTTTTTTTCTTCTAAAAACGCCTTTCTATACATGGTCGTTTTTTCGCCTAAAACGCTTTGTATACATGGTCGTTTTTCGCCTAAAACGCCTTACTATACATGGTCGTTTTTTCGCCTAAAACGCCTTTCTATACATGGTCGTTTTTTCGCTAAAACGCCTTACTATACATGGTCGTTTTTTCGCTAAAATGCCTTATTATACATGGTCGTTTTTTCAGCTAAAACGCCTTACTATACATGGTCGTTTTTTCGGTTAAAACGCCTTACTATACATGGTCGTTTTATTGTCTAAAACGCCTTATTATACATGGTCGTTTTTCAGCTAAAACGCCTTACTATACATGGTCGTTTTTTCGCTAAAACGCCTTACTATACATGGTCGCTTTTTTCAGCTAAAACGCCTTATTATACATGGTCGTTTTTTCGCTAAAACGCCTTTCTATACATGGTCGTTTTTCGCTAAAACGCCTTACTATACATGGTCGTTTTTTCAGCTAAAACGCCTTACTATACATGGTCGCTTTTTCGCCTAAAACGCCTTACTATACATGGTCGTTTTTTCGTTAAAACGCCTTACTATACATGGTCGTTTTTCGCCTAAAAACGCCTTTCTATACATGGTCGTTTTTTCGCTAAAAACGCTTTCTATACATGGGCGTTTTTTCCGGCTAAAAACGCCTTACTATACATGGTCATTTTTTTTTCGTCTCAAAACGCCTTACTATACATGGTCATTTTTTTCCGGCTAAAAACGCCTTACTATACATGGTCGTTTTTTTAATCTAAAAACGGCTTTCTATACATGGTCGTTTTTTTCGTCTAAAAACGCTTTACTATACATGGTCGTTTTTTCTGCTAAAAAAGCCTCTCTATACATGGTCATTTTTTTCGGCTAAAACGCCTTACTATATGCATGGTCGTTTTTTTCGTCTAAAAACGCCTTCCTATTCATGGTCGTTTTTTTCTTCTAAAAACGCCTTTCTATACATGGTCGTTTTTTTCGTCTAAAAACGGCTTTGTATACATGGTCGTTTTTTTCGTCTAAAAACGCCTTACTATACATGGTCGTTTTTTTCGTCTAAAAACGCCTTTCTATACATGGTCGTTTTCTTCGGCTAAAAACGCCTTACTATACATGGTCGTTTTTTTCGGCTAAAAATGCCTTATTATACATGGTCGTTTTTTCAGCTAAAAACGCCTTACTATACATGGTCGTTTTTTCCGGGTTAAAACGCCTTACTATACATGGTCGTTTTTATTGTCGAAAAACGCCTTACTATACATGGTCGTTTTTTCAGCTAAAAACGCCTTACTATACATGGTCGTTTTTTTCGGCTAAAAACGCCTTACTATACATGGTCGTTTTTCAGCTAAAAACGCCTTACTATACATGGTCGTTTTTTTCGGCTAAAAACGCCTTACTATACATGGTCGTTTTTTTCGTCTGAAAACGCCTTTCTATACATGGTCGTTTTTTTCGGCTAAAAACGCCTTTCTATACATGGTCGTTTTTTTTCGGCTAAAAACGGCTTTCTACACATGGTCGTTTTTTTCGTCTAAAACGCCTTACTATACATGGTCGTTTTTTTCGTCTAAAAACGGCTTTGTATACATGGTCGTTTTCTTCGGCTAAAAACGCCTTACTATACATGGTCGTTTTTTTCGGCTAAAAATGCCTTATTATACATGGTCGTTTTTTTCAGCTAAAAACGCCTTACTATACATGGTCGTTTTTTCCGGGTTAAAACGCCTTACTATACATGGTCGTTTTTATTGTCGAAAAACGCCTTACTATACATGGTCGTTTTTTCAGCTAAAAACGCCTTACTATACATGGTCGTTTTTCGCTAAAAACGCCTTACTATACATGGTCGTTTTTTCAGCTAAAAACGCCTTACTATGCATGGTCGTTTTTCGCCTAAAAACGCCTTACTATACATGGTCGTTTTTCGCCTAAAAACGCCTTTCTATACATGGTCGTTTTTCGTCTAAAAACGCCTTTCTATACATGGTCGGTTTTTTCTCGGCTAAAACGGCTTTCTACACATGGTCGTTTTTTTCGTCTAAAACGCCTTACTATACATGGTCGTTTTTCGCCTAAAACGGCTTTGTATACATGGTCGTTTTCTTCGCTAAAAACGCCTTACTATACATGGTCGCTTTTCCGGTTAAAACGCTTACTATACATGGTCGTTTTATTGTCTAAAACGCCTTACTATACATGGTCGTTTTTCAGCTAAAACGCCTTACTATACATGGTCGTTTTTTCGCTAAAAACGCCTTACTATACATGGTCGTTTTTCAGCTAAAAACGCCTTACTATACATGGTCGTTTTTAGAGCTAAAAACGCCTTACTATACATGGTCGTTTTTCGTCTAAAAACGCCTTTCTATACATGGTCGTTTTTTCAGCTAAAAACGCCTTACTATACATGGTCGTTTTTCGTCTAAAACGCCTTACTATACATGGTCGTTTTTAGTCTAAAACGCCTTTCTATACATGGTCGTTTTTTTCGCTAAAACGCCTTACTATACATGGTCGTTTTTCAGCTAAAAACGCCTTACTATACATGGTCGTTTTTCGTCTAAAAACGCCTTACTATACATGGTCGTTTTTCGCCTAAAAACGCTTTCTATACATGGTCGTTTTTCGCTAAAACGCCTTACTATACATGGTCGTTTTTCAGCTAAAAACGCCTTACTATACATGGTCGTTTTTAGCCTAAAACGCCTTACTATACATGGTCGTTTTTCGCTAAAAACGCCTTACTATACATGGTCGTTTTTAGTCTAAAACGCCTTTCTATACATGGTCGTTTTTCGCTAAAAACGCCTTTCTATACATGGTCGTTTTCTTCGCTAAAAACGCCTTACTATACATGGTCGTTTTTTTCGTCTAAAAACGCCTTTCTATACATGGTCGTTTTTTTCGGCTAAACCGCCTTACTATACATGGTCGTTTTTTTCGGCTAAAAATGCCTTACTATGCATGGTCGTTTTTTTCTCACATCGTTCACTTCAAATAGCCGGCTCTTTGTACTGGCTCGTTCGCGACCGACACATCCCTACACAACAGTAATACCCTCACCTCGCATTCTCATGGCCTCGCCATATCTCTGAGATTTCGACATTTCGGAGAGAACGGAAGCCACAAAGGGTGCCCGTGTGCACACAAAAGAAAGATTAATCATTGAAGTCCCCTTACATCTCTGCTCTTTGAATATGGACTATAATCTTGTAATTCTTATTATCATTCATTTCAAAACATTTTCATGTGAAGATATGACTTCAAAATACCGTCACGGAAAAAAAAGTTTTTCCAGAAAGAAAAAGAGAGAAAAATCTGATGTGTTTTGTATTTTTTTTATTGTGGCTAAAGTTTCTAATTCACAAAAACATTTTTCCTTGGAAATTCATGTAAACCTGTCAAACAAGAATATGACTACGATTAAATTCATTTTTTCCCCCCCTCTGGAAAAAGAGGCCTCTCTGTGGGAAAAACCCCCCAACTTAAAATGATACCTTCGTCTCATAATAATTCCGATAGTCTTTTTTTTTCTTTTCAGTGTGGCTCTCCATCCTCCTTTGTCATGGGAGGATGTGACAACCGTCCCAAAAAAGTAAAAAGAACACGCTTGTTCGAACAAGATATCATCACAAAAGCTTTCCACAGCCTCAGAAACTTTTTGTTTTTTTAAACATGGAATACTTTAAAAATAGCGCAAGCGGCGTGTGAACAGTACTTTTAAGAACAACGTGCCCAAACAAACGAGGAGACGCCGAGTGAGCGGCCTTTCAGCGCCGTTGAAGTTGATCACATCTGCTCACCTATTTATATGTTACATCATTTAATAAAACTGATGATTGCTTCGTTATGATGGGGATTGACCACTTCGTGTCCGCCAATGTCCTATCGCTCAATTGAAAGGTATTTGTTTTTGCGTGTGCCTGTCAGCTCTTATCAAATGAAAAATGTATTATTTTTGGAATTGTGCCTCTCTAGATTATTTAAACTATTGACATATGCACCTTCGCAATCCTTTATTGCATTGAAAAGTTTTGAGAAAAAAAATGGGGTCACTTGATTTTTCTTTTGTTTTTTTGGGGCGGGGGTGCTTTTCCGACATGCAAAAAAAATCGAGTCCCTGGAACAGGAAGCATTAGAAATCACACTGACTGTACTCAACTATACTGTGTTTTATTCTTATTCTATTGCATTGAAATGTGGAGTATAAGGGACAAATATTGGACAGCCACACACACACAATGAATATATTATGTGGAGACGACAGTATAATGCTAGGCACTATGTAGGTATGCACAGTTTGATATGGAATTGCAGAGTGGATAAATGCAAAAATAGACGCTAATCAAAGAAGCTTGAAGTAAATCGCATCTACTTCCAGTTCACTGCAGTAAGAAATCTCCCTGTATGGAAAAAACACTGCATCATCGCTGCCCTTGGTCCAACAGTTCGAAAATGTAGTTGTTATATTGCTGCAGTGGAAAAGTAAAGAGAAATGCTAGCTAGATATTCACGAGCAACCTAAGGAATCAGAAAAAAAAAGTGTTGAATCGACGAATATTCATCTGCTGTTCATTTCTGCACTCCACGTAAAAAAAAAAAAATTTTATAAAAAAAGACCAAAATATGGAGTTAGCCTATAGTTCTCAGCAGCCCGATTGTGAATATTGATTTTGATTTATTGTCGGAGATATTTGGATTTAACAATCTTTATTCCTTTTACAATCCAATCCATGGTTTCTTCTTGCACCACATTCTCAGTACTGTATCGTCCATCTGTCCATTTTTAACTTTTTTTGTGGCGCTTGTGCTCATTTGGGTTCCAGGTGAGCTCCTGGCTGAGCTAGAAGCCCTGGACCGGTCACCAGTCAATCATAGGGCACGTAAAAAATAAGCGTTCGCACTGCCATTCACACCTATGGACAATTTTGAGTATTCTTTAGTGTTACATAATATGCTTCGGGTCAGTAGCTTGCTCAAGGACACTTCGACAAGGTCGCAATGGCCAGAAATCGAACCTCCAACCTCTGGGTTGGTTGGGGAGATGACCACTCCACCACTGAGCCATGCCACATATTTGGAATTAGCGCAAAAAAAAAAAATCATCTACCAAAGCCTGCTTGCATCTGATAAAATCATTTAGGAAAAAAAAAAAAGGGAAAAAAAGTTTTCCAGTGTAATTTTAAGCACCCAAAAATAGGTTCCAACAAAGCATTATTTGGGCATAAACAAAAACACAACTGACCTGAAAAAAAAACCACGGCTTAAAATAAAACGCTTTGAAATTCTCCAGATACAGTACGCAAAGTGAACAAAATGAAAAGTGTCGTCATCATCATTGGGGGGGAAGAAATCATTATTGGCGCAGAATAATGAATTCCAGTGTAAAGGGAATTAATAAGAGTCCCTATCAGACCCGAGGGATTCCATTTTCTACTGTCATTAGGCGGTAATGGCGCAGCAGGCATTAGGGAGATGAGCTGAATGGAATGTCCCATTCCATTGAGAGACAGCGAGAGCTTGGACACAAATCGGTGGCATCCGATGAACCCTTATTGAGGCTTTGAGGGCACGGTTGAGCCACCACTCAAAACCCGGAGCACTTGGCCGTTGATCCAAACTGTGTTGACATTGCACACGCTATGACGGCGGGTCCACTTTAGCCCATTGACTGATTTTTAATAATATGCTTTAATGATTGTTTTTTATGTTGACAGCTCATAAGAATGGATGAAATGAACTGCAAAATGAATTTTGGGGGGATAAAGGGAACAAAAAAACAAAAAAAACATGCGGTTGAATTCCACATGGTTGATCTCAGAGGATCTAGTCGATTTTAGGGACAAAATAATTGGGGCTCTGATTTCTTGCCCAGTACAAGTCTGGCGTGAGTCGCAGCCTGAATCGACGCAGGGGTGCTTAGATTAAGTTTTGGTATTTTGTTTTTGGGGGGTAACAACTATGCCCTGTAATTGGCTGGCAACCAGTCCTGGCTGGACTCTACTTCTTGCCCAAAGTCAGATTGGGTTAAGAACTGCTTGTTGAATGAGTGCACCAATTTCTGAGTTAGGAGCGATCGTTCAGTCAACTTTTAGCTTTGTTGTGCGCCAAAACTTTACAATACGATCAAACTTCGGATACGACACTTCTCGATGCGGCACAGAACAATTTGTCAGTCTATTTGAGCTTAAAAGACTGAGCTGCGTCATGGATGCTTAAGACACACGTATCTACTATAGCACGGAGTTTAAAGCTAGCGTTGCGAATCAGACACTCAGACGCAAGTTCCTGTTCTTATTCTAGTCCTCAGTCGAACAAAGTGGATACAAGGATATTGAGGCATACAGTGCATTGTGAACTTACCTTACGCAAAGGAGGCAAATGTGGGTGGGTGTGCTGATGCTATGCTATCATTCTGTGCATTTAGTTTTATATCTGTGAGTAGAAACAACTCAATGCAAAAGTGTCTAAAGTTAAATACTGTCTCAGAGTCAACTTCCGCCAGTCAATCATTGCATACATTCACGCTGTCCCGCTGGCGCACCTCCGTTTCCTCATATACCTCATGTCAAGCCCCTCGTGAACTCCAAAAAAGGCTTTCGGTATGATCACAAATTCGAGGATAACCGGGATCGTACTTTGATGTGCTCCGTCTCTGGAAGGCTCGTGATGGAGTCCTTTTTGGGTCGTACCAAGTCCCCAACGGGTGTTCCCACGGCGAAACCTCCCCCTGTCCCGAAGGCTCCCACTGAAAGCTGGTGGGGTAGCACAATCCTATGCGGTATCGCACTGCAGACACTTGCATTGCCCAACGGGTTCTGAACTGGTCCGATGGAAGTGGAGGAGACCCGCGTGGAAGGGGGTGGACTCGGGGCACCCGGGTGCATACCCTCGTGCGGCAACAAGGGCTGAGAGGCCGACAGAGCCCTGGTGTCTTGGTTGAGACTCCCCATTGGCAAGGAATGCGTGCTCTTATGCGTGCTGTGTCGCTGCTGGACCAAAGACAGTTGGGAGCCGGTCGCGGGACCAGCCAGCATGCTGGATCCATAAGGGAATGATCGGGGGCTCTGGACAGTGGGGCTGGACATGACTGCGGCAAAGGCACCGGAAGCAAGGAGCTGTGACTGCAACGGTGAACCAGGGGTGGAAACATTCTGCAACACCTGGAATCTCCTCACCACCCTGGGAGACTGCAATGTCCCACCCCCCACCGAGTTCCCTTGCATGGGTGGGCAAAGGCTCATGGCTACAGCCTGCTGCAAGGTGGCGACAGCGGAACTTTGCGCCTCTTGAGAGGAACCCGGCGGAGTAAAAACCCCGGTGCACAGCGGCGGCGTTACGGATGGGGCCTGCGGTCGCGGCACGTCCACCTGTTGAACCATCTCGCGATCGTATTTGACGATCTCCTGGATCATCTCGTTCTCGCGGTTGTTGAACACACCGGAGTTGAGGTCATGCTGAACTTTGTGCATCAGGAGGGAGTTCTTCTTGCCTAAAATGAGAAAGAAAACGCCGTCGTGCTGTTGCTATGGTAACGGAGGGCCTCACGGGGACCCCGGTTCAAGACCGTCGACCCACAACATCCCGCAGACAAACGGCTGCGGTGTCCTTGAACGTGAAAAACAAAGAGGATTCTTCTCCTTCTTAAAAGGTCAAAGGAAATTCGACCGACTCAGATTTTCATTTGTCATCTGTTGTTCAGGCATTGTTGATGCATTCAATGTCATACTCGGCGTGCTTCCTTTTGCAATATCTCCAAAGCAACACAAAGTAACAGATTACAAATCAAATGTGAGAAATACTTTTGAATGACAGGAAGTATATGAGACATAATATTTGACATTTTACTCACCAGCACTGAGGGTATGAGGCAATGAAATCCAAAGCGCGTATTTGTGTTTATGTGGCGGTTGACAGCTGTATGGATCCTCAATAAGTATTCATGCTCAGGGATGATTGATCGTGAAATCTTTGAAGCGTGCCGTACGCTTTGAAACCAGATGCTGATATTGGAATACTGTTAACGCGCGGAGATGCATTGATTGGGTCATTATTTTCAAGTCTGTTCAGATTATGTATTCATGGTGCAGCTGCTGTTTGACTCCCCCCCTCCCACCCCCACAAACAAACAAACAAACACACACAACAGAAGGCTCTTTGGGTGATTATGATCCACCGAGTGCAGAGGGCAAATGTTTTTGGTTGATTAGCGCTTTAAACACACCCCTCCAAATTCGCAAGCTGACCGGCGGGCTGCTCGTGTGTGCAATGTGGCTGCTATGGCAACCGATGGGAGGTGAGAGGAGCAGGGACGTTTTGCAAATATATAAAGGCGAGCTGACTCATGAAAGGGAGCATCGAGGGCATTTCTGAACATGGCTATGACTGTCAATCTTCTCCTAAAGTCGTTGCAACGGAACGGCTTAAAGCAGTGGTCCTCAACCCCTGGGTCATTTGGTACCGGGCCGCACAGAAAGAAAAAATCATTTATTTACCTTACTTCTGTTTTATTTATTTTGGAATCTGAGAGATGTTTTATTTTGAAAAATTACCAGATTCTCTGTTCCATCTGTCGACAGTGTATCACTCTTGACGCAGGTCAAGGTGCGCTTCTCGGTCAAGTGATAGGTTAGCGAGTGCTAAAATGAAACCCAGGAGCTAGCAAAATGAGCAAAAACGTCTTTGGAAAGTTTCTTTGGGAAGGGGAAAAGGCGGCTAGGAGACAGAAGAGGAGCCTATGACTTTCAACAAAAAGAAGGCTACATTTAACAGACAGTATCAGGAGTCCTACTTAAAATACGGATTTATCTCGACAGGAGATTCCTACGCATCAAGCCCACTCGGCATAATAGGCGGAGATGACGAGTCGTATTTTTCATGCACTTTGTATTTGCAGTGTACCGTATTTTAACGACCATTCGGCGCACCGTGTTGTAGGGCGCAGTCTCAGTAACGGGTGCTATTTCTGTATTTTACACATACACAAAACGCACTGTATTATTGGGCGCAGCCAGGGGTGGTAAAACATACGCCAGTTTAAACATACGGCATGCATGCACGCACGCTAAAAACACGTTAGCTTGAAGCATAGCGTAGCATGCTAAGACATGCTAAAAACACGTTTTTAAAAAGGCAACAGAAGCAAAACTGAGATCGGTTGTACTTTATTTCGACATCTTACAATGTACTCACGTTTTTCGATCAATCATCACCCAGAAATCCATCAAAGTCCTCATCTTTTGTGTCCGAATTGAACAATCCATCAAAAACACCGGGTTCCCTCTCGTTTGGAGTCGCAAATCAAGAGTGACGGCAAGGCATGGAAAAAGCCATCCGGTCTCTTTACATACACCTCACTTAGCCACTCTCTCATCTTCTCTTCGTCCATCCAGCCCTTTTGGTTTGCTTTCACGATGACGCCGGCTGGAAAGTTTTCTTTCGGCAGCGTCTTTCGCTTAAAAATCACCATAGGTGGCAGTTTCTGTCCATTAGCATGACAACCAAGAACGACAGTAAAAGCCTATTTGACTTGGCGAAGCTCGTTCTCCTGCTTCCTCCATTTGCGAACCATGGATTCGTTGACCTTGAATTCCCTCGCGGCTGCTCGATTCCCGTGTTCCTCCGCATAACCGATGGCTTGAAGTTTGAACTGAGCTTCGTAAGCGTGTCTCTTTGCTGTATTCATTTTCGGGGGTTCTTAGAAACCAAAACCGAAGTTGTTTTGCAATAACGCACAAACTCACACTATATACAGGTACTGGCACCTGCCTTTCGCATCCACTTACACGCCCACCCTTCACTGATTGGCGGGCTGCTTTCCCGCAAGCCTTGCTTCACTTATGTCCTCACTCACGGCCACTTACACGCCTACCCTTCACTGATTGGCTGGCTGCTTTCCCGCATGCCTGTTCACGCCCACTTCCGCCTTTTCTCTATATAAACAGCGTGTCGGCTCTCAGTCAGGATTTGGAACTCGGCTCATACACTAGACGCTCCGCATTATAAGGCTGTCCGCTTGGGAGAAAATTTAAGACTTTTAATTGTGCCTTATGGTCGTGAAAATACGGTACCTTATTTTGAAGGCACGTTTAAACGTTACCATAGCGACGAGAGAGCGTTGCTGCCAGATAGGACGTTCCTTGTGTCATGATTGGTGTTTATTATTATGTTTAGAAAATACCACCGTTTTCATGCAGGTCATACCATATGATTTTGTATTTATCCGTCACACCTTAAAAGGCCGGTCCTTCAAAATATTGCCTGACATTAAACCGGTCCATGAGGTAAAAAAGGTTGAGGACCGCTGGTTGAAAGCACACGGCGGGGAACTGACAGCCCGTGGGCCATACGTGGCCTCTAAGAACATTTTATTTGGCCTGCCATGATATTCTAAAAACTATATATATGTATGTACGTATATACACATACAGACACAAATGTATCCATGCTAGTTTAAATGAATGAGAAAAAGGTGTGATATGTGCTAAGAGGGTGTTTCAGTGTAGCGACACGTCTCCAGTGAGAAGAAATCAAACCCGGCTGCGAATACATTTTCAGGCTCACTTCATGACACATCTTGTTCGCTATTCATTACGGCAATCAGTCAGTGTCGCCGTTCCTTATGCTTCCTTTCCTCTCGTGAATGACTCCCGGGCTTTTGTGAACAAGACATGGTTTCTCAACCCGTGTCTTCATCATACCAGGGAACCAAAATCTTTCGGGATGAATTTTTAAGACGCTTTCCGACAACAACTATGACTCCCCTTGAAACTGCCTGAGCACAAGCTGCTAAGTAGATCACAAAAGTAGTCCTGTAGGTGTAAAAAGGGTGAGCGGCTTCCGACCCCTTCGCAGTCCCAAAGACAGGTGACCGCAGTCATCCAATCACGTGGACTCACCTATCCTGTCCAGCCTGTCGATGGCGACCGTCTCGAAGGCGCGCCTCATCATGGGATACTCCTCCAAGACCTCGTTGAAGTTGTCCACAGAGAGCGAGTACAGCCGGCAGTACGTGTCCGACCGCACGCTGGCTGTCCGTCGACCACGGGTCAGCAGACAGATCTCTGCGGAAGAGAAGGAAAATAAATGGACACTTTGGATTCTGATGTTTTTGTTGTTGTTTTTTTCTTCCCAGGATAAAATCATTTCACATTCACACACGTATTTTGACACCAATGGGATTTGAAGCGCTATGTTCCAGCTGCAGCTGTTGTAAAAGCGCAACACAATGTATTGTATTGTATCATAGCTTGTGGTATATTTGTGTCATTCCATTCAATACCACCTGAATTTTAATGACTTTGTCAAAAAGGGGCATGGACGCCTTTCCTTTGAACCCTTACTGTACATCTCAGGAACTACTGGGTCAATTTGTTTTTTTTTTACTTCGACCCGCTGACTGTGAGAGGCGTCAGGCTGACAGGCTGCCTTAATGGAGCGCACGCTATATTTGGAAGCGGGCCCGCTAAGCTCCATTACGTTCACTTTTTTTTCTTCTTTCCTTCTGCATCTTCTTCTTCTCTGACCCGTCGTCTTGACAACCACGTGCCCGAATACCGTCGAGAGTGTCCATGCGCGGACTCACAAAAAGTGGGCGAGACATGACAAATGACCGCGTCGTCATCATCGTCATCATCATCATTACTTTAGTGTTGCTCCAACGGGCTGCACCTGCATTACGCATGATGCTGACGGGGCTGTTTTTTTTTCTTCGTCTTCTGTGTCGGGAAGTAACCAAGTACAAATACTTTCTGACAGGACTTGGACCCTTTCATGCAACATTAATGATAACCTGTAACCTGATAACATGATAAGCTGTCCACTGTAATGACCGCTGTCCCCGAAAGGGTTAATCAGTACCTTTACCATTACCCGAGTCTGTTTTTTTTCTTTTTTTAACACAAGTATCTTCTACTTTAGTACAGTGCAAGTGGTTTTGCTACCTCTGTATGGAACGCCGTCTGATATCCGTATCTTTATTTGATATCTGCACTATGCAGCTTAAAGCACTGTACTAGTATGCTTTTTGTCCTGACTAGTGGACTCTTTGTACACTCCTAAATTCCTCTACTATAGTATACTAGGAGGTCAACTCCATGTTACTCGTGAGACAAAACTGTCAACTACAGTTTTGCCTTACTCGTTAAAAAAAAAAACCACAAAAAAAACCATGTAGCCATCTTACTAGTGCCAACAAGAGCATACCACCTTTAGGTCAACCTCCTAAAGTATGGCATACATGTAAAATAATTTTTTTTTAAAAACGTATGTCTTGAAATGTTATTTACTTTTAGTCTGTTTTAAATAAATGCGTTTTTTTAATGTCTTGAATTTGTAAAAGGTAATATTTTTGTTGTTTCTGTAGTTTTTTTTCCCATTGCGGCGCTTACCTCCAAAGTAGGATCCGTCGACAAGCTTCATGCCCACGCTGCCTTTGGTGAGGACGGTGACCACGCCGTGCTGGATGAAGTACATCTTTTTCCCGATCGTGCCCTCGCGCACTACGTAGTCGGCCGGCTGGAAGACCTCGAAGCGCAGCTTGGTCAGCATGGCCGTCACGAAGTTGGGGTCGGCGTTGGCGAACAGCGGCATGGAGGCCACGAGCTTACGGCAGTTGAAGTTGACGATTTCCTGACATGGACGACGACGTCCCATTAAAACAATCAGACGTCTGACAGGATGCCTTTATTTTCACAAATAAGCACTTTATTATATGACTCACTTAGTATGAAATAACATCTCCATGTTATTAAGATTTTGTTGTTGTTTACTGTAATATCACAACTTTATTCTGTTATGATTTTCTCGTAAAATTACAACTTTTTCTTGGTGAACACAAAATATTTCTTATCTCAGAATTTTTAATTGTGTCTATTTTTTCTCATAATATTGCAACATTTTTCTTTTATGACGATACTCTCTAAAATTACATTTTCCCCTCAAAATAGTAAGCCTTTATCCTTATTACAATATCACGCCTTTATCATCATGAAATGACCTTTTTTTCCTCATAATTCTGAATGTATTGCCGTTAAAAGTTAAAATGTTACTGTTCTCATTTTATTCTCATAAGCGAGGCCTTGATTCTTGTTTGCACGTTCCGCTGGGTAATTGATGAAGTACGCTAAACAAACAACATCCACCAGAGGTTTCATATTTATTTTATCTTTCCTCTATTTTCTCTTGTATATTACTTCAGATACTTGAGTGAGTAAAGGTTATAATAATATGCCCCACTTCAGTTTAATTTATTGTATTATGCACATACTTAATATAATCCTCATTTCAGCCTTATTATAAATTTGGACGAATATTTTAAATTACTTTTTTTTTTTAATCCTCCAAACAAAAGACTCCGATTATAAATACCGCCCTTTTACTTGCACTTACTACTATTTTAAGGAGACTTAATTAACAAGACACCAAAGGTGACTGTCGGTGTAACTGTATCAATATTCAAGCAGCATGCCAGCACAGACTGACTAATGGGATTCAGTGTGTGCGTGCGTGCGTGTGTGCGCGTGTGTGTCGGCTACCTCTCTGAGAGGCTCATTAAGCTCCTCCAGAATGCTCTCCTCGTCAAACATCTTGCCCTGGTATCTGTGCTCGTAGTAGTCGTGGATCTTCTGCCGGAAGTCTGCCGGCAGCTTGTGGAACGACATGTACTGCTCCACTTGTTTATACTGAACGCCACGGAGAGGAAGATAAGAAGGGGGTGAGGTTGGGGGAGGGGGGGAGGAGGCGCACACAACGTTTGTCCACATTTAGGTCACATTGACGAGCAGAGGTCTACGTAAAAATAAGTACTTCATGATAGTCAGGCGAGAAACGCGGATCCACACGAGAAGCACGTGACCTGTTCATTCCTCCAGGCAATCAGCTGAAACGTGACACCTGCTGTTCGAAGACGTTGAATCGTATCGTTTTGTTTTTGTTTTTGTGTGTGTTTTTTATTTTTTATAACGACCACGTAATGTTGCTGTGAACGACTGTTTCGGTTGTCTAATTGTTGCTGTAAACAAAAAACAATTGGGAAACTCCAAGCGAGTTGATGTCTTGTCACAAAGAGGAGAGATTGTACACCGCAGAGAGACGCTACGTTCAAACGCTGCGCCATACAAATCTTGCGACTAAAAATTCTATGACTTCTGTCCCACTTATGCACATTTACAACTACTGTATACTGATATACTATTGAATGTGCATTTAATTGACTCATAATAGCATCAATATAGCTTGCTCATATGCTTTATTCAGATGGAATCAATTGTGTCTCTGAAATATAAAATACTTTGACCAGATTCCCCCAGGCACTTTTGTTCTTCTTTTTTTTTTTTAATGACTAAAGGCACGCCTTTCTCAATGATTCCACGTCCAAAATAATGAATAAATAAAAAGAGGCAAAGGCAAGGGCGTGCGCAAATAAAAGAGTATGCCATGTCATGTTTGCCTCCGCAGAAAGTCGCCCTTGATGTATTCATGGAATGTGGCGAATGCAAACACAATGTCTCTTGATGCTTCGATGGAAGCTTCTTGGCAGTGGAATGACGGCGTGTCCGCCGCGGGACAAAGATTTCATTTTAATTCCCCATCCACGGACATCATAGCTACAACGACATATGCATTATCACCACCCTGTAATGAAAAGAAGAAGAACTATGATGTATGTAAAATGAATGCATACATATGTTTTGTGTATGGAAATAATGGGAAATATGGGAAAACCATGGAAGGAATTGTCCCTCTTATTTTTATGCATAGTGGTCACTAGAGCGGACAGTGGAAATATCTCTCGACATCCTGGCATTTGAACAAGGGATGTGCATTCTTTTTATGTCCCCTTTTCTTTCCATCTCAATTCTTAAATATAATTCTGCAAAGATAGAAGAAACAACAGAAGAAAATAATTGGCCTGCTGACCTGTGCCTGATGCGTTTTTTTTTTTTTAACAAATAATAGAGGTCTGTCTTGTGGCAATCAAAACAAAACAATCCAGCAAGGATTGAAGAGTCTCAGGAAGAAAATAATGTCTGGTAGAATTCCAAAAAGTACCATGTGCGCACAGGCCACATTTTTTTTCATTTTTTTTTTTCACGAACTGACACTTTTCAAAATCAGTCGGGTTGAAGAAGATTGCTCGATAATTGAGACCAGGAGACTGCTGACGAGAAACCTCTTGGAGCTTTAAAATGTAACACCAGGACTTTGTCGAGTGTGTGCTCACCCTGGCGTGTTAATGTGTGTGTGTGTGTGTGTGTGTGTGTGTGTGTGTGTGTGTGTGTGTGTGTGTGTGTGTGTGTCACACAGCGTGAGTCATGGCTCTGTGGACTCAACTGTCAATTGGATTGAGGGGTATTTTCCAAGGAAAGGGTCAGGGGACACAGCATCAACAACCACTCACACATCAAATCTTCCTCGCGGCTTCTCGCTTCTTGTTGAACTGCATGAAAGTCCATCGTTCACTTCGTGAATTTTAGGAAAAATATGAATGCACCCTGTAACCTGATAACATGGTAAACTGTCCACTGTAGTAACCGCTGTCCCTGAAACATTAGTCTTGGTATGTATACTGCATGAGGTATACTGCACTTTGTATTTCGTGTGAAAGTACTTGAAAACAAAAAATAATTACATTTTTAAAATTTATTAATTAATAACTCATTTAAAAATAAACAACAAAAAACATCAGGTGGCACAAAATTACCCCTAGCTGTAACAGAATTGTATTAGCATTGAAAAAAATATATTTTTAATTATATTCAGGTGGCACTGTTGCACATACATATCTTTTGGTTTGTGTTATTTTAAATTAAAGAGTAAAAAGTTATTTTGTTAAAAAAAATAGTTAGAAATGAACCCTTTCAGGGACAGCGGTTACTACAGAGGAAAGCTGATCATGTTATCAGGTTACAGCGTGCATGAAAGGGTTAAATTTCAAGGCTGCTGGCCAATACAAGGGCCACAGTGGGATAAGCCAGGCAGCCCCTATTAAATGTTTGCAGCCTGGGGAGTCAAGAGTGTGTGACACTCTCAATTAAAGCCAAATGACAGCTCGCTCGCGCCCGCCGCCTCTTTTAAGAAGTTGTTGTCATCAGAAGTTTTATTGACTTTCTGATTTCCGCAGCATTAGTCTGAGATTAGCGGCTGCGTCACTCAAAAGTCAACCGGTCTCCGAGAGTTGGTGTAGCGTAAAAGTCAACGTTAAATAAATCTATGCGTCACGTGTGCGACCGAGGAGTTGCATTTAATTGCGCTTACTTTGATTGACACATGCATACTGGTGCCTTGGGGTGGGGGATTGGAGGGGGTTGGGGGGGGCAGAATCCAATTTTGGGTAGCCTTGCATTGCCCGTCTACTAGACGGGGGTCTAAAATGTCCGCTTTCTCGAATGCAGCTTGATGACAAAGTGTCTCTGTACCTGGTGGCGCTGGTACCCGATGGCCTCAATGATTGAAAATGTGATTAGCCGTGTTCTCCCTTTTTGAGTCAAGGTCTAGTGACTGTGTACTCATCACTGTTGGTCTCGTGGGGGGTGATCACATGCTCCCCATCACTGCACCATAAAAAAATGGAGGGCGGGGTGGGGGTTACAGTTACATAATAGCCAGTGTCCCATTTCCATGTGTCACCTCCGCGGGCAGATGGTTGCCTCGCTAGACACTCAAGGGCGAATTAATGAAGGAGGTGTGGCGGGGATGCGAGGACTGAAGATGAAGACGTGGAGGAAGACAAGACGAAGGCAGCGCTCACCTCCATGTGAAGAGAGGACCACAAAGTCATTGTGGACAAATGTGACCCGCTGGCCATTCCTCTCCACCCTACCTCTATGATGTGTGGTACGCTAAATAATCAAACAGGCGTTGCCACATTTTTTAGCACATCTTTGGTGTTTTGCATTACATTATGCTGAGCTTTTTTTTAATTACTGTACATAATTTTCCACTTATTTTAAGAATATTCACTTTTGATGTGGATCTGGATAAAAGTTCATTTTAACAAACTTTGTAAAGTTTGATTTTCCTTTTTTAAATCAGTGCTTATATTGGACCTTATTTGATTTTCAGAAACATTTGTCAATTGACATTGTTTGTGTTCTTATCTACGAGCCTCCAGGGTGGTCATCTCGCACCATGTCGCTAAATTGCTTGTGGACGGAAAAAGGAAATTGACTGTTGTAGTAGTTACTGACAGAAGACCGATACTACAGTAAAGCAACCAGCAGACTATTTACCCAATTATGCCTTCCATACTCAGTTTAAAAACACTGCTTTGAGAACTTTGCCTGCAGCCCAACCATAAATCAATTCCTCTGACATGGTGCAGCAATATATATCCGATACATTTGTGGGTATTGCAGCTACTTTGAAGAGAATGTCATGCTTGACCACATCTGGTAACTCCAGGTAAACAACGCTGTACCATCGGATCTTCAAGGGACACAACAGGACACCTTCCACCTCAGTCCAATTATACCGGTTGACATTTTTTTAACGATATAAAGTAGCTACGACCAAGCAGATAAACACAAACAGGCGGGCCAGCATACATTTCACACCCCAGGGATAGTAGTGACACTGTGGGAGTCTGCAAATAGGAACAAGTTGGAGCTGAGTTCATTAGCAAACAAGACCAAAAGACATTGCAAACAAAAAAACAGGACACCAAGGAGACAATTCTAAATACGGCACTTTAGTCAGACTGAAAAATCATGAGTTGCTCAGCCACACCGTTCCACTTTCCAAAACTTTGAACCAATTATCACACAGAGCGGTCTTTTTTAAAAAAAAAATTTAACTTTAGCCTCCTCTGCTGGACGTGGTAAGGTCTAAAAATAACATCGAGTTGGAAGTCAGTTAACAAATAAGATGCAGATGAGAATCAAACCACCTCTAAAGCCAAACAATCCCAAGTTAGCAAAGATGTAAAATCGTACAGCACACACTGAAACGAATTAGCTGCAAGAAAACCTCTCAGCAAACATTTCAAGCTAAAAGACCACCGTCAAATAATATCGGTTGACAATATTTTTAAGCAGTGACGTGCAGTGAGGTTCATGACTGTGACGCACTGACTCCTATGGCGTCCGACGTAAAAATAAGAAATAGAAGATCAGCCTGTTTTTCAATTTTGACCTTCATTGAAATATACGTTTCAAATGAGGTAAAAAAATGTTTTTTTTTGTTAAATTATAAATTTTCAAAAGTTTTTTTAACTTATATTTTTAGGAGAAATCCGTCAAAATGCTCTCAAATTGCTGTCATTCTTGCGCTGTGATCTAAAATATGAAGGAAATTGAGAAACACTAAAATGAATTACTCCCACCGCGCAAAAAAAGAAAGGACGTCCTTACCTTCTCCTGGTACTGGCGCCTGGACGAGTCGAGAGACTGGATGAGTGCAGTGGCGTGGCCGATGAACATGGCATAGCAAGTGGCCCCTACGATCATACTGAGCATGGTGAGCCAAATGTCCGACATGCTCTCGGGGGCTTGGCGTCCGTAGCCGATGCACAACATGTGACTCATGGCCTTGAAGAGTGCGAAGGAGTAGAGCTCGCTCCACGTGTCGTTCTGGAAGAGAACCGAGGGGGAATCAACCTACTTCGGATGGAATTGAAAGACATCTTGAACATCGATCACCGTCACGGCTTTGCATTTGTGAATTTGCGCATCTGATTTTTTTTTTTTAGGGGGGGGGGATTTCCTACTTTTACATGCAGCCACCTGTAGCTTTACATTATATCACCTGAAAAATAGTGGGAGGGGCTAAAGAAAGATATTATCCATGAATTTAGGCAATCCTTTCTGAGGTCCTAACACACTTTTATCCACCAAAAATTTATCATTTCATTTCTGGAAGGCACCACAAGGGACACTGTTGTCCGCCAGGCTAAGTTGTTGGAGGAAATGCATTCACATGTTCCAGGAAGTGAGATTTTCAAGGGTACTATCACTGTGAGCATTGGTGATTGTTTGGCTGGAGAGGCTAATCATCCTCATCATCATCATCTTCACCCATGATCAAATACAGCTTTGTCTCGAAGAGGAAGAGCGGGAAGAAGCCCCTCATTAGCGGCTAGCCCGCATCTGCCTGCTCTAGTTTGTTTCTGTTGGTGCGAAATGTCCCCAGTCGTGGGTTCATTACAGAAAAGGAAAGGCCTCCTCTGGCACTACTCATCCTGACATTGTCCAAACATCTGCGGTTCACACACCTTATTAGCATGGACCAATTACAGAGAGCAATAGCTGCTACAGAGCCAATTAATTCAACATTGGGGGGGCTCCAGATGGGGTAAGCTGGCTGATGCACCCTCCTGCTGGATAAACAACATAAAGAGATGACCACAGCATTGCGAAAACTATGCATGGGCATAAACATATAATAAAACATCGCTTGTGTGTGTGATAAGATTGCATAATTCATTTGGGAATACGAATAATAGGCAGTCTGTGTGTGTGGTGCTCCCCACAAGTGACATGTGGAAAGTTGTTCTGTGTGTGTAACATGAAAACCAGTGTGTATGACAGGTTGGAAGTTTAAAAAAATGTTTGCATTTGTTAAAGGCTATGATGATCATTCAAAATGTAGTGTGTCCAAAAGAAAAGTAGGAGTGGTCATTATTCATAATTTTTGCATACAAATGTTTTCTTTTATGCTGTTAAAGTACCGGTATGTATTTTCTAAAATAACACATGAGACATGTATACATGTCAACATCGAATAGAAAACAAAACATGAATAATGGCTAGTCAGATTTTTTTTGGTTTCAATTTTTTTTTTTTTTTTTTTTGGGGGGGGGTGCGTTGTTTCAATGGTATATTCCCGAAATAACATCCATCCATACATCCATCTTTCATCAAAAAAATCACCAAATCTATAGACGAGGACATGATTAGCTGATCATGTGTCGCCACCTAAATTGGTAAATTTTCAGTACTTTCAAGGTTTGTTATTACTGTTAGAGGGTTATTTTTGTGGGCTTTTTTACATTGGTTTTTTTCTGAACAGCACTTTAACACAACTGTCTTTTAAAGCTGTGATAGCACGCCCACGACCGTCGTGAGAATAAAGTGGATTCAAATAACGGGAGATGGCTGCTCTCTAAATAAAACTGAATCGAGTTGTGCTGTGATTTAACTTTTAGCACCGTTTTCCAAATTTATCATCGAATGCCAGCACAATAAATGGATGTATTTAATTAATGAGCGTGGACAACAGGGCCATATATCACCTTCGGTATGAGTTTAGTTTCTTTGATGGATTCGGTGCATTTCCTTTGGGAGCGGGGTGTGCATAATAAAATAAAGGGGCTTATGTTCATCGTGGTGGCCGTTTTCTTTAGACTGAACAGCTAATTTGCCACTTACATGCATTTGCAGATAATACATTTAGATGGCGGCACAATGAGAGTATGATAGGGGGTCATTATACAAGAGTGTGCGTGTGACAGTGTGCAGAGCGCCCCTGACATCCAAAAGCAACAACAGAGAGCTTATCTTGCTTGGCAGAGCTCCATTTAGACTTTTAATATGTTAAGCAACACAAAAGCACCTGCGAGCTATGTTCAGATCCATTCTTTGAAAAGTGCTTGGTTTCTAATACACCAACATGTCCGACAACCGCATGATAAATGGTGGGGGAAAGAATCGATTAACAAAATCCTTTCCGTCGTGCTTATTAGAAGTGACATGAGTCAATGGATTCCAACATAATCAAGAACGAAATACGTGTTTAGTTTAGTTTCAAGCGGTCTGAAATTCAAATGAATTGGCTTATTTACACAACAGTCCTTTCAGTTGAATCTGAAAGTTCTTAGAAAGGACATACAAACTCCATAAAGGACAGAGCTGGGATTTGAACCGACAACCTATGAACTGTGAGGCAGATGTGCTACATGAAGTATTTCAAGTTGAACTAAATGAATGACTTGTATCCGTTTCAGCTCAAATATTCGGGTTGATACTTCCATTTTTTTTTTAATCATCCGGTGTTTATTGCTTTCTATCTATCTCTGAATAAACTTCAGAAAGTAGCAGAGATTGACTGTTGACCAGTCCAGGTTGTACCCTGACTCTCTTCAAAACTCCATTGCGATGGACTCCAGCTCAGCCACAGTGAGCACAAACGCAACAGAAAATGGATTGATGGATGTACGGACATATCAAAGAACACATTCCGGTTTCGGCACTTCAATGAGGGCCGCAGTCTTAATTGGCCCATCTGCTGTTTATTAGTAATTGCATGAATTGAGGATTTTTTGTTGTTGTTGTTGCAAAGAACAGGGGCGGGTCCTTAAATGCCGCCATGACATTGAGAACGAGGCCAAACAAAAAGAGCACAAATGCAAACCTCCACCAAGGCCAAACAATCCAAATTTGGATCAACACCAAATTGAACACTTTCATGGTTATAGACTGAAAAATTCATCAATAGGGTGGAAATGGTGTAGAGAGTGCAAATGTTATCCAAAGTGCAGTATTATGGCGCGACTGAGAGCCAAGTCATTTTTGAGGCGGTACTTTGTACATGTAAAAAAACTTTGAGAGCCACTGTCCCAAGTGAAACTGACTCCAAGTCCTCAAGTTGAAAAAGATTCTGGGCAAGGAGAGGAAACAAATTTGGGGAGATCAGGCTCAAATGTACACCTTAACAGCATGAAAGTGCCTACAAAGTGAGGCAAGTTGACTGGAACACCCTCAAAACTGTTTATTTGGTCTAATTGGAAGAAACAAAGCCAACATGTGAATGGTGGAAGCGACAAAAAGTTGGCACGCAAATGATGACAAGCGAGACTTATTTATCACCGCCAACCAGCAACACTTTCCAACTCTATCAAGGAGCAAAATGTGCGTTTAGTTGGGGACAAAGGCGCTTTTATTTTATCAAGAGTACCGTAATGCTTCCGAAATATGGAGCCTCGACGCAAAAAAGAGAAGCATTGCCAGATGAGGATCATTGTCAATCAAACGGTGCTGATCTTTTTGTTGTTCGTTGACTTTCTGGTCTGCATATTTAGCCAACATTATCGCCTCAAAAATAAAAACTGCACATTTTTACCGCCATCAAGCTCAAGTGAGAAGTCATGTTTGACTTGACGGCTAGTGAACACAAATGACACTGTGTGCATGCCTGGTACCAAATGTTCCAGTGAGTGTTGCTGAAAATTAAATATTATAAAAAAGCATCCTAATGAGGATTTTGGATGGGCTGTGCTTCCCGCTGATGATCTGAGGGAGCTCGTTAACTGCCAGAATCTCTCCTCGTTGGACGCGTTGCAAAATTCTGTGCGGCGAGGCTCATTTCAACTCCGCGACAGTCATTATTTCTGCCATTTTCTCAGAGACGTGCATCAAAAGTACTCGCAGGAGGTGGACCTCGAAGCTTCAAATGCCTTCGTAATGACGATCTGTTGTTTATTGGAGCAGTAATGCTGCAATTTGGAGGGTCTTTCTAAAAGGAAAGAGTATGGTTCTACTCTGAATAGAGATGAAACGGGGCAAAAAGTGCAATTACAGTGACCAATTACGATTATTGATGGACAAAATTATGATGATTCTGTACTGTAGAATCCAAAATCCACAAAAAAAACCCTCAAACATGTTACGTTCCCCTTCATCTGGCGATGAGCGTGGGTCTAAAACATAGGTGGCCAAAACATGCCTAATTCAAATTAAACTGCACTAATAACCTAACCACCAGAGGGTGCTGGAACTGCACAGATAGAAAAATAACTTGGCACTTTGAACTGGTGAGCTGCATTTTATATCATGACATGACCTCGAAGATATGGTGCTAATTTTTAAGATTGCGATATCGCGATATCGCCCTTATCGTAATATTCCGAATCGATACTGCATGGAAAATGTGTATGATAGGCAGAAAACGGATGTGCAAACAATATTTGTCGCCATTGAGAGCATGAACATCAAACAACATCAGTGAGGAAGTCTTCAAAAGAAATGTTGACAATGGAGTAAATGCCAAGGTTATAAGAGTTTAGAATTTTTTGCTACAGTTACTCTTTTTGTTGTGACTTTTGTTTTGTTAATTCAGTCAGTTTTAACTGATTTTTGGAGCAGTTTTTATTTGTTTTTATTTGATCGAAAATGCTTTGCTGTAGTTGAATTTTTTTTGGTACCGTATTGGCCCGAATATAAGACGGCCCTGATTATAAGACGACCCCCTCTTTTTCAAGACTCAAGTTTGAAAAAAGACTTTTTGAACACCAAATTAAATTTTGTACACAATATAACTAGCGTTATGAAGTATTGTGTTATACAGTAAAAAAAAAAAACCAGACTCTCAAACAACTGTTTGACCTTCTTTTACACTGTACAGATGGACAAATATATGTTTTTCAAACATATATATTTATATATATATATATGTGGAAAAATATATATATATATTTTTTTTTCATTTGGGAAAATGGTTTTCAATTTTAGTTTCAACAATTTCATTCATTTTTTTGCAAAACTTAATTATCTTGGTGGATATAAATTTAACGACAGTGACTATGTACTTACCACCATCTTGTTGAGGGAAACCCAGCAATCGGAGGGAAAGTCCTGCAGCATTGGCACCAGAAACTGCAGGCAGCCATCCCAGTGACACAGCAGCAGCATCATGCCGATCAGGTTGAATATCCGCATCACGGCACTGGCCAGGTCGTACGTCATGTGGAAGATCTGGCGGGAGGAAGTCCATTATTCCTTTTGGGTTACTTGTCAGGACTTGACGAACTTCAGCGCGATGTCATTTGCTGCCGCAGTAGATCACGTTAATGTGACTAATGACCATATTTTGGGGAAAATTAGATCATGGGTTATGATTACATATGATTTTATTTATTTATTTTGGTAACTGCGTGAGCGGTATGAAGAGGGATTCTGTTCATATAGAAAATTGGTGTCAATTAATTAATTCATTCATGACAATGCTAATACAAAATGTCCATTGATTACATTGAAAAAGTATCCAAGTGCAAAAAAAAAAAGAATTTACTACAACTGTACATTAATTAACTCAAGGTTGGGCACATAAAACATTGTGTTGTGTTGCCAAAGTTCCTGTAAAATCAATTAAGAATTAAAACAAAGCACCAACTGAGTGAAATTGTGGATTTGTTTATTTGTTTTTGAAAATGAGAAATCTAATTGAAAATTCTATTTTTGGGTGTGAAAATAAACGTACAATCAATGAAATCCAGAATACAAAGGTGAGGTTGGTTTGAACCAAATTTTTTGTTAATATTGTGTTTGTAAGGTGCTCCCTTCATTAATACGGATGCCCCAGTGAAATGTTTTTGTCGGGTGGACACCCGCCCGGTCACCTACCCCACCCCACCTTGCTGCACGCTCCAGATTCTCAAAATACGTTCTTGTATTTCTTTTTACTAACTTTACTTTTGCAGTTAATATACAGTACACAGGTAACATGACATCCTACAGCCTGTGTACGTTCACTAGACTCAATATTCTTTTTTGTCATCTTTTACATAACGCCCCCTAGTGGTCAGGCTGACACATAACAAAAGGCATCACGGGCTCCATTTTGGTCAAATGCGTGCAAGATTGTTAGAAAAAGAAGCAGCTGGATGTCAACATTTCAGGAATGACAGGTTGTGACATGAACTTCTATTTTGCAACAGCGATGCTTCTTACAATTTCATGGTTCAATGGTAAAAAGCAGACCCGAGCGGCATCCCCTTTACATGATTCATGCAGCTCTTTCACAAATGGACCCCGCCCCACCTCCACTCCCCTCATGATACTCGAGCAGAAAGTGGTTGCGTGTCCATGACACACTGCACTCTGGGTCAGAACATACGACCAGCCAGCATACAGACACGAAAAAATACGAGCCGCCTCCCGACTACGAACACACAATTGTTTACGTGGAATGGAGAGTACAAAAATAACCTTGAGTAATGAGCCACATGCTGCTTCACCGAGTCTCAAGACACTTGTGTTATCTGTTCATATGCTTGTTTTGGAAAATTTCCAACAACAATCACTTTTACTTACACACAAGCAAACACATATACACACACACACACATTCCCTCAGTCTGTCCTAAAACAAAAGTATCCTCGTGCCAGCGAGTGAAGAGCTTCTATGAAAAGAGCTTCCTGCCTCAGGAAATTGTTCCGCTTATTCCCGGCAATGCTTATCGCTGTCTCTGTACACTCGCACACACACACCCACAGATACATTACCTCGCTGAAAAAGTATGCAATAATACATCAGCGACCACCCAATCTACAGTTGTGGTCAGGTCTGGAATTGATGTTGCGTAATTTGTTTGCGGGCACAACTGCTCTGTGTGTGCCAATGAGAGTTTTGTTATGGAATCCTTCAACAAGATGGTGGTAAATACACATTAACTATCGTTACGTTTATATATACCAAATATAACAAATATGTTTTGTTATTCCCTTAGTATCATGACATGTTTTACATAATTGTTGCCAAACCACTCCGAGCTGATGTGAGCTCATGTGATGCATGTACTAAGTGCGGTTCACGTAGTTGTTTGTATGCGACGGAAACAGTAATCAGGCTTCTCCCCAAGCTCAAATTACCACTTGGTAATTAAAAGGCTGTGTGGTTGTTTTCAGTGATTCACAGCAGCTCAGTTAACTTGAAAAAGAAAGGATGGAATTTATGTTTAACATGCACGCACAAATACAAACAGTGCACTGAGGTTAACTGTGTTTATGTAGCAGGGTAGTGTGTGTGTGTGTGTGTGTGTGTGTGTGTGTGTGTGTGTGTGTGTGTGTGTGTGTGTGTGTGTGTATCTATTAAATCATTTCAAAACTTTTTTTTCGCCATTGGTGTGACCACTAAACGACACAACTCGCCAAAAAAAGAAATCTTTTACAGGCAAAGTTGAATAAAACAAGTCTGATTATGCGGTTGCACAAGTGTGCACCCCCTCTTATAAATGGGGATGTGCCAATGCGCAGGATCAACCAATCATATTCAAACTTTTGATGAATGCAACCATTTGACTTCTGATTATTCCCAAATGCAGTTGTTCTGATGTTCTCGTAGACTTTTATCCCCACTGAAGCTTCTACTTTTACAATGACTTGATGTCACGGGCGGGCTTTGACAATAACATGATGTACATGTTCACGACGTAGATGTTAATTCATCTGAGAGACAATCTTTGGTTGGTACTGCTGATTTAGCAGGTGTAATGGGAACATGCTGCTTACATGTGATCATCTAATAATGTTTTTGTCGTTAGACGTGGTGCAGCAGCATGTGGCTCAATGTCCCTAGGTTATTTTTGAAGTCCCGGTTCCAAGTAACTGTCAACAATCGTATGCTCGGGATCACGAAGCAGCTCAAGTTAAGTACAGTATAAGTGACATCAGCTGCCGTGTTGGTCATAAGACCTTGCGTACTGCATTCCTGAATATACGGGTAATAGTATAGCTTTACTGTAATCGCAATTTTTTTCAGGCAACATTTTTTTTTCTCAGGATTTTTTTTTTCCCTTTTCAATCCAAATGATTGTTGTAAATTTTTGAGAGGGGGAAAAAAAAGATAATGACGGTGGTATTAATACTGCAATCCAATTCATTGTGCTGTTCCACGTTGGCTACCAGTGCTTGTTTTATTGCTACTCTGACATGGGAAGATGTTGAGATATTCGTCTTTTTTGTCGAGGATAAAGAACATATGCCTGCTGTGACTATTGTCTGTTTACATTGTCTGTTTACATGTGTTGCTTCACTGTCTGTGCTCAAAAAGTCATCTACTGTGTATGAGTTCTTTTTTGGCATGAAATAAAACAACGTAGGTGCTTTCCTATAGTTTATAACATTAATAAGGAAATATTCTGGATTGCAATACTGAGGGATGCTCGATAGTACGGTACTTTTTTTTTTCACACCGAAACCAGTGCGTTCCTACCTCCTCCCACTGGTGGATGTAACGGATGAGTCTAGAGAGCCGGAGCAGGCGCAGCAGGCTGAGGATTTTGGTGAAGCGCACGATACGGAGCGCCCGCGCCGTCTTGTACACTTCAGAGTCGATGCCCTTCTCCACGATGAGGAAAATGTAATCCACCGGGATGGAGGAGACAAAGTCCACCACGAACCAGCTCTGCAGGTACTTCTTCTTGATCTTGTTGGGGTCCAGGATGATCTCGGTGTTGTCCTCGAACACGATGCCCGTCCGGAAGTTGAGCACCAGGTCCATGAGGAAGAAGGTGTCGGACACCACGTTGAAGATGATCCACGGCGTGGTGGTCTCATCCTTGAAGAAGGTGATGCCCACGGGGATGATGATGAGGTTGCCCACCATGAACAGCAGCATGGTGAAGTCCCAGTAGAACCTAGACCAAGGACAGGCATGTCACTCTCAATCATACACAATCTTGCAACTCTAAAGTGATACGATTTGGAGTGCAACCAAAACGCTGTGGGAAAATATTGACACAAAATAATAATAAATACATCAAAAATCATAACTATAAAACTGTTCAAAATGTCACCGTGCATGATTTTCAGCTCAGTGAGCATCCCAAGAAATTAAATCTGCGTGTGTTTGGCTTTTTCTTGGGCTTTTTGCCACCAAAGGGTGATGATGACAATCAATGAGGGAAAGTGTGATAATAACCATAGAACCAGAACGCAGTGCTAATTCCTAAAGGGTCAATATGAACAATGCAATTCATTCAATGTCAAAGGCTTTACCCATTTAACTAGGACCAATAATATACCGCTAAGTGGCAAGTACGGTAGTTTCATTTGATTTTTGTTTTATTTTACAGTAGTAAACATTGCACTCAATCTTATACCATTTCCTCGATAGTTTTATAATGGAGACAGTTTGACTAACAGATTAGAAAGATGGAAAAATAAATGGAGAGATGGCTGGATTGATGGATGGTGTAATTGATAGAGAGCTAGATGGGGAGGCAGAGAAATGGTTGGATGGACAGATGAGTAGAGGTAGCTAAATGAGCAATATACTGTAAATAACCTCTCCACCATATATCGGGTGGAGAGGTTGATCGATGAATGGATAAAAAGTTGATCGGATGGACGGACAGATAGATGGGTGCATAGATGATGGGGAGAGATAGATGGTCCCTTGAATGTAGCTGTCCTCAGTCCTGAAACTTTTAAACCACTCCAGTACTATCTGAATATGTTGTTATGATTGTCTTGATATTCATGTGGTGTCGATCTTAATGCATTCGAAGTTTGGTTCAGTATCAGCGTTGCCACTTGCTCCCTGCAGCTCCTGTGCCTCCTATACCTGAAGTCGCTGTACGGATGTATGATCCAGTTGCCCGCCGACTTGACCCTCTCCTGCTCTTTCTCGACCGCCTTCTGACTGCCGAACATCCGCAGGGAGAATTTGTTGACCCCGGGCTGCAACATGGAGCTGAACTGCCGCTGCATGTACGTCTGGCTCCGGCTGGACTCGCCAGCGTCGGCCATGATCAAGGAGCCGTCCTCCGCCGACACCGCCTTCGCGGACGACTTCCTGGACAGCTGAGCCAAAGTGTGCCCTCTACCGCCGGGCGCGTGGGAGAAAGACACCCGGGAGTCTTTCTTCTCCGAACCCGCGGCGCTATTGACCTCGGCCCCGGGTCCCTCTGCCCCCGCGGGGCCATCCATGCTCGGAGCCTTCCCGCCCTCGGCCGCTTCTACTCCCCCATCGGAGTGCTTCTCTTGTCGGGATATGAGTGAGGACAGGCTCCCCGAGCTGGTGGGCTCTCTTCGACAGTCTCCGTTCTTGTTGCATATCATACCGCCGGCCTGGCGTCCTAGCGCGACAAACTCCGGTGCCACCGAGTCCCGCGCATCCCTCTGGAAGAGCCGAGCCGAAGCTGCGCCGACGATGTCGCGAGGTTCCGAGGGCTCGTCGTGAAGGAGCAAGAGCTCGTTGTTGTTTGACTTTTTGGCGGCCCCGCCTCCTCCCGGCAAGCGTCTCTTCATGGTGCAGGTGCCTCCTCCAAGTCGAACATCCTCGGAAGCTTGAGAGGGGCGCGCCCGGTGAGGGGAAACTGGACTCCTCCTCTCCCATCACTGGGACACGCGCGCGCACATAGCGCACTCTCTCACTCACTTAGTCCAACACACTAAACTCAAACCCATTCACAAACCACGCGACGCACACGTTCACACACGCTTCTTTAAACGTACTCGCATGCAAATACACTGGCACGCACACGCAAACACAGAAAACAACACGCATAGTGGCAGAGTAACACTTTCACGCACAAACCACTCATCCAACATATTTGTGTATACTTAACTACACTTAAACAGTCGCGCTCGAAAAAAAAATCCACACACATTCAGGTCCACTCCACCCCTCACTTTTTTATCATGTCGGGAGAGACTTTCCCAAAATGATCAGTTGCGTGAAATATTAACACCGTGGAACAAGGCTTATGTACTCACCTTTACGTCCCATTTTATAAAAAACAAAACCTTAATGTACAGTTTTGGTCAGCCTGTTGCTTCCAGTGAACGAACCGATGCTCACGGGACACTTCCACGGTAAAATCTCGCCATCTCGTGGCAAACATTTGCAACTACATCGATTTCCATTTCTTGGTACCGGGCATTAAAATGAACACATTGAAAAAAACGTGGCCAAACAACCTTTCATTATTTGACATCTTTTGACGACTTATTTTTATCCCCTCGTGGATCAGTACTGCCTTTTCACCCTTCTCATTTAGCTAATCAAGGCAGATAAAATTACATCAGCTTTTTTAGTAAGGTACACAATTACTCGTAGGTCTAAATTTAAAAAATAAATACAATCACAGTTTTTAATATGCGCAGTTGTTGAATTAAATTGGTGGTCCACGATTCAGATGAAATGAGACAAAAGGTGTAAAATTAGATAACTTTATTCAGTTTGTGCAAGGTGTACAACAGATGGTGACATTCTCGTTAACTCACACAAATCTGGCTAAGATCTTTTTAAATGTCGTAACTTTGAAACAGCAACATTCAATCACAACACAACTCAGGCAGAATGCACTGTTTTTTTGTTTTTTAACAGTTACATGATTTTACCCCATCCCACACGAGAGAAAAACAAATCCCTGAAGGGTTTAAATTTAGATCAAATTAAGTTAAAAAGGAAGTAAAATATCTGTTGTGAGTTGTTTCAATGTGGCAACTGCTGTTACATTTTTTTTTTGCAGTTGGTCCTTCATATCATATATATAGCCTTTTTATCGATACAGACTATTTATTTTAACCAAACAAACAAGTTGAACATGGAAAAAAAGTTATTCGATTTCCTACGGTTGGAAAACAAACAAACACACACACACAAAGCAGAGTGCTTTACGGTTGAGGTCCCATTTCAAAGTTTCCAAAAGGGTCTGACACCACACCCAACTGGCCTCGGTCAGCCTGGCCTCAGGCGCCAATCAAAAGGAGCGGGATCAACTGGACTGTGCAAGCCTCCACTGCACAGTGCACACTTGCGGTACGAAACGGAAAATGGAAAAGCGGCTTAAAACTGCTGGGAGGATTTTTGTGAGGGGACCAATCAAAGTGTCAAGAATGGCAGCAATCCACAGGGTTTGACAAGATTGTCTGTGGGAAACTGCACTATAACTAGCGTTCCTCATTTCAGACGCTGTGATGATTATTCCTATTTTTTTTTTTTCTGGTTACAAAAAGACACACTTGGCTACAACGGCGTTGAAACTCATGCAACGGTGGCCCTGTGGCCGCAAGCAAAGACGCATTTCACACACTAAGCTTTCTGGTTCAGCACGGCTTGGTGAAGATTATTAGAGAAGAGAACAAGAGGAAATCAGTCTTAAGGACATTAACACTCGAGCACAGGAAGAAGAAAAAAAAAGGGTTATTTGACATTTGACATTGCAGGATGTGCGGGACGAGGTGCAGAGGGACATCTTGGACGCGAGTGCCGCTGTCTGGACCCTCTTTCTAGGAAAGAGGAAAAAAAAACCCCTGCTGTAATGGACATTGACCACCAAATGTCGATAATGTCTTCACTTTGAAAGTTGGTGAAGCTGTACGTCGCTCATATTCTTAGCTTCATGGTCGCGATGTGTCTGAGATGAATTCAGTGTGAATTTACAAAGTCTGCGTTCTAGGAAAATCTCAAGTGGTTGCCCTACTGTGGCGTGCATCAACATTGATGCTCCGCGAAGCTACGCCGCTTTTTCATTCTGTTTTGTTGTCCTTACTTCTTGCCTTTCCTCTGTCACAGTCATTTTTATTTGCACCACCCTTTCACGTGCGATCAACTTAAACACTCTTACGGCTAGTATAGTTATTCCAAAAAAACATGCTTTGTACAAATAACAGATAGCCCACCCTGAAATGCTGCATTCGGTCTTTGTCAGTGATGATTTTTTTTTTAAATATATCTTGACAACAGCTTACTCATTTTCACAATGAAGAATATTATTACTAAAGGTTAAAATTATTTCCGATGGAAAACCAGTGTGCTTAAACATATTAGGGAAGTGAGTCCTGACCCACAGACAGAAAACGCCCATTTCTAGTTGCAAGTAAACAAAACTGAAAACGACGCATAACAGCTCGATGACAGCTATGGCTGCGACATTACAGTAAACACTTCTGGGCTCGAACTAAAAATGAGTGGAAAAGTATCGCGGCGACCGCGCGTGCTTTCTTGTGCCGCGCGACTGTTGAAAAACAATTTCATCCTGCGCTGCTCCTAACTTTGCTCTGTCATAAACGGAGCATCGTTCACCAGTGATATGACAATATTTTGACTCTGTGTGCGTACCTGTTTTGCCTCTAGTTGGAATTCCTTTGCCTCACGTTCTTGTCTTGGTGGTTGGCGTTGGAGTTGCTCTTCCTGAAACAGCGACAAAAGAATGCCAACGCGAGTGCCGTCAACTGAAACAAATGCAGCGCGAGTGCCGACGGGTACTTACAGAGGAGCCGAGCCTGAGTCGTCGTCTGGACCGCGGCAGAAGAAGAAAAAAAAAAAAGGAGGAGGAGGAGGGCAGACAGAAAGAGCAGTCAGTTAACAGCAAGCGATTTGTGTGCCAAGTGCTTACCACTCCAGCCTTCATCTCCAAATCTTTGGCAAGGTGACTCCATGAGTTAGGCTAGAAAACACGCATGCCCGCCTGTTGCCTCTAACAACACAAACCTTCGAGGAATATATTTACAAACGTGTTGTCATATGCACGACGGCAACGCGCCGATGAAGCTCGCACAAAAAGAAGTCGGAAACTACAGCACAGATGCTCATGCAGTCAAGCAGCAAAAAGGGAAGACTGTGGGTGGGATTTGTACGTCCAAACGGTAAAAAAGTCGAAACTGGCAGTGCTAATAACACTAACGGTGGCCTGACGACACCACAGCCATGTATGCAGTCGGGCTCTCCACGGGAGCCAAGGAGGGAATGAGGCATATTCCTTTATGAGATAACGACAGTGGCACCTCCAAAGGTCTTCAAGTTCACTTTGACCAAAATACGCTTAATATATTCGGAAATGTTAAATTCTGTGACAGTCTTTAATCGGTCACCTGAATTGCACAAGATCTCATTCTCGCCAGCATCGAAGGGTGATTTTCTTGAAAGAAGGATGGCGATGTAAGACAATTGGTAGTCGACAAATTGCAACTTTTATCTTGGATTCTAGTCAGCGTGGTTGTCCGTGAATGTTCCTTGGTGGCTGGATGAGGGACCATGCAGCTTGAGTCTGTTTTGTTTTGTTTTTTCGTTTAAGCAAGGACAAGCAACCGAGTGCAGATGTAGACTGCAAGAGTCGGAAATCTTTGCTTGCACTTTGTCTAACTTCAGCGTTTTATTCCCATTTTCACAGACTGATAAGACGCCGAACGCCCTATTTCAACGTAAACTTTTGACTTGAATGTCGTTTGTGCTTTGACACGTTGACAAAATGCTTGACACCCGCGATGAAGAGTGTCGCAACATGCTTTCACAGTTATTGGTTGCGCCTGAGTTGATTTAATACATGGATGGCAGCTCATGTTAATGAGATACGTCAGCAACACCTTTGCTGTAAAAGTCAAGCGTAAAGTTTTGATTTGCATTCACGTACAGGGGGTCCTCGGTTTCTGACAGCAGCGCATTCCGTTTTGCGGTTATGAATCAGAAGCAACAAACAATTTTTTGCTTGTTGAGTGCAAGCCGGCCACAGAAGTGAAGGAGTTTTGCTATTCAGTTTTACATTGGATGATTTATATTCATTGTCTTGTAATGTTTTCCGTACAAATATTGACTAACATTAAAGATGAAAAAAAAAAAAGGGGGTGGGGATTGCGACTGAGAAAATCAGGTCATAGCTGGAATTTTATCAGTACGGTGGGCGACTGGTCAGCACATCGACCTCGCAGTGCAGAGTTCATGGGTTTGTATTTGGGTTTCAGCCTTCCCATGTGGAGTTTGCACATTCTCCCCATGCCTGCATGAGCTTTCTTTGGGTAGTCCAGTTTCCTCCCGCGTGGTAGGTTGAGTCAACACTCAAAATTGCGTTTGTGACGCATTTTGGACAACAACTATTGAAACTCAGCTATTGTAATGGAACTTGCTGCGTTCTACCTTCGAGGTACCACTGTAACAGCCTGATCATGCACGGAGGACAAGATGCATGTTTCATGCAAGCGATGCCGCCGTTTTTCTTCGTCTCGGGGTCCGTGTCACTTTGTTGGTCTTGTTTGACTCTTTCTCTGGCTCAGGCATGCATTTAAAAAGAAGTCAACGGGGCCAATAAGAAATCACAAAAGGGGAGCTTGATGGGTCTTTGTTCTAAAAGGGCCAGTGAAAGAGTGAGCACATCTCTCAGCACATTCCTTTCAAGAGGTGGTGACCAAGAGAGAAGTTCATTCCAGTTTATCACACGGCCACCCCAGCTCAACCACTTCAGTCCGTCATGCAGTTTTATTCACTTACCAAATGCAAAATCAGCAGCGAACAGAGAAGTACAAATGTAAAGAATAAAAATAAAAGAATCGTTGTACACAGAAGCGGAAACTGAATTGTGAACATTCTACCACAAAATGCAAATCATGACAAAGAACCAAAAGACAAAGAGGACTTTGTACTCGATGCATGCAACTACACTGTGAATATGCAATTGCACTGTGGCGCCGAATTACAAAGGAGGGAAACCACCCCGGAATAAAACAGGGTCAACAGGCTCTGCAAAATGCACAACGCATAGCCACCAGACACAACAATATTGGGTACACCTGCACTATCGTAGAGGAATCAAGAGAAGCTGCTTAAAATAAACAAGAAAAAAAAATTAATAACTGCCTCGATAAATATGCTTAAATTCCGATTTAAATCATCCAACACTATGTTTGCATCGGCGTAGTGCTGTCCTGCATTATATTTCAACCTGTTTCTCACGCTTATAATGAGCATAATGATAAAGTGATAGTGTCAATCAAAACCCAATTAAAATATTCTTTTTGCAAGGGCGATTTTTTCATGCACCCCATTGGTCTGGAAGTGTATACCGACTTCAAGGATTTTAGGACTTACGACATCCATTTTCAAAGTGTCACGTACCGTCGGTGACCTCGTCGGGCTTTCTCCTCTTCTCGTAGATGAGGATGATGGTCACGAGGATGATGACCTCGGCCACAATGCCGAGGAAGGGCCAGAGGGCGGCGAGGCGGCTGCGAACGCGCAGGTGGATCTGGTCGGTGCTGGTTCCGATTTCGCTGGTGCCGGAGCAGACATAGTCGCCCACGTCGTTCTCGATGCTCAGGTCGTTGACGGTCAGCACAGTCTTTTCGGGGGTGCTCTTGATCTCATACTTGTCACTGGTACCGTTGATGATTGGCTGAGGCATTCAACGGTGCGACGACGACCGACATTAATCGTCAATTGCAAGGTCACGGTCCAGTATACGCGCCGACAGTGTCGCTTACCATTTGGACGCCGTCTTGAAGCTTGAACCAGGTCCAGTCGGTCGGCAGCGGGTAGCCATGGCTCACGCACACCATCACACCTTTGTCTCTCTCGTTGCCGTGCTCAGAGTGCTTGTAGGCTGCCACGTGCGGGATGGCTGCAAGCGTCAGGGGAAAGGTAGAAGATAACCCGGGAACAATCTTGTGAGAGAATTTCAGATTGAATAAAAATGACTACAGCCCCGAGAAGAGCGGTTGTGGGGAAAAGCACACACATTTTAGAAAAATCCCAACAACGGAGGCTTAAATGCTACTTCAAGAAGCAGGTGACTAGAAAATTGGGATCTCATCATTGTCTTACTTTTGACTTCAATTGTTTGCTGCACTTGTGGCTCACTCTGGAAGACACACTCATACTTTCCGCCGGAGCTGTGGGTGATCTTGTCCAATCTGGAGGTGGAAAATCATGACAACACAGGATATGACTGGCCTCTACCTCATGTTTTGTCATTGTGGACACTAATGGGTCACTAGATGTGTACATTTAACATCTAGCTGTACATCAGTAATTGCTTTTCCTGATCATCTGTGGATGACGACGCAACGGAAAACCCCCCACAAAAATAGATTTAGTGCAGTCACTCGCAATTGAGGTCTTGCAAGGCAGAACCCCCCCCCAAAAAAACAGGGAGAGCAGAGACATAGAGGAACATGGACCAAGGCGCATTAATGATAATGACTACATTTTCACATTTTCAGAGAAGTGAGATATTCCACAACCGTGGCTTGAAGATATTTTCTTGTCAGCTTTATGAGTAATTCTTGGCATGTGTTTTTGTAACAACCTAAAAACCATCGGCTTCCAGCATAGACAAATAAATGTCCCACAATGGTGAAATTTGGTTCCTAGCAGCCAGGTGGACCATAGCCGTACACACACACACAAAAAAGTACATATTAAAAATAAATATGAAGCCAATTCATCATTCTCTGCAAGTGCAAGCGACAAAAACAAAATGGTTGGAGTTGCTCGGGTCATCACAATCGCGCTTTTGTTTGTCTCTCGTGCCTTTTGTCGAATGGCAAATTAAGGTCAGGGTGAGTATGCAGCACCGCTAGCGCAGCTTAGCCATGCTGCCAAGAGCGCAGGACAATCAGCGCGTCTGCACAGTCCGTCTCTTTGCTAACCAGGAGCAGCGGGTGCCCGACAATGCGCCCTGAGCCCTGCTGCTAATGGAGGCAACAGCGCGAGAAGAGATGAGATCGACTCAGAGGGAAAGAAGCTTAGCATTATGGCAATGAATGCCTCAGGAACTCCACGCACGTATGCAACTCACTTCAGAACCGTGCTGTGGCTGGCGGCCGTAGATTTGGATGCATCGATGACTTTGCCGTTGTGTGTCCAGTAAGAGCCCTTGACCACGAGAGTGGTGTCGGTCAAATTGCAGCTGAGCACGGCGGAGGTCTGGTTGTTAACCTCGGCAGGATCCGCGATAATGGTTGGCGCTTGAGACGGGACGAAAAGAGGAAAGACATTTACTCATCTCGATTCAACACAGTCTTGAGGATCTAAATAAAAAGCAACTTAAAATTAGAATTTGGTTGTCACACATGGAATGAGAAAAAGATCACTTGTGTGTTGGTGTAGAAGTTATTTACATACAACAAAATTGAATGTGTATTGTCTTGGAAAATTGTCGAGTATGGTCAAGTGTTGCAAATAAAATCCAAGCCCTCTCACAAATGTAAACAGTGTAAAAGGTTAGTGACACAAATAGTGTGCATGATATTCACGCGAATATGGAAAGGAGGACGTCGGAGAGGGAAACTAATGGATACAGAGGTTAACTAAATAGGATGGGAGAGTGATTCAAATAAAAACATGCAGAAGCAACAAAGATGGCACAGAAAAGTTCGGGATATCCGATCACATGGGACATAAGTACTTGTCACATGACGCTTCAGTCAGACTAACAGAACTGTATTGTTCCTCTTCGCTGACTGAAGTAATACGAGTCCACAAGGAGGGGAAACGACTCAGAGAAGCAGTGTTAGCCTCTTTCTCGTCGATATTGTTACACAGGTAGCTAGCAGCCCTCAGGAAAAGTTTGATTTACAAGTTATTATATTCAAGCAAATAGTTACAGTACTGTGCAAAAGTCTGATGTGACCTTTTTTTTTATTCAACGCTAAATGAAGTCACACAGTAGAAGGCAGTGAACTGAACCGAAGAGGCAAAACATACATTTGATGCTACGATGCACCTCCTGTACATGCATCAAGATTTACGTGGACATTGGACCATGGCAAATTTTGAGGAATTCAGTTTTGCCTTTTTTTTTTTTTAATGTCAATCTGGCCGTTTTGTGAAAGGGTCGTGAAGCAGGTCTAAAATACAGCACAGTACTGCAAAACCTGAAAATAATAATAGTAGGAATGGGCTAAATTTGGTGTCGAGAAATAGCGCCCTTTAAACTGAAGCAAAATTACTACTCAGCTCTAACCAGCAGAGACTCTTTCAATTCAGTCTCTTTTCTTTTGAGCCAATCAAAGAAATGTCATGAAATGCCCATCCGGGTGTGAAAAAGCTGAAGCCATTTTCAGAAACCCAACCTTGTGACCCGTATTCTATGTAAAATAAATAAAATCACACCGTTATCTTATCCAAGACACGGGAAAAGATCAAGGATTAAGATCATTTCTCTATCAGGAGCTCGGAGGGTTCTGAGAAGGGGGGGTGCTTTGCTACAGGGCTGATAAGAACAAAGGGTGAGTTTTGACGAGGGAGTAGGATGTCCAGGTCTTGACTACTGGGGAGAAACTTTGACCCGAGTCTTCCTTTGGGCTTCCTTGGCCACTCACTTTCAATCACGATAACGTTCGCTTGTGAGCGGATCCACTTGATTTTTGGCGTCTTCCTCAGGTCATTGCGGTCGGGGTCATTGGAGGCGCGGCACTCGTACGTGCCCGAGTCATCGAGGGCGAGGCTCGTGAGGCGAACGGTGCTGGTGGCGTGTGTGACGTACGTGGCGTTTATCTGTATGCGGTTGTCGCGCGCCCCGTCAAAGAGCTGCGTGGCAGTCTCGTTGGGCTCTTGGCCCTCTACGAACCACCACTGCACCTCGGGGATGGGGCTGCCTATCACCTCGCAATGCAGCTCGGCGCTGTCGTCAAGCAGCTTGGTGACGGAGAGGGGAGACTTGATAAAGCCCGCTGAGTTGGCCGGGCGTGTGTTAATAAGAGTTGGGGAGGGGTCGAGCAAAGCCAGGTGATTTCATGGATTGGTGATTGAAAAATAAGGCGGTGAGAGAAGAAAAAACAGGCAATAAAGAGAAAGGAAAAAAAAGATTAATAAAACACAGATGAAATGGAAATATGCGAGTAAAATGATTTACACCCTCATACAACTAGATTTGAACAGTTTCCAAATGGATCGCATACATATCTAAAATTGTATCATATAGAAAAATTGCAAAATAATTTTTAACATTTAACAGCTGAACTGTATCACATCATGCCAAATTTCTACATGTCATTTTTTCGATAAACAAATGCAGGTCTAAGATCTTTGAAGCCCAATTTAGAGTATGAGAATATAGCCCTGTTCACACGGGCAGATTTATTTCGGCGCTGCACCAGAGTATTTTGTTGCGATATAATTTTGCACCGGAACCAATTTTGTGGAGCGTTCACACGTACAAAGCCGCTGAGCGTAACAGCACGAGAGCAGCATCGACTCAGCTCCACTTGCTTTCACACGGGCAGTTCCTGTTGCAGAACAAATCAACAGGAATGCGGAAGTAAAACATGCGCATGCGTAAAGAAAGAAGAAGGCGGGGAAAAGGAAGTACCATTTTCCCTCCTTCTTTGTGACAAAATGGCTTCTTCTCCGGAGAAATCAACGATGTGGTCGATAATCAGACGCCGCAGGAGAGAGAGAAAAGACCCGCCATGTTTTGAAGCGCAAAATACCCAGGATGCATGTTGGCAAGTACCCGGATGGACTCCTCTGACACGTAGCGAGGCCACTCCCCCGCAAGCGAGCATTTGCTCTGGAGAAAATTTAATCCAGTTGCGTTCATACGTGCACATTTGCATCGGTACTGCTTCGCAAACGAGCATTTGTTCCGGAGGAAATTTTTCAATTAAATTTGCTCCGGAACAAGCTGTTTTCGGGCACTAAGCTGGAACAAAGTTGCACGTATGAACGCTCGAGGGGAGCAGTTTCGGAGTAAGTCCGAAATAAATCTGCCCGTGTGAACGGCCCTTGAGTTAACACACAGACACAAAGTAAAGCAACCCACGATTTCAAGCATGCCATGATTTACAACAACGTATGAGAAGCAAAGCAGGCGAGGCTGATATGGAATCAGGAACGAAATGAGCATATTTCATGCACTTGATTGGAAATATTTATGAAGGTACCCTGCACCCATATTTGTCTTTGAGGCAGCGTGTGTGTGTGAGAGGAGGAAAATGTATGCACAAAGCCAGAGTGATGGAAAATTGTGTACTTCATTCCAACTCCAGAATGCGAGAGTCTTCCTTCTAGTTTACCAAAGCGGATTAAGGAGCGACAAGAGCCACCCGCTCCCCTCAGGGGGGTCAAGCAAATGAGAAGGAGACACCGTTCGTTGAAATTTCATTGAAAAAAAAAAAAAAAAAAGCCCAAAGCGTGCGCACACAGTCAATTCTGTTATTTTCACAGCCACATTTCCTACATTTATCGCAAGAATAATTCCCACTGCTCACTTCTCCACATCTTTTTCTTTGTCTCGTCTGGGGGGTGGTAACATGAGGTCAGGCTTGAATAGACTGTACATTTGCGTGAGCCTGGACAGCATTCTCACAGGACAGGCCGACAGAGCGAAAGATCGACGGAAAACAAACTGCAGACTCTTCAGGAGTATGGAGCTTGAACAAATGAGGGATCCAACTAATTGGCTTTTTCCAAGAAGGCGGATTAGTGGTGAACAACGGCCGGCACAGAGTCTGTCTGTAATTGCAGCATGTAACCGTTTTAACCTGAGATGCCTTTGCCACATTTACCGAAGGTTACTTTCACAGTGCATTTTGTGGTAATTGATCAAAAAGGAAATAATACCTTACTTTGGCCTGATGAGAGTGTGTACTTAACCACCAAATGAAAATGCTTGAGAAGCATCTTTTTTTTATTTTTTTTAATTATACATTAGACACTGTTAAAAAATGTTCAAGACAAAAGTTGATTGTCATAGTTGGGGGCAAAATTGGCTGTTGAAATATACTAATTTCAATTGGGAGGGGACATAATCTTTGAACTGGCGATGGCAGGTCATCATAAATGATCAAACATTGATTCATTCTTTTAGGCTGGTGATCATTGATGTGATGTTGTGGTACAAATTCCACTTCATCTCCCTTGTTTAATGTCAAATGATCCCGAACTCTGGATGTTCGCTGTCTTTTATGTACAGTTTCCTGCCTGCTCGTTGCCATCGCCCCAAGCGGAGTGGTGCGGGTGACTTCAGTAACCTTAGTCCCTGCGAGGTTTTGAGACCGAGATTTCACTTCAACCCCTTCTGATGACCAAATGATTCATTTGATTAATCGTTGTAGCCCCAATTTCAATGCAGTATAACGTGAATCAATATTTTGAGCTTTGCAGAAGAGTAAACAGTTGATGTGGGACTGACCTTTTATGTAAAGCTCAAATTTAGGCTGTGCAGTGAAGTGCAAACTTTAGGTCTGCATGCTTTATCTTTGGTGAGAGTCAATGTTCATATTTCATGAACAGAAGATTTCTTCAGCATTTGGAAAAAGACAAACAGGAGCCGTCCTAAGGCAATACTTGCAAATATTGACATTTTACACTGACCTCACAAGGGGACTACAATGTCAAGGTTGCATACAATAGAGAACAGTCACATGCAATTCCAGAAGCAAGAATTGGAAAACATTGAGATGAACTGACGTTATTTAAACTCGGCCCCTGCTTGGCGGGAGGGGGGTTAACTTCCTGTCCTCTTCAGTCCACAGAGGACATTCACTAAATCTAAAATAATGCTGCACATACGAAAAGGTCACCCACTTACTCCAACAATATTCATTCATTTGATGGGCCAAGTGCATGCATACATTTTTCAACAATACTGATCAGGCCATTACAGTTTATTGGAATAGTAGCGCAATTTCATCATGCAGGTTATGTTACTGCGCTGTCAAATGATAATTAAAAATATTTAACACAATTCACAATAATGACTGAGGGAGATGGTCAGAAAAGACTGCGTTATGTCCTAGTTTTCAAAACAAAGTTAAGATAAAAGAGAGACGCTATGGGGATATCTTATAATAGTTTTTGAAATAATTGTAATCCAGCTCTCGTAATAGAGAGCAATTGATTGTATGGGAGTCGGAACTAAGTCCTCATTATCCTCAAAGTCTTGCAGTTAATGAACAATGTTGGGGGGGGGAATAGCTGTTCATCAAAAATTTCAAAAAAATTCATAAAGCTCATGTTGCCTGCACAAGCCGAGCAAATCCGAAAAACAAATCGACAGGACATACATGAACAATTATCTACTGGCTGACACGACCTATTGCGTAAGCGTCAACATTCTGCGGGGCCATTTAACGACACCCAAAGGGCTATTTAAAAATGTAAACTGGAAAAAAAAACGAAAGAACGTTTGAGAGTTGAAACACGCCGGGGTCATTGAAGCTAATTGTGCTAATGAATTTCCCCATCAGCAAATTAGCACAACATGATGCTAGTCAGGGACGCCTACTGGAGCGAATATTTATGACATATAGGGCGTGGATTTATTTCGTTAAAAAAACACGCGTTTTGGTATAGATGTTCGTTTACATCGATAAAAACAAACAACCGCTGGCGTAGCATCAATAAACCAATGAGTCAAGAACCACATAAACGTCGCTCGCGCCGAGGGCAAAGTCTTCCATCTTCCACCAACATGGCTGCCAAAGAGAAGGGGGGGGGACATCTCTTACCTGTGGACGCGTTCGTCCGCCAACAGCTCAACACAAGGACACCGACAGCCCAAAATAGCTTCATGGTTGATAATCTAGAACGTGTTCGACCACAGGTCGATAGATGCCGTCCACGCCGGGTTGATTTTGGCTGTGTTTTACGTTCTTGCAGTTCGAGGCGCTGAAGCAAATGTTCGCCAGCGGAGACGCTCGCCCTCCTCTAGCTGCGATTCACGCCCCACGCCGCACGTACACTTAACGTCACATAGAGGGCGTGGCCAAACAGTCTCTTTACTTGCCTGTACTGTACTGATGAAATATCTGAAAGTTCCGTTTTGTCGTACGTTAAAAAAATCAAATAATATTAATATATAATGATTAATATGTACGTGGTTTTGTAAAATTTCATTACGTCTTTGGGTATTAGATTTAAGGACAGTACTGTCTTCATTTCCTTTCGGCTTGTCAGGGGTCGCCACAGCGAATCAGTTGCCTACATCTAATTCTGTTTTGTCACAGTACTGTAAAACGAAAAATTGCCACAGAAGGACAGTTATTCAATGAATTTGAGTATGCATGGTTTAAGAATGTGGCAGGAATAACCATGCAAGCACTACAACATGCAAACTCCACACAGGAACGAGCTCGGATTTGAACATCCCACCTCAGAACTGTGAGATGGATGTGGAAACCATTTTACTTTTTTGTTTTAAAGTACATAAAATCTAAATCCATCCATCATCCTATCTGCTGACCTTCATATGAATTATTCATTTAAAAAGTACAATTTAAGCTATAAGAAATTTCATCTGTGCTGTATGTTGCACATACAGCTCATTTGACAATAAAGTTGTACTTGACTTGATTTAAAAATCTAACAAATGAATATGTTTTACAAACATACATTATGATACATATGAATTATGTCATTATGAAGCTGCTTGACCCAGGTGAAAGGGCCAACCATTCATCGCAGACTGAATTGAATTGTTTAAAGGTTTGAATAGTTTCATGTAGTGAAGCCAAGCTATTTTCTCTTCTCATAAAACTGGCCACGTCGATAAGAACACCCCTTTGTAATTGAAGCCCTTTGATGCTGAGAGGAATGATACAAAATGGAGGAAGTACACACCCTTGATGGCCATACAATTAAAAAGGAAGCAGAATTGATGGCTTTATTCATGCAGCCAAGAATTTGACAAGAGCCCGAGCACTCGAAAATAACAAAACAATCTCAAAAATCTTACTCTACTTTGAAGCTGCTTCCCTGGGAGTTTGTCGGCATCAGGGTTTGAAATGGGTTCCATTTCCAGAGTGTAATGACTACATTATGAAACGTTTTATTGCTCGAGCAGTCAAATATTGTAAGCAAAGGGCTTTTGATGCATTATTATTTTTTTTAAAATGGTGTTGCAAGTGTTGATTATGTTGCAGTGTGGCACAAACTAGAGACAAGAATGATGTGTCTTGACCCAGAGCTCTTTATTTTCATACATGATCATACTGCAAATCAAAAGGCAATCTTAGAAAAGGGCTCACTTTCCACTGAGGTTAAACCACACTTGAAATGTTCCAACTACATGGGGGATACAAGAGATTTTTAGGCATTGCAGATAAAATATAAAAACGGTTATGTATGTGGAAAGCAAGTTTTTATGTAAAAATATGCTTTGGGTCTTAAGTTAAAACTGAAAGTGGAGCCTTGATAGTTAAGTCATTGCAAAATTCCAAACAAAAGGAACCATAGAGAAAATTTAGGTGCGTGGTAAAGTTCTGAGATATGAATGCTCCTCTTAAAATGTTCATTTTGCTTCTCACACTGGCAAAAACAGTTCAATTCCAAATGGTCTAGCATGAGGCATCCTTTGAAGTCTTTTGCATGCTTCCCCACATTGTCCCCAAGAGAAGCTTTATTCCACAGAGCCTCCATCCAGTTTTTTTTTTGAATCCCTGATGGATTTAATAAAACAGGAGCAACTGGACATCACGTCTTCCTGACTGCTGAACTGGGTGCTCTTAATGAGACAACATACTGAGAACCAGGTTTTCTCCCCCTTTTAGGGGAGACAGCAAGGCCGCAGAAGCAGCAGTGGACCTCCAGAAAAAAAAAAAAGATGGAGATGGGTATGAAATGCTTCTCTAAGAGTTGTCAGTGGAGTTCTCGTTACTGGTGGAGCTGGAGGAATGCGGGGTGGAGGAAGACGACGAGGACGTTGAGGAGGTGGAGGAAGATGAGGAGGTAAAGTTCATCCCTGATAATTCTGGAGGGTTAGTTGCCGTGTTCTGGCCGCTCAAGCTTTTCCTGCACACCGGACACGTGTCGTGCTGGAGACAGTGGCGGAGAAAGTTAAAATAAATAAATAAATAAATAAATGCGAAAAAATTCCGCACACACACACACACACACACACACACACACACACACACACACACACACACACACACACACACACACACACACACACACACATATATATATATATAACATATATATATATGACATATATATATATATATGTGTGGAATTGTTTTACATTTATTTATTTATTTATTTCATATACATATGTAATTTCCTCAAATAGGAATAGATGCTGTGCGTCACATACACAAGTACAATAAAGAGCTCCCTGCTGAGCCCATTTCAGCTCTGTTGCCAAACAAAACAGCGACGGAGGCACGTAAACCGCCCGTCTGTGAAGTCTCCTTGCAAAATATAAAAGCTGATCACACGTCCCGATGATGATATGCGTACGTGCTGTCGCTGCGCAACGTTGAATGAATTGACGGCAGTTACCTCATGTTACACTTGAACAAAGCCACTTCCAAAGAAGTTGGGAGGTTGTGTTAAACAGAGCACAAAGATTTGCAAATCACGTTCCACCTATTTTTCAGTGAATATACTGAATACAAAGACAATTCATGTTTAATCTTCAAATTGAAACTTTGTTTTTTTTTATCAAATCCTCATTTACTGAGAATTTTATGGCTGCAACTCATTCCAACGATGCTGCCACAACACAAGTTCAACTTATTTGATTTTAAACAAATAATTATCAGATTGAACATGAAACATCGTCTTTGTAGTAGTGTATTCAATGAAACATGTTGAACACGATTTGCAAATGATTGCATTCAGTTTTTATTTACGTTTAACACAACGTCCCAACTTCACGGCATTTGGGTTTGTATGATATGGGAAGAAAAAAAGAAACCTATGCTATGAGTCTATCACGCCTCATCTAAGCTTGAGTAGTTTTATTTTATTTACAGTTTACAATGCTTGACTTGGGGCAGTGTGGTATGCTAGTGGTGAGCACTTCCGCTTCACAATCGCAAAAGTTCTGGGTTTGAAACGCAGCTCCCGTTTGGACTTTGCATGGTCCTCCTGCTTCCGCCGACATTCCAAATCAAGCATAGAGATTTCCTCAGAATGTGCTGTGCTCCACCAACGCATACTGTTCAATCTGAACAGAACATTTCCAGAGTTCACGGCGGCAGTCTCTTACCTGCTCTAGCCAGGGGACAATGCAACCGTTGTGGAACATGTGATTGCACGGCAACTGCCTCACGTTTTCTCCCACGCTGTAATCTTCTTTGCACACAGGACATTCCAACCCTGAAGCTGGAGGACATGGCACATAATAGAGCAACAATTTACAAATGACAATTGTATAGTATAATAACGTGAAGTGGTTCTGAGGGGCCCTTTTTGCTGAGCAAGATGATTTAAACATCTTATGCCTTGAGCTAGTTGTGTGCAATTTAGAAGTGGATGCATTTCATCTTTTTTTTTTTTACCGTAGCAGACAAGTACAAACAGATATTGACTTGTTTTTCTGCCCCAGTTAATATTGTCTGTCACAGTTAATAATGTTTGCTTCATTTTGCTTCAATACATAACAATTCACATTGTGCTTTTTGTGAGGCCAAATAATTTTTGGGGAAGTTTCTGGTGCCCTGTTGATGAAACAATGTCATCAGCAAGGTCCTGAAATACACAAACATTGAGTGATTAAAAAACGTTACCTACTGAGTGCGTAGAACAAATATGATTACACGTCTTGATTGATCTTGCATTAAAAACATTTCAATTGTGAAGAGAATATATGGACACGCTCTATATCAAGAGCAATACTTTTTTTTCCTTCCACACTTACCAACGTGTTCCTCTGTAACTCGAACTGAAGGTAGATTTTTTATTTTATCTCTATCAGCAGGCGGAGGCCCCGTGTTCTCAAACTGGTTTAACAACTGAAAATGAGGACAAAACACATGCTGTTCAGACACCCACTGCACTGGAAAACCGTATTTCATGGTTAAATAGAAAATGACGGGAAATACCTGCGTTATAATCGCATCCAACCCGTTAGCACCCCATGCATAATCCATAGGATTTGAATGAAGAACACCCCTGTGAAATGGGAGCATTAAAAATAATCAAAATTGAGTTATTGTTGTTGCTACTACACACGGACAAGAGGAATACTGTATACTTTTTGAATTGGGATTATTAATAATTTTGTCGCTCATGCTGAATGTGTATCAGTCACCTATTGTTGTCGTCACTATGTGTTGTCGCAAGGAAGGCATTATGGATTTCACTACTTGGCAGCAACCATCAGAGGGCGCAATTGATTCGGGCACTAACTGTTTGCCACATAGTGCAAAAGAAGAGTATCGTTTTTTCACAATAACACCGGCTTGTAATTTCTTACTGGAAAGGCCTAACCGCAGCAAATATGCTTCCTTTAATATTCTCTGTGGCTGCACGTTGGACACGTAGTTAGCATGCCCGCCTCACAGGTTGGTTCAGTGTCGCAATGTTCTTCATGTGCTGGTGTGTGTTTCTCTGGGTACTTCGGATTCTCACGTTCCTAAAAACATTCATGTCATGTTCACGGAAGATTGTAAATTGTCCACAGGACAGAATGTGAGTGTGAATGGTTTGTCGAAATGGACCCTGTGATTGGCTGGTGTACCCCGCCTCTTTCCCAAAGTCTGCTGAGTTAGACTCAAGCTCAACAATAAAAATTGGTTGATCGTATCATCCGCCATTTCCAGTGTGTATAAAAACATGTTCAAATTGATCATTTCAATTCATCACTGAAGGTACAAACACTCACCAGGGTCCAACACCTATATTTGGCATTGCGGTAGGTGCAATGATTCCATTCACTAGCTGCTGAATGATTCTACAAGCACAAGGAGAGCAGAGCGATCAGAAAGGATATGTGAAAACAAGGCATGGTTTCATCTGTTTGAATGACACTCACCCCTCTAAAGTCGGAACACCCTCATGCCTGCCGGGCTGCCGTCTGGAGCCGTGACGACTCCTTGGCTGCCTGGCACTGTAGCGTTGCCGCGACGTATTCTCCCTTTCTTGCCGGCTCTCGGCATCACGGTTGTCCTCCGCTCCGTGTGCGGCTCCGAAGTCGAAAGCGTCATCGAAGACGCTCAGCGAGAATTGGCCGTAGCCTGACGGGAATGTGAACAAGTGCTGGTCTGCGTTCTGGAGGAAGACATTTGGGCACCAAGGAAGGGGAATTTTAAAATCTCCAACACCTAAAACGCAATGCTAAATTCACACTTGATCAGATTACATTTGATTAGCGCGAACCCTGATGCATTTTATATAGTTGAGAAAAAAATCTATATAGAACACAGACCAGTGTTAAAATGACAGCAAAAAGCATAGGAGCATAAATAGAAGGGGTCCTCTGTTTCATACTGATGACCTATAAGTTTTTTTTTTTTACAAAAAATATGAACTGTACTGGAGTTATGACATAAAAATTTAGTTAGCGTAGGTCGTTAACAACGTAATTTGATTTTGTATAAATTCGGGTGGCGTCACCACCATATAAAAAGGAAGTCCGGTTGCCATGAGACAAAGACCCCTTGTAAATCCATTTGAAGCACCAGTTTTTTTTTTTTTTTTGCTGGTCTATGTGAATGTGACATCCAAGATGGTAAGAAAAAAAAAAGAATCAATAAATAATGATGTAATCCAGCAGACATTTTTTTTGCAATACGTCACAATCAGGCGCTGACCTTAAGCATATGTGTGGAAAAACGCCAGAGTGAGCCTGACCAAAACGTTGCAAAGCACATGTACTGAACGACATGTGTGAAGACTGGCAGTTCTGTTGACTGTCAACTCTGAAGACAATACAACAACATTGGCAGAAGTCTTTGCATATTGACTGGCATCAGTGTTAACGCAGGATTGTTAACCTCACATCATTCCTCATCAAGCACCGAAGTCCACTTCTTGAGAAGTTAGTCAAGTTGACAGTTCAAGGAGACATATTATGCCCTCCCGCCCCCAATTTAAAATGGTTTCCGGTGACTTAACATGTTTTTTGACATGCTTTCATCAAAAATACCAAGAGGAATTACACAATGAAAGCCTTTTTTTTGTTTGTAGGGATGCACTGAAATGTTATATCATTGTTCTCTATCTTATTGCTGTGCCATTTGTGTTTGAATATTTATTTAGGTTTATATGATTAGATGAATGCCATTTATTACTAAGTCGATGGCATTTTCTATTATGTGTAGCATGAAGCTAGCGGTGATGAAGCTCAGGGAGGACCAAAGTAATACAGTGTGAATGAATATGGCGGCCTGGTACTGGGTGTCGTCGTATTGGAGCCTTTTTACAAATCCAATTAAGAATCTAGATGGACAGTATCAGCATCAATACTGATATTCGTGCATCCATAATTTTGATTCTTGATGAAATCAGCTTCAAGGCCAATCTCGTGCACGTAAGTCACTGCTCATCTTGCCCCATATACCGCTGTCCCAATGGCGACTATGGGCTTCATTAACACAATACCCAGAGTCTAAAAAAGCAGCCGAATTACATTTGATCTTTCGTGTGCTGATCAACATGGTACAGCTGTGCTTACCTTTTGACTTTGATATCCTGTACTTTATTGTTTTTTACACTAGTCTGGTTGTCGCTCGAAAGTGGCAGATCTTCACCAAGCCTAACTTACAAGTCATGGGTGGATAAACTCGGTTTGGGGGTTACTATGTAAATTAGCCCCACAGAACAGCTTGCTCACACACGTTATTGAAATTTGGCAGCAAACAAAATATTTACTGGTGAGTGTAAGTTCAACTTGATTGCTGGCCTTCCACTCCACAGACTCGAGTATTTGGATACAAGCAATTAAAAAGTCAATTTTCCATAATATGTCTCCTTTAACACAGAATGTGATGTAAGTAAAGAATGAGTTAGGAACCTCAAATGGTTGCTGGTTTTGTGGCCCGCTGGAGATGGTAGAAACGGAGCCATTGTCAGCACTAGATGGGAGACAGATAGTCGACGTGTTATGTGTCGTTATATAGGGTTTTTTTGTTTGTGTTTTTTAAACACAGCAATCGGGCTTGTGTGTTTAGATTCCTATTAATGTCAAAGCAAATCAATTAGCATTTCAATGTAACCTTACTACTTCCACACGACATAAATGTACAGTTATGATTGTTATTTCATTTTATACATTTTGACATAATTGACAAATTCAAGGCGTACCTTATTTGTATGGTTCTAAGCTTTTTTTTCTTCAAAAGAACAATGCATACCTTCTTTCTTCCAGCAGCTCCTCGATGAACCCCGACTCACATCTAGGACACGTGTATTCCTTAATAAATAAATACAAAAACAATTGTGGAACATCCCTAATCATTGACAATACATTCACATTTAAAAGAACACTTTTGGGGACAATGTGCCTCTAAAGTTACTCAAACTGTAGGATTTCAAACCGCCATCATATGTGAGACCGATTTCGCAATATTGCAACATCAGCGATGCAAGAGAAGTCAGCATTTATCCGCTTTGCCTATCATCTTGTATGCAGCCAAAGTTTATAAATTATATTTCTAATAACTATCACAACATTAAATTATTTTTGGTAACAGATAAGGGCCTCCACCATCTTCCAGTTTGACTCTATTAAAGTTTTCCCGACCAGTGGCGTGCGGTATTGTTCATTACTGGTGAGCAGTTTTGCCACCTAGAAAAAGAAACTTGGTTACTTGACATTAAAAATAACAAAATTAGATTACAAGTTACTTTAATAGTCTTATTCAGCAGATACCAACAACACTGTTGGACATAAAAACGACACCTGCTTTCACCACTAAAATTGGAAGTGCATTTTTAATACTGACATTTAAGAAGAAAATTCATTTTTATTAAAAAAATAAATAAATTGTAATTTATTTTTTGCACGTCTTCAAAACAACTCTTAAACGAGGCTTGGGAATAGTCTGGTCAGGTGAATACAGAGGTTTGTCCAATTCAACCAGGAACTGATGCTCAGGGGCAGGTTGAACAGCTATGAGTTGTCCTGCCACAACTAGACAGCCTCTTCTCATGCACTGACCAAATCCAACATACTGCCTGTCCCACATTGAAGGGAAACTCATAATTTGGGTTTGCATTGTATCGTGTATAACAGCTCTCGGGGGACTTTTCTAACACTCCATAAGTCTCATGTAGACGATCACTGGTGCAGCATCTGGATGGGATCATTCGAGAACGTGACACTTTGTGTACCTTGATGAATGGCACCATGACAACAAAACGCATCGACTTTATTTTGGCGTCATAACGGAGTTTACGGTGTTGTTTCAGCAAATGAGTGACGTAAACTGTTCAACTCAACACGGCATTGACGTTAAAGTCGTCACATACACACAACAAAAACGTACCATAATAAACAGCTAAACGTCAATTTAAGAAGTCGATATTAAATTGACAGCAAACTTTTTAGAAACCGATGAACGTCGCTTCCTGCTTTACAAGTGACAGACATTTATATTTTAAAACACATCGCGTTTTGCACGTAAAACGAGGTTTAAAGATAGCACGCTTGCCATTAGCATTACATTTAGGACCTCATAGCCGTTAGCGTGCTAACGTTTGGCACCGTTGACGAAATGGCCCTCTACAAACGTCACAAAGCATCAAACGTGTATTGAATACGCTTGGGCGTTTTGTACCTTAATGTATTGTCGGCACTCGGCAGGACTTACGGGAAGGCGAGGGTTGATCTCAGCGGTACATCTGTGACAGAAGAACCGGCTAGGCCACGGATGTGCTTCGGCCATCTTTTAGCCTCTGAGGCGGAGAGGCTGGAGCAAGTATGGGGCACCACAGAGGACAATATTTTCACCGCACACACTCCCCAAACCGGACAAAATAGCATTTATCCCCAAAGAGAACCAATAAATTCACAAATGAATGTGTTTTGCTTGTATTTTGGCTGAAGGCTATAACTAACGAGCTTTAATGAGACTGTAGGAAACACGATTAATACATATAGTACGCACTTTTTTTTCAAACAAATGAGATTAGAATGGGACTGTCAATTTGTATTTTTATTTGTTTTTAATTTATGGAACCGAATTTAATCTCCGTGTTGACAGTCTTTTGTAGCATACGCACAATGTTGCCACAAGATGGCGGCCGTGTGAATCTAGTGGCTTGCAGCGTTCAATTTTAAATTTACAATCTCGCTCTTATAAGGGCTGGGTGTACTTTTTATAGATTCTCTTTCACTTGCCACATTAATAAGCTTTCATGGGAAGCAATTAATGTAATCACATTGACCGATTTGTATAGCCACCATGGTGTAAAACATGGTATGTGTTTGTCTGGAACATGGTTCTTGTTTTCCCACTGCATTTAGGCTACTTTTCTATTTTATTTACCAATTAAATTAAAGTGTTGCTGTTGTTGTTTTTTTTCTCAGAGCAATTCTTTCAAAAGTGTTCTGTGAAAATAAAACCAAGATCACGCCTGGACAAAAACAGTAACAAATGGAATTAGATGTAATAATAAGATAAGTAAGATGTAATGCAATTAGATGGAAAAGTCATTGCTGTTCCTTTTTATTTTTAGACTGCATTCGATTCAGGAACTCTTTACCGTAAGTTAGATTTACTGCTATAAACACACAAGGGTAGTGTCTCACTTGTCTGGCTCAAAAGCAAGTAGGAGTGCCTCATCAGCCAATCCCATCTCCCTGAGCAACTGGCCTGATGTCTGTATACATAATATGCCTTGTAACATGTTTTTTTAGGTTGGAATCCTTTGGGACTGAATAACAATCATACAAACAAGGGCTCTTTAATTTATATTTAGAGTTCCTTTAGTACCAGAAAAAAATTAGGAGAAAAGTATGTACAGCTTCCATGTCCTTTTTTGTACTTTTGCATATAGCGTTGACAAGAAGAGGGACTGTTGGATTGATGGCGTAGGCATAGGTGTACAAAATCATGTCTGTTCCCACATAACGTATGCCGATCAATACTGAACTGCTTTACAACACGGTTGTCAACCTCCACACTTTCATTCCTCTGCGTTACTGCTTATGTTTCTCCCTCTCGGTGGGTGCTGCTGTTTTGGTTTGTGAAGGAGTTGAAATGGGGTCAGCAATAAGCAATTTACATTTTGAGATCATTACACTTAACGGTACTACACAATATATTCATCCGTTTCCTTTAACATCGAGCGATCACAACTGACATTTGGGTGACATGTGGGTGCACATCCTGGACTGGTCGCCTCTCAAACACAGGCCACATCGACGATCATTCACCCTTACAGAAGTTTTAGGCTCTTCAACGAATCTAAAGTGAATGTTTTTGGAAAGTGAAAGGAAGACGACTGTGATTCCTGAAAAAAAATATATTGGTAAAAGTAAAGCAATTGTTGGTGAATGTAATCGTCCTGAAGCATAATTTAGAGAATTAAGAATCTCATGTGTCCTGTATTATGGTCCATGTGTAAACTAAACTGTTGTGAGAATGAAAACAAACATGGTGGAGACGACTGTAGATAAAGAGTGGACGTTTCCTCCGGTGCGAGGCTGTGGATGTCGTGTCTAGCGTGTCTGCTGTTGTGTCTGCGGGGTCCATGTGGGAGCAGAAGAAACCTGTCTATCCCATGGGTCCAGATTAGAGAAGGTCTGACAGCACGGAGGTTTGCTATGTCTACCAGTCTGAGGTCATCTATTGTCTCTTTGTGCCCTGGTGTGTCACCGGCCTTCCAGTCCAACGCTCATCGCAGCCATCAGCCATCCAAATGTGGCCAGGGAGTGACTGCGGGTCAGCCGGCGGTCATGTCAGCCACACAAAACAACTTCTAACATACCGTGGGATCTTTTCACACACATCCTTGCTGCTGGATTTCACTGGAAGAACTCCATTACTTGGTGGGTAATTTACACTCACTGCAGAGGTGGACAAATACGGACTATTGGTAGTTATACTTTCCGTTATACTTGCTTGTCGCTTGTTGGAGGAATCGAATTTGCGCTTTTCAAAGCCAAATTCAAATATCATTTTAGTTTTAGGTCTTTGGTAACAAGGCTCCCGATCAATGGTATGCTTTTTACTGTGATCTGCCACATTGTTTCATTTACAGTTTAGTCTTGAAAGCCAACAAATTGCTGCTGTCGAGCTGACGCTGGTTCTGCAACGCTATCCTAAAGTTTCTGAACCCTCCAGCAAGGATTTCCTTACATGATCATAAACTTAAAAACCTCCACATGAAGATAGTCACACTCGCACGCACACACGTACACAGCAAAAAAAAAAAAAAAAAAACAGCCACCCACTGGCTGGAACTTCCTGGGCCTCTTTTCATGCGTCAATTGTTTTGAGTCCCGCTTGATTGAGACTCTCTGTTCTGCCAAATACACCGCTGGTTGACATTGTGTCACCAGAGTTGTGCATCCCACACGAAAACAAAAACTGAGTAACGTGTTCCAGGATGATATCGCCACAGTATTACAGTGACGCATTAAGTGTTTTGGGATGACGTGCGACAAAGCAGCAATCAAAATATAAATGTTTTTAAGAGGAACATATGTGCGCTATTAGCATCGTAGTGGCGCTTATTCACTGCACGCTATGGTGAGACCGCACTGGTGATAAATTGGGATTGTCCTCGGTATAGGTGAAATGTACGCAGCATACCATTACTTTTGAAAAATAAAAAAACTGAAAAAAAGGTAAAAAGTGGTCCTTCAAATAATTACTTCACTAAGATACATTACGGATTGCTTTACCCGCTGTTTTTTAATGCACACAAACATCACTACAGGAACCAACAGAGCTCAAATGGGTCAATACTTAGCATTGCCATAACAATTCTCGAGCCGCTCTTGGAACACTGAGCTGAGTCTGGGTCGAAATGACCAATTTTAAAGTGAAAAAACTGCAAATGTTTTTTACGCGATTAAACTGCATCAACAGCCTATAAGAAATAATTCCGACATGTGCAATGAAAATGATAATTCATAAGCTGTGTTTATTGGGTTACTTTTGGAATATTAAACATCCCAGGTCAAACACTCATTTTAAGGCACAATATTTGTTTACTGTCATTAAAATGGTTAACTTTGACATAGTTGTAGTTTGAATGGTTAATAATGCTTATTGGAATACTTTGAGAATAATCAGCACAGCCCAGGTCAAACTGACCCATTTTAAAGTTTAAAAAGGACATATAGGATCTTGCAAACGTGTCATCAACAATGGTTCATTTCGACATTAATTGAAAGAGGTTAATAATGTTGATCAGGTTTTTGTCATTAAACATGCCCTGGGTCAAAGTGACCCGGAAACATTATCAAAGAGGGTTACAGGACATCTGGTCCGTTAGGGTTAAAAGCACGGTCAGATCAATAAAATTTCTGGTTTTATAACAGCTGGTCACGGCATTCAGGATTTGAAATGAGCCCAAACCTCATCACTTTTGTATTTCAAATATTTGATCGTCTATCAGGCCTATCAAACCTCAGTCTGAGAAATAGTGCAAGTACGAGGGGAAACAAGGCCAAAACAACAACAAAGAAGAACAAAGAGGAATGTGTAAATGATTGCCTTCTGGTGTGCCTGGGCTAATATCTCTGCCATCAATCTTCTATGTGTGCGCGTGTACGTGTGTTTGGCTTTCTTATGCATGCGTGCGATTGTAATCCCTCTGCGTACTTGCGCGACATACAATCTATTCAAGCGTGCGGATGGATTTGATTTCACTCTGTTTTTGTAGGCAGCTTGAGCATCATGCATATGAGATAATAAAATGTGCCTCCTGTATTCATTGCTCTTCCTGACAGGTTTCATAAAACATGAGCTAAAGCGCTAACCAAGTGAAACAAACTGCTGACGTGTACTAAATAACATGGAAAAAAGTAGCAGGTCATTATCTAGTTTCATCCTAATCTCCAAATTTTGAGCTTCATAACCCGCCGCATGTTAGACAGGTCTGGACTGCTGGCAGCCCACTACTGACACTTACGAGGAAGCTACACATTTATTCTTTCTTTGCGGCCCGGTACCAAATGACCCATGGACCGGTGCTGGTCCGCAGCCCGGTGGTTGGGGACCACTGCTTTACACGATGATGCCAATCTTTAATCCAGTGTCATTCTAGGTGTGTTTTACATCCTTACGGGCAGAGATTTCTCCAGATTTTCGGAATCTATGATATTATGGACCGTGATGAAATCCCGAAATTTCTTGCTAATGTGTGTTGAGAAAAATTATTCTTAAACTGTTGGACTATTTACTTATGCAGCTGTTGCAAAGTTGTGAACCACGCCCTATCTTTGCTTGTGCACAACTGATCCTTTCGGGGGCCGATCCTTTTATACCCTCTCACGACACTCACCGGTTTCCAATTAACCTGCTCTCCTGTGCAAAGTTCCAAATGGTTGTTTTTGGAGCATTCTGCATCTTTCCCAGTCGTTTTTCGCCCCTGCCTTACTTCCCATTTTTGGAACATGCCATAGACATCAAATGGAAAATGAAGGAATACTGTATTTGAAAAGAAATGTTGAACGGGATGTGCAGATCATTGGGTTCTGTTTTGATTTACATTTTACACAATGTCCCAACGTCATTGGAATTGTAGTTTTTATTTGGGCCTTGAGCTGGAAAAGTTAGAGAAAAACAAAGCCTGATTGCAAAGTAAGCAAAAAAACTAATCCCAGTTTCCACTAAAAACGAGCAAGTAAATGGGCCAAAGCTTGTAAATAGAACAAGGTGGCCTGGTTTTCAGGCAGAAAAAAAAACCTAAAAATGCAAAATGAAAAATATGTACGTGGCTCAAGGTTACTTTCCAAACCGCAATTTGCGCAATGACTTTCCATGCGAATGTAGCTTTGTGATGAGCTAATGTCACAACTCTCACCAGAAAGCGTTCAACTATCAGGATAGTACCAAACTTCTGTTCCAGTACAGTATGACATTTATTTATTCTTATTTATAACTCCTTTTACACTGCCTTGAAATGGCAAACATTTGTTCATTTCTCTGTATTGAACAATTATATTGATAAATGATAAAAAGGATGTTTTTGTTTTTTTGACATGAATTATAAAATGGTTTCGTGATACTGGGAAGCATGAATCTAAAAATTGATGGCGTGAGGAAGATCTGGCATATTTTTTCGCATTTCCTTTGTCATTCTTCTTTGGACGAGGGGGACAAAGTCAAGGCATTTTAAAAAATAAGTTTTCCCTGTGTCATTTTGTATAAAGACACAGACATAGAAGTCAGCCCCGCATAGTTCCACCTTTATTTATAAAGGTGACCCAAAGTTCTTCGAGGAAAGAGTCGGGTTTTGTTTTTCCGTCACCTATTTTTAAAACGTCAACTTGGCGTTTCGTAGAATTCAAGTACAAAGTCGGATGAGCATCTTTCCAGCTTTTTTTTGAGGGGTGGAGGGGGACTAAAAATGACCCAGCACTTTTCCTGCTTTAGTTCGTATTTTTTCTGAAATTGACCCGGCATTAGTCGACCACTTTTCCGATGTTGACCCAGCATATCGTTGTTTTGTATAAACAGCTCCAACTTGGGGGCGGGTGGGGGATTTGTCAAAGTCATTTCCTCCTTTTCCAGGTTGTACTTGGCATAAACGGAGCAGAGCAGACACGAAATGAAAAACAAAGTCAGCCAAGTATTTTTCCGCATTTTTAACGTAGGCACCACACTTTGAATGAATGAGGTCACCAAGTTGTCCATACTTTTTTCCCACCTTTTTTCGAAAGTCGACGTAGCATACGTTCAGGTTTTCCGCCAATTATTTGTATTTTTTAGGGAATACAAAGCAACATTTCCCCAACTTTTTTTTTCCTAAACCTAGCAATGTCACGGAATGGGTGATTAATGTTAGCATGTGAGATAAATATTAAATTGATCAATTTAGTTCGACATTGGGTGTTGCACTGTAAAAGAAAATTCTCTCTCTCTCTCATATATCCACCCATCCATTTTCCGAACCGCTTGATCCTCACTAGGGTCGCGGGGGGTTCTGGAGCCTATCCCAGCCGTCTTCGGGCAGTAGACGGGGGACACCCTGAATCGGTTGCCAGCCAATCACAGGGCACACAGAAACGAACAACCATCCACGCTCACACTCACACCTAGGGACAATTCAGAGTGTTCAATCAGCCTGCCATGCATGTTTTTGGAATGTGGGAGGAAACCGGAGTGCCCGGGGAGAACATGCAAACTCCACACAGGGAGGCTGGAGCTGGAATTGAACCCGGTACCTCCGCACTGTGAAGTTGACGTGCTAACCACTGGACTACCGGGCCGCCTCTCTCATATATATATATATATATATATATATATATATATATATATATATATATATATATATATATATATATATATATATATATATATATATATATATATATATATATATATATATATTTTTTTTTCAAGCTAAAAAAAAACACAAGAACAATTCCATGAACCCCCGAAACCTCAAACGCATGCGGTGTGTGGGCTGACGTGCACGAATATGGATTAATATGCGGGCAATTTTATAACCTTGGAAATAACGTCTGTCTGCAGATACACTGCGACGGCGGGGTCCGCTCTGATATGTATTAGATTCAGCTGTGGGTTGTTTACAATGCGGTGGCGCTTCTTTCTCCGGAGGCCGGGTGGTCCGCAGGGCCCACTTTCATCACATGCTCATTCGCGAACTTGATGTCTGTCTGACTTACTGGAAGCAGGAGGGGGAAATTTGCAGAAGTGCCGAGGATCCCATGTGGATGTCATTGACGTGTCACGGCATGAGGAGCGGCCTCCGGAATGGTAATGTAACTTTGGTTAATCTGACTAATATGCTTGTTAAAAAGAGGTGAGCACTAGCTGGGGAGCCAGCATCAATTTTACAAAAGACACACACAAAAATTGATGCTTTGCCACGATGCATGTATATTCGAAAAACAGAATCATTAGACCTTCTCACCATGATGTCACATTTGTGAGGCAGCCCCTCCATCTACCCTGCATTCCCAACATCCACTGGATTTGTCTTTCTCTTCCACATGTAACCAAAAATAAATAAATAAATAAAAATCTTGGAGTATACAACAGCCATTTGCATAAATATTGGGACATGGACACTATTCTCATCTTTTTGGCTCTTTTGGATTTGAAATGGAACAAACAGGAAGTGCTTTAGCTTAAGACGTGTAGTGTGTTTCCGTCGAAATCAGGTGAACGATGCAGGAATGACTACGGCTTGTATATGCAGGGCTTATTACTAACCTTTTTTCAGTAGGAGCAACAAAGGCCCCTGATCAGAAATTTTCGGTACGCAATTAAAAAATTGAGGAGGTGCACTAGAATCGCAAATTGTCTCGCAAAATAAATGTTCACATTTCCATTCCATTTTCACTCTTACTTCTGGTAAATGGGCAGAAGAGTGGGGCATAGTTTTATCAGAAACTTGAAAATATTCAAAAATAAAATAAAAATCCATCAATAAATTGGTCAAACATGCACGAGAGGATGAGAAATGTAGTTAAACTCTCTCAAATTTTAGAGTCAAAATGCCTCAAAGAGGAAGTCTAATGTTCTATGCGACCCTACTAGTCTAAACACGGCATTGTGATTAATATTACATTTGTGGAACATGAAGGAGGCGGGAAAATCCACCCGTTTTTACCCCTCTAAGGGGGGCGGCCATTTTGTTGCTTGCTATCCACTGAAAATGACATCACAGTTGCTCAGCGTTCAGGTAATGATCAATCACAGCTCACCTGTTTTCTGAGGTGATTCCTGTGACGTTCGCAAGCTGACAAAAGCAAGTGGATGAATTCTAAAGCGATGGTCTCTGCTTATATCCAGCCAAATGCTCCGGAACTTTCTTGGACGGCGCTTGACAGTGCAAATGGACGATCACCTGACGCATACTGTGAAAGCAACCAAAGAGTTTACAAGCCAAATAAGTGGAACGTTATGAAACGGCCAAGTCAAATCTGACACAAGTGAAGCGAATAAAAACCTCAAGAAGAAGCAGGAGCTAAAAGACAGTCAAAGCAGAGGACCTGGCAGCATCACCAGCGATAAAATCCAGCATCTGGTTCCAGACTCGAGGCAACAAATGTCTGCAAATGATTTGCAACTATGAATTAAAATGTCAAAATTTGATTCACGGTTGTTCATGTGTCCCGTTACAAAAAAGTGGGAGGCATCTATACAAGCTCGTCATTGACGGCAATCATCTAATTTGGATGCAACTGCCCTCAAATTCAAGCTAAAAGTCCGCAGTTAAAGCACATCTTGTTCGTATCATTTCAAATCCATTCTACTGGCGTTTAGAGCCAAAAAGATGTATCGAGGTCCCAATATTTAACGATGCGACTATCTGGCAGTGCAGCTGCCAAGAATGCATGTCATCGTTTTCAGTACTCACATCAGTCACTTTCTTTCCCCCGAACGTTATGTTGTGACTTGCTTGATTGTTGCCACAGTAACCTTGGAACGTGCTTGAAAATTGACGACGAAGACTCAAGGTTTACTCCCGACTTCCACAAAGAGAACGTGACTTCCTCCGGAATTTTAGGGAGCCCCTGCTGATCGCGCTAATCCAGACGCCAAAAAAGAACAACGGAACGTGTTTATTCTCAGCATCTGCGTGACAACGTGTTATTCCAACATCTCAGTGTACTTGCTTAATGAGTTTGCCGTGCGGTTGGTATCCTAGATAACGACGTGTTGATGTAATCCAGACGCCAAAAAAGAACAACGGAACGTGTTTGCAGTGACAACGTTATTCCAACATCTCAGGTAAGGTTTGCCGTGCGGTTGGTATCCTAGATAACGACGTGTTTGTGTTTTTTTGCAGTTTATGGAAGGTCAAGTGATGGCTACATCTGGATGCCTAATAACAAGATGCGTTTAAAAAAAAAAAAAAAAACAAGGATGATTTTCCCTTCAGCCTTGCTCATTAAATTAGAACAGCCAGAACAGTTAAAAAAAAGGAGAGGTTCTTCCAGAGTATGTATGGGCAACGTGAGATCAAGGCAGTGACATTGCTTTGATGTGCAAAAACAAATGATTTCAAATGTGTCGGGCGATAATATAAACGGGCCAATCACCAACATGTTGAACCAGATGTTTCTATATGCTAAATATCAGGACTGCAGCTACCTGAAACTTTGGGTGAGAGTTAAAAAAAAAAGTCCAACCATTTGATGCACAAGAGAGGCGTTTGCTTTCGAAAGCAGTATAGTCTTCGTTCTAATCTGTGGAGCTGCTTCTTGGGTAGGAATGTCCGAGTCGCTGAGTGGAGTTCTTGGGCCTCCAATCCAATGAGTCAAGTGCCTGGACCCTCCATGAACCTCTTCTGTGTACTCTACTGACTTTGTTTGGACCTCCAATGTGTATAGCTGCGCAGATTTTGGCTCTTATTTTGGCTACATCGAGCCATGATCTTCAATTCTTTGCAGCCGAGTATGAAGTGTCTGGTATGAGAATCAGGACTTCCAAGTCTGAGGCTATGGTCAAAGGGTGCAATGCCTGCTCCAGGTCGGGAGTGAGATCTTGCCCCAAGTGGTGGATTACAAGCGTCTTGGGGTCGTGTTCACGAAGTACGTATGTGGTGCGTGCACAGCGTCGGGCACACGGGCTCTTTCAGACTCCACACCTGGGAGTATTTGCGCATTTATGGGAATGTTTAGCCGGCCAATGAGCATTATGTTTTACTGTCAGGCAATCCATCAATAAAACCCATCTAGGCAATGTATCAATGCCGTTGCCTGTTGGACTCTCACACCGTGGTAGCACGAAGGGAGTTTACGAACTTGGACGCCGGATTGGACAGATAATTAGCTTAGCTTAGCGATAGCCAGCTGGTACAACAAAACACAGATTTTGTACATTGTATTAGCGCACTACTGCACTCCATTTTCCAATATGGTCAACAAATATGTGAAAGCAGATTTGGCATACAAATCCAGGCAAAAGAACAGGATCTCTAATTCAAGCGTCCAAAATGAGTTTCCTCCACTGAGTGTCCAGGTTCCCCCAATGCATTAAGAGGAGATGAGGTGGCTCAGCTCAGGCACCGTGTTGTGATGCCTCCTGGTATGGCTCACTGGTGAGGTGGTCTGGGCATGTTCCCAAAAGGAGGAGGATCATGAGAATGGCGCAGGACACGTTGGACAGCCTATGGCATATCTGCTGGCTAGGCTGAGAATACCTGAAGAGATGAATGAAGTGGCTGGGGAGAAGAAAGACTTGATTTCCCTACTTAAGCTGCTGCCCTTGTGGCCTCATGTCAGATCAGAAAATTGATGGATTTTTTTCCCCTTTGTTCTTGGTCCTTCTCTTTTGTGAATTAAGCTAATGAGCCTCTTCATTGCCAGTTGGACATTTGTCTTTTAAGGTTTGGAGTACTTGGGCTACGTTGGGGTGAAGTATTCTGATTCTTCAGGGATTCGGATATGCATGCGTGTTTTACAAGTACAGTCAAACCTCGGTTTTCGTCCATAATCTGTTGCAGAAGGCTGTTCGAAAACCGAAACCACACTCTTTTTAAAATAAAAATGTTTACTGAACACGTCTGCTCACAATGGAAAGCAGCACGAGGAAGCGTCACTTCTTCGTCTACCCGAGGAAGCGTCACTTCCTCGTGTAAGGAAGGCGAGAGGAGTCAAATGGTGCATTCAAGTGCGCTCAGTTCGTTCGAGAACCGAAATTTGTTCGTCATCCGAGGCATAAAAAACTCGAAATTTTTGGTCGAAAACGGAATTGGTTGAGAACCGAGACGTTCGAAAACCGAGGTTGGACTGTATCTTCGTAGTGGGTATACTATGACCACCTCTGGCAGCAAGCGAGATCAACTCCACTGAACAAAAGCGAAAGAAGGCGCAGCAAGTCTTAGAGTAATAATTTTATGATGTGAAAACGGAAGTACAAAAATAGGATGCATTTATTACTCAGTTTTTCACAGTAGATTACACGCACACACCCACACACACGCACACACAGACACAAGAAGTCCGCGTGCTCAGTTCAAATTTTCACCGCGGACTCGGGGGAGGTCACCGAGGCCTCCACCACGACACACCACCCTGACGGCGCGACATCAAGTGTTGGTTACTGACTGCGGTTCATTCCGAGACTAATTTGATCTTCTCCGCTACATTCTTTTGGGGAATTCTGATCAAATTGATGCAACCCAAAAAAAACAAGAGCAGAGCACATCCTACAAAAGCTTAGTTGTATTCACAAAATTAAAGAAAAACAAAGGCGAGTGTTCCACAGAGGAGGTATTGTTGGAAAAGCAAAAACCAAAACAGAAACAGTTCAATGTTAGGAATGTTTGGAAGGGGGTTGTTTTGTTTAGGAAAAGCCATGAGAGAATTTATTGGACACCCTTGATATCCATCTTAAGGTCCTTGTACTCGTACGCTCATGGTCCTTGCTAGTAAGATAGCAAGTAGAATTCAACACGCTAGTAGAACTAGTGACTAGAATTGTCATACTAGCAAAAACAACGCGCAATGACCTCAAGATGGATCTCACTGATATGGAATACACGCTCAAAACGATTTGTCATATTTTTCCATAGTGTAAACATGAAATGTTTCCTAGGTACACACTTTGCTGACTGCAAGAAACACACACAACTTTATCCCTCACGGTGCAGATTTGAAATTGCCACAGCTATAAACTTTCCGCCCGGCGGCCCAGATTTTATCTCATCGACTTAATGAGGAAAAGATCGTGTTTGTCATAAAACCAGGCCGTAAAAATGCGGTAGCAAGTGGCAAAGGATTAAAAACAAAGCACAATAAATATACTTTTTGATTCAGCGTTCCCAAGGATACATGGCCTCTGTTATTAGGATAAAATCATAAATAGTGATTGATACCTTCTCCAATAAATAATGAACACGTCTCCCATGGTGTTCTGTCTCTCTCGATGTGTTCATCTGCCCAAGACTACATAACATGTATTTTTTCAATCGAGGTCTTCAACACACGGTGGAATAGTGTGGGTTACGTTTCGACCTGGAGCGATCGCTGGGTGCACTAGGTACGTTTTTAGCCGTTTGAACCTTTTTGTGTCACTGTAGCTTAGGGCAAAGTGATTTCCAATATCTCGCTAGCCACACAACACTGTCAAGGCATTTGCGAGTCTGAATGAGTTGTTTTTTTTGGGTGGGGCGGGGGGTAAAAATAATTACCACAACTACGACATATGTTTTTTTTTACTGATTAACAAGTACGAATACTACTGTTACGAGCAACCCGAATTTTACGGAGGTTTCTTCAGATTATGCGTACCCCGGACTAACTTCTTTCTCTCTCCTCTCCTCCCTCATGCTATGCCCTCGTCTCTATACTTTGCTTCCCACTTATTTTGATATGACACCTACGACTGCCACATTAAAAATAAAAATTAAAAAAGATAGGTCTCTGATGTTTTGTCCACCCTCCAAACACTCTCCTTCTGCCAACTCCACGCTATGCTACTGCTAAAATAGCATACTTGCTCATTTGGATATATTTATTTATTTATTTATTTTTATGCTGATGCAGATTCCGATATTTGGCGAAATAAAATTCCAATAATGAGCCAATCAATCCATTCATCCATCCATTTTCTGATCATTTTATCCTAACAAAGGTCGCGGGGGCTGCTGGAGCCTATCCCAGCTGTCTTCGGGCAGTTGGCGGGGACACCCTGAACTGGTTGCCAGCCAATCGCAGGGCACACATAGACAAACAACCATTCATGTTCACAATCACACCAAGGGACAATTTTAAGTCTTCCATTAACCTGCCTCGCATGTTTTTGGCATGTGCGAGGAACTCGGAGTACCCGGAGAAAACCCACACAGGTACTAAGAGAACATTTAAACTCCACACAGGAAAGCCGAAGCCGGAATCGAACAGTCAATTAATAATAAAGAAAAATAGAAGAAACGTCTAATTACTTCTTTTTGGTCCGTTGCCCTTCCAACTATCAAGATATGAATTATCGGCAGAGCATTTGTGATCTAGAAAAAAAATCTCTTTATTTTATCTTCTTGACTGATTAATTGGTTGAGCCCTAATTTTGTTTTCCCAGACCATAAGTTGCACTTTTTATCCCCACAACTTGGCTTATACACAAGAGCGACTTGTAGAATGAGAATTTGAGCCTTGTCGCCCCAAATCCCTGCTCGCTCATCATGTTGACTTTCTTTTGGTGGTTGGCAAATATTCTTGGTGCATCACCACCACGTTATGACCACCGGCCTTCAAAAGTATTTGCCAACCGCCATGATGATGATGAAGAAGAAGAAGATAGGAGAAGAAAAAACATTCTTGAGCATGGTAAAAACAAAGTGGTAATGCTCCAAAAGTGTGTGCCAACCACCAAAATAAATTAGAAGAAGTAGGTGTAGTCAAGCAACTTGCAGTCCCCCAAAAATCCTGTACTTGCTGGCGTAGCATACTTCTCGCTCACTATGCTATAACTGCTATTCCGACACGTCTTTAAAATGCATTTTTGCATAAAATTGCGCCTGTGTTGACGACCCCACACTACAGCAAAGTTTCTGTTCTGTCATTTTTGATCATGTTGGACAATGCAGATGTGTGGAAGTGAGGCAAACAAGTTGCAAAAATGTGTTTCTCTGTGGCACGGTGCATTGCTCTCGTCATTTTACATATTTTACAAAAAAACGCCCAACAAAAAAAAAAACAACAAAAAATGAACAGGGACTAAACAATAGACTAACTGATCACCATTACTACAAAACATTTTAGAAATTTTGCACCCCCCCAAACTTTTCACCATGGGGCGACTGCTCCCCTAGCACCTCCGCTACACCATGCCACTGCTTCCATATCAAATAAATCGTGTACAATATAGGAGGATGATTGTCACAAACACAACAGAGGTCAGCTTGTGGTGCGTTTGTCGATTTTTTAGACGGCGTTTTCTTCGCTGCCGTCAAACACGCGCTTTCCTTGGAGCACCTGCAAGGTACAGGCAACAGGAAGAGTCATGGTGAGATTAGGAAGTAAATTTAGAAGCTAATGTACTTTGAGGTGTCTGTACTGTTGCAGTGTCCGTAGTGGCGGACTCCTATGGATCGGCCCAGGAAGCAGGTGGCGCGGCGCAGGTGGCAGGCGCTGGGGTACGTGATGTTGTCGTTCCCGCAAATGGGCTGCTCGGAGGGCAGCGGTTTAGGGCAGGGCGTGGATCGGCACATGACGCAATGGGCGCTGTTGGTCTGGTCCGTCACGCAGGTGTGCGTTCCCGGACACACTACGTTGGAGCAGGACTCTGCCAAACACGACAAACACATTTCATTTCCATGATTTTGATATGGCTACGACTAAGGCTGAACAATGTTGATAAATAATCGATTGTAATTGTTTGCTCAATATTGCGATTGGGATTTAATAAGTGATTCTTGTTCACACGTTAATTACACTGTAATTAATCTGTATTACACTAAACAGTGTCAGATTTATCCTGCGTAAATGTTTTGGTTTTATAAATTGGGTTTAAAAAAAGAAACGCAAAAAAACATGAATGAATGTGAAAGAAAGTATAGTTGTCTACTTCAATTATCTTTGTTTTCCAGTTTTTTTAAGCTTTCACCATGACAACTTCAGAAAATTCTCACCAACAAGCATTATTGTCAGTCAATAAATGACAAGTCGGATTAAAACAGAAATCAGGGTTTGAAATAAGACACGTTCGCATCGCAATTTGTGAGTCAAAACTAAATATGAGGAGAGAAAAAAATGAAAGTGTAGCGAGTTGAGCGTTTCCCCCGACACGGTTTCAATTGCTTTTATTCTGACATCTTGGTGATGAAACACGGCGGTCATGTCACTTTTGTTTGATTGCATAATAAGTGTTCTGCCGTAATATTATTATTATTTTTATTACATACCTACATGCACAGTAATTTTAAAATTATGAAAATTGAGACAAATTGTTCTGGTAGTTAGTTTATATTGGTTGGCAGCTCTGCCAGTGGTTCTTTGTTATTAGTGTTCGTGAAATTTCTTATTTCCTCTTTTGTTTTTAAAATTGGTCTTTAATCAAGTAAAAACATATTTTATTCAAATACATGATTATTTGATAGAATTTCCAGTAGCATATTCAAATGATTCAAATATTTGTTATCTGAATCCCGACATGAATCTCCCCCATTACATTTTTGGGCTTTTTATTATTCAATAAAATCCGTCCTTCAGGCCCGAGGGTCAAACGCTTACTTTTGCACTCGCCCTGGTACATGACCTCCAGGTCGGGGTGTCCCATGCAGCGGGCCAAGAGTAGGATGCACTCGTCCTTGTATGACCTTCCATCGCTGCCGCACACGGCATGCCGGCGTCCGATGTGGGAGCAGTCTGGAGCGCACACACACTGCGGCCTTCCCATCTTCATCTTGCACACTTTCCCGATGCCGCACTTTACACCCTCGCACGTCTCTGCAAAAGAAGATGGAGTTTTCAAACATTTTTAGGGGAGGGGTGTAACAAAGTAAAATAAGTAGTCCTGAATTATTTCAATATTTTTACTGTCCGTTCTTTACTGAATGTTTGGGCCTCATTAACATTATGAGCTTGCAGGTGACTCTTCTTCATAAAGCGGACTACATGACAAGTTTTAACCTTGCCTGATATTTACAATAAGCACATCGCTTTTGGTGAGTGGTACGCAACGGGGCGTTTGCGCTGGATGGAATGCAGGCCTGGCGTGTTTTCATAACACGTCCAACGACGCGGCCTAAGCTCCAGCAGAGGCGGGAGGGTGAGGGTGGAACGGCAGTGGGAGGAGTTCAAATGACTTTTGTGGAAAGTTTTACATCCTGAGAGAGATAAAGAAGAGTAGCTACATTGCCAGCGTTTTGCTTGGAAGTGTAATCTGAGGCGGAGCAGAGTCCATAGCAAAAAATAAATACAAATAAAAATACACGTCTATTTGTTCCCATGACCTTGAAGGAGAAAACTTCCTTTGAAGGACTATTTCAGGTTTTAGTCCTCCATAGGCAATACTAAAATTATGAAAAATATAATGCCACGCTTCAACTATTGTATTCATAATATCGCATATTATTCATGGATTTTATTTTATTATATTCAGTTTAAAGTTTTATGAGAGTCCTCACAAAGGTCCTCTTGTTTTTGTTTTTTTTGGGGGGGGGTCGGGTTTGGCTGTCAACATATAAATCACAAATGTTGTATTTCAGTTTCTGCCAAAGCATATTTCACATCGCAACATGAAATGTTGGTTCGCCAACATGGACGTGTCAATGGGAGAAACCAAGGCCAGCACGGTGAAATAACGGTTAGCACATCTGCCTTGCAGTTCTGAGGTTTGAGTTTGAATATTAGCCCTTTTTGTGTGGAATTTGTATTTTTTTCCCTATGCTTGCATGTTTTATCCTCTGGGTCCCACATTTCAAAAACATGCATTTTGGGTTCATTGAAGACTCTAAATTGCCCACAGATGCGAATGGGAATTTTTGTTTTTCTATAAGCTCCCTGAAATTCACCGATGTCCAAGCCACATAACCAACCAGACTGGGACCCCAAAAATACAGCATATAAACTCCATTTCCACCAAGATACTGTTCATACACAAAACATTACACTTTGAACATTCCAGATATTGCCTTGCCACAAAACCCGAAGGTGATATTCATTCAGGGTTGTCATCCACGAGTGCTCTTACTCCCTTTCCATTGTGAAAGATGGATGACGTTAAATCAGACATGTTATGTCCTGGAAACACTCGTGGGAGGTGCCCTTTTATCAGTACTTTGTGGTATCCCACAATGCACCCCCCCTCCCCCACATACACACACACATCTCTTTCCTTGAATTTGGAGTCAAGTCCAGATGAACTGCATAATCACATTACTCAACTGTTCAAGTGAACCTGGATGAACCTTGCGGAGATTCTCGCATGGGACGGCTGAGTGGAGTTACGTGGAGCTCCCCACACTGTGTGTGTTCGTGTGTGTGTGTGTGTGTGTCTTTCTCTCATCTGTGTTTTGTTCGCCAGCCACAACACAAACTTGATTGTGTTAAATAGCTACAAAGTGCACAACCTGAACAAAACTCATTTCACAAGGAAGTACTACGCTAGATTAGGTACACCTGCACAATTTGTTTTGTAAGGTGCACTCTAGAAGAAGGGGGGTATCAAACAAATCAAACAAAAATGTTCATTTCACTCAAACGTATACCTACAAATAGCAACATTTGAGAAACTGGTCTTAATTTTTCTATTGAGCTGCATGTATTCAGAGATTACATTGAACATTTAACTGACAGTATCTGATTGTTTACATTTTGATGTGTACAACACATTTACTGTATTTTTATGTTTAGACAGTACAGTGATCCCTCGCTACTTCGCAGTTCGTTTATTGTGGGTTCAGTGCATCGCGGATTTTTTCAAACATATAAAATTTGTTTTTTTTTACATATACATAGAGTACAGTACTGTATATGTTGCTCTATGTGACTCGCTGTTTTGCAGCTTCTCGCGGACCGTTTGCGGACTAATTAAAAAAAAATATATATATATATATATATATATATATTTCTTTTTTAAAATATATATACTGTATATATATTTTTATAAAAAATATATATATTATATATATATATTTTTTTTTTTAACCTGTTTATGTTAATTGGACGCTACTTCGCGGATTTTCTTTATTGCGGGTGGTTTTGGTCCCCATTAGCCGCGATAAACGAGTGATTACTGTATTGGCCATCTCATGTTACTACCTGAAGATAACCAAAAGAGGTCAGTTTTGCTACACACAGAAAAAAAAAACGGTGTGCTATAGTGTGGTTTTATACAACTACTACTATAGCAATAAACTTATGAACAACTCGTAAATAATGTGGATTTTTTTCTTTTGGTTAGCATTAGACTGTGCAGATGTACCTTGTGTTGGGGAAAATTTGCATGTGTTTTCCTCTAAATATCCTTAATCGTAAAGCAGGGCAAAGCGTGTTGATGTTGCCTGGCCTGTGATTGGCCGGCGAACACTCCCTGGAGCACCCCACTGGGATAGGCTGCATCTGGTTTCTGACCCTAATAAGGATGAGCACTATCGAAAACGGATAGATGGTTCCCTGGAGACATCACTCATTCATATGCAATGCAATTCAATGCCCTTTCAGTAAAAAGAAGTGAAACCCGAAAAAGTGACACAAGTTGCTTTCTTTCCTACATTTACCTTTGCAGGGTTTACAGGAGACGATGCCCAGGAAGCCCAACAGGCTGACCTCGTTCATGGGCAGGCTGGTGTTGGACCACGCCGTGTCCAGCCGGCCACCCCCGCAGCACTCCTCTTTGGTGACCCCTCTCATCAGCACCATGTCGCACCGGTGGCTCTGCTGAAGCCAACACATCCCCGCTGCAAAAATCACAAATAATGAGTCGGACAGATAGACCGATAGGTAGGCAGGCACAGAGATAAGGCGGGTTGATGGGTCGATGGTCTGTGGAGAGATTAGGTAGTTTGTATCTCGTAGCAGTAGGCATGCAAAGCAATATTTAGTGGGTAGGTAGATAAAAAGAAATAATACAATTCTAGGGAGGTAGAGATAGGTAGACGGATTAGGTGGGTTCAGAGATAAGTAGATATTTCAGGTTCGTCGGTAGAATCATCGGTGCGAAGATATATATTAGTATGTACTGTATGTAAGGTACGCTAGTAGGAAGGTAGTGAAATCGCCTAGTATGCAAGTATTAAGTTGGTACGGTGGGTAGGTAGTTGGATAGTTAACAGTCAAAATCAATTAGGTAGGATGATTACACAGATAGGGAGCCAACCGGGTGGTACATAGGTTTGGTAACTAGATTACCGTAGGTAAGTAGAGAGGTAGGTCAGGTAGGTAAATAGATTCCAAGGAGGAGTCACTGGACAAGTGATCATAAAATGATTAACTAATTGCCTTGGATCCAAGTTTCCAGACATTTTCGACTTTCATTTTTCCTCGAGCCAAACGTATGAAAAATGATCTTGCAGTGAAACTGCAAATGCATTGACCTACTCGCACTTTGTGAGCTAAATATAACCACCAAAACACAGATTCATTCATTAAAACAAGCTTGTATGAAATCCATCTTAAACTAAATTATGCGCATGATAGACCTGCAAAAATAAAAATGAAAAATTCGCCAGTGGGTCCTCAAGTCTAAGTTTGGGAAACTCAGCTCATAAATGTAAATGCATTTCAACGAGCTTCTTCCATCAGTTTTGTTCTTTTCAATACGCTATTTTTCACAGAGCCTTGGAAGCTCTTTTTGCACAATAAGGGGACTAAATGCACCAATTCATGCAATTACTAATCCAAAGTCTACGTACCACTGGCAGGGTTCCTCCCAATCTGACACAAAGTGAGAGTAACAGCGAACATCACAAAGCTCTTCATCCTGTGCTGTACTTCCCCCCTCAAAAAATATAAAATTCACCAAAAAAGGGATAAAATTGTTGTTCCTCCTGCACTAACCTTCTCACACTAACTTAGTGTTGAAGTCTCTTTCTCCTTATGTGAATGAATGTGTTGTGGCTAAAGTGATGTAGAATCCGCCCCCCATCACACCTCTACCCTCCTCCTCTGTATAAATATTTAGCCCAGATGGAATTATGCTGCTGGGATGGGCGCTGCTCTCAGCCAGTAATAAGAAGGGGCAGGCACGACACTTTGACGCTGACTCAATTTCCAGAGTCGGGAAATGATCCCTCCGTGCGCCAGACGCTAGCCACGTCTATGACCTCATAAGCTTCATAAAAGACTAATTCCACACTCATTAAGTACACCGCAATAGCTTGGATTTTTGTCATTGATGGCAGCATTGTTCCGACTACTTGAAGTGTTTGGGGAAACACTTGATATTGCTTCATCACTAAATGTGGTGATTTTTTAAGTGGATGCAGCCTGAAGTCATTACAGCGGATTTATTTGTTTCCCACTCCGTGTCCTTCAGTCATGTACAGTTGGTTTCAGAATGATTTGAACAGTGACTATTTTCTTGATACAAAACCACAAAGGTTCGATTCCAGGTCCGGCCTTCCTGTGTGGAGTTTGCCTGTGCCTGTGTGGGTTTTCTCCGGGTACTCCGGTTTCCTCCCACATTCCCAAAACATGCGTGGCAGGCTAATGGAACTCTCTAAATTGTCTGTATGTGCGAGTGTGAGCGCGGATGGTTGTTCGTCTCTGTGTGACCTGCGAGTGGCTGGCAAATGATTCAGGGTGTCCGCCGCCGCCGCCCGAAGAGAGCTGGGATAGGCTCCGGCACGCCCCGTGACCCTTGTGAGGATAAGCGGATCGGAAAATGGATGGATAATCACAAATAAGTACTGAAAAAAAATAGCCCATACCTATCTAAAAAAACATTTCAAAAACACATTTTCAATGCCTGAAGTTTGTGGTTTTTGGGCTGGCAAAAGACTGACAGCCGACAACACCAAACAATCCACAAAAAATAAAGTCATGGATGGGGAAGATCGAGCGTCGTTATCATTGCGGTTCACATACTCCCTGTGAGTGTTTTTTTAGGCCCTATACGTTCCCAAGATCTTAATCACTCACTGTTGACTTGAACTCTCTATTTCCCGGTGTCTTTTTTTTTTTTTTTTTTTTTTACATCGTGTCATCATCCGCTGAGGAATTAACCACACAATTCCTTTCTACATGTGAGCCCATTCCATTTGCGTAGCATAACTCTTCCTCTGGTTGTGCTATTCCTTTTTATCTCTGTCATTCTGACACACGAGTATTCATTTGCAAAACACGGGAGCTGATGTTTGGATCCATTCATCGGTTGAAGTCTGATCAGGCCTTCCTGTTCTTCGAACGTCACAAGTGGTTTGCCACTTGTTGTGAACCCTCTCTGTATACATTCATGAAGGAATCTCTTGGCTGTAAATTTTGACAATGATACGCCAGCCCATAATATTTTGGACATCTGTCGATGTTGTGAGAGAAAAGAATTCTGTCATCATCCACTTTGCGAAAAGCTAAGAGAACTTGCAAACTCCACACAGGAAGCCAGACTCAAAGCCCGCACCTCGGCAGTGTGAGGCCGATGTGCACTTGATCCGAATTCTTTATCATGAACTCTGTGTACAGCGTTGGTCTGTCACAGCAACGCAATATTATTGCCCAAATACTTATGGACCTGACTGCCCCAGCCTTCTTCATGTGGCTTCTGTGATAGAAAGCAGAGACTGTGATCTCACCCCAATAACCGGGGGACTTCTTCTAACCAGCCTGTGCCAAATCTTATTAAAATCAAGTGCCTCCGATGATCATACCATTCCAGTGTCGCCGCAGTTGATTGACAGTCTGTTGTTATCTGATCCAACTGCTGCGGTCGCCATGATTTCCCCAACTTTTGTGGTAAATCAAAGCGTGGGAAAGAAGGACAGAGTCAGAGAAGGCGTGAAGGTATTCTGTTTTTCAATGCTAAATGATAATAAATTAATAATAATACATGCGTACTTGCGGTTACGTTTTCTGGGGGGCGGGGGGGGTTAATGAGGGATTTTCACTTCGCAGGCCAGTAGTAGTCATTTTTGTTTTTTTTAGACCCACATTTGTACATGCATTATTTCAATTGCATATTTTTTAAGGACATGGCAAGAAAGTAAGGAATTAGGACTTCTATTTTTTGTGACCAAAGAGGAGTCTCCTCCAAACATCTCCCTGCGCGCTCGTTCACCTCCTTGCAATACAATAGAAAACACGATTATTTATGTAGCACTTTCACAACGGCAGCTGTAACAGAGCGCTTTCCAGAACATTGAACACAAAATAATACAACAGCAGACAATAATACAATCCTAACAACCATTCCTACACACGCCTTGTTGTTAGAAGCTAGCAAATTTGTCTGACACCATATTTTATGTTCTCTTTTGATCGTTTTCTTCCTTTGTTTTGTCTTTTAAAGTAGCACATGTTGTAATATCCCAGTCCTCGTGAAGGATCTTGGTTGCCTTCATTAGTCGAGATCCCCAGGGCCCAAGAAGGAATGCCGCCTGACCTGGGAGGGGAAGAAAAGACAAAAAGCGAGCCTGCGAGCCGTGGGTGGGCTGCTTCTTTCGCTGGGTGTCTGCCCGTTCACTCATATGGTTTGCATCACAGCCGCCGAGCCATACAAATGAATACAGCATGTCGGGGAACGGGGAGCGCCCTCAAATGTATGATCTTTCGCACATATTGGGGCCCCCTTTCATGTGGCGTGGCTCCATCTGACGGAGTGAAAGTGAAGATTGGCATGCTGCACTGGGTGAACTGGACACATATTGAAGGTTTGACTGACTGGGCAGGCAGGGAGTTCTCTGGTTGATAGGCCAAACATTGGGTGGATGTGGTGGAAGACATCACTGCCATCTAGCGGCAAAGGTCGGCATTTTAAATAATTTGGGTCCTATCTGCAACATAATTTTATTTATGACACTTACATGTAATTGACTTTATATGTTTAGTATTGCTGATTCGTGTACAGTCATCTCATACAATGCTGGTGACTTTTGACTGCTTTTGTTCTCATCTGACGGGGTACACCCTGAACTGGTTGCGGGCCAATTGTAGGGCACAAATTGACATAAAAGAAGTTGCACCAAGACTGAGTTGTTCGATCAGCCTCTCCACCTTCGATGTTTCTCTTAATTAACAGAGCTTCGCTGATGTAAAATAATATTTGCGAATAGTCCGTACCAACTGCTTGTCAAAAGATAGCGCTGTAATGGTGATAACAAGCGAACTCATAATATGGCCGCAGCTAATATTAGCTTTAGCTTGACTGATTGTGTGAATGCAAATAAAACCTTGTCGATATAGCTAACAAAGCTGAAGCCTCAAATGATGTCTGTATGTACATTTTTACCAGCATCTACTATTTGGGGATGTCAACGTTTGAAGACGACTCTGTACTGAAAATGTTCTGGCGTTCACTAGTCAGTTCCAGAAGGGGTCGCCATTTACCTTGCCCAAAACTCTAACCACACTTGCAAGCAGTTGGCTATTTGTTGTTTGATTGGAATACAGTACTGTACTTGTCACGGGCAGTTTAAAGAGATCATACGACGTCATTTTGATCTAAAAAGCCATCAAATTAAGATTGTGGGGGTTCGAATCAAAAACTGGTCGCTAGTCAATCACGGGGCATTCAGAGACAAATGGCCATTCTTACTTTAGGTCAATTCTGAGTCCGTAATCAGCCGAACATGGATGTTTTTGGAACCCACAGTGAAGCTGGCATTTCTGGACCAAACCCAAGCAAGTATGGGGAGAAGGTGAAAAAGGAAAGCATGAGCCAAGGTTCAAAGCGCTATTGTGAGATATACTCACTAATCATTTGGCCAGGCATCACCAACCTAGTCCCTGTAGGGCCCAGGTAGTCCCCTCGGACTACATGAGTAGCTCCCAGGCCTGTTCTAAAAATAGCTTGCTCGTAATGGGACATTGTGAGTTCCTAACAGTATTGTAGAAGGTAATGTGGGCAAATAAGTTATTTCAGAAGTGTGGATCAAACTGGTATGCCTTCATATTAATCACGACACAAGAAGTAGGTCTCAATTTAAGAAAGCTCGGTGACTCATTCCCCAAACAAATCCGAACAACAAAAAGTAACGTTTTCCGCAGTCCTTTTGTTTGCTCTGTGCAGTTTCTCCTATCTTGCTACATTACAGCTAAAAAGACAACACATCAGAGATGTCAAACTTTTTTTTGCTGTGCGCCCCATTACACATGATATTTAGAAAGGTTATGGTGATTTTAGCCAGAATCATGAACATTGCCACAATATTTGCCTCTGCGAGCCACAATAAATTCAGTTAGTCTCCTGGCCTTCACTTTGACACCCGTGCACCACATCATACATTAGTGACATAATTGTAGTCATTTATAGCAATATGTTGTCGTATTTTGCAGCGTAAACTTGCATTGGGTGATGCTGAGAGTTGTTTCTAATATTTCCTTCTACTCAGGAGTAGCTCTTATGTATTGACCTAATGTCATCTGATGCACAAAATGCATCCCAAGTGTCGTCCGGGTGAGTCAATGTGATGGAGAATAAATGAAGTTGTCAGTGCGTACGTCACAATGTAACCAAAGTCAAGAGAGCGGTGAGGTTAAAAGCAAGCCGCGTCATGCGTCCACTCAATTTGAGTCTCATTTTGATTGACGGCCTTCCTCCTCTGCCACTTTGACGCTGCCCTCAACCTCTCCGCTTCCTTCCTGTGCATGCAAAGTCCCCCCGGCGCTTCATTAATGGAGAAGGTTAATGTCAGCACACGCTCTGCTCATACAGCTGCGCCCCCACCTCCTTCCTTCCTCTTCACCTTTATCTTGGAACACCCACCCCCTTGACTCCCCGCCCATTTGCCGACGAGAGCAGCATGCCGAGGCAGTCGTGACTGAGGGGAGAAACCCCCACTCCCAACACCGCCACTGCTGCCGCTATTGGCCTCCGGTCAGGCTCCATCTGCATGCTGCTCAACAAACAGATGTTCCACACAGGATTCGAGAACATTCAGGACATTATAAAGTTAATTACGTAAGCAAACTAAAGGTCAAGTGTGCACAAAGTCATAGAATAACATCCTATCCGCCTGACAGAAAAATCAAAGGACTTAGTTAGGCCCAGAAGTATTTTGATACGAAAGTTGGTTGAGCCTTTGGACTGAAACTGAGTAGAATCTCATTTAAGAACGAAACACACTGTATGTAGAACGTGCCCCCACGAATTTTAGTAGCCGGGCTTGGCCCCTACCAATAACGGAATAATCAACGTAATTGACACACTGAAAATATTCACAATTGCTTATATCCATAGTTTAAACAGTAACTAACATTCACGTGGTAACTTCTGCTAACAACCCGGGTTAAATGTGGCTCTTCCCTAACACATAACGATGTTAATCAGTCCAGATCACGTCAACTTTCTCTACTTGATGCAATTACTATTTTTAGCAAGTCAACAGTGATCACCCCCACAACGGCGCAAACACCCCTTTCTATCTGCGGCCATCTACAAAAATACCCCAAAAAGTGGTATGCCACCTTAGCACACAGTTAGACCGCGCTTTGCGCTAGACTTGCACTGGGCATCAGAATAGTCCTCATAACTAATATTGAATGCTTGACCGGAAAATCAATGACTGCATGAAGTCAGGAGTCAATTGGTATCACCAAGTTCCATCTGAAAATGGAAGGGAGACCCAAACCAACTGCCCATTAACTTTACTCTTTAAAAGGGTCATGTTCTGGAAAATTGACTTTTGATTGTTTGTGTAAAAAAGACTCTTTGGAGTTTATGCCTGCTAATCATGCACAAAATGAAATAACCACGTAAATATTTTGTTATCTTATTTCTGAAAAAGTGCCCAATTAATATAGTGATAATTAATAACTTTTCTCAGCCCATGACCCAGCAGCTAGGTCAGCCGAAGCGGCTGAAGCACTTTAGTGCATGTACCCAAATTGAGTACCCAAGTGCTTTTCTGATGAACTGCTGCCCTCACAAGTGATTATGTAACTGAATCTCCATGGGCACTTATTAAAGTATGTGTGTGGGAAAGGGGATGTGGGTGGGTGGAGGGGGGGGGCAATAGTTATATAGTATTTGCCAGTTTTATGGGGGATCTAACAGCAACCTAATTGCTCTCTGTTGCTCCCTGATTGGTTGAATGCATTAGCTATGGACCAAACTTCAGAATTGTCTCATGTGCTAAGCTCCATCCCATCTTGATGTCATTCATGTCTTCAAAACGAGTCCCTCTGAGCTTAGAGACGCTTGTTTAGTAAAAAATGATTTTCCACAACATCGTCAGCATGACACTTCTTTGCTGTAAGCGTTCTCACACTTTCTTAAATCTAATTTAAGTTCTGTGAAGAAGGAAGTCATTTACTAATGCGTAGCATGAACGAGTTTGTGTTTGCACTGGATGACTCACTGCAAAAATGGCGGCGTGTGGAGCGGGGCCCAAATATGAGCCATCATAAATCCATTAAAAAAAAAAAAAAAAGCATATAAGGCCTGGAGGTGTATGCCGGAGCCAGACAGGCTAATCGATATCACCTAATTATTAATATGCTATTGTAATCACTATATTGTATCATGTAATGACTGAGTGTGCTACTCTAGCTCGCATCTTAGACTGGGGAAGAAGTGAGAAATAAACATACTCATTATTCGTATTATTAAGCATAAGTGAGCCTCTTGTGCATTCGGGATGAATTGAATAAAAAAAAGTTAATGTTATACTTGCTGCTCTGTCCCTCTTGGACAAATAAGCCATTTCAAGACAGAATCTGCAAATTATAATTTGTCTTGCCAGGTCAATTTCGGAGTCAATTTCAATATCGAGGTCCATAGTTTCTTCATTTTCTCATCCGATGTTTAGCTGCTGATGTCATTTTTACATATAAAACTACGGCACAAGTGCCAATGTTCAGCCCATTCCACTGTCCCTTTAATTCTTTCAAGAAGTAGTTCCACTGAGCAAAAGCACAGAAAGCAGTCGTGCGCTGAGCTGCGGTCGCACTTAAATTAACCAGGAGCCATCACATTTACTCAGCACAGGGAGTACAGGGATAACCCTGGGCGATGAGCCACGTGCTGCTTCACCAACACTAAAATCCTCTTACTCAAATGCAGCAGCCAGCCCAGATAAAAATATGAAAATGAAGCGAATGCGTCCACCGTGAAGCCCCTTTTGATGACACAAGCGCTGATGCTCCAGCTGGCTGCAGTCACCATGACGACAAAAGACCTAGGCGTAGCTGAGGCTTTTGTTACACGAACAACACCACTGGATACATAAATCAATTCAAACCCAGTCTGAAGAGACGATATGTCATTTAACCACCATTTCAGTCACAAAATACAGTGCTTATGGGGTGCACTTTTAGACACCTCTACGTATTCAACTTTTCATTTCATGTCTTACAAATTGCATGACCCCACCTTGGCTTTACATGGAAATGAATGGCGACTACTCACAGCCGATTCCCACGTTTCGTTTCTCAATTCTTTATTGACAGGCTGATTAATGAGTCTCTTTTTAGATCAATCTCACCGCCAGGGCACGGTTTGATTCACGCGGTGCCGGGCGCCACGGGTACCGGTAGACCGAAATGAGGCTGCTGCTTTATTAATATTTAAATTTATGTCATTTTTAAAAAGTAATTCGGCATCACCCTGTCAGTCATTATAAACACAAAGGGGAGGGCCCCGTGCCGAAGCCCATGCAGTATTAATTAGGCAAGCCGCGAGACTTAAAATAGAACACAAATGTAAGTTGCACGAAGAAAACATCAGATTACAATGGATTATTAGTTTGAAAATGTGTTAGAAAAAAAGATGTCTGGATTATGGAAAGCTTGTTATTTAACTGAGGGGGATGGCGCTGCAACCAATGTTGTGCTGCTTAGGGTAGTGGAAAGTACCAAGCATGCCAATGATAAACGTACAGTAATGACAAAAAAACCCCAAAATAAAGCAACATTTCAAAATATTCTAATAAGAATTAAAATGGGATTTCATTTAACTTTATTTCCACATGAAGTACTGCACCAATTGCAAACCTCCCATCAAACCCCCCTCTTGCTCTTCCTTTGGTTTGCCCCAGTTACTTGATTGAACACACCTGGCCGGTCCTAAAAAGGCTAAAAGGCACCTCATGCTGCTTTGCAATAGAAGTGGACAATTTGGTACTTTGACTTTAAACTCAAAAGCAAACGTTCCTAAATTGAAATGTGTGTGTAGTTAGATACAGTAGTCTACTCTCCATTCAATTTATTTGGTAGTAAACTACCTTTATAGAGGCACACATTCAATCAAACGACTACTAAATTCATCACGTTAGTTCATTTGTGTTGAATGCAAGGCAATTGGAGAAAAAAACCTGATACTGTATTTCATGAGGCCTGCAAGCCCAGGTAGACCAAAAGAAGTGCATTGCAGGTGTAATTGCCCTTAAAAGTTCTTTTACGCAAGTGCACGGCGGAGGTGGTGAGGTACGGTAAGTGGAAAATGAACGTGTGGGTTGCTGCTTGCGAAAACAAAACAATATCAAATAAATAGATTTTTTTTTTAAAAGCCAGCCAGCGCACAAGGACGCCGATGACGACAAAACGCCACCTGGCTGTGCAACAAGGGCACAAGGAGGAGTCATTATTTCCCAGAATGCTCGGTTGTACCGACGCACGGGGGCCTCCCACGCGTCATTCACGTAATCGTTTTGAAAAGCACTTCATACACGCACACACACAAATTGTCACCATGTTGTGCGAGCTGTTACAAAACAAAAAAAGGTCTTTACGCTGCTGTGTTCAATGGGTCGGCCAAAAAGGTAGGACAACTGCGTACTGCTGATGCGTAACTGCTGTGGGAAGTCGCCGTTATGTCACCAACATGTGACCGACTGCTCGCCCGTTTGCCCACTCGAAATGTTATGAACAACTCAGATGTTTCGACTTAATTAGTGACACAGAAGCTTCTTTTGTGTTTGTGTGCGTTTGTGACATGACTGCTGTCGTTTTCATCATGGCGTGTGTACGCACTCTCTCATTTCAGTCCAATCCCGTGCATGTGGACGGACACACACACACACACACACACATATACACACAAACATTTTTTTGGCCCCATTGTCAACAACAGGGTCAACGTTTTAATGAAACGCAGCAAACTTCACAACAAGCATAAAATAGTGATCAAGTATTGTTTATTGCCATTCACAATTTAACTGTACATACAAAACAAAAAGAATGACATGTTATGTATTTACTCAAATCGTACAATTTACGAAAGTCCGATAGCTTAATGCTAACCCACAATGTAAAAGGCAATAAACGGGCTAACCAAACTAGCATCAATGTTTTGGTGGTATTAAGCAATGGATATTTGAATACAAATGGTTCAGTAACAAAGCCTATTTAGGTTCATGAAATTCCCCCAAAAAACAAATCGTCAGCAACATCGAATTAATGTACCGTACGTCTGTTGTGCATTATTATAAAAGATCATGTACCTCGATACACGGGGTGCGATACGAGTCAAACATGTAATACTATAAAATAATTTGGTTTGGTTAAAACAAAACATTTTATGATTCAAATCTGTTTTTGTACTATAATTTTACTGATTTTCATTGATCCTGTGACAATGGCAACACAATTCTATTCTTTAGAATGCTTCTTTCCTTGTTATATTCATTAAAAATGTTGGGGGTGTTTCTTTTTCTTTTGTGGGGCTGGGACCAATTAGTGCCATTTCCATTCATTCCAATAAGGGTTGCTGATTTGACATACAAGCGTTGTGCTTTCCGAGCATGGTCAAGGCAGGAATTAAACTCAAAAGTCAAAGGCACCACTGTATTTATTGACCATCCCATCTTGTTTTATCGTGTTAGCCTCTCTATTGGAACATTTCTTCTTCCTAGTGCCGAGCATAACAAACGAGCAGCCAGGAAGAGAGCGCGTGTCCACACAGGAGCCAATTAAATTAAACACCAGAGCCTTTCTTTGTCTCTTCGCAAATCTGCTTTCCTCCCGCCTCCGCTGCACGGGAAGACGGAAACATTCCCTTTCATTTTGTGTCACGGAATAGCTCGACTGTCATATTGTATGTTTCAATAACAACATGTGAGAGCCCGCAAGCCGTGGTGTACTCCACCTCCACGTTGACATTTTGTGAAATAGAGCAAACAAGGAATGCAGTACAGTATACAAGGATGAACACAGCAGCTCCAGTTACACATACAGGATACTGAATATAAAAGGAACTTGTGACATGCAATAATAACCTTGCATAATGACACAATGGCATGTTATTTACAAAAAAACTGTGGAATGATCACACACACACACACACACACACACACACACACACACAGTGGGGACAAGGCTAACAGACCTTGTATGAAATGCCATCTGAAACAATCTGACACGTTGACTGACAACTGACATTCCATGTCACTCACAGTGAGCAATTAAAAAAAAAACAAACAAACAGCGATTTACAAAGTCTTTAAACGAATGAGTCATTGTGCTTCCAACTGCACAGTTTCAGGGTGATGGAAATGAACGTGTGAAGGGAACATGAGAATTCCTGCGGCAATAAAAACTTCATAATGAAGAAGGTGGGAGGCCAGACTTTGTCCTACGTGGCTTTTATTTATCGAGGCCATGTAAGCTTAACACCCACATGCAGCGTTTCAACACACAATGACTTTCATTGGTCTACGGCGTTATCTCCGCTGATACTTCTATTTCATTTTTTATTTTGGGTGCCGCGTCACCTACGCACGCGCGCCCACGCTGCCCTCAATGACCCTTCACCACAATGGTTTACGGAAATGGTACATCACAACAACCCCCCCCCAGCCCCCCTCGGCTGCCTGCCTGCTAAAGCGGCCGCTTGAAATTGCACATTAGAAGGAGCGCATGTCTTTAGGTTGCCATGGCAACAGGGTGAGTCATTCTGCAGCAGTCAGCTTATAGGCACACTCGCGGTAACGGTGCGCTTCACCTTTCCGTTTTATTTCAGTTTCACCCGCCGACCCCTTGCGAGTCGTTCGCCAAGGTGTTGTTGTCTTCCAAACGGTGTGAATTTGGGTTTGATGGCTCCGGTTTAGATGGCCAGGGTGATAATGAGAACCTCGCTCTGATTGCATATTTATGGCTCTCCCTCATCAGCCGAGACCCCCGCTGTGATGGAGAGGTGATGATGAGGAGGACGAAGTGAAAAATAGGCACCCGACACTGATTTGTTGACCAAAGAACACTTGTTAGCGCTGATTAAAAGAGCTTTATTTGTCAAGAGCGCATACTGCTTGATTGTACGTTATTGTCCTATTGTCCTTCAATGAACGATGCCTTTGAAAGGACATTTGGAGCTTCCAAGCACCCGATTTAAAATAGAATCTTATCAAATAAAATCATACAGAAATGATACAGTGAGATATTGTTAAACCAGAGGATCCCTCTTTCCTCCACAGCACTTGCAACATTTAGGGTCGTGGGTCAATTGGAGTCCATTTTAAAAGTGTTGCGAGGTCTTCAACAGAGATTAGCATTACAGGTGCTGAAATGTTGCGTCTGTTAGTTCTGGGGGGGGGGTGTTACCTGATGCTGATTTGTCCCCCCCCCCGATGAACTCCACCCTGTCTGTCAACAACTTGATTCGTTCGTCTTCCAGTTGGATGATCACTTTATTTAATCTACATTTTGCTTTCTTACATACAATTAGATTGGCAACAAAGGCCACATTTGAAGGCTAAATTCGAAGGCTGGGGGAATTCGTATGGTCGAGTCGGGAATGAAGTTACGCTATGTGGCAGACAAATTCAGCCTTTGGAGGATGCAGCCTACAAATTTGGACACAGCCTTTGATGTGCAGTCCTCTGTTTGGTCCTTCATAGTGTAGCGAGCATTAAAGACAAAACAACCAGCTGAAATTTTGACGGAATTTATCAATAGGGGCAAACGAGATACAGGGGGACCTTCATTTATGACTTCACACAAATTTGTACATAATTAGCATAGCAATAATCTATGCTATTTAGCATAGCAATAATCTATGCTAAGTCATAATTACAGTAAATAATTATTTACAACGAGAGTGGCAATTTGACGTATTCTTATGCTACTACGCTAGCAAGTTCTTTGTCCACCGTTCGAAAGCTCAAAATGTATATCATAAGGCGAGTACCCTCTGATTGGAAGTCCGTTTGAAAAGGTTGCAAGTTTTGTGTAGTGGCAGTTGTTTCTATATGAACCATTTCAGGGACAGCGGTGACAACAGTGGACGGCTTATGATGTTATCACATTACAGGGCGCATGAAAGGGTTAATGTAATACACACCGGGAAACCCCAGGAGTTGTCTTTCTTATTTAATCCCTGGAAGAAAGAATCTGGATGGCTGCGGTCTCTTTTACACAAAACGAGATTAGTTTCCGGCATACAAACACAATTGTAAAACGTCACTCGGAACAGAGCGGACAAGAATAACATTTGGCAAAAGAACCAAATGCAAGTCTAAAAGACATTTAAAATCTAATCATGTTTAGTAACCCGCTCTGGTAAATTTCCATTATAAAATCTCTACACTTTGCCCACGTTTGATCCATAGCTTCAACTTTCTAGGAGACAGAAATGACTACAGACAAAATTAACAGAGTATTTCTGGACCAAAGCCTCTAAGAAGAGTTTGTTAAGGGTTGACTTTGTTTCCGGGTATAAATGAGACTTTAGGGTTAGCGCAGAAAAAGGTAGCACGGGCTAACAAGCTCTCGACAAGTTGGCAGTTTGTGCCATCGTATCTCAACGGGGTTTAATTAACTGGTGGCTGCGTGGGGGCGTGTGGCTGTCAAGCCGTCACAGCTGACATGCAATAAATTGGACTGCAACTTTTAAATTCCCTGGAGAGATGCTGAGAAAAGAAGGAAAAGGAAGGTGGTCGTAGGACTTTTTTTTAACGAGGGAGGGGGTGGAAAACGCATGTGTGTGGGTGGGTTGGACACGAGGGAAGGATGCTGCATCATAGGATTTTATCCACCATCTATTACAGCAGAAGTCATTTTTATGACATTTGTATATAGGCCAAAAATTATGTTTACCTGTCAGAGTCATAAAAAAATCCCCCAAAACATTTCACACATCCCACAAAAATGATCGGTAGATAACCTCTTATGCGTATCGAAAAATTCAAATGCAGCCCAAAAAATAAAATCACTCACACCAAAAACTCACATTCACCTCACACAACTCCCACTAAAATAATCTGATAATCCCCCGTAATATTCTCACTCACATCCAAAAAAAGTCTAATAATGCATCAGAAAAAAAACATCACACCCACAAAAAACCTCACTCACACCAAAACCCTTCAACGCTCATACCAAACAAAAAAACCCCATTCAACAACAACAAAAACACCCAAAATACTCCACATCCACACCAAAACACCCACTCATTCAACCATAAAAAACCTCTTAGCCTCCCACTAAAACCCTCTCCCACAACTGAAAACTCACACACACACAATGAAAATCTCTCACACTCACCCCCCCAAATTCTCAAACAACAAAACACTTGCACATTGTACACCAAAAAAATAAATAAAAAATCTTGCTCAAACAAGAAGCCTCTCACACATCCACCAAATAACTCTCACTCACCAAAACACCTCTCATACCCACTCAAAAAACTCATGCCCAATTAAAAATGCCTCATGCAAAACAAACAAACAAAAAAATCTCTCATACTCACCTGTTATGCGGCAAAACAGCAGGAAGAAGAATAAAATGTTGGTTCAGCCAGGATCTAGGAAGGAGATTTTCCGGTTTTCTTGACTTCAAGTGGAGACAGCTAACCAGGTTTAGCAGCGCTCATGTATCAATGCTCTCCAAGCTGTTCAGCCCAGTGATTTCCTCAATCCCCTTTTAAAAGGAGTTCACCTGAGCTGCAAGCCAATCAGATCAGAGCTGCAATTGGCCATTCCCAGGTGGTTGCAATTACCTTCCCTGAAAATATTTCTGTTCTACAAACTCATGAAGCATCTCACAATGAACATCACATAGCAACCGTTTCGGATGGGGAGAAAGGTGCATAAATGAATATGGTTCATTTGGCTTTATGACTTCACACCAAAAACTTTCAAGCTCAAGAAAAATCTCTCACACTCACCAGAAACATCTCACACCCCGCAAAAACTCTCACATTCATCCACGCATGAAATTGTTCACGCCAGAAAACTCTTACAAAAACCTTTCGCCCTCCCATAAAAAAAACTCTCGCATTCACCATAAACTCTCACTCACTAGGAAACCTCGAACACACACACACACACGCTCTCTCACACACACGTTTTGACTTTCACAGAAGCATTTTTGAGTCTCCCTTAGATTCAAAAGTTTTCTTACATGTTTTTTTTTTCCTTTTCAATTTAGTAGAAAGGTTTTCGGTAAAAAAGAGAAGTTGTGTGTGACAGTTTTCTTGGTTGTGAGTCAGATGTTGTTTTTGTGGGTGCAAGGATTTTGGTGTGTGTTTGTGTGATTTCGCCTGTGAGGTTTTTGTGTGTGTTGAGTGAAAGATTTTGGGTGCAATTCGTGTGTGTAAATTGGAGGGTTCGTTGTTTTTGAATGGATGGCTCTATTTTACGAAACGGCAAAAGGAGAGATGGATTCCGTTTGAATGCAGCTTTATTCAAAGGACGTCTAGACCACAGCACGATCGAAAACACACACACACACACACACACACACACACACACACGCGCTCACTAAATATCTTCCTGCTTTCCCTTACTTCGACAGCCAATCAGAAGCTATCAACATAAAAACACGTCTAAGCAATTATTAAACAACACAATGTAATTTAGGTCATCTTACCATGAAAGAATATGATGCTCAAAAATAAAATGAGAATAATTTATTATATAACATAAGCTTACATGTGTATGAGAGCTAAATGCTATCTTGGCTCTATATGGCATTTTATGCGAGTGTCAATATAGCATGTTCCAATGGATATGGCACATATTCATTCCCAGTCTAGAAGTTGGTGCGAATTCAAATGTTTCACCTCATTCAATGGGAGCGAGGACGAAGATGGTGAGTCATCTGCGTCTCTCTTTTTTTTTTTGCCCACCCGAGAAAGGCGATCTCTCGAAGAAAGGGGAGGGGGTGGCGATGATTGGAATGCGTGGGCGAGTGGAGAAGGAGCGCGGTGGGTTTTCCTCACAGCCTCTCTTCGGGGAGGCGAGGTGTCGCAAGGAGGAGGGAGAAGAGGAATACGTGTTCATTCATGTGCGTCTTTTTTGTGCAGTGACTTCAAATGTGCAACACGTGGGCGGACTGGCGAAGGCACGACGCGAAAAAGCGGGGAACGCCGCAATTATTCGTGCTTTCCAGATGGGACGTGTAACACGCGCGAATTGACTTGCCGGAAATAATGATCACATTACATGATGCAATACTCATATTACCATTGGAAACACCCTACTGAGACACACAACTAAATACGCTTGTCAGTAATTCCATTTTGACAAAAAAAGGACACCCCCCCCCCTAAAAATGCTAATTCAGTAGCTTCAGCCTTTAATTTAGATCTATCTATCTATCTATCTATCTATCTATCTATCTATCTATCTATCTATCTATCTATCTATCTATCTATCTATCTATCTATCTATCTATCTATCTATCTATCTATCTATCTATCTATCTATCTATCTATCTATCTATCTATCTATCTATCTATCTATCTATCTATCTATCTATCTATCTATCGAGCCGGTCTGTTCGTGTTGTCTGCCTATGTTCACATGAACAATGACATTCCGGGTTCAATTCCAGCTCCATGCTCTCCCCGTGCTTGCGTGGGTTTTCTCCGGGTCCTCCGGTTTCCTCCCACATTCCAAAGACATGCATGGCAGGCTGATTGGACATTCCAAATTGTCCCTAGGTGTGAGTGTGAGCGCGAATGGTTGTCCGTTTCTGTGTGCCCTGCGATTGGCTGGCAACCGATTCAGGGTGTCCCCCGCCTACTGCCCGAAGACAGCTGGGATAGGCTCCAGCACCCCCCCGTGACCCTAGTGAGGATAAAGCGGTTCGTAAAATGAATGAATGTTGTGCTTCATCTTAATTTGTTTTATCTTATTTGTTTTACTTTGATCTGATGCATATTCCGTACACAACTCAACTCAACTGTATTTATAGAGCACTTTCAAACAGCCATCGCTGCATACAAAGGGCTGTACATGGAGCAATTATCATATATACAACAATAAAGCAATAAATCAGGAACAAGGACGGTAGAAAGCACCCAACAGTAAATCTAAGATTAAGTCTGAGTCATGCTGAGTCAAATGCCAAAGAATACAAGTGAGTTTTGAGGCGGGTTTTAAATTGGATCTGATATTCTTTTTTGTTAGTCCCAAATGGTTAAAAAAAAAAAAAGTAATGCACTGTAACTCCTGAGCTGTCTTGTTTTGACAATTAAGTTGGCAAGAAATCATTCTGAACAACAATAAATGGTTCTAAAAATAAATTGAATGCATTTCCTGAGCGGGGGGAAAAATGATTTATGATCGGTTCCCATGGCTTGACCTTCAACAAAAAGCAGCAAGTTGGTTTAGCTGAGTATTGTGTGTGTGTGTGTGTGTGTCTTTGAGGAGAGAGAGAGATTTGGTCTCTTCACTTTAAACAGATTTTCATCAACAGAATCAAAACTCTTACAAAAGCTCTCGTCCTTTTTTGAGAGATGAGCAGCTGACTAATAAGTCAGGAAATGCCGTCATCTGTGTCATTAGGGACAGTATCCCAACATAACGCATACATACAAGGATGTGCAGAGAATCGGACATTGATATGTTTATTTTTGGACAGTGTGAGGAGATATTATTTGGACTAAAATGTTAATCCCTGATTCAGATTGATAACTCAATATAGAAACATTCAAGCATGTTCTGATCGACATTTTTGTTTGAGTTTACCCTTAAGCTAATGCAAAAGCTGGCCTATTTTTTTTCCTGCGAGACAGATGTGCTAAAAAGTATTCCATCATGCCGACCAAGACATTTTTGCTCAGTAATATAAGGCTTCATTTCTATTATTAGTTACATAGAGGGGAACCCCCAAAGTACAATTTAGAGTTGAAATATGGATCAAAACTTGGGAGTTTAAACCATTGACAGTTCACTTCAACTCTGTGAGCATCTACAGCAAGGGTGTCAAAGTCATTTTTGTTGTGGGCCACATTTTAGTTACCGTTTGGTTCCAAGAAAATGCTGACAATATGTCTCTTATTTATTACATATGAGAATTTTAAATTTTGGTCGAGATTTTAGCAAGCATCATGGAAGTTGACATGTTTGATTTGCTTTCGCGGGCCACATAAAATGATGCGGTGGGCCAGATCTGGCCCCCGGGCCTTGAGTTTGACACCTGTGATCTAAAGGATTTTTCATGGCTTTTTATGTTTGTTTTTTTTTTACAATACAATACATCCTGGTTTATATCATGCTTTCACAACAGCTGCAGCTGTAACAAAGCGTTTTTTTTCGTTGTTTTTTTTTAAAGATAATCATAGAAAAGGAAATGGAATCTACTAAATAAATGTCATGAAACATGAAGCAGCCATATCAATAACATAATAAATTTTCTTAGTATTATGGTCGCAATGATCCTGAATTAATGGTGTCTTTGTCTTCTGAATCCGATGAGTAGTGATTGTGGTCATAGTCTTTAAACAATATTCCAATCTCCATCTTCTAATTATCGATAGTCATGGAGTAACATGTTGCAGAGCACGTGCTGTGTATCGGCGCAAAAACTCAAACTGGGATTATGCATCCAGGGAGTCGATGTGATGAGATTAGAAAAAAAAATGATAATAATCAGAAGGAAGAGGCCGCTGCGCCAGCTACTTATTTGAAATCGCTTCCTTCCATCAACACCATTGTTGCCCTAATGAGCCTCCGAGCCCACTCATCTTTGAGAGGCGGGAGATCTAATCTGGGCTGCCTGGAAAAAGGAGCATCATAGAGCCCAATCAAAGAGAGAGACGAGGCTCATTTATTTCCTCTCCCGAGGAGGTCAAGTGATTGGTTTGGCTTGTTTGTACGTTCTCGCAGCGGGATTGTGTTACACTTTACGCAGAGGAGTCATTCTTATTCCTTACCATTCTCAGAAAGTAATTGTATTTTTACTTTGGGTTTATGAAAGACTTTATGTAAAGCTGCAAATAAAGGCATGATTGAAAAACACTGTAATGTGCATGCCGGGCCAGTAGTTGGCGATAATAGATAAATGTGCACTTTCCAACAAAAGTGCAAACCGCACTGAGTCTTATTCTAAGCAGTTGTTTGAATAATAATGAAAACTCATTAGATGTACACTTTGCCGGATAAGCATTATAAGCATAAATGTAGCAAAATTGATTTTGTCCTTTTAGGTGCATCATAGGTGAGCTCTAAATGAGGTAAAATATGTTTTTTCCTCTCTTTCGGGATTTTCCGCTGGTGACAGCAACAAAATCCCAATCTCACTTTGACAGATAGCTAAAATACATTCAATCATGAAAGACTATTTGGGCCACACGAAGCAAATACCGTATTTTCACGACCATACAGCACACCGTATTCAAAGGCGCAGTCTTAGTTACGGGTGCTATTTCTTTATTGAACACATACATAAGGCGCACTGTATTATTGGACACCAGCATGGCAAAACATACGCTCACTTAAAAGAAAAAAAATTGGTCATTGATGTGATTGATTACTTGTCTATATGTGGCTTGTGAGTGGCTGCGTCCACTCCCGAAGTACCACACGTCTCGCTCAAAGTCAACCCTACTGAGGATAAGCAACATAAAACATGGATGGATGAATGGATGGATGCTTTTTTTTCAATCTGGCCCTCATATTCCTATTTCTTCTAATATGTAAACGGAACTACGCCCATCCATCCATTCTCTGAACCGCTTATGCTTGGTTCTCAGAAATAATTTCCCAGGAAGGAGACGTGAGCCCAAAACTGAAATTGTGTAAAACTACCGGTAGTTAAAAAAAAAAAATCCTCTAAATCAAATGTTCCTGCGGTGTGCTTTGAATAAATAAAGAGAGTTCACTCAGCTCTATGTTCTCAGGAGATTCTTGAATGTCGTGGTCGACTCCAATTGTTTCATATTGGAGCGGTAGGTACATGGACACCAATTACTGAGTATAAAATTGGTTTGAAATTATTATTACTCTTGGGACAGCTTTACTGCCTTCATAAAAAGATATTCAGTCGAAGAACTTTTGTGTGAGGGTGGGGGCCAGTTGAGTAGGGGGATGATGTCAGTGAGAGGGGACGAGCCATGTAGGGAAGACTAACTCGGAACAGTCAGTCTTAGTGTGGAGGGTATGGGCGTGAGTTGTGGCCATCAGCTACGGTACTCTGGTGTGAGTGTGTCCTATTTGTTGCCGTTCTGTTTATTAAAAAAAAGCGAACAGATTGCACCGGCGATTGTGTGTAGCCTTGCCCGCACCGAAAGCCATTACACACATTGAAAGGCAATGCAAAATATGAAGCTGAACTGGGTGCCTTTCAAATCCTGCTGACTCATGGGCGGGAATTAAAAAAATAAATAAAATAAAATCATCCATCAACTTTACGGCGCAATCGAACCACTTAAACTGGAAACCATGCTTGACATGACTACTCATTCATTCATTCATTTTCCGATCCGCTTATCCTCACAAAGGTCGTAGGGAGTGCTGGAGCCTATCCCAGCTGTCTTCGGGCTGTAGGCGAGGGACACCCTGAACCGGTTGCCAGCCAATCGCAGGGTCCACAGAGACGAACAACCATCCGCACTCACACTCACACCTAGGGATAATTTTGAGTGTTCAATCAGCCTGCCAGGCATGTTTTTGGAATGTGGGAGGAAACCGGAGTCCCCGGAGAAAACCCACGCAGACCCGGGGGAGAACATGCAAACTCCACACAGGGAGCTGGAATCAAACCCGGTACCTCTGCACTGGAAGGTCGACACGCTAACCACTTGCCCACCGGGCCACCCATGACTCCTCATTTGTTGCACAATTACAAAAATATATATATTTTAAAAAAGTTAACACCGCACCATTCTTCCCATTCTACATCAAGAAGCATAAGTTTAAAAACGCTTGTGTTTACAATTTCTACAATTTTTGTAGATTTTTGGGTGTTGTCATCTTTAAATCAAAGACAAAGCATAAAAATTGTGTGATATGAAATATTCCAATTCATGTTTTATATATATAGATACATTTTAAGTTTTGGTCATAGCACGGTACCGCTTTTATTGTCCAGAGGGCAAAAATACAAAGTAAAAAATAAGAACTATATATGTATGTATAGTGCTGATGCCACTGAACATGTCGAGTGGTTGAAAGTAAAATAAATATTCAGGAATAATAGTTTTACAATCTTTGTAAAATTGTATGTTGCGTCACATAAAATTATTTTCATCGACCGTAGCACAAGGGTTTTAAGTACAGTTGTAAATCATCGGAGCTACCTCAAGAACTAAAAATGTACAGCGGCGGAATTTTTTTTCTGCCGACGCATTGTCACACAATGGACGATGATGAATTTGATTAAACAGTATTGTGTTGTATTTACATTCTAGCCGTGCTGATGCATTTCATGGGTATCAAGGGCTCTGGCGTACATAGGAGTGTCAACATGTCATGAACAGGAAGAAGCTATTTTTCACTGCTCCAAATACATTCACACACAAACAACAGCGCCGTTCTCAGTAAGGTTGTTTATTTGATCTCTGCAGTATTTATGCAAGGATGTAAACAGTCAAATATGGTGATTGATTTGTAAAAGCGGGGGAAAAAATATTGACTCTCTAACTGGCTCAGCATTTGCAGTCCTGCGTGGACCACGTTTTCTGAGAAACATCCTCATCCTCACTCGGGTCTCGGGCATGCCGTAGTCTAACCCAGCTGTCTTTGGACATCAGGTAATGTAAATGTCATCAGAGTAATACTTTCAGCAAAAACCTATTATTTCATAAAAAACACTTCCAGTTACCACCAATCTGTTCTCGTGAACCCAAAATGATTTATCAGCATACGCAAAACCAAAATGCTGATCTACGTTTTAGTACCAATATGCTGATTCTTGACTTTCAGGGAACTTCATCCTTCAAACGTTAACTGCAGAGGCACCGCGATGCAACGGGCTCACAAAGAAGGAGACTCAAAATGAGGGTTTCCCCTCTGCTGTGATGATTTATATTCAATACCACACCTCTGCAGAGGCTCCCCTCGCTGCGCATGAGACAGGGAGCCCCTGGGAATAATGCTCTATCATCAAAACAGACTTACACTCAAGCAAAAAGATCCAGGAGCAAAAAAATGATTGGCTATTAGGTGCATTGTGAGTTAGCAGGCATCTCCTCTGCTGTCAACTGTCTTAGGAGCAGATGAGGATACGCGGACAGGAAAACAAGGGTGTCAGATGCAAGGCAAATAAAGTCCTTCCCGTTGAGCCTCATGCGCAAGAAGTCATGCCTTTCATAGAAATCCAACAAAAACGCAAACACCCGTAAAGAGTGAGCCTTTTAGCTCACTGCTAATGCAAAACCGTAAACCTCTACACGACCAGGACTGGACCTAAAGTGTTCTCTGCGGTCCTGTGTTTAAAAAAATGCATTGGCGTGTCTAGCACGTTCACACTTAAAGCACGTACAAAAATATATTTAGCTGACATGAATGATGACATTGAAGGAGATTCTGAGAGAAAATCGATAAAAGGTGAAGTAGAACCCGAACTATTTGTTGTTTTCACGTGAGCTTTAATCGAAGAAATACAGTACTAGCAGCTAGCTAGCTAACTACCAATGGAAAGCGTCAGTGTTTTCGACTACAACTGATACTTGTGACTCGTGTCTGTTAACATACAGTTGAGTACAAACCTAGTCAAAGAATGTGAGTCCCAAATGATGATTTGGCAAACTAGTGATCCGAACAACTAGCTTAACCTGAATCTCCCAGCGCGTTTTAGCGCATATTCAATATTTGGGTTGAAAAATGCAACACATAAGGTAGGCTTACCCCCCCCCCCCCACCCCCCCCAAAAAAACCAACTAATTGTAGTGATAAAAATATATTATAATGGTGTTTTGTTATAGATTAGTCTACACCTGTACCACTTTACTTGCCGCATGCGGACCAGCTACACCATTCCATAACTTAACATTAATTACGAGCAGACAGGAACAGAAAAACAAAATTAATATTTAACCATGTCATTACCTTCGACTCTACAAATCATTTCACCACTGACCACTGACAAATGACAAAAATAAGACCCTTGAATGACCACCAAGCGATACATTAGTGCGATGCTCCATTTTTTTCCTTTTAGTTAGAGGGTATTCCTACCCTCAAACGTTGTGAAGGAAAAATTTAAAAATGGTTCACAGATGCTTGTAACCTCTACGTGACAACAGAGGACAAAAAAAAAGGTGGCATTTACAAACTAGCATGGGTAGAAATTTTCTCGTGTGCATGCAGCACCAGACTTTTTCATTTAGGGTAACACTGTCACATTCAAATGATGTCCGTCCAGATACGGGTTTGATCTTCCAAATGTTACAGAAGCGAATCAAACTGAACTGTATCGCCTGGCTGGTTCATTCATCTCATTTTAAATTCATTATCTAAACAGAACCGTGAGTGCGAATGAGCAGCTATGATGTCAACCGTGAAGACGAGTGGAGCTACACCGGACTGTGGTCTGGAGAAGCATGGGTAGCCGTCGCCGTCAAACACTCGGTCGCTGTGTCCTTGGTCCTTCGAAGGCTCGTATATAGCCTCTCGTCTAGGTTAGCGGTCAATTTGTCCGTGAGCTCTGCCGTGATGGTTTGTGGGCCATAGCCCGAGGAGTCGGGTGGTTGAAGGGGCGACCGTTCGTCCAAAGATTCTAAGGGGTGTCCGGGCGGTTTGCTGTCCTCTTGAGTCTCCGGATGCTCACTCTGCCGTTCGTCTTTCTCGGAGATGGATGGTTGAAGATGTGATGATGATATCGGATCTCCGGTGGAATCTTGCCCTTTCTCCTTCCCTGCAACCTCGCGAGTTGTAATCTCGATCTTTGGAGTTTCGGGGTTGCTGCTGTCGCTGGTTTCTTCGTCGGGTGCGCTGACGATGCGGGGTAGCATGCTCTGGTAGCTCGTATCCATCGGGCAGTTCACGCTGTCACCCCTCCGTAATGGAGTTCGTTGTCTCTCGAAAGAGGAATGGAAGTGTCTGACGCCGGGGTCGCTCCACTGTTTGTGCCGCTGCCACTGCTTTCGAATGTGGATTCGGGACCGGTGTTTCTTTAGCGCTGACTCCTGCTGGTCAAATTGGGGATCATGACGGAGAAACTCGTGGAAGAGCGCATCGGTTTTCTCATCTACGCTGTAGTCTCTCCGATGAAGGGTTGCGGGTTGAGCGGGGGGCTGTGAAGCCTCCCGAGGGGTGATCATCTGGCCGTATGGAAACCAGCTCTGTGGCTCAACGGCAGTTTCTATGGAAACTCCTCCAGTGGCGCCCAACAATTGCTCATCTGGCCCTTCCTCATAGAGGTGCGACTCAAAGCTCTCGCCAATCGTGCCAGAACGCCCTGCCTTGGTGAAGTGGTGCCTCTTCTCATGGGCCGTTTTCTCCTTCGGGCTGCTGCTTCCAAACATCCGCAAATCTTCAGGACCACGAAAAGGGGCCTCTATTGATGCGTAGCCACTATCCATTTGTAGCAATTTACGAGTAGACGTTTCACCGTCACTCCCGCCTCGCTCGGATTCAGTACTTTGTTGTTTCCTGACATCTTTTGCCCCGAGTGTCTCATCCATGTACACCAAAAACTCCTTCTCATCCTCTGCACCTTCCGTTTCATCTCCCAAGTCTTGGGATGAGCAGCTGGGGAGCTCTTCTCTTTCTTTTTCTGTACACACGCTGTCAGCATCGCTGCAGACAGAGTTCCGATCATTATTGCTGCTTTGGTCTGAGGCAGCATATTGTTCCAGTGATGCGCGTAAGGTCCAAATGTCTCTGTAAAGTGTCTGGGGATCCTGGAGTGATAGCGGTTCAGAGCTTTCCCTTGTCGCCAGGGAAAGCCCTTCATCTTGGGGATCAGGGGACAGGCCAATCACCCCCGGTCCAGTATGGCTGCAGGTGGGCTCCACCATCACCTCTACCTCTACCTCTACCCTGTGGTTGCACACAGGTAAAGAGGAAAAAGAAATACGCAAAATGACAATGTCAGAACATCACTGAATGTCACATTCATCGGCGACGCGGCTGTTTTCACAGAGCACGGAATGATTGATATGACTTGCAGTGGCTGCCGTGGTATGTCCTGACACTTATCTTAGCTGAGTATTACTGTATTTAGCGACTTGTTGAAATGTATGGAACCCTGAGGAAGAACTGGAACACAGAGCGTGTAGCGTCATAATCGTCGCTGAACATTTTTGATAAGATGAGTGCAAAGCAAAGCAGTGGACAGGATGAATGGCAAGGGAATTAAAGATACCTGCCGAGGGAAGGGGGTGGTGCAGATGGAGGTGCGAGCACAGGCCGGCCGGGACCGTAGGCGATGTCCTGGGTGCGGGCAATGTACTGGATAAGGTCAATATGATGTGTGTCATTGTCATCCTGGTCCATGCTCTCGCTGGCGGCCCGTTGACGCTGGAACTGCCTTCTCTTTGGCGAGCCTGACGCAGGAAGAGAGTAGGAGAAGAAGTTTGGAAAGTTTGGTGACAGTAGGATGGGAAATGCAAACTGATTATGATTAAATCTACCATCAGCCGTTCAGGCGTCTGAAGGGGATTTTGGGATCATCTTTGGAGTCTTGGTATGAAGGAAAAAGTAGATAGAGGAGTGTCTGTGTGTGTGTGTGGCTTAAATTGACTTGGAACAACACAACTTTGAATCATCAAGCCATCTGTCCTTTGTGTGTTTGTGCATATCCAAACCGTCAGAGCAGCCAGAAGGCCACTCACAGTTTATTACCGTGGCACCCTGCTTTATTTTTGCCATACACCGAAGCGGCTAAGTCAAACAACTTGGCGCGGTGTTGAAGAAATAAAAAAATCAATTTCAGAGGACAATGAACACTGCTGTGCTGGAGTCATGTGATCAAAATCAGAATAGAATTGTTGATTGTTATTATTATTATTATGTCTCACTGCACGATGGACATTAAATTAGGAGATATTAGGAGGACATATTAGGAGAATCCCTCGCTTAAAAAAAAAATTTTTTTACAGTGCATTGTGTTCTGCATCCTGATTGGCTAAGGGACTGTCGACTAATGTCAACAGTCTCCGCGCCTCATCGCTGTACAGCTTGGCAAATTTTTTCCATCATAAAACCCACAATGTTGACGAAACACAGTATTTCTAAAAACTTTCAGTTGTTTGTAAGAAACATTTTGATTTTCGTTTTTTTAAATATGTGGGCCTGAAAATATATTTAATCTTGGGTTTCATTCAATACAGTATTGTACTGTATACAAAATAATTGTAAACAATCAAGATGACTACTTCGCGGATTTCACTTATCACGGGTTCTTTTTGGAACGTACACCCCCCCGCGATAAATGAGGGATTACTGTAGTTCTGGAAAAAAACTTTGTCGATGAAAAATGCGATGCCGGGCTGTTCTCAGGTAAAATAAAACCTCCCGCTGGTTTTTGGTCGTCGCATAATCTGAATTGTAAAACCGGGGGTCATGTGAGAAGTCGTAAAGCATTTTGGTGCCTTTGAGTTTGCAGAAAAATGACTGGCAGCGTTGCACACAAGAGATTGACATGTATCTGCCATAGCTAAGAAAGACTAATGTTTTGTAATTCAATTGCACATGCCTTCCTGAAAGAGTTTTCACAAATAATTACAAAGAACGTCGAGGACTGAACCGCTTTTCCTGTTTTCCAATAACTATGAAGATGATTTTTACAGAAATCCACTTCACTCAATGGAATGTTTCTTACCTCTCATGTCCAGACTTGAAGCCCTCTGGCTGCTGTCGAGCTTCCATTTCTTAATTTTGAAATAGGGACTGGCCCCCTCCAGGCTCGCGTGGCGTCGCAGCTTAGTGAAGAACTGCTGGACTGGACCCTGGCCTCCTGAACCACTGGTCACAGGAAGCACAGTGCCGGCGGGGAGGTCCCTTCTCCTGCGCTGACGCTGCCGCCTCGGCCCCGGGACGCTACTCCGATCATCTCCGTCTGAACAGACAGAAAGCAGCAATGGTGGTCTCTGACAATCCACAATATCTCTTATTGATACACCTTCCAGATATGTGCGGTGTAAAGTAACTGGAGGTAACTTACAGACCCTCCATTTGTCTTAGCAGTCGTATTTGCACTAAAAATGGCCTCCACCACGGTTGAGTTGAGGGTGTCACCGGGGAGAGCAGAGCTGGAATTGGGGCTCAAGCTGGTCAGTGCAGTTTGCGGCAGGGGACACAGCATGGGCTGATGGGGTTCAAACACACTATGAGTCTTTGTCATTCGATTACGTCACGAAATGAAGAGTCAAACCGAGCTGGCTACAACAAAGCTCCATTGCGATATTTTCCCCCAAAATTCCAGACTCGTCACCCACCCAGGCTGCAAGCTCAAATGATTGAACATGAGGAGCGAAATAGGAAATACGTGCAGCCAAAAAAAGGTAGATCTTGTCTCTGTGGTTGGAATCGTCAATTTATTTCGTGTTTGTCCTGACTGAAGTGACTTGATATTCAACATCGGAGGATGCCATGAGCAATGATGTAACAGGGCGAGAGTAACTGGATGCGACTGTCACCTGGAAGATGGAGAGCGCCGACTTGGCGACAGGGTGCGTTGTCATGGCGATGGTGTTCTCCGCAGAGTCGCACTCATGGATGGTGACTATCTTGAGCGTCGGGGGCGGGATGTGGAGGTGCGTGAGCCGCGCGTTCTTAAGATGGTGAAAGTCTCCCTCAGTCAGAGTGTATCTGAAATTGAAGGTTGGGGAAAAATGACCACATATAGGGGTAGAGCAGGAGCCCATATCCACCAACTCGTATAGTTCAGTGCATGCTGATATGGTGCACATTGTGACTTCACAAGACGTGAAGGGTAACAGAATAACTGAGTCTATAATATATCCAGAACGGATACTAAAATATCCATAATCCGTAGCTCATCCTATACCACTTACTGGTACTCAACAGTGGACTAGATTGTTGGATATTATTAGCTAGGATAGGTGAGGATCCAGTGCCACTTTCAAGCAATTACCGGAGTCTGGCCACCAGACGACACGGAAGCTACTGAACCACAGCACGTTAGGACATGGCCTTGCAAGTCTAACATGTTTCCCTGGATTACCGAGGCATCCAGGAAATGGACATTGAGAAAGTCTCAATTTATAAGTACCTCCAGCACACTCTGACAGCCCTGCACAGCTCCTTGAGTGGCAGACTTTTATCAAAACTTGCGCATCTTCATTTTCATGCTGCCGCAAGCCGAATGTTTAGGAAATTGGCAGACGGCGCAGCTCCATGCTGGTCGTACCAGCGGACCGAGGGAGTTTTATTTTACAAGCACCTGTCATTTGGCTGAAAGTAAACCAAACTTTAGACCAGCTCAAATCTGGTCTAAGTTGTGGCGCAGGTGGTGTAACATGATATTTGTGAATTGTGGCCATCGGAGATTTCAGGAGGACTCCCGTACGGCCGGTCCATTCAAGGTCGAAAATTGTCGAGGGCTGGTATAAGTATACATTTCCATGCACCCAGCATATTTATTCCAAGAAACAAAATTGTATACTTCTTCTTGGTCTGCCACCACAAAGTTTCTTTTAGTTTTGACATTTCAAATAAGTGTTCATGCAGCATCTAGTGGTTAGCATCACTTCCCCACAGTCAAAATGTTTTGGGGTTGTAGAGTTTGTATGTTCTCCATGTGTTTTTGCCCTTCTGTCAACATTCCAAAACCATGCATGTTCATTCAATCGAAGACTCAAAATGTTCCATTGACGTGAATGTGGATGTGAATAGTTGTTTGTCTATGTGTGCCCTGCGACTGGTTGACGAATGGCGACAGTCCAGGGTGTACCCTGCCTCTCGCCCAGTCAGCTGGGATAGCCTCCATCTCACCTACGACCATAATGAAGAGACATGCGATACAAAATGGATGCATGGAATGAATGTGGCGTAGAATGGTCAACTCTGTCATGCATTTCTATCTAACCTGCGACCCTTCTCCTGAGCCTTCTTGCCGTGATCGAAGAGCGCTGCCTCGTTGAAGGAGACCCGACGGCCCGTGGTTCCCGTGGAGAGGAAGCGCTCTGTCTCCTGATCGTGAGAGCTTGCCACTGACAAACAGTCGGACTCATCCACCTTGATCGTGATTTCTACCCGGAGACGAAAAAAAAAGGAAGAAATGTTGCAATTATGCCCAAGTGATTGCAGTTGTTTGATCATTTTACAGATAGGAGCTATCTGATATATTGGCTGCTGACTGGTGAAACTCCTTCATAAAAAAACGCCTGAGAAAAGCAGTTTCATGCTGCCTTTTATTAAATCGTTTTCTGCAGAGACAGAGTGCATTCACTGGTGCGCAGAGTATGAGAACGTGTCGTAGGCACTGTGCGAGCGCTTTAAGCAAGTCGTTTGAAAAATTGCTGTTTTTTTTTTAATGTAATAGACATTGTGCTGACATGATAAAAGCGTCACTGTGCCCAACATCTTTCTTGCATCTCTCTTCCCTCTATCAGTGTACCTCCACCCCTCCCCTCCCACACACACACACCACCCACGCTTACCATGGGTGGGCTGAGACTCCTCCGTGTACGTAGCGTTGGTTTTCTCAACATCATCGCTGCTACTGCGGCACAAAAAAAAAAAAAAAGCAACAACATTGAAATGCATTACGCTGCTCCGTCTCGTTTTCACATCAAGCAAGATGGACAAATGCAGAAGCTGATGCTTCAGTGGCCTGTTGGAAAAATAGCTCCAAGACAAGAGGGGCTAAATCATGTCAGTCAGCTAGTGCTTCATTAGCTTGCACTTTTCCAAAGTCCCTCGACATTGATCCACAACTCGTGTTGCATTCAAGTGTGGCTTTAATTGTATAGCGGTGCGGCACTACTGGGTAACCCCCAACTGTAAGGACATTTTGGCCAATCAGATACCTGTAGAAATCCAGCAATGACTGTATCATAGCAGAACACAATGAGATGAGATAGTGTCAATTATATCGATTATCACGCACCTTATCATGGCTTTCTTTTTACTCTGTGTTGGACAAAATAAACTGTATAGGGCACATTAAATGTGGGAAAATGTTTTGCAGAAATGTATCTTGGTCGTTTATTTATTTATTTTAATGTCACGGGTATACTTCTTTACTCCTAAGGCTTTTTATATCTACTACTGGCCGAAGGTCCTCAAACAGCATGTTGATTTTTTTTTCTCCATCTATACATTAATGACGCACTTAAAACGCTCCTTTAAAATGTTCCCATACAGAATTATTTGTAGTTCTGTTATTTCATGTGTGAAAAGACATTTGGACAACAAAGTGGGGGTCGACCAGAGTCTCAGAATGGATTGCGCTCAACTTTAAAGGTTCTGCTTAAATCTGACCATAACACCACAGGAAATAAAACCGTAATGAGTTCATGTGATTTCATAAAAAGGTCTCTAAAATAATCATGGACATAATGCGTGAAAGCCCAAACCTGCCATTTACTTTACAAGGAAGAGAAAAGAGAATGAAAATCCTGTCCAGTCATTTCCTTCCATCTGAAATCTTGGTGCAGAGCAATAAGCTTCATGCATGCGGCTAAAGTATGTGTGCCATCCCAGATCTCAGCTTCCTCTTGTCTTTCATTTCCGGTGTGGCTCCCACAGTTTTCCTGTCAGCGTGAATGTGTGTGTTGTGTTGTGCACCGAGCAGAGTGGGGTGGGGGTGGGGGTAGATTAATCACCGCCGATGGCTGCGATGAAATCTCATTACGCTCATCATTTGTACTAGTCTGGCTGATTGCGCGATGCTCTCAACCGCCACAGCCTTCCTTGCCTTTTGGCGGCTTCGTGCTCTGTTTATATCTGCTGCTCTCATATTTTTTAAGCACGGGCAATGATGTGTGTTGCTGTAAATATAAAAACAAAGTTAAAAAACCCCATCCCCATCCAATTTTAAGCACCTTGCAAAAACGGCTCAATTGTCTGCTTGTGAGGTGATCTCACGAAAGACGCTTCTGGATTGTTGTACAGGAAGTTTCATATGCAATTCCAATATTTGAAGATGATAAGCATTTGAAATGCTCTTAAAGTGTTTGGGGATCATAGTTTATGGTATAAAAAAATGTATGGCCGCAAACAAATTAATTAAGTTAAAAATTAATCAGCACATTTTTACAGCATTGGAAAACGTTGTCATGTCATGTTTGTCCTCCTACAGACACCATATTAAAACAAAAAGTATATTTCCCTCCCCAATCTTTTTCCATTTTAAACCATTTTGAAAAAATTCCAGGGAGCCACTAGGGCGGCGCTAAAGAGCCGTATTGTGCTCCTGAGCCGCAGGTTGCTGACCCCCGATATTGACGATTAATTTTTATTAAATTTCGGGGAGCGTCAATGATGCGCGGAAATTTACTAGTCAGTCGCCTCCAATGAAACTAAAGTTATGAGTAACACACAATTTCAGTGTGAATGTGGGAAAACATTACGTTAGCTGAACTAAATAGTTAAATAGTGCTTTACGTTTAGGAATCTCTCAAAGTAGACTCATCGAGAAGATTCATTTGAAATTGTAACTGTATCTCCCATTGTAACCCACAGGTTCTGCCTGGCAACAAGCGGAATAATGAATCGAATAGACTGGCATTTCTCCGTGGGTGTGAGGTGCACTTCCCCTGAGGGGCTTCCTTCACACCTTGGACGACTACGTTTCTACTCTCTCTCTTGCTCAGTCCTTAAAGGGGCCGCACTAGCACATGCACACAAGACAAGGTTTCACAGTTTTCCTTCAACATTTTATCATATTATACTGTACCTTTTTATTTTTGGCCAAGGAGACATGAGGATTTGAAATGTACGGAGGTACCTCGGTTTTCATGGTTAAGTCTGACTAAAACTGAATTATTCCGAAAATGAATCAATATTTCCCATAGGAAATAATACACATCCAATGAGTCTGTTCCAGGCACCAAATATATTTTTAAAAAACATTTTAGAGAGAATAACTACAGTTTAACATACAGAAAGCAATGTAGAGGTGCAATGATTAATTAATTAAATTAATTGCTCAACAGCTTGTGGAATTTCAGCCTGTCAACAATCTAAAATCTCCATCAAAGCAGATTGGGTATCTGTGTGTGTGTTTTTTTTTCCTTTCAAAACAAATAATTTGCAACCAACTGGTTTTACTTTGATCCACATTTTTGCCAAATTTCGGACATGTTACCGGCCAAACCAGTAAATGAATCATAATTTGTGCATTTTCTGCAGTGTCAATTTAAAAGAATGTCCTGTTTTTGAATAAGGAGGCAGAAATGAAATTCAACGATTAAAATAAGCATTTGGCGCAGCCCTAAGGCAATGTGAATTGCCATTGATAAATGAACATTTAAGATTACCGTACCACTTTTTTCTTCACTGAAGACTGTCGATGGCGCAAGAAAGTGATGACTGGTCGAAGAAGGAGGAAGATTATTGTTTGGAAGCGTAACCCGCCATTTTCATACTACAAGTTCACTCTTGAATTTTACGGCGTGTCTTTTTTTTAATCAAAGGGCCTTTGAACTTCCTTTAGCCTCATGGTGGCAGATTGAACAAGTCACTCCCAATAAATAAACACAAAACTTTTGAACCGCTTCCAATGAACTTCCTTGGTGATGCTTACGCAACAGGAGATACACAATACAGGTGTGGGAAGTTTTGTGTGCGTGCTCGATTCCAGGAAATGAGTGGTTGACAAACACGGGCAGGCAGATCAGTTTGGCATGGAAGATTTTCAGCTGTATGAAAACCAAGTGGATGCATGAATCTAGTTCTAGGGCAGCGATTCTCAAACATTTTACACATATACCACCTCATAAAATATTTCGCCTTTCAAGTACCACCATCATCGTGACATGAAAATATTTTGTACAATCATGTAGTAGGTCTAAGTGCTTGTCAAATGAGCATATGGTTTTACTCCTATAAAGTGTATTTATGACTATACTTTCCATAGATATGATCAGCTGGAGGTTTTGCATTGTCATGCAAAATGGGTTTTCGATGGTAATTTACCGATCAGTTATTTTTTTTCGGTTATTGGCTACAAAATCATGATCATGTAAGAGAATCAGCGATCAAGGGCATTTCCACTGCACTTGAGATTAATTTGATACATTATTAATCAAAACAGACAACAAAGTTCCACATCTTCCCATTCTGCATGAATAATATCTTAAATTCCTTTCATTCCTTCCAATTATAAGCGATGGCCCTAAATCAGCCCTCAAATAAATTCTTTCATTTTCATACCTTTCACAGCATTGACCTCCTCCTCGGCAGCAACGGCGGCAGGTGATGAGAAGAATGGAGACAAAGATCAATGTCCCCGCCAGGAAGATGGACAGGATCACCAGCAGAAGCACAAAGCCATCTTGCTGTTCCTCCGTCTCAAGCGGTACCTCCTGAGATATTATTAGACAGGGTCCGACATTAACAGTAGCTTGATGGCCCGGGACCACCACGTGACTGTGTCTGGCCACACACCGAGTCGTAGTCGTGTTTTATAGACATGTGATGTGATGGAATATATCATTTTTTTGCATATTGTTGAAATTAATCATGGGTTTTTGAAAAAAAATTATAAATGTTGAAAGATCAACAACTTTTGAGACGCTGTCCTGAAAGTATTGTTTTAAATCACATTAACCATATACTGGAGAGTGGACAGTGTATATATTTATTTTTTTAAGCAGCTGCCTTGATCTCCGTGCTTGTGTGCATTTTGGCCGCTGAGAGTACAGATTTCAATACACATTTCATATTTCATCCTACATCAGGGATGGACAACTTAAGGGCTGGAGGACACATGCCCTTCCTGACCAGATGTACGACCAAAAAGCTATTTTAAATATGGACAAAATACATGCAGATGTGCAAAATACATGCTCTTAACCCTTTCATGCACCCTGTAACCTGATAACATGATAACCTGTCCACTGTACTAACCGCTGTTCCTGAAAGGGTTAAAATATTTCATTTTCCATTTTCCAAATGCTTGTATAAAAGATCCGCTATCCTAATCCAACAACAAAGGGTTGGAAGCAGACAAAAAAACAAAAAACATTCTGTATTATTTTTCCAGGTACAAAAGGCTCTCTTGCATGAAAATTACAATTCAAGGATTGTACTGAATTGCTGAACAAGAAACCAACATTCAGTGCAAGAACTCATTTTTTACGCTACATTTTTTCACTAAATTCAACTCATTCAACACTTTTAGATTACTGAGGTAAAACTGCATATTATTCCAAATACGCAAAAACATTGCAGTACTTGGCCTACTCATATTGTAATAGAGACAGTATCAGGAATTTAGTTGCTCATTCCTGGACTGCATATATAATATGAATTTGCTTAAGTATTGTTTTAAATCAAGTTGGTAGGACCACCACAAATTGGATGATGGTGGCCCGGCAAGACCACCACCCAAAAATGTTTCATGTTGAACCCTATTAGACAAATAAAACGATACAGTAGATAGACTGACAGCCAGAGCACATTGTCATATTGTTTCTTTGTGAATGGAAATTACACTTGGGATCGGATTACTTATTTACTAATGCCGGATCCAGATCAGGAAGTTGTTTATTAACGAGTGCAATGGATGACCAAATCGTACAACCACAGGACGTTTGACATGGCACCAGACTTACAGTGGCGTTTGCTGGTGGGATGTTCCAGACGGCAGACTCATAGCTCATGGTCCAAGCCAACTAAGGAGTCCCCCTGAGAGACAACACACACAGAGGAAATGACTGTTTCGGGACCTCCTCATCAAGTCACAGATGTCAAAGCACAATAGGCAGGCTGCTGCCTTTTTAACTCCACTCAATACCCACAATCCCTTGCTTGCATTAAATCAAGTAAGCAAACCGGAGCCTAACGAGGGATGACAGTTACACATATAGCGATTGCACATGAATGCTGAGAGCCGCCGTTGACGATCCGAGTGGAAGTGGAAGAAGTGAACTGAGGACTATAACTCAGCTCATTGCATCACCGTAATCCGAGCGGACGAGTTCAGTAAGCGCTTTCAGGCAATGCCTGTTTCCACCATGATCTTGCTGACCTTCTATACAGAAGTGTTGCAATGAATTTGTTACATAAGACGGAGTTGATTGTTGATTAATGGCCTCATGTAGAAAGTGAATAAAACACTCAGTGAGCAGTGGCTCAACATACTCGTGATGTCAGAAATATGACATGGAATGGAAAGAGGGGTTCAGAACATTTCAGAGAGCGCTTCTTTTAAATTACTATTTTGAAATTGCAATTATTGTGTTAACCTTAACCCTTTCAGGGACAGCGGTTACGACAGTGGACAGCTTATCATGTTATCAGGTTACAGGGTGCATGGAAAGGGTTAATATTGTGATTTGAATTCAAAATGTGATTTTCTCAAGCTCCTCTTCCCATGTATTTATTTACCAGTAAAGTAAGCTTACATTTTTTTTGGCTCTTCTAAACGTCCTTTTGAAGGCAGTGTTCAAAGACTACCACTCAAAGCATCTTCTTCATCAGTCTTATCGCTTTGGCAGGAGTTAGGGCACTCAGTAAAATTCTGCATCGCTTGGAAATAGACAGAAGAGTGCAATTAAATGCGTTATTTAATTTGGGCGCAGTGTACGTCAACTCATCACAGCGAATGCTTTCAAGTCTGGGCCTTAATAAAAATGGATGCTAAGTGTGCGGTTTGGCTGCCAATTCACACAACTGCATTCTGTCATTTTAGAAACTCATCAGTGTCAAAGATTTAGAAAACTCGTGGCACAAAGGAAAATATCACCGAGGGTACATTATATATACTGAAATCATGATGATCTCGTCTCAATTTACTCAATGTGAAATCTGAGCCTGTTTAATAACCAGCAACCGATTATTCTACCGCATGTACGACAACAGCTGCACTCACAGGTTAATTGTACCTTCTGCCATCGAGTGGAAAAGCATTTCATTGTTCCGCATGTCAGTAAATGTGGCGGACATAGATAGATGAATCAAGATCAATTATTTTCATTTTCAGACCAATGAAGTGAAATTGGATGAACTCTCATGGCACACTAACGTGCCAAAGCGCTGTGTTTGGGACTCACTGTTGTCGTGTAAACCTGCACTCAGTCTGTCCCTACAGCAAGAGCACATCCATTGTTCCTAAAACAACACTTTGAAAATTGTACACATTAAGCCCGATCTAAATCACACATTGTCCTCCAAGAGGAAAATGTATTCAGTTGCCTAGCGATGCTACTATAAAGCTTGTATAATAATAAACACATGCAAGAATGACTGTGGATGCTTCTGTTGGCAACCCTTCCCAAAATCCCAACTGTGAGCAGAGACAAGTGTGCCCCTCACGTGCTGCTCATGCATGCACTTAATCATCGGCCAAACAGAAAAGCAAAACATCTGTGTTGTGTAAATCATCTGCCAGCACTCCGGCACATCAACCTGGTACAGTGTCTAATTACCTCCCCATCGCCGAAACACAAGCCCTTGCTACTAATCAGAAGCGGAGGTCCACCGCTGCTTGCTGCTGCTGTGCTTTGCCTCTTTCAGATCATAGCCATTAATCCTGCTACTGCAGCACCAAACGCCCACACACACACACACACACACACACACACACACACACACACACACACACACACACACACACACACACACACAACCTGGATACTCACCGCAGCACGGAAGAAGCAACATGCCCGCCACTCAATGCAGCAATTTCAGCACCAGAGCCTGTAAATACAAGCCTATGCTCCAAGTCTGTTTTACCCCTGATGGAGGGCAGTGCGCAGAAGCAGTAGTAGCATCAGAATCAGTGGCTCTGGATGTGTGTGTGTGTGTGTGTGTGTGTGTGTGTGTGTGTGTGTGTGTGTGTGTGTGTGTGTGTTGAGAGAATCCGCCTCCGTCCAAGCAAGATGAACGCCTCCCAACCCCACCATCATCCTTCAGCGGCGGCCCAGTGGCCTCGAAGCAACAGGGCAGCGCGGCGGCACGGCTACGAGCTAAAACAGAGCGGCAGACCGCTCGCTTAAATGTCAAGTTGGACCTCTTACGTAAGGAAATGCGCCTCGGAGACATCAGGAAGGCTCAACTGAATTCCACTTGAATGTGTGTTTGAGAACATTGTGTCTGGCAGAAGGGTGAAATGTGGTAAGCACATCTGTCACGCAGTTCTTATAGGTTCCGAAGTCATCGCAGATTGGTTCACTAAAGATGCTACATTTTCCATGGGTATGAATGTGAGTGTAAATGTTTTACACAAAACAATCTTTTTTGGGGAGGCCGGGGGGTTGTTTTGTTAATTATTCATTTAACCCAAACTTTTGGGGTTAAATGAATAACCCCAAAAGTTGGGTCAAATTGATCCAAGTTGGTTCCGTCCCGATTTGACCCAACAGTGTTTAGAAAGCTTTTCTCAGTTCATATTTTAGAAATTTAAGTGATGAAACGTTCAAGCATATTTGAACTCTGTTCATAATGAAAGCAGCAGCGCACACAGTGTTAAAATAGTGTTTGGTTCTGAAATGATTGGTGTTCACTAGAAGTGCAAAGATTAATCGATTAATCAACCATTAATCGAGTGTCAAGTTCATCAAAAAATATTTCGTAAGAAATCGTATTTTCCAATAAAAGGACGGAAATGAAAACATGCGATTCATCAATTAATCATTAAAATAATTAACACATTAACTGATTTGTAAAATCATCATAGTTATACATACAATGTTGTGTGCCACTTTCTTGGTTTTTCCCATTTGACCGCCTTACGTCATAATGGTGCTTTTTATTTCATTTTAACTTTTAGTTTCACTTCTCTTTGATGGTTAAGCATCGATAATATTGGTTCATCAGAAAGAGTGTGTGTGTACAAATGAAGGCCTCTACCCACCTCCAATGTGTTTGTACAAATACTGTTAAAGAAAATATTGGAATAAGTGTCTTATAAATAATACAGAGCACTGACCCAATCACAAAATGAACATGCACTTTGCATTTGCTTCTATTTTGGGTCCTTTGGGTTTCATGAAAGGCACTACATTAGATCAAGTTATGATGATGATGATTGCTTTGTTTTACTCTGCTGTTTGCAGGCAGGGCAGCATTGCAACTGAAAACATCTCAATTGGTGGTTGAATAAAAGTCTAAATAAATAAATAAAGCGAGACCTCAGATGAGTAGCCCATGTCTAATCAATTGCATGTGTGATGTGCATATTTCATTATTTTACTATTTGCTAAGGTGAACAATTGAAAAGGGGTTTAGAATGGTGGCTTTTTGTCCCCGACTCTTTGCATTAACAGGATTTGCTGTGGCAAATATACTACTAAATAAACACAAATATTCACTATTACTACTCGCTATGTATCTTATTAACACTGTTAATATAGTGTAGACTATAATTATTGCATAGATTATACCAAGACTACATCATTTGTCACTGTATACTACTGTATGCGCTGTTTTCTACAGTAACACTAAAATCTGTATGGCGCAGCCATGTTTCAGCAATATTAATCGATTTTCCTGCAAATTAGCTGACATTTAAGGTGCGCGTAAGTTACAAGAAGACAGGATCACGGCGAAATTGACTTAATCGATGACACGGCGTGGTCTCAATGCACGATGAATACAGCGATGTCGATACTCGGCAGAGTCGGCATCGAAGGCATTCATCCACATCAGGCTTCACAAAGAAGCACACGTATCCTTCACAACATTGCACTCACCTGCTCAACCTGCGTGGTCCGGCCAGCGGCGGAGGGGGCAAACCACGGGAAAGTCTGCGAGAACACTTTTGAATGTGGAATTTTTTCATGCGGCTTAAAGGTATTTATGAATGGAAGCCCCTGCGTCTAAGACACACCCACCGGCCAGTCAGTGAAGCCCCAGGTGACGTCACTAGTGAGTCAAAGACGACTGGCTCGAGGGTTGACCAGAATATACAGTTTCTCACACGCAGTTGTGTACATTCATTCGGTCCAAATAATTTCCTACTAGGATGTGTTATTTGTTTGGAAAACTAATACATAGATAGATAAATAAATAAACAAATGAATGGTAAAAGAGGAAATTAAAACTAAATTGTATTTTTTCTTTGCAAAGCCATAGTTAAATTCGGTCCACACAGCAAAAAAACAAAAACAAACTTCTGACCCACTCGTGTTAAATACCTTTTTGAATAGCGTTGCAGCGCCATCTAGTTGCAAATTTAATGTATAAAATTCCTCCGATCTCGCTCTCTCTCTCTCTCTCTCTCTCTCTCTCTCTCTCTCTCTCTCTCTCGCTCTCTCTTTCTCTCTGGATCGTCTCGCCATCGATCTTTCAGCACCAAAGCACGAGCTTCCGGCATTGCGCCAGTCTTCCTATATGAAAGACTACATTACCCATGAGCATTATATTTTGAGCAGTAAAATGGCGCCATCTCCTGGCAAATTAACCCAACCATCTACGTATCTATCTACCTACCGACCGACCGACCGACCGACCGACCGACCGACCGACCGACCGACCTACCTACCTACCTACCTACCTACCTACCTACCTACCTACCTACCTATCTATCTATCTATCTATCTATCTATCTATCTATCTATCTATCTATCTATCTATCTATCTATCTATCTATCTATCTATCTATCTATCTGTCAAAATAAGACTACATAAGCAATAAAGCGGTCTCTAATTGCCCCACGGGGATAAATAAAGTTTTCTGAATCTGAATCGTCAATGTTAAAAGTCCGTGGGAGAAAATGGATATTGGACAAAACAAGTTGAAGTCAAGATCATGAAATATAACTTTTTTTTTTTAAGCAAGCAAGCTATCGGAAGCGCGCATCAGTCTTTCCGCTTTAGAGACTACATTACCCAGCACAGTTACGCTGCCGCAAGTCATTGTGGGTAGATTACCAACGTCCTTGTCCACCAAACGCACACCATCTGACTGGACGCAAGGAATTTTCGGGGTCCCTGTCAGTCACTCGTACTTGAACTAAGTCTGAAATTTCCAACATGATGGCAGCAAGATTTCTCCGCCGTTCACTCCCTGTGCTCAGGCAAACGCGTTGCTACGCCGAGGCCGCCACCGGTGCCCCGCAGATGTCCTTCACTTTTGCCTCTCCGACTCAGGTAGCCGCGGCGTTGGGAATGCTAAACCGGCCTAACTCGCGTTAGCTAAACTGTTTGCTCAATATGCGCCTAAAATGCATTGCCGGACTTCATTCAAATCATTCGAAAGTGTATGTCAATTGATTATTTTGCTTTGTACGAGTTCGGGTTTATCGGTTATTGCACGATTTGAGTGCTGGAAATGTTTTAGCCTTCACGAGCTAGCAATGCTCGCTGTCATTCATTTATAGTTGACCTGCAGTGTAATTGATTCCAACGGTGTTAACAAAAAAAAGTTTTAAATGACATGCCTCCTATCGCACATTCATTTTTAAAATAATCTGGCGCTAACTTGATATGTTTACTGAACTCTGACTGAATTTTGTCATGATAGCCGTGCAACCTTGGGTTGCACGCACACAGTGGACACTTGGGAGTATGAAATGTCACCCCTGAAACGACAGCAATTGTATTTGAACCGAATCCGAGGTGAGGAACTGTGCCCCCAGGTGTTTGGAAAACACTTCAAGAATAATGCACCCCCAAATTTAGTTATAATTTCCAATACAGTAATGCTTAGATATAACGCAAAGCTACTATATCAAACCACTGCAATATAAGGTCAAACTAATTCTACAACAATACCATTAATGTTAACTGCTTCCAGATTACTTTTTTGAAAAACGCCCTGGAAGTGCAAGGATGCTGGTGTCTATGTTTCTTCTTAGCAACACATAAACGCATCAGCCTCTCCTTTCCTGTTATCACTTTCTTACTTTGTTGGCTCAATGATGCATAGGTACTCTCATTAAAAAAAAGTATATTGTAAATGACTGTCTTTTGCTGGGCCTTTACGCTGAGTAAGTGGCTGTTAACAGCTCAGAAGGTGTTGACTTCCACCACTGCCATTAGCAGTCCAGATCTTTTTCTGCAGATTTTTACTAACCTGCTTTTTCTGTGGATACCAAACAAAGAGCCTCCTTATCTCCTTGTAGGACCTTTTATAGGAATCATATTCATCTTAGAAGGAGCAGAGCTTCTGGGTGGCATCTTCAGCTACTGCCCAAAAATATATGTGTAGGCATGAAGTTTTAGTCACTGTAGAGAAAAAAAAAGGTCCGAAATAGGTTAGTTTCTGAAACAAATTTTTGTGAAACAGCTCCAAAGTGGACAATAATTCCCATAATATTCTTGTCAAATTTGCAGGTTTTCTTCAAAGAGGCCAGCGTGAAGCAAGTGGATGTGCCCACACTCACTGGTGCATTTGGTATCCTCCCCGCCCACGTGCCCACCTTGCAGGTGCTCCGGCCCGGCGTCGTCACGGTCTTCAATGATGATGGCTCCGCTGCTAAATACTTTGGTAAGTCTGACATGGCATATAACAGCCAACTCAACCACCTCTGAATGCGCTGTAATGTGTAGGTTATTTGGTCTCATGAATACATTCCCTCTGACATGTCACCTAGTGAGCAGTGGGTCCATAACTGTCAACGCCGATTCTTCAGTGCAACTACTCGCTGAGGAGGCTGTACCGCTGGACCAGCTGGACATGGCTGTGAGTTTAAAAAAAAAAAAAAAAAGTCATAAAACATCATAAACAGATCAACTCAAATTTACAACGTCAGTCGTGCAAAGGTCCAAATAAGTCATTTTTTCTTCTTCAAAAGTTGGAAGCTGAGATTCCCATCCAAATGTTTACAACCCTGGCAAATCGTAAGCATGTTACTCCCGTGCTAAGGCGTAGAAAAAAAAGTTGTGTGTTTCCGGTAACCCGACCGACTGAGAATTTCTCCTTTGAAAAAAAACTTAACGGTCGGCATTTTTTTTTCAAACAACCTTCTACATTTTTGTGTAATAATAATAATACAACAATAATAATAATAATAATATGCATGACGTCAAGCACTGTGAGAGTTCAATGTCCAAAATTTGTGCAGTTTTTGAGAGATTTCCATGATTTCCAAAATTAGGTCCAACTCCAAATTTTACAGGCTTCAAGGTGGTTGGGAGTTGAGCCTCAAATTCATTTACAAGCTCCAACTAAAAACTGTCGTCATGGTGTCCAGACATAGTGCAGATGAAGTTGAACAGTCTGACTGTACGTGGAAAACTCTGCTTGCTTCCAGGAAAAAGGGAGTCCAGTGCAAGCAAGTCGATTTCTGTTATGAATGTGGTTTGTTTTAATGAGATTTGAAAGCTGGGGGTTTCCTCATTGACTGGATGATGTTGAGCGGTTGATAATTCCAGTCGTTTCCCCCGGCGCATCTCCCAGCAGGGCCGTGCTCTTTGTCGAGAGAAAGCAGTCTTTGAACCCCTGGCAAGATTTCTAATTACCTCCCGTTTTGATTTGCCGAGCCGTCGGTGACGACCCGTCCGGTCGTCCTCGCGGTTGAACTTGACCGTTTAAATGTCAGGCTTGTTAATGCGTCACCACGCTCTCAACATCGCCCCGTTTTTGACCTTGGGCAATGGCTCTGTCAACCTGACTCCGAAGGACTAAATGAGCTTTATTTAATTTTTTTGTTCTTATTTTTTCACACCCCCTCCTCCTCCTCCGAATGTGCGGCAACAATACCGACAACGAGGCCACGCTGCTAATAAGGAGGAAAAGGTCACTCACTGTTGAGCTATAGCAGATGTGTCAAATCCCCACTGGGAGACCTTTAACTTCCAGCCATCTTTGGCATTTCTACTTTCTAATCGCCACCGTGACAAATTGAGCTTTCAGAGCAAATGCGGCAGCTCTGATTTTTCTCGACCGACTTCCAACACGAGTTGCTGCCTGGTTCTGCTACTTTTGAGCTTGATCGGTTGTACACATTTGACCTGTGTGACGTCCTCCGAGATGTGCTTGTATTTTTGATGGGTAGGTATTCTTTGATACATTTTCCTGTTGAGTCCTGAGGCGAAGCGTTGCATATCCCTGTCAAATCTTATCGCGTTATATAATATCATCCTGATCTAATCCTGTATCCTTGTTTGTCGTGTTCGTGTACGTTATATGCCTTCCAATATGCCGATCCAAAATATATTCTGCATCCGGATGAAGTGCTTCATCCTTTTAGCAACTAATATCCTCAAGCAGGGGTCACCAACCTTTTTTAAAAGCGATTCCTTGGATACTAATTAATGCGACGGTTTGATACTCACTTCTTCAAGTAAGAATTTGATCAAATGACTTTTAATTATGTTATTTCTAACTATTGATGATATCAGTGAAGACACTGATTATGTTGCACCACAAGCTAGGAAACAGATACATGTCTGTAAATGACATTACAGTTGCTCAGGTAACGACCATTTATAGCTCGGCTTGACCGACGCCCTGCGATTCGTTGTTACTTGAGCCCTGAGCAACTGTGATGTCGTTTTCAGTCGACGCCGAGTGGCAAAATGGCCGCCACAGAGATGGATAAAAATGGGTGGCTTGTCCTGCTTCATTCATACTCCACAAAGGCAATCATAATCAGAACGCCGTTTTTAGACGAGTGGCGCTTCACAGAGCATATTTGTTGTGAAGAACATTTTTGACTTCACTTCCCCTTTAAACCATGACGGAGGTGCGTTGGTGCCTCATGTGGATGTTTCAGTTCGTTGAGCAAGTGCGCAGTGGAGATCTCGTGTGTCCAAATTAGAAAATGATTTGTTTGTTCATTTTCCTCTACTGTATATCACCCTGCGCAGTATTTGTCAATTGTCTTTGTCTCATTCCCTTTCAACTCGGCGTTCTTGCCCCTCCACAGGCTGCCAAGGCCAACCTGGAGAAGGCCCAGGCCGACCTGGCCGGTACGTCCGACGAGATGGCGAGGGCAGAAGTTCAAGTCAGCATAGATGCCAACGAGGCCATCGTCAAGGCGTTGGAATAGAGCTCCCCGCGTGGTGTGGCCCAACACCAGTTCATTTGTATGCCGTAGAAAAAGACTCCGCAAGTTGATTCATCCTCACCGGCCACTTCATTCGGTGTGCCTTGCAAGAGGCGAAAGCAAAATCCCACCGGAGTGCCCCGTGAACAAACACGCACGAGGCAAGCGCCCGTCGCGATATTTCGTATTTGGTCCGCACGTGAGGCGCGAAGAAGTCAGTAAATTCATCAATCAGATTCGCCCTAACAGCAATAATGCAAACAAATAGACGTGTAGACCCTTTCTTTCCATTGATCAATTTTGGTGAGTCTGTTGGAGCCGTAGCTTTGGCTTCTCTTTCTTTGTCAAAAGTTTGACGTTCAGCAGTTCACCACGATGAAGTGTACAAGCCCAACTGTGGTGACTTATTGCCGTTTGCTCGACTGATTGGACCAGTCTTAAATACCCAATGTAGTGGCTCGTGGGCTATTTGACAGCTCATCAATCATCACTTGATTTTTGTGTTTGTCGCAACTCAAGACTTGTTCTTTCTTTCTTTGCTCTTCCAGGTTATCTTGGCTCTTTTCTTTTGGTGGAACACACATTCAGCATTTCCAGCTGCCCTGTGGGTGCCATGCTTGCTCTGTACAGTGGACGAAAACAAAAACAAAAACGGAATAAATTTATTTGAAAATATCTGTTGACCTTTGCCTACTTGTTTGTATTCAACTTCATCCTCCGCCATTTCTAAAAGTTGGCGCTGTGCGGCCTCTTGGTGGCAGCAGATAGCTATCTGGGATGATTCAAGTACTCCACTGTGTCAAATCATCTGATTATTATTTAACTGACCTTTTAAACATCCCTTCAAGGAAATAAAGTACCACATACAACTGCTTTGAGATGAGATAACAATCTGTTTGCTATGAGCGATGGCCCCTGGGTTTTGCTCATCAAGCTGGAAAAAGACGCCCATTATTGTGCTACACCGGGACCCTTTTTCTGTTTCATAACCAACTTGAAGCTTCATTTCATTCAATCGTGTGCTGGATTCAAACCAGTTTGTTTCAAATGTCAAGACTCTTGAGGCCTTTAAACACGTCGGAGCGTGCAAAGAAAGCACTTTCATGTTTTTACTAACATCCAAACACTCGGGAGGCCGAACGCGATGGTTGGGCTTCCCGCTTCCTTGTGAATCCATAAACGCGATATTATTTTGAATCACAGCGGGGACCACCTGCGGCCCCGATGTCTCAGATCCGAAATAAAAATAACCAGCTCTCAACAGCTCTTGAACCGAACAGTTTGAAGGCCGCAGCAAAATCTTCAAGCTGCTCGTGGGCACGAGTAACACTTGAGACAGTCTGGATGAAACACCTGCATCACAAGAAACGATTTATTGGACTTTTATTACAGGAGATACTGAATTTGTGTCGCAAATTGGCTCAAGATCCAAAGTATGATTTTGTTGTTTTTTTACACGATGGAATATTGACTTTGTTTTTAAAACATACATGTTTGTAGACAATTGCTGAAAACATTCAAAGACACAATGTGGTACTTATCTAGATACTCCACATTTCAGTTTTCCAGATTTTATTGTATTTTTTAAAGCATGAGTTGCCCCTCCCCCGCAGTGTCAAAACCTCATTCGCTTCAGCGGTTATCCACACTCGTGACACGCTGTTAACTACCTATGCCTACACCCCTGAAGAGGCATCTTCCCTTCAGTCAACTGGTGTCACTGCTTTAGAGTGCCTCGTCGTCAACTGTGATTGTGTGTCATTCACAAAGAGAAGGCGGAAGAGCTGAGTGTCGGGGTGGGGGTGGGGCAGCCTCCCGTGACAGCCAGCTTGTGGATAGTGAACAAATAAAATAGATGACTCCTTTTAAAGTGCGCATTACATGTGCACTTTATTTTCTGCTGAGTGAAAGACAACACCCCACCCCCTCAGCCACTGAAAATGAATTTGAGAGTCTTGAGTGGATGACATCAGCTGTTCTCAAGGCCGCAAATGTCACCCTTCATACATTTTTTCCCTTGAGCGTCCTTTTTTCCTAACCCCCATTCTGTAACGTCTGGAGGAGCCGTGATGATTTCCAGATAGGAAGCCGTAATCGTCAAATAGCACGACCAAAACCCATTTTTGAGGCCGCCCCCTTTCATCTGACTCTATGACTCCAGTCACTGAATTTTGCTGGTCTTTCATAAGACCCTCTTTTTAGTCCTGCCAAATCATGAGACCCATTTTACATGCCTCGCCAATCGCCATTGACATTTCGCTCCTCGTGTTCGTGATCGTTCATGCAACCGACAGCACAGCAGAAGTGTTTGTTCATCCACCACAACTAAGAAAAAAATGGGACGCTCTAATTGGGGGTGATTATGAAAGTTTTAAGTAACAGGAAGGGAAGATTCGGCCACAGATAACATTTCCAGACAGTAGCTTTTATTTATCTCGACTCAACTGGAAATGGGGCAGGCAGTTAGTTCTACATCCTATTTTTGGAACGGTATTACGCAACATTCTTTATCACTATTTATAAATATAGATAGCATCAAATGAATTTTCAGTTCTTTGGTGAAGTATTGCAAACATGAAATTCGGTCCGCATCTCGATCATCGGCGGCACGGTGGACGACTGGTTAGCACGTCCGCCTCACAGCACAGAGTTGCAGGGTTCGATTCCGGCCCTCCTGTGTGGTGTTTGCATGTTCTCCCCATGCCTGTGTGGGTTTTCACCGGGTACTCTGGTTTCCTCCCACATTACAAAAACATGCATGCCTACTGCCCTAAGACAGCTGGGATAGGCTCCAGCACGCCCGCGACCCTTGTGGGGATAGGCGGATTACAAAATGGATGGATGGATGGATGATTGGATGGATGTCTATCCTGAGTGATACCCACATAAATGTCAGAGACCAGTGCCTGCAAAGACACTGGGGCATTTAAAAAATATCTCTGTTTTTTTTCAGGGATTTTCTTTTTTTTTGTCTGCTTGGGATCATAATTACCTGTACTAGATACAGAATTGTGTGACGCTCAATTAGACATCAATGGCGACGTTGATATATCAGGGTTGGAATCGCAGTGTGACTGTGAGTATACAGATAGTTAGAATACTGTGTCGAATAAAATAGGAAGTCTGCCATTTTGGTTCTAGAGTATGGCCTATTCCAGGAGGGGAGAAGACATTTCAAAATACTTTTTTTACTCAGTAAATATGGTCAAGCACAGCTAAGTGCGTATTAAAGTGCGAAACGAGGCCTTGGCGGCAGGTACAAGAGGATAAGAGGCATCCGGAGAGAGCAGTCTGATTGGAGTTGCGACCTTTTGTTGGAGACTTTGGTACAGGCTCTCTCCGTCAGCCGTCAGCTCCTCGCGTGCAGCCTGGCGGTGGGAGGAAGGCCGTGACACCAGCTTCCCACCACTCTGCCCCCTCATGTGCCATCCGTCCCTCCGTTCCCGCAGCCCCCCCCCCGCTTAGCACAAACAACCCACCCACCCACCCGTCCATCCGCCAAACATGCATTCAGACACTTGCCTCCACACAGCATGTTACAGCCAGGTAGCCGTGCTCCAAATAGCAAAAGTGTGGGCATTGGGGGAGAACATGGCAAAGCCTGCTGTAAAAGGTTGAGATAATCAGCTTTTTTCTTTCAGACGCGCAGGTACCAACGCTTCAATATCACAGATGTCGTCGTCACAATCACATCGCCTACCTCCACTGCGCCACACTCATACAAAGTGAATTCTACATATGTTTTTGTTTGCATGACCAACAAAAGCTGTTGTTGTTCACGGCATATTGTCGCAGTGAACCTCGTTCACACCCTCATGGCACGTTAACAATGTAGCGCCGTTAGCTGTTCTGCCACCTCTCTGCAAGCAACCTTGGCACGCAGGTACAGTTTATACAAGTGACGGAAAAACATACAAACAAGTTTGGTTTCGACAAAAAACAAACAAAAAAAACCAAAGAAATATTAATTTGCGGTCACAAAATCGGTAAATCATGCACACAAAAAGCTAATTTCTAGCCACAGATGCTAATTCCTGGCGACAAAATAATTGTATCGTGTGCACAAAGTACTCAAATTTGCGCTTTACCAATATAATTATGTGCACTTCGTCTTGTTTCAACATCAATACTGTTCTTCTTTTGACATGGGTACAAATCCGAGACACTTTTGGGTTGACTCGCTGGTCGTTTTTGCTGGTTTGTTGATTCAAATGAGCAACGCGCTCTTTGCATCACTGATTTGGCATCCGTAACAATCCATGGACATCAATCTGAAGAAGATTCCATTTTTAAAGTGTGAGGATGGGGTCATCCTATTGCATCACGCCATTTTTGTGTCCCCTTGACATAAGTTTGTGTATATGTGACCAATGTGTCACATGTGTCTTCCCCTGTAGCTCCTGACAAAGGAGATTGTGCTTGTTTGGCATTCCAATTGAAGGTGTCACTTGCTTTAGGCCTCGAAAGAGTTCACCATCAGGGCGGGACCCAACTTGTACACCACCGTGTATGTGTGTATGTGTATATAAAGACAAATAACGTGCCAGCAAGATGAGGTTTCAGATAGGAGTGTCGTGGTTTCCAATAAGAGAAGGCCAAACCGCACACTCACACGCACCCATCCACACACTGACTGATGCTTGTCTTTGACCGGCTCTGCGGATCTCCGATTATATTTAGCTGAGGCTGGCGAACAGGTTCGCTGCAAGTTGCGGCTTTACACGCCCGATGCTCACCAAATGTCCCACCTGTGCGTCAGTGCCGGCCTTGACGTCACCGTGCGCCCCGCCAGTGCTTGTGAGAGGCCACCTGAGCCCACGGCTGGCAACCCAAGCGCCGAACGACGCTAATCCTGGCACGGGACACTTGACTCTTCCCAAAAAAGGCAAAGAGACTCCGATCCTTGAGTGCCCATGATATCTGATTGCTCTCCGTAGTGGGATGCCAAAGACTCACCGTCCTGAGCACATTTCAGTTGTATTTAACTTTTAAGTTCAATGAATGTTCCTAAAATGTTGATCTTGCTTTCAGAATTGCACCGCGGGCTATCAATGAACCAAAGTTGAATCCAGTTGATCTGGGCGCAACCCCCCACACACACACACGCACACACACCCCGACACACACATATACACACGCATGCACACACGCACAAAAGTTGAACTCGATTTTATGATTTCTTAATTGCACATTAAGTACGGGATGCCATCGCTGCAGGCTTGTTTTGTTGTGTTGTGCTTTCACACGCTTTAACCGCAACAAGCCGAAAGCAGAAGTGCTGTGGCATAAAGAGGTTGGCCTTACCATCAGGGCACCTGTTGATTTGCTTTGGCAGCATTGAAAGATCATTTTTATTATATGTGAGCACTTGCTCATTTTTCGAAGGCTAGGTTCACACTGCAGGGAAATGCCACCCATTATTTTTGCAAGTGCACGACCTGTTTTGGATTTATTTATTTTTTAATGACGGTCTGAATGCCTCAATTCCGATGTTTTTCAAATCCACTCTGGGTCGCTTTCATATGTGGTCCTAGATCGGATATGTATCGGAATGTCCGTGAATCTCCAAAGTTATGAGTCACGTTCAGTTCTGACTTTATGTTTGACTTTAATTTAATCCCACTTGAAACACGAAGCAAGAAATATACATTTGTGACATTGTAGTAATTCAGCCATGCAGACGTTTCATTTCTTTAGGTGAGGCAATCACGTGACGTCATCTGTAGTGACATAAGACCATAACAGCCCAGTTCAAAAATGTAAAAAAAAAAAATCTTTGAAAACAAACAGTTCCAAAGATTATTTGTAAATCTTTTTAATATTAAAAGTTAACAGTTAAATACAACTGAACTGTACATTACAAATGTACTCGACTGGATCAGCATTGAATTCAGTAATTCTGCCCTTGTCCACTAGAGGGAGCACACGTACCAGGAGTGATCCATATACCACACTTTGAAAATCACTAAAATTAGGAATAAAAGTCATTCACAAATCAAACAAACTAGAAATGTCGAAATAACCAGCATTTGCTGTTCGCTACTGTAATACACCGCATATTTTTTCTAACTTTCAAACCTCAATGCGCGTACATTATTTATGCATACTTCCCTTTAGGTGGCAGGTGCTAATGTTCTCCTTTTGACCTTCAACAGTCCAGCTAATCCCTCTGCGCTGGGTGAGGCTATCTGTGAAAGGTCACCCTCGATCCAAGCTTACATTTTTTACACCATGCCTGTTTGCCTGCCTACGGCTGCGCGGCGGAACCTCAACAGTAGAACAATTTGTGGGCTTCACCCTAAACCTGGGAAAATATCACCTAAAAGAAATGTTGAGACTTGAGCATCCCTCCAAAGAATCAACTCAACAAGTGGCATTTTGTGACAAAGGGAAGGGTCTGATGTCAATTATTAGTTTTCAATATGTGCACCAATTAATTTTCCCGACATAAAAACAGCAACAACATTTTTCCTAGCTTAAAATGGCAGTTGGCAGCCATGTTTTTATTGATTGTTGTTCGGAAAGCATTGACGTTTGACGTGATACGGTTACTTGTCAATGATTTGGTATGTTGACAACATAATTTATTTTAGCGCTTGCATACAAAAAGTGTCTCATCGCGTAAGTTCACTAACACACTGTGAAATATTTTATGAATCGATTTTTAAAAATATAACCGTGGTAATGATAGCCTACATCTCACAAAAATCGAAAATTGTCAATCTCAATATGTTGGCATAATTTTTCAATTGAACTCATATTTTTCTTTCTGTCATATTGTAATATGTATGTATATATATATATATATATATATATATATATATATATATATATATATATATATATATATATATATATATATATATATATATATATATGTGTTTTCGTGTTTGCACGTATGTAAACAAATTCATTTTCATGAGCTAACATACTCACATGTACACTCACATTCCCGACACTGCAAAAAAAATACAATTCAAAATGGAATGCCCTCAGGTGACATTATCTGTTCTTTTCCAATGGCAGGAAGACTTAGTAGATAGTTAGGAATGTGAAAATGTTAATTAAAAAATTGCTAATGTGTTAACTGGACTGCGTCGAGCTGGCATCTGGTCCAAGGTGTGCCTCACCTCTGGCTTGAAAAATTGATCTTGAACTGAGAAGAACTCGTAAGTCAGCCAACTTTGCAGAACAGATTGTGTCTGACTTTGGGGATTTTTACTTCAATTAAAGATTGCAATTTGTCTGTCTCTTTGGAATGAGGGTGGAAACATGGTTCAATTTTGCCTACTGGGGGATTCCTGCTTCTGCCGCACCTTCTTCAAGAGCAAAATTCCAAACATGGGTTATTTAATTACACGAGCGTGCAACTGCCAATGTGGGGTTTGACTGAGCTATGTTGTTTGAACGTATGGCGAAGTCGTTCAAACATATTGATAAAGTCATTCGAACATATTTGAAAATCACAAGCCAAATGTTTCCATCCATCCATCTATTTTCTGATCCGCTTTATCCTCACAAGGGTCGCGCAGGGTGCTGGAGCCTATCCCAGCCGTCTCCGGGCAGTGGGCGGGTGACACCCTGAACCGGTTGCCAGCCAATCGCAGGGCACAAAGAGACAAACAACCATCCGCACAATCACACCTAAGGACAATTTAGAGTGTTCCATGAACCTGCCACGCATGGTTTTGGAATGTGGGCGGAAACCAGAATACCCGGAAAAAACCCACACAGGCACGGGAGATCATGCAAACTCCTCTCAGGAAGGCCGGAGCTGGAATCGAACCCCATACCTCTGCACTGTGAGGTCGATACTCTGCACTGTGAGGTCGATACACTAACCCCTGTATTTTGTGTTGGTAATGATTGTTGCACTTACACTGCAACACTTTGGTCGCAGTCAAACAATGGCTTCTGTTTTTACTGATGATAGTTTGCGTGCGGGGCTTGGTCTCAGAGCACGCCAGACATCTTCTGAATGCCGCCACTGACAGATTACGCATCGGGAGCCGAGAGAGGTGGAATTGTTCCATTACTCCAAATAGAAAGCCAATGTGCGACACTGAAAAGGTCAGAGAGTCTGATATAGAGGCACCCCTTACTTGTGGTAACTATGTAAGGTCATATTGAATGATAAAAAAAAAAGGCAGCGTCTGTGTATCACGCTCAGAGTTTCTGCATACTAACATTTACTAACTAGCGCAATACTCGGGGTCGTTGTGAATGTCACGGCGATGCTAGTGGAAAGGTCAATGGGGCCAGTGATATCATGGTCAATACATAGCAGCGTGCTCGGCAAACAACAGAAGCGTTGGTACACACATACTGATTGGGTATAATTTGGGCTTTTTTTCCCTACCCTTTGAAAAAAGTCAACCACAATGCTTGTTATAGAGCATAAAAGTTAGGAAAGCTTCCAATTTCTGTATTAAAAAAAACAACACTTTCTTAGCCTTGTTGGGCCGCAAAAAGCCATTCTGTATTTTCTGAAGAGCCAAAGCAAGAACATTTCAATTTTGCCACGAGGATGTAAATCCATCATTCATGCAGCATTGCATGAAACAAGCAAACTTTATGTCTCGTATTAGGAGAAGTGCAACGAAACATCACTTGTTGTTGGATTTTGCTGATGGCAGTCATCAGCTCGGTTTTATTTTTGACATATAACTGGAATGGTCCAGCCTCAAAGGCTAGACCTTTCACATTTTGTTCTCCTAAAATGTCTCGGTTCCATCATAAGACAATTATCTTCTGATTGCTTCGGGAAATCCCTGTTTTGAAATGGAAATTTACCAGAGCAGGCTGCTACATGTGATCAAAGAATAATCTCTTTGGACGTGGTGAAGCAGCATGTGGCTCACTGCCCAAGATGATTTTTAAAAGGCACTGGAAGCAACTTTTTACTGTCTGTTGCTCGGTGTTTCGAGAAAGCACCTTAAATGGATGTTCTAAAAGTTTTTGGTTTTTTTGGCTTTACCTTTTTTTATTTAGGACATAAGACTCGTTTATAGTTTTTGGTCATCACATATGTCAAAATGTGTTTTTCCAGAGGAAATGTCTCCTTGCTTGCAATTCTTAGTGCTGAAATAGGCGTTAAAGGGAAGTTTAGATAACTGCCCCTGCATTTCATCATTATTGTTTTCATGGATAAACATTTTTGAACTGAAATCAAGGGAAAAAGGGTGGCAAGCTTTTGCAGGCGACATAACACGTGACATGGAGGGCAGGATCAGTTTGAAACTTGTGCTCTAAATTATCTATGGTTGTCAATGGTTGTTTGTTGATACTCTCTTCAAAACGCTTGGTCAAAAGTAACCCAAACTGGGTGAAATAGTTAACCCAATGCGGAGTATTGGGTTGAGGAGTTGACCCCAGCATGTTGGGTCAAGGGCTGACCCACTTCGAGAGTTATTATTTTCTTCTCTCAATCAATCACCCGATATCACTGCTTAAAAATACTGCAGATTAAAAAAAATAATAATAAATAACTATATATATATATATATATATATATATACTGGGATTTGTGTTGTCGTTCGAATCCGTGTGTCACTGCATTTTGAGTGGCGACAAGTCGCCTTCGTGACCACTTCGTCTTCGTGACACGTCATCGCAGCCATGTAATCAAGAGCCCTTTATACTCTTAAAATGCAAACGGTTGCTACTAAATAAACTGGCAGCATATCAAAACACAACACCATTTACTCGAGTCCCACCCTGTCCACAATGTCATAACACTTTATGTTGCCGGAAATTTTGAGTTAAGGTTTGTTACCACACGTTCTGAGAACCACCCACTGATGAGATTAAGTTCACTGTGATTAAAAGTAATGCATATTTTGTCTCAAAACTTTTCTAAGAAGCAGCAGCAGAGGTCACCACAGCAAGTCACTCACATGACTTGTTTGTCATAGGGTTTTTTTTTTCTTTTCCGGAAGCCCTTCCTGGCGCAACCCACCCATTTTCCATGGGTGGAATATGCTCTCTGAACTGGATTTGAACTCTGATTCCTATGTCCAAAGTCAGCAGTGTTACTCACCGAGTTATCCAGTCGCCACTAATATTTTGTCAAAATGTTCAATTCAATTTCCTTCCAACTTCAGCACATTGCCAGTCAGCTCTTCAGCCCGCCGCAGTCCAGTCTTCACCCCAGTCCGCTGGGATCCAAATATTAACCCAGGTCCTCAAATTCCACAGCTACCCGGTGACAGCCCAACATTTCTTAGATTGTATGTGCTTTATGAATGGCTGGCGACCAGTCCGAGGGATGTACAGCGCCTCTTCCCCAAAGTCAGCTGGGATCGGCTCCAGCATCTTGTGACCTTTGTGAGGACAAGAATGGATTCAAATGTGAACATGAGTGACATGGCAGAAGAACCCTGGTTGTGACTCAATTTTGCCCTGCGCTATTCCGCCCATACGTAGTAAATATTTAACTACTCCTCATCGCTGGCATTCTGTTTACAATCTAAGCCTTTCTTGGAAGCGGCGGCGGAATTTTTTCCAAACGTGCTTTGGCCGTCATTGCTCTCATTTTTCCGCAAACATCCACGCTCGGCTGAGAGTACACTGACCTCTCGTTTAAGCACAACAACAGCAGAGGGGGGGAAAGGGAAGTGGGCAAGGAATGGATAATGTCGCCAGTAGGGGCTATTTTGGGAATAGGGAGAAGGGCGCCCCCACCCCCACCCCACCACGGCGCTCACACCCCTTTCAGGCAAGGGTAAGGGTGGCTGATGTGGAAACTCTCCATGTTGACATTCTGGAGAGGGGCTGCGGAGATCAGTGCGGAATAGTAGGGGATCGGAATTTTCGAGAGGAAAAAAAACAAAAAAAACAACTCATTAGGCGAAAAGTGACGCGAGACTTATAAAACAGACGAGGAGAGCCGGCCAAGATGGAATTAGCCTGCAGCTTCGGCTACCCCGATGGGGGAGGCATAGTGGTGCAGGGATTGTGTGCGTGTATGTTTAAGTGTGTGTTTTCAACTGCGTGGGAGGAGGAGGAGGAACAGGGTGATTTGGAAATTCCTAATTTTGCTTCTTGCACCAACAAAGGAAATGCCTGCATCTGGTGTTCATCACTATTTACTGTACACACACACACACACACACACACACACACACACACACACACACACAATTTCCTCTCTATACAGAGGTGGCAAAATTACTCACACTACAATTAAGTAGAAGTACAGACACGTGTAATAGTAAAATTATACTCCGGTAAAAATTCTGATTCATCTCCTTTAGTTAAGTAAAAGTAAAAGGAAATACATGTACAAACTCTGAAATGTACTGAATTGCACATTTGTACAAATGATTTTTTTTTACTTATGTTCCGTTATGTAGCATGGCATGACAAGATAATCAGGAATGACGTGACATGTCCTGCATGGGGGGGTGGGGGGGATGCAAAATTGGCTCAGGATAGCAACTGCCCAAAAAAATACACCTTACCTGTACAGTGGTTCCTTGAAATAGAGGTTAAATTTGTCCCGTGACCACACTCCTAACTAAAAACACCACAAATAATCTTTCTTCATTGAAATGAATTGAAATGCCATCAATCTGTTACAGGCTCCTCCCAAAAAACAAACAAACAAATATTTGGAATGTGTTTAATACTAAGAAATAATGCATTCTATAGTATTGTACTGTATAAAAATAGATATAGTACTGACATAAAATGTTTTTGACACATTTTTTGCTCCGGTTCAATGCACATTGTGCTGATCTTTATGACATCAGCAGCTGGGCCAGTTGAGAGCACGATAACACAGATGAAGAGACACATGAGTAAGAATTTTACAATGGACTCAGCAAGCAGATGATAAAGAATATATGACCGTGAGTATTGATTTATTGTCTGTCTACATGTCTTGCAGCACAGTTTGTGTTCGAATAGCCGTTGCTTAAAGTGTTACAGCACCATGACATTGATGCTGGTCATTAGCTTAATCTGTGTCATTTGACATTGTTAGCATTAGGCTAAATTGATTTTTGAAGGCTAAATGGTGTGGTTGTTTAAATCTACAACATGCAGTTTGATTTGTTTTATGTTGATTTTACTGTAAACTTGAACAAGCGCCGGAATGACGTCGGGGCACTCGTATCTCAAGGCACCACTGCATGTTTTTTTCCCCCCCAGAAGAAGGTACGGATTAGTCTATTTTCTAATGAAAAACAATAATGTTAAAAAATGACTGAAGCATAGATACCTAAAAAAATGATCTACTGTAGAGTACTTAGTTATTTGCTACCACTTCTATGATGTCTGTGTGTGTGTGTGTGTGTGTGTGTGTGTGTGTGTGTGTGTGTGTCGCCCCTCCTGCCCCTCACACACTTCTACACAGGCTGACCCCAAAGAGCACCATCTCCACTCCACCGAATGTCCACGGTCTTTGTTTCGCCACAACTAATGTGCAAGACGTCCATTGCACATTGCCAAAATCCACCTACCCAGCCTCCCACTCCCTGCCTACTCTCGGCTCACTTTCTCCCCTTCTCTTTTGTGTACGCTTTGTTCTCTTTCATACACTCCACGCCGACACCTAACCTCTGTGTGACCACAACGTCCTCGGGCACCACGCCGCTGGCTGTCAAAATAAACAAACCGGCCTCCATAAAGGTTTTCATTGCGTCCCAGTGGGTGGATTTTATTAGCTTATTTAGCACAAGTTCCAGCAGGAGTCGGCGACTTTGTGGGGGTGTTTGGGAGACACAATTTGGATTTTTGTCAGTGCTTGATGACAGGGCTGAGAAGTAGCAAACTACAAGTGCAGTGGAAGCGCAGATTTAAAAAAAAAATTGGGGAGACTTTTTCGCTCTGACTTGACCGTGACTGATCCGCTTTCTCCTCACAAGGGTCGCGGGCATGCTGGAACCTATCCCAGCTGTCTTCGGCAGTAGGCGGGGTACACCCTGTACTGGTTGCCAGCTAATCACAGGGCACACAGAGACAAACAACCATCCGCGCTTACACTCACACCTTGGGACAATTTAGAGTGTTCCATTCACCTGCCACACATGTTTTTGGAATGCGGGAGGAAACTGGAATACCCGCAGAAAATCCATGCAGGCACGGAGGGAGCATGCAAACTCCACACAGGGAGGCCGGAGCCAGAATCGAACCCTGTTCCTCTGCACTGTGAGGTCGACACGCTAACCTTATACAGTATATATATATTATGCGTGTGTGTAAAAAGTAAAAAAAACAAAAAACATATTAAGTGAAAAACATTTTTCCCTGGGAAATAAATGTTGCAATAAAAACAGTGAATGTCTATAATTAAAAAAAAAAAACAGTTACCTTTTACTCTTATACTTAGGTACATTTCACTCCCAACTACGTATAGTTAAAACCGTACGTCCACTTTTGCAGATCTTCTGTTACACAAGTTTTGTACTTTTACTCAGGTACAGGATGTGAGTACTTTCACAATGATTCATGCAAGCCCGGTGACACACGAGTGACAAGGGCAGTGGCTTGCAGAATACGGAGTAGCAGTGTCAAAACTTGTTACAAACGTGATAGTCTGATCCATAACGGAACATTGTATTCGCACGGTTGATGACGCCTCACTGTGTTACGACACGCAAGCCGTGCTGACAACTCTTTGCTGTCTAATCTGACTTGAATTTGTCGATGATGGCAAATAGTCTACATGGAGAAGGCCCTGAGGGAGTGTTGGCACTGTGCAATGTTTTCTCATGAGAATGTGGTCAGAGATCCCTGAAAAAGTTGGCACTCTTTCCAGGTGAATCTCGTTGAACTGGATATATTGTGAAAGGCTTTCATTTCCGTTGTTCAATTCAAAAAGTGAAACTTGCATATCATACACACAGAAGAAACGATTTCATGATGATAGTTAATAACAAAAAAACAACCTTTAATTCACTTTCCAAATAAAGTATATTTCGTATTAATTTTTATTTTTGGGGTGACATTATGTATTTGTGTGACTATTGTCACAAAATGCAATTATTTATTTATTATGATGATTTTCTTGTTTTTTTTTTTTTTTTTTTTTTACAATTTCTTGTTATATTACAGGGCGGCCCGGTAGTCCAGTGGTTAGCACGTCGACTTCACAGTGCGGAGGTACCGGGTTCAATTCCAGCTCCGGCCTCCCTGTGTGGAGTTTGCATGTTCTCCCCGGGCTTGCGTGGGTTTTCTCCGGGCACTCCGGTTTCCTCCCACATTCCAAAAACATGCATGGCAGGCTGATTGAACACTCTAAATTGTCCCTAGGTGTGTATGTGAGCGTGGATGGTTGTTCGTCTCTGTGTGCCCTGCGATTGGCTGGCAACCGATTCAGGGTGTCCCCCGCCTACTGCCCGAAGATGGCTGGGTTAGGCTCCAGCACCCCCCGCGGCCCTAGTGAGGATCAAGCGGTTCAGAAAATGGATGGATGGATGGATGGATGTTATATTACATTATTTCAAGACAGGATCTGTCCATTTTTGCCATAAAAGATGTGACACTTTTCTGATGAATACAACAAAGTATAGCGGATATCAAATCAAACAACTCTTGGCTAATTTCCGTCATATTACAGTGCGAGAACTTTTGAATGGAAAAAAAAAAAAATTATGTAACCAAACAAATCCAAGTAAATTTTTACCTTATTAAAGTGCAAGACTTTTCGTATGAAATCCTCCAAACATGCCAAGGAACAAAAGAAATCGGGCTACATTTTCAAATTATTAGACTGGGAGATTAAATATTATAAATCTTTCATCCATCCATTATTCGAATCGCTTATCGTCATTTTCTAGCTCTCCTCAAAAAGGTTACTTTATGCATCGAGCTGACTTTGGGCACGAGGTGGGGTACATCTTGAGACATCAAGTTTTTTTTTTAATTCTTGTATATTTTTTTTTTTATTGTGGGCAGCTTTTGGAGTGTCCCACCATCAACCGTTTAGCTGCCCCCACAAAACAGTTCACTCACTTTAATTGGGTACACGAGATTACATTGAAAGTGGTCCCAAAACGACGGTGCCACACATCAGTCGGGTGTACGTATTCAAAGACCCGTGGTGAAACAAATTCACTCTTCTTGCACTAATCTGCAAAAAAAAAGTGTTGCGTCTTCTTTTCTCTTTCCTGAAACGCTTGAATGAATGACTCATTCTAATGTCACCGGCAGAAGTGGGGAAAAAGAGGCACCACCCAGCTCACATAAAGAGACCTCTGACTGAAACAGCAGATGTTCATTCACACACTCTGATTAGAGCCGTGTCCGTATTGCATGTCAAGACATGTGACATTGAAACTTCATGCGCACCGATTGTTGACTCGACGAGTGCCGCCACGTTGGAATGCTGTGACTAAAAGGCATGAATGGATTGTAACACAGGAACAAAACAGACTCAGCGTTCCTCATCAGTTCCTTCCCCCTCCGAAAAACGCTCACACGCATAGTCGTTGAGACATATTACAGTCAACTTTATTGTGAAATGCTTTGGCCTCCATACAGCTTTTTCTTTTTGGCGCCCTTCAGACTGAGATTTTTTTTTTCCCGAAATCAACTGATTCATACATTTCATAATATACTTTACACGTGCGTCATTATTCGTGAATGAGATCTCCAAAAACAGAGTGACAGAGTGAATACCAGTTGGATGAGGTCAACAAACCCCCGCCTTGCCACAGTTCACCATTCATGATTTTTTTTGTTTGTTTATGTCGCCGAAGTCCTGGCTAATGGAAAAGAAGTGGTCTCAAGACGATATTATTGAAGTGATTATTAACTGTTGCAAGATATCTTTTCAGTCGGTTAGGAGCTACGTTTGAGAGTGAGTTGTTAGCAGAAGTGACAGAGTCTTCTTGCTTGTGAAATCTAATGATCTGTCATGAATTTTAAAGCTAATCTTGTAAGTCACATTTGAAATGGTACATTAACCGTATATACTTTTTCCCCATAAAATATTTTGTATCCAAAATTAAACAGAATGGATTTTGTAATTACATTGCATTCCCGCCATAGTTCCCGTGACGGCAGGGAGAAAAAATTTGATGATAACCACAGAACAGGAAATGTGTCATGTTTCGGTTTGTGACCAACAGGTGGCACTGTGGGGCTTTTCCCTGCAGCTGCACACCTGTTGGTCATTAGGCAATTAGTTGCTTTAAAAGGACTCCCACCCCGAGCATTCATTGTCGGGTCATTGTTGCCGTTTGTCTGCTGCTGTCAGTGTCAGGTTTGTTTCGGTCATGTTTTGGTCACCGTTCTGTTGTAGCTTCAGTTGTGATTTTTGATTGCTACTTTGGACTATGTTTGTTTTGGATTTAGTTTTCTGTGTTTTATTGAATACAATTCGTCAAGTTCACCCTGCTCCTCGCTCCTGCCTGCTCTTTGGGGTCCACCACCACCTCGCAACGTGACAAAATGGAACTTGAGATACTGTGAGATACAGTATTGAGTATGAGTGACACAATAAACTGAATGTTAATTCAAGTTTCCCAGATGCATTGTAGCTAGCAGATATTAATTATATAGTAATAATGAAAAATAATAATGATAATAATAATCATTTCTTAAATGTATGTAGTGCGTTTCAAGGGCCCTAACATTGATCATTTATCCCTACCAAGTCTACCAAATGTTATTAGCATGTTGCTAAAAACGTAGCTATTTCCAGTTAACTGGTCACATGTCTGTCATGTATCTTCAGATGGTGAGTAAGTTTGCCTTATTTTACTTTTATCATACAATGGTTCGCTTCAATTTATACTTTGTGTCGTCGTGATGACTCACATTGAAGTAAATGAAGTCCGACCTCGCCGTTACCATAAAGTGTGACTACGTCCCAATCTGAAGTGACACGTTGTTTTTCTGTCCCCCCACAATGCCGCGGCACGTTCTCTCTTTGGCACATTCTCCGCACTCCTCAGACGAGTCGTCGCCCGGCTCGCAATGTGTCATCGCTCATCTGTGCTGTGAGTCGCGAGGCGGGGCGAGCAGCACTTCAAATGAGACGGACTGCGCGTTTTGTGATGGTGGCTTTGCACTGATGTCCATCGCCGTACTAGTTTGTATTCATTATGGCCAAGTTCGGCGGTGTGTCGCTTTGTGCGAGCGGGTTCGTTTAATAATACAACTTCTGGAAATAGTAGAGGTTCTTTATTTGGACTGCCGTCGTGGTCGGAGTGGGAATGCAATCACCTTGTGTACCGCTTTTAGACTCTCGTACGACTGCCGAATGGCTGCGCATGCTCCGTATATACTCTGTGCGCTGTGGACAGGCATCGCTATTCGAACAAGCAAATACGATTTGCTGATACAGTATCATTACAGGCGGGTGATGGTTGTCGTTGGGTAATCGTTAGGGTCTAACATGAGTGATTTTCCCAAAAGTATTATCGTTCCAAGTCAGTGGAAGAATTACAGACCTGTATATTGATTATTTAAAACTTTGAAAAAAAATCATTACCGGTACAGTATTTATAGTAAGGCGTAGTATATTAGTATATTATAGGGAGTCATCAGTTTACGAGGTTAGGCGTAGAAAAATAAGTAGTGTGTTTCCGGTAACATGAAATTTCAGCATAGGGTAGGTAGGTCGGACAAAGTTTTTTTTTTTTTTTAATCTTTTTTTCTCCCTCCCTCCTCCATCAAAAACGTAAACAAAATAAACATAAAACATAAAACAAGGAGACATTGAAACCAGTGCCGGATGGTTGTCTGTCAAAGAGGGGAAGCTCAATTTTGGTCGACATCATAAAATGTGTCCGTTTATTTATACGCGAATTCTACTCTAGCTCCGTTCCTTTTCAAGAAAATGATCTGTGACCCTGTCATACCAACAAAGCGTCTTTTCCCGGTACTTAGTGTCCTACAACTATAGGAACTACAATAAAACCCACCAGAAATAAAACATTAATTTGCCGCTAGTTGTTTGTTTACAACAAAGAGTGTCGCTAAAATGATTAGGAGAAGTCTCCAGCTCAACTCGGAACAGAATGCGAGTTGAAAAAAAATGCTCGCACGAATGTCTACACTAAAAGCTCGGTGATTGGCTCATTTCAATGTCAATCACTAAAATCTCGGTGATTGGCTCATTTCAATGTCAATCGAACTGGCACACAGGCATCCAATCTGATGCAGAAAAGCCTGGCGTCCGGTACCCTCCCACTGCCATCTAGTCCCAGAGACGCCGAACTCCGTGGGCGGGACAAAAACCAGTTTGTATCCAATGACTCGTCTCCGTTCAACGCATTGGGACAACCTAACCCTGAACTCACTACCGTTTAAAGCACAGCGAAGCTGCGGCATGAAGAAGCTGACTCTGAGCAAAAGTTGAGCACGTTGTAGCGCATATTTAGTCAATGACATGTACACACAATGAAAATTTACATTCATATATTTGATCACTTATTCTTTGACATTTTAGGGGAAGCCGAGCTTCCCTTGCAGTCCGAGAGCAATCGCCACTGATTGAAACCCCGCTCGGCGGCGAGAGTTGGTTACCCAGCGGCTGGGTGTTAGAGCCATCTCGTCCGCGTCCTAGACGGCCCGTGGTGGTCGTGGCCCGGCCTGAACTAGGTGCCGTAAGACTAAGGCGGACGGGGTCGACGTCAACGAGCGCGCGGACGCGCGGTCGGGCGGGGTGGGCGGCCGGGGAACGCCGACGGGCGCCTGACCGGGTAATGACGGGGACGGGCGGGACGCGGAGGTGTCGCGGCGCACCGACCGACCCGCGCCGACACCGTCCCCTCCCCGCCGTCGTCCCGCCGCTCGCGGCGGCGCCTACGCCGCCTATTTGGGTTTCGCTCGCTCCGGCTCGAGGCGGGGTGCGCGCCGCCGCCGCCTCGCGGGTCGGTCCGCGGGGCGGGCGCTGGGTGTTCGTGGCGGGGGTAGAATAGACGACCGGCGCGCCGCACCACCACCCCGCCCGTCCCACCGTCACGCCCGCCACCCCGCCTCTCCCCGCGGCCGACTTCGAACGTCGCGCCGCCGTCGCCTCGTTGAATCTTTTTGATACAGCAGTGGATGCTATTTTCTTAATATTATGGTGCGAGCATGCGACTGCATCACACAAAACGCGGTTTAAACTGTTGTCGGAGATCGTGGCCGCCGCCATGATTCAATGTTGTTGACAGACGACAGGGCAAACGACGCAACGTGAATATCGCTAGATTTTGCACCAATGTAAACGCTCTAAATTCATCTTTCCTTTTATTATTTATAATTTTGTCTGTGGTTTTATTGTTCTTGTTTTGATTGTAAAGCGTCCTTAAGTGTTTTGAAAGGCGCTTATAAATGAAATGTACTATTATTATTATTACACAAAAATGTAGAAGGTTTGAAAAAAAATGCCGACCGTAAAGTTTTTCTTTAAGGTAGAAATTCTCGGTCGGTCGGGTTACCGGAAACACACTACTTTTTTTTCTACGCCTAATGATGTGGAAAACATCCATGTGGTGCATATTGGTCCAAACTGGATGCCTGCAAACTTTCAAAGATTATGGTCTGTCACAGTAAGAATAATATTGATTTTTCATTACTTTGGTTGTCTGATCGCATCACATTTCCAGTTGCTTAGGCCAAAGTGTCCATTCGTGCATGTCTTTTGATACTTCCTGTCAATCCCATACTGGTCAATGTAAGCGCAAGATTGATTTCTAATTATCTTTGGGTAGCTAGTGACAAAGACGTTAGTAGTGCACGTTCCTGGTGCTTTAACGCCAAGTCGAACGGCCATCAAACTTTCAAGGATTAAGGTTCTGTCACAGTAGGGAATCCGATTGATTTTTAATCATACCTGCTCCTCGACTGAAGTAGATCGGGAAGAATATCAGCTTCCTGCCAGTGCCAATTTTCAAATCATGTCCTTTCAACTTTCTTGCATTATTGTGATGACAACGTCGCCGTAAGGCCCTGTTTGATTTTTGAACACTTTCTGAGCAAAAGGATGCTGCTGATCATAAAATCACACAAAATGGAAATCACAATAAAAATCAGATTAATTGTCGTCGTATTTCATACTCCATCGCATTTCATGTCTTTTAAAATCAGAGTAAAAGGTGGCGATGTGTGTCACGTGACACATTTGAATCGTTTATTTTTTTTTAAGTTAAGAAAGAAAGCCATGGCAATGTATGCTGACATTGGGAGTACAGGGAAGTGAGGCGGCAGACGAGGTGCGACGGTCTCACCCGCGCTCAGTAAGTCCTTCAAGTTCAGTCAATCAGTCAATCAGTCAGAGTGAATCAGGAGGAAACGACGGCAATAGGAAGAGCAATGGTGAGCTGACCGTGCAAGACATGGTACATTTTTCTTCCGAAGCAGAAGGCGTTTTGTTGCTGACTTTGATGGATAGGAATGTTGCTCTCTCACACACACACGCATACACACACGCACGCCCACACGTGTCCCACACATGTTGTTCACACATACACAGGTCTGTGGTAGGCACACACCGCAAGCTGTCCAGTCCCACCAGATCTCATGTCCAACGCGAAATGTTTATAACCTGCCCACGCCGCCGCTGCCTTCCTCCCATGTCAATAAAGCCTTCCCAGAAGTATGTGAGATGCATTAAGGCATCCATGTACGGGGGGTTGTACTCATGTCCTCCATCACGGCACAACTTGCGTGCAGCTCATTTGGTTTCTAGGCCACTTGATGACAAACGCATGCATTAGCGTGCTTTAGCATAAAAGATCAAACTGGGACGTTGTGTTCTTTCTGAATTGGATTAGAACAAATGAACTGACTAGTCTAGAATTGAATCCGTTTAATGTCATTTGGCCAGCGAAAAAGTTTGGCGAACAAGTAACACAAAACTTGTTTTAATTTAGAGACGTCAGGATATTATATGAGGCCTTAGTTCAGTTAGCAGCATAGGCTTAACTCGGAGCATGTTCTGACTACAATGGATTTTTTTTAGTTCTGTTGGATTGTTTTTATGTGACTATCTCCTGAGGTGTTTCTTTTCCAAATCAATTTCCAAAACTTTGCCACAATAGGAGCATAGTTGGGGAGTTGTTCCCTCACCCTCCTCTCCACTAGGGGTTAGTGTCTTACACTCTTGAAGACACAAACCAAGAACACTTCCTCGACTACTGAAGGCTTAGTGAGTCAGTATTAGACTTTTTTTTCTTCGCAGAGGATAAAAAGGATATGTGAGCACTGTTATATTTTCTGTGTACATGTGTCGATGCACCGTTTTTGTTTAACCATCCTAAGTATTCGTTAGCCTGACTATCGTGTTTTGCAATGTGTGTTAGCATTAAGCTAGAAGGAAATGTTGTGTGGTCTGACATACACAAAGTGTAATTCTCTTTGTTTTATGTTAACTTTGACTGTAAACTTCAATTTGGAGTGGCATTAAACATCTTAAAGCCTTTTATTTTGAAGAACAATTCCTTAAAAAAAAACTTGTAAGTTGGATATCTGAGGAACCATTTTGTAGACATGAGATCAGATTTGGGAACTTGGACATGCGGGGTAAATCCAGCCATTGGCTGTTCGGCTCAAATGCAGCTGATTTGCAGGACATCTGTGTGAAAGAAGGTGACGTAAAGACCACTGTGTCACACACTGATGGCGTCGTGAGCTCAACCGTAATGTCTTATTCTGGCAAATGAGGTCAGGTCGTTCTGCATGGATGAAAGAGGAAGTTCAAAGTGACACACATTAGTGCACCTTAACTTCCAAAAGGTTGAACGAGGGTGGCGGGGGGAGGGGTGGGGAATAGTAAATTAATCGCTTTGTTGTCAGCATGTGTGAGCGGGAATAAAAGAGATGAAAACAGATAACGAGACAGAGCGAACTGTGTGTGTTATACGCAAAGGCTTATCTTGTCTTTGTTTGCACGCGGTGTCTCTGGGAGATAACAACTGTGTTTTTTTTTTTTTTTTACACACTCCACTGTCTCACTCAATCGCACACATTGACACACACATAGCAGGATGATTCAGTTCTCAGACAGCGTGATCATTCACTGAGGTGGGGGGGATGCGCGATGTCTCCTCCCTGCTGTGTTTGCGATCAGACATTCTGTGCTGCTTCTGGATACATTGTACAGCTTTCTTCTTGTGCATCTTTGCGGTGAATTGTTTTGTGATCCTTATCATCATATCTCACAGTGTTCGGCTAGGGACTCTGGTACTCGAGGACCCATATCCTGCATGTTTTAGACGTCTCTCCTCTCTCACACAACTAATTCAAATGATCGGAATGGCTTTCAGGCTTCTGCAGAGCTTGCTGATGAGTTGATCATTTGAATCGGGTATTTTGGAGGAGGGAGACATCAAATCATGCAAGATATGGGGACCCTATGGACCGGAGTTGGTGACCCCTGGTGTGGGCGTTTCAGTCCTTACCAGTGAGATGTACACATTCAATGCTTGGAAGGCAATGACACTCTATGTCATATTGCAATCATGTTTGGGCTCATGCAACCTTGAGAATTTCTGAAGTACTCAGTGGGCTAGTAGTTACGCCTTGGGGTTCTGATATTGTGGCTTTGAATCGTGTCTCCGGCCGGCCCGCGTGGCACTGGCTTGCATGGAGTTGAAGACCGAATTGTCCTGGAGTATGTGACTGAATATGTGTGCGATGTGATTGCCTAGCGAATAATATGTATACATCAAGGTTATTATAGTTTTTTTAAATGGATGAATTAACTAGAACTAAAATTTAAAAAAACCCCCGACATTTTTGTTCATGAAACAAAATTGAAACAAGAGGAAAAAAAACAGAAAGAAAAAAAATGAAATTATATTTTACGTTTATAAAGCTCACGGACGCTAAGTATAATTATAGCGAAAATGTAATTGTTTTTTTTATCTTTGTCAATTTTTTATACATGAACTTTCTGGGTTTATTTTAAATGTAATTACTTTTGTTCGGCTGTGCGAAAGAAGGAAGGTCACACAGCCGTTTGGAAATTGTACTTTACTTTATTACACAATACTAAAAACTAGTAAAAAAACACTCTAAAATCTAATTAAAATAAATATTTTAAAAAAAGAAACGTCAAAATGAAATTAAAACTCACTGTGATAAAAAAAAATCCACAACTATAATAACCCTGCTCAACAGCAGGGACCCATTAATGGCAAAGAGGGAAATGATATCTATAGAACAGAAAATGGGAATTACTGTGTCATAGTTCAGCACCTGGCTGCTCCAGACAATCCCTCCATTTTCTCTTGTGTTTGTTCTCATTCGGGTCATGGATGAGCTGGAGCCTATCCCAGCTGACTTTTAGCACAAGGCGGAGTGCAGCCAGCGAAATTTAGGGCCAACTATTCATACTGACATAAAATAAGTAATACATATCAGAAAATGACTGAAATGAATGAAATGAATATTTCAGTACAGAGAATGTCAGATACTTGAGGACTTTAACCGGACGTAATAGTCTACAAGCTGACTTATATTCAAGTTGCTTTCTGTTAAGATGCTTGTACTTTTACTTTTGTTTAGCTTCCAGTTACTGTACTGTACTCAGTACAAGCCTGGTTCCTGGATATGACGTGTTTGTTTACAAGTGTACATTGTAACCTAGGGGCGTGGTTAGTTACCTGCCACGATGACGCCACAGCCCACTTATAAAACCGGCACGTTGAATTTTTTTCTTTTTAATTTTTGCTCTTAAGGTCGTACGGAACACGCTTGTGGTTCCCAAGTGTCCCTTTCAACGGTTTAGCGGGTCAAACACTAATTAACCCTGCAAACTATTTGTTTTAACGTTTTATCATTGCCCCGGAACATTCTTTTGCAGAAATACAACGTAACGACTTGACCTTTCCTGGACGAGTCTACCTTTAAAAAAAGTCACATTAGTGACATCACGTCCGAGAAGAGTCTCCTTAAGAGGCAACTCGCCGACTCACTGACGTTCTTGTGACCGAGCGAGAAGTACCGGTGAGCGGATAGCTCAGAAGCCACGGGCAAGAGCGGTTGTGTGACCACCTTGCGGATATTTCGTTTCGTTCATCTTTCTTTTGGGAATTCGCCGCTGTTCTGTTGATTTCGCACCTTACATGCCAAAGCTGGGGGAACAAATTGGACCTTTTACTTCCACGCGAAGCTTCGCGGTTCTCGCCACGGTCATCGGTAAGTACCGTACACCTTTTTAATCAACGGCGCATAAACTTCCTGTTCTGTCCCGTCCAAAACATTACAGAGGCCGGTGGTTGTTGTATTGACCTCTAACGACGGATCAATAATAAAGCATATTGTCAAGGGAGTGCCATGCACATTGTATTGGGCGTTATTTACTTCAGCACACGGCTCGTATCGACCGAATGGTGAATGTCAGGCTGTTACTGTAAAACAAAATATGTAATTACCCGCCAGGTTTTGTTAATTAAAACTATAACTGGCATCCAATTTTCGTGCGGTGGCCGTGACCACAATAAAGTATACGAGACTATCCTTTTTAATTATAAATACAAAATCATAAATATGATTGGGTCTCTGTTCATAATTTGTGTAATAGACCATTTCGTACCATTATATGCCATTGTGAAAGAAAACGGAGTCACCTCCTGGGATTAATTTGAAAGTCTCCTGTGTGGCCACTGGGGGGAGATCGAGATCTTTTCACGTGAAAGGGGTCTTAACTCCATGTATCCATCGAACAATTGCAACAGATCACGCAGATATCGAATCTTTTTACGATTTACGTATTCAAATAAATCCTATTTATTTAAAGAATGCCTCTACGGTGCTCATTGTAATCCTTTTACTGCATTTTAGTGTTGCTCACCTCGCAGGGAACCGGATCACATTCATGCATTATGCGAGAAGAGATGTCAGAGTGTAAGGATTGTAGAAATCGTGCTGCATTTGTACACACTATCACTTCAAAGTGAATTCCATTTTATTCGTTTTTTGCATTTCGACATTAGCGTAGAAAATGGATGACTTGTATTGCAAGGTACTGCCTCCATAAGATGGAGAACTTTATACATGGTCGCTTGAATGAGATGCTGGGAAATGCATTTTAAAAAGAAATATATTGGTATGAATGTGAAATGCGAGCTCCACATTCCCTTCTTCTATGCTGTCATTTATTATGAATGGCTTTCAACTCCCTCTCCCTCCACGTGGGTGTACACCTCGCCTCGTTATTGGCTCGTCCCGGCTGAGCTCTTTCACGATTGGTCCGCCGTGCAGGGGGTTTGGCCTCAAAGCCTACGCTGGATCTTGGGATACTTTTTGTGTGCGCGACGACGTTTATTGTCGCTCATGTTCCGCGGGAGCCTGCGTGGGTACAAGTGAAGCCCAACGTCTCATCGCCGTGTGTCGAAGCTGAATGCGTACTTTTAAAACCGAGGGGAATATACGTGTTTTTGTTTGGCCTGGACCAGCCTGCCCTTTTGTGGTGTTCATTCAGTCATCCATGTAGCATTTAGCTGTGGGGACACGAAGGCCACGGAGCGGCTTCCTCAACGTCCTCCTTCTTTTCTTATTATTTTCCCTCGTCGACTCCATCCACCGCCTGTTCATCTTCCACCTCCCCGCGACCCGACAGGTTATCGGATGGACCAGCATCCCAGCGCCCGGAGCTGCACCAGCCGCGGGGCTTCTTCGTCCTGCGAGGCCGCCCCCGCCGAGCCCTCCATGAACCTCCACATTCACTCCACCACCGGCACCCGCTTCGAGCTCTCGCTGCCCCAGGAGGAGACCGTGGACGGGCTGAAGAGGAGGCTCTCGCAGCGGCTCAAAGTACCCAAAGAGAGGCTCGCGTTGCTGCACAAAGAAACGTAAGCCAAACATTTTCTTTTTGGTTGGTTGGTTAAAACATTATTTGGTAGGGAAAGGCCGCCTGGTTTCGTCTGAGGAACTATTGGCTGCAAGGGTCGGAAACCTACAGCTCGTGGGCTTGCCACACAATTCTCAAATACAACCTTGGAAGAAGTTACCCTAAAAGCTCAAACACATGCAATGCATCAACATTGTTCAACGTGCATTTGATCATTGCATCATATTTAAAAAAATCTGAGCTCTTCACATCCCTTCCAAAGTGATAGTTCGGCTTCTAAACATCGCTGGTGTCAGGTGGAATCCTCATATCAATAAAATGATCGTTTTTCAGGCGATCTCGAAAACAGCTTTTAGATTCAGTCATTAACATTGCATCGTTAAGAAGGGCAACCTATTTTCAACCCTTTAGATTGGTCGATAATTTCTTGAAGTAACTAGATTTGTGAAGAAATATGAAATTTACCAAATTATGTCAAAGGAGCTTTCGGCCCAATGCCAGCCAGCTCCATGCATAAAATCGACACCAGTTTGGCACTATCAGTTAATTTCAGTGTTGTTTATGGGAGGAACCTTGAGATAAATGTGTTGGAAGTTACACAGTAAAGTATCATATAGCAAAAGCAACCTCTCAATGTCTTAACTTTTCCGAGAGGTATTCAGGGAACAATGTGTTTAATTGTCCTGTTTGCAGGGCTGCATTGTGTCCTTTTGACATCGTAGGAACACCGAGTACATTGCAGTGCAGTCAGACAGCCACAGTCCTAAATGTATCACATCAAATCTGAGCATAAGGGCAGATTGCGCAGGTGTAGCCAGTGTTATGGCGATGGTTTCGCAATTCCACGCAGGGTCACTGAGATGGGACGGTGCATTGATTAATTTCTCCCACCTTCTAAACAGGGAGGCCAGAATAAATTGATAATGCTCATGCATATGTGACTCATATAGACGTCAACGTGAGTAACCTAACACAAATCCGATTTTATGTCCTTCCATCTGTGATTTAATTTTTTTTTCCCTGTGTAATCCCATGTTACATGTCAAGGGTGAGTCATGCTCTTGCGTGTGTCCGTTGCAGTAGAACGTTAGGTTGGGCGCCGCCTTGATGGGAAAAGGTAGTGGGTTTTCTCGCTCTCTCAGTGACGTGAAACCATAACGCTGCAGTGTTAGCAAGTGGCTGAATGAATGAATGAATGATTGAAGGGCAGGTTTAGCGAGGCTTAACAAAAGCGCCGGTGGTTTTATGCAAAAAGTAAGTAGGGAGGGGTGGTGCTTTCGAAGATGCAAACAGTACGTATTGTTTTTCAGCCTCTACCCACTCTTGCCCATTGTAATCACATTACCCTTTAAAACCTGCCTGCCCTCTCCTAACTCCGCCCCCCCCCTTTTTTTTTAAATCCTCCTGCCCTTGTAACTATAAACCAACTCGCAAGTCGGTGCCGGGGGTCTTTGTTCATCTGCACAGGGTGAGATTTGGGTCACGCTGGCTTTTCACTCAGCTGTCCATTGTAAGCGTCATCGGATCAGTCACGTGTATTGCATCATGTCACGTTTAAAGGAAACCGACCTTTAAGGCAGCGCTAAAAGTTATTTAATCGATCACCAAGCCGGGTATTTGATCCAAATTCATTTCTTGTGTTTATTGTTATTTTATTAACAACACGTGATGTATATTTCTATGTTTGGGGAAGTAACCGGCAAACAGGTTTCTAAGTCGCGCTGCTCAGTGTGGCATACAACCTCATACGCCGCCAGATATGCACTGCGAGTAATTGTCAGAGCCCCGCTATACTTGAAATTGAAACATGACAGCCAGATCAATACTTTCCCTCCACCCTCGGCTCTTTTGCCAAACTAGTTTTGAAGTCGGCGCGCCCCCGCAGAGACGGCTGTGTGTGTGTGCGAAGAGTGATATTGTCAGCGCAGTCTAATTATCTCATTCCTCCATGAACCCCGCAGCAGACTAAGTTCGGGCAAACTCCAGGATCTTGGCGTCTCCGATGGGAGCAAGTTAACACTCGTACCGACCGTCGAAGCAGGATTAATGGTGAGGCCAGCCCGCCGAACAATCCGCCGTGTGATCGACTTTATTTATTTATTTTAAAAATGACATATTTGCCTTGTTCCCCCCCCCCCCCCCTTACAGTCTCAAGCATCAAGACCCGAGCAATCAGTCATGCAAGCGTTGGAGAGCTTGACCGAAACTCAGGTAAGAAGTCGGCATCGTTATTAGTTGGTGGCTTTGTCAACTTGATCTCGGTTGGTTTCCTTTTCGTAGCGAACATCATAAGATCGCGGATTGTGATCTGGAGTTTCCCCAGACTGTTGGAAGTTGTTATCTCAGTGAACTGCAAATGTATGACTTGATTTATGTCATATGCCATGCATTGCTTGAATACAAACATGTCGCTGGCATCAGGTGGAAGCTCGTACCTCCAAAATCAACACTTTTCTGGAAACTCCAAAATATTTGTTCCCAAAAATGTTTGATCGAGCCCTTTAACATTGGACAATAATTTGTAAAAATAACCAACATGTGTAGTCCACACCAATCGTATAGACCAATAGTATAGATTAGTAAATAAATATGAAATTTACCAAATTGTGACAAGTTCCAGCGACACAAGTGCTCCCGGCTCTACAGTGATGACCTAACATGAATTTGCACGCAAGTCTGAACGTATCATAGTCAACCTACACAAATGTAACACAGTAAATACTTGTATGGAAAATGCTTCTGGGCTGTAAATGGAAACACAACTAAATGAAAAACTGCAGTAACTGAGTGTGCCGTGTGACAAAGGTTTTCTCCCGCTACTGTGCAAACAAGTTCATTGCGTGCCATTTATTACTATCACATGTCAATAAGGCGTAGGAAAAAAAGTAGTGTGTTTCCGGTAACCCGACCTCGAAGAAAAACGTAACGGTCAGCATTTTTTTCAAACCTTCTACATTTTTGTGTAATAATAATAATAATAATAATAGTACATTTCATGTATAAGCGCCTTTCAAAACACTCAAGGACGCTTTACAGTCAAAACAAGAACAATAAAACCACAGACAAAATTATAAATAATAAAATGAAAGATGAATTTAGAGCGTTTACATTGGTGCAAACTCTCGCGATATTCACGTTGCGTCGTTTGCCCTGTTGTCTGTCAACAACATTGAATCATGGCGGCAGCCACGATCTCCGACAACAGTTTAAACCGCGTTTTGTGTCTTGCAGTCGCATGCTTGCAACATATTAAGAAAATAGCATCCACTGCTGTATCGAAAAGATTCAATGAACTATTTGACGACCACCACGGGCCGTCTAGGACGCAGAGGTAACGAGATGGCTGAAACACCCAGCCGCTGGGAACCCAACTCTCTCGCCGCCGAGCGGGGGTTTCATTCAGCGGCGATTGCTCTCGGACTGCAAGGGAAGCTCAACTTCCCTTAAAATGTCAAAGAATAAGTGATCAAATATATTGTGGCAGTCGAAAGGAGCACACACGATTGACTGGAAAACACGTCTTTATTCCACGACTGCCAACAAGTGGATCTACACAATTACCAGTTTGCGCCAAAGACATTCACCTGAACACGCCCCCTACCGTATGCCTGCTGGGTGAGAAGCATGGTCCTAGTGTCCGCCACAATATGAATGTAAATTTCATTGTGTGTACATGTCATTGACTAAATATGCACTACAACGTGCTCAACTTTTGTTCCGAATCAGCTTCTTCTTACTGGTTACAACGCGACTCCCTTCTCATTCATCCCGCAGCTTCGCTGTGCTTTAAACGGTAGTGAGTTCAGGGTAGGTTGTCCCAATGCGTTGAACGGAGACGAGTCATTGGATACAAGCTGGTTTTTGTCCCGCCCACGTACGCTCGTCGTCTCTGGGACTGGATGGCAGTGGGAGGGTACCGGACGCCAGGCTTTTCCGCATCCGATTGGATGATCTGTCTGAGCCTGTGTGCCAGTTCGATTGACATTGAAATGAGCCAGTCACCGAGCTTTTAGTGTAGATGTCCGTTGCGAGCGATTTTTCAACTTGCATTCTGTTCCGAGTTGAGCTGGAGACTTCTCCTAATCGTTTTAGCGACACTCTTTGTTGTAAACAAACAACTAGCGACAAATTAATCTTTTATTTCTGGTGGGTTTTATTGTAGTTCCTATAGTCGTAGGACACTAATTAAGTACCGGGAAAAGACGCTTTGTTGGTATGACAGGGCCACAGATCATTTTCTTGAGTAGAATTCACGTATAAATAAACGGACACATTTTATGATGTCGACCAAAATTGAGCTTTCCCCTCTTTGACAGACGAGCATCCGGCACTGGTTTCAATGTCTCCTTGTTTTATGGTTATTTTGTTTACGTTTTTGATGGGGGAGGGAGGGAGAAAAAAAGATTTAAAAAAACTTTGTCCGACCTACCGACCCTATGCTGAAATTTCATGTTACCGGAAACACACTACTTATTTTTCTACGCCTAACCTCGTAAACTGAGGACTCCCTATAATATACTTTAACTAATGGTAATCATACTCACCAACCACAAATTTACGACAATGAACATAAATCAAAAAGCTCTTTGCCGTGAAATGCCGTAGACATTACCAGGCTACAAAACAGTTACTGTCTGCACTGAAAGAGGACATTGTGAGTCACGCAGTCTCATGCATGTCATCTGTTGACATGCTACCTGTCGTTACGTCACCGCAAACCCGATTCGCTCCTTTGTCACGTTGGTCTCGCTGCCCTGTCAAGACAACTCCACCGCAAACGAGAGGAACCGCAACAATCATACCAGAAAGGGAAGGAGCATTGTGTGAAAGCATAGTTTGCGTCCGTGTTAGGATTGTTTCTGTGTTTGTGAGAACGGGTAGCTTTGTCAGTCCAGCTATGCAGTCGAGAGCGGATGAGCCTCTAAAGCACAAAGCCTCTTTCGTATGTCTTAATCTACGCCTCTTAAGCAAGCCCAGCGAGCGTCATTCGTTTCGATAGAACGGGGAGCAACACCCTCCTGTCTCCTGGTAACACATGCGGTTTATATGTGGAAGCGTCAGCCCTTCTGCAGCGATGCTTTCGTGTGACGCTCCCAATGCGCAAGCAAGTTTCAAGGAAGTGCGCCGGGGACGCGCTCGCTCATAACCCCCCAGTGCTGGATTGTCAGATGAACGTCAGCATCCTAACAGCAAGTTGCGCGGCGGCTGGCCACGGCGCACCGTACCCGATGTAAAACCGCTCCTCCGGATTCCACCGAAATGCTCGTACGCCTTTTAGGCCGTGTCAGCGTGTGACTCAACCTCGGCTATCGAAAGCAACAGCTCAGGCGCCAAGGCGGCGAGGCTAAACACGCACATAGACGACCGCGCGACATACAAAGTACGCTCGGCGACTTCCTTTTGCAGCGTTGTGTAACTGTGTGGTGATTTCAAAACCAGAGTCGACGTTGGTTCTGACTGAGCAATTTATTAGTGAAACTGCAAAAATGTGTTTCGGAGTGTCAAACTTTTGCATTTTGGTCTGACTTTGCTCCCTGGTATGAACTTTGTTGGCCGTGGTGAGCGTGTGAACTTGAAGCAGCGAAGAAGCCACTGACTTTATGTGTGTAGGTGTGTGCCAGTAGATGGGTGCTTTCACTTAACAGTGGTGGGTCGCCTATCTTTGCATCTTTACTGTCAGGTCATGCATCAACTTAGAATATTCATCGCCCTTGTCTTTATTGCCAGGTGTGTCGCTTTCTCAGGAATTTCTTATGCTACGTTATTGCTGTGCTCAATCCTGATTGCCAAACTAATAACAATAGCGCAGTCCTGCGTCATGGCGGTCAGTCTGATAGCAGGGTTAAAGGTTACAATGAAGGCATTTGGCTGCTTTGTGAGCCCCCTCCCCCTGAAAGAAATGGATTTCTCTTTATAATTCATGAAGCAGAACGGGATGATATAGATCCCGGCGAGATTTGATTGGAAAATACAAAACACCAAAGCCTCCTCTCATTCGACCCCCACTCCCTCTTCCCCTTTAATGACGGGCCTATCAAAAATCAATCAATGCACTTAGCTCTTAAAAGTGTCTGACACGATAACTGATACGACCACACACCCCAAAAATAGCCTCGGGGAAATGTGTTCATGCGTTTGGCAGAGTTGGGATTGGGGGACGGGGGGGGGTAGCTGTGGTGTAGCCTGAGACGCTAACCTCTGAACCCTCCCAGATCTCGCATATCCCACTTGTGTTTTGGAGTAAATCCACACTTTTACGCGACAAAGGGCGAAGACAGGGTGTCGGCTTTTCATTTGTCATCTTTCATTCTTATTCCCTTTCACATTTGCGTTCTCATTCTCCTCCGCATTAACTTGCTCGCTCGTGTACACGTTTGTGTCATACCAGAACTAGAACTACTTCCTGCTTCGGTGCCCAAAGAATCATGGAAAATTTAGTTCTGTTTTGGCCATGTGACTTGAATGTACTATCGACTTCATTTCGATTAATAGCGGCGGTCTCGCGAGATATCTGTACAATGTTAAAGTTATCTGGAAATATATGAAACTTCAATTTTATTTGATATCATTGTAAAATGCCTGGAAATAAACACCTCTTGTGTACGTGTGAAAATACTGGTTATACCGTTGTGTTTGTGTGTGCGCGCTTATAAACTCAAGATCCAAATCTTGAATTTAGCGGAATAACGATAATAGAATACAAGCCCAGCTGTTATTGAAATGGGTTTTGGGGCTCTCCCAAGCAGCTAGCTATCCATTAAAGGCGCACTCCGCCTCAGTTTGACCGCGATGACAAGGAAAATCCTGCCCGCCTTGACGTCCTGCTCTTGCCACCTCACTAGAGACTCTCTGCATGACATCTAAGTGGCGTTAAGCCACCGCCTTCCTGACAGCCCATCAAACCACAACAACTAGGCTGGGCCACTCGCGTCACCCTTCTACGGTTCAGTGTTTACGTCTTACATATGGACGTCCCGTAAGAACAGCAGCGTGCGAAGGATCTATTTAAGAGGATTTTGAGGAAAATGAAAGATAAGCGCCGAAAGCAGCATCTTTGCAAATTCTGGGCATTTGTCGGCGGCCACGTCCTCTTTCCAACTATTGATCTTGGCGTTTGAAAGAAAGAGAAGGATTATGTGTCCCTTCTCAGCACACGAGGGGACTATTTGCTCATTGATGCACATTGATGTTGAGTAAAACCCAACCAGGCAGGGAGGCAGGCATCACCCTTACCCTCCCCCCCCGGGTTGCCCTTCCCCCCTCTTGCAACCACCTCTTTGTTCATGTCTTAAAGCACCAAAACCTGACCAACTGACAAGCCCTTCAAGGCGTCACAATGATTGAGGTTTTGAAGGTGGGTTCTTCAACCCCGCGCGCGCACGCGGTCAGCTTTCATTTGCTCGCATCCAGACAGACCTCACCACCTTCCCCAATCAATGCCTCTGCCTCGGCATGGGCCGCAAATTGACAAATTTCCCCTTGAATGCTAACAGATTGCTTTGGGAGGAGGCCGTGTTTTGCCATTGCCGGCCGGCATCCCCGCGGAGGACGGTTACATAGCTGACCCACTTTACCCCGCCCCGACACTTGCTCTCCTCGCGCACTTCCTCCTCTCACGCTCATTTGCCATCGGGACTGGGAGCAGCGCGATGCAAACAAGTGTGATGTGAAAGTTTTAAGAGGCACTTTTGGGGTCACGTTCACCTCATTTCGTTTGCTTTGCCTCCTATGAAAAGTCAAATTGGAAACTCCATAAATTATGCTCCAAAACAGGAATGAACTCACAGTGTGGGGATCTGAGTGCTGTGCGTATTATTACATTTCCTTGCAAGGGCTCAATATGTTCCTCTTTCCAGTCTTGCACCTTATCGGGATGATAGTTGATCAGCTGCATTAACACCACTGGAAATCATTACATTTGGATTTTAGGATATAGACGTGCCAGGCCAGCTGAAGAATGACTCAATATCTTGGTCGATACTACTTCAAATTGCCACCATTTGAAATGCAAGGCTTTTTTGTTCATGCGTGCATCTTGAAGGTAGTTCTTTTCTCTCTCTAGAATGTTAATTTGCCCCTTTTATGTTACCAAAACATGTGAATTAAAAATTGAGATAAAAGACAATGCTCAAATAATGGCAAGGCCCCTCGAGCCGGCCAGCATGAAAAAGGCGTTAATAAGATGATCACACAGCCTTTTTGCACCTGTGTAATCCCCCTTTGTGATGTATCAATGCACAGCAGGAGAAAGGGGGGGAAGGGGGACGGGCGTTGTGGGTAGTCAAGGTGTGTTTGCAGGAGATTTCGTTCTTTGTGCATAGGCCGGCATCCATTTTTAATGGCCTCTTTCATTCGCTCCGGCTCACGGCGGCAAGAACAATTTCTCCATTTGTATGAGTCGTGACCGCCGTTGTTTTCGTACTCCCCTGGAGACGCGGAGCTTTTGTGATTCAAGGAGCAGACGTCGTGACCGGTCGGGCTGCCGAGTGGGCGGACGGAAACAGGAAAATCGTACACGTGATGGCCACTACCGTGTCTAATGAGGTCAATTAGATATAATGTCAAAGGACTTGGGCAAATCACGAGCTATTTACCCAAAAAAACAAAAATGGAAAGACTATTTTCTCAGCATTTGAAGGTCAACCTAAAATCTGATTAGGAAATGTTTGTGGAGTGTTCAGTTCAAAACCGTATTGGCCTCATGCAGTGCTGTAGAAGCGGTTGGTCTTTGTCCTTACTTACCAACATTTGTATTCCAATGAAATTCATCCATAAGACTGTTTTGCCACCGCGATTGCCCATGGCTATTCATATTTTCAGTCACGATGTTTTGCCAAATGTCGTCATCTGTCCAGTGTCCATGATATCTTCCAGTATACACGTATCAGTTCTTACTGGCTTGTTGTTATGTAAACGTAGCCTCCATCTGTCAAAACCGTGCCACCCAATGAGATCCAGTCTTCTCATATTGAGGCTGCTCTAGTTTCTGCTTGGCTTGAGCCATGACCACAAGCAGTGGCTTTAGTGGGAACTTAATTTCATCGTTATGAATGCTATTTCCTGCACATCTCTGTTTCATTTCAGGCAGTATTACTCATGCCAGTCCTCCTAATGGGGTCTTTGAAGAGCCCCCTGGCTGAGTTCAGGATTTAGGGCATGATGCAAGTCATTGACCCCCCCACACCCCCCCGCCCCTGCCCACTCTTCATTTAGAAGCGCATTATTGCGTCTTTAGATGGTACGTGTCTGTACAAAGACTGTCAATAGCGCCCTGGTGCGATCAAACCATCTCAGTCGATAGGCAGGTTAATAAAAATGACTTTGACAGGTGAGCAGCTTCATCCGAACCAGAATATGGCTGCAGGAGACGACTCGGCCCCTCCTCGTCTCTCCACCCTCCTATCCCGCCCTCCAAGTCTCTATCCTCTTTTCTCCAGCACAAAGCTGCTCAGTTGTTCATGAATGTCAGCTAGGCGCTGCCAGCTCCCTCCATCTTCTTTCCGTAACCCCCCCCCCCCCCTCCTCCTTCCTTATCTCCACTTGCTGTACTTCGCTTAGTGTGCAAAGGAAGAACGACTGCAAATGAGTTCCTTGAACCACAGGGACCCCAATAAACAAAACTGTCAACCAGAGATGTCGAAAGAAAAAAAAAACGAGGGAAGGAGCCAGAGGCACATCCTCACTGAATATTTCATCACCCACCACCACTGCAACCACCACCACCCACCTCCACCAATACTCCCTGACACCCTGCCCCCACCGCCCGCATCCGCCATCCCCCCCATCTCTCGCCATAGCCATCTTCTCACAACCCCTCCTCCTTCTCTCACTGCCCCTTCCTTATCATGCTCTTCCCCCATCCCTGCATGGCAACCACAGCCTCCCACGAAACAAAATAGCACCACCTGAATCCGACAACACCGCGGTATTTCGAGAGAGAGCACGACTTCTTCATTAACACCACCCAGCTCGGGCTCATCACGCGTGTGCCATCTTCGGCAAATACACACCCCTTGCTCTTCCCTTTGCATACCACGCAGGCGCTGCACGTGAAAGGGAACAATGCGAGGCTGGCTCCAAGTGAGGCCCCTCCGCTCTGCTTTTTCTTGAGTCTCTCATCACAAACCATGACAGAAGTTGCTTTTGTAAAGCTTTGGAATTCAAGTGTGCTGCGAGGAGCACCGGTGGGGCGAAATGAAGGTTGCACAGAGGAGGAGGAGGGGAGGAGGAGGAAGAGGAGGCGGAGGGTTTCATACATGCCTCGAAGCCTCTCTTTTGTTTGCCTGTGATGTTCCAAAAGCGCTGTCCTGACGTCAATGCTAGCCAGCCGCATTGGGTCTCTCTTGGCTGGGCTCCTGAGAGCAGGCAGGCATGTTTGGACTGGAGCTGAGCTGCTATAGCTGAGACCTCTGGGAATCATTCACTAGCCAGCTCGACAGCACTCGAAAACTCCTCCCCCCACCTCCCGCCTCATCTCCGTACGGCACATACACACTTAACAGACACCCTCCCCTTGTTTCCCCCCTCACAGTCTCTGGCCGTTTGGAAGGGGCTTGTTGCTACACGATTGTTCTCGCCAATGTGGCCGCTGGCAAGCAGACTGTGCTTTATCATCCCCCTCCCCATCTCTCAGGAAACAGGGCCCCATTTCAGGTGTTCCACTCGGCATCCCCTTGACACACACACACACACACACACACACACACACACACACACACACACACACACACAAGCCCCCTTCCCACTCAGATCATCAAGATGCTGCGTGTGCGTGTTTGTCTGAATTGCACACCTGAAGATGTGCTTCGACTCTCCTTTGTTTGTCATTGGTTCAAATTATAATCGTTCAAATTTGCTCTGTTGTTTATGAGTGAGCTGATTTTGCCGAAGAAGAGGTTGTTGGGGGTGCAAGCACGTACTTTGAATGACTTGAGACCCTTTGTGAGTCAGGCGTGGCGGCTTGCAAACGTTTTTAGCTAGGAAACGCAAGTGTGAGCGACCAAATTGGCTGTATGAGTCAGCAGTGACAAAAAATAGTCACTGTAGGAGGTACAAAAAAATACTCAGAGGCAATTTTGAAGACCCCTTGATTTAATGTTGGGTTCTCGGTCTGTTGAATACATACAAATATAATTTTAGGAGGAACAAGGGTGCCTACGGAATGATTTCAGTTATGGGGGGGGCACGGACAACTAAAAAATCCTTTGTGGCAACTGGAAAACCGTGTTTGGGCGGCTAGTAATATTTGGTTAAATGTTCAGACTTTTTAAAGTATGAATATAATATTCACCGAAAAGGAGTATTCCAAAGATAATTCTGTATGCTTAAAGTATCCAACAGTGTTTCTTTTGAAAGCAAGATGGCTAATGACTGGCCTGCCATGCATTTTATAAAATCGGTTTAGCGGGAAACTTTCCGTCAACATTCACGTATGTACTTGGCAGTTGTTGACTGAACACAGCACGTACAAAACACAGACCTGGGATTTCTTCCGGATTCAAGAGAACACAATGTAACAAAGTCTTACATCCAATTCAACGCTGATCTGATGAGAACTCACCGAATGATAATTGTCGAAACAATTTGGCTTCGATCTGGATGGAACCTTGGATGGCTTCGATCTGGATGTCAAGTGTGGTTTCTCACTTTCTAAATTTTCAAGGGGACGTTAGCGGAACAATGATTTAAAAAAAAATCCTGGTTGAGCCTAGTTATGTACAACAAATGAGTATGTACATGGAGGTACAGTCATCTGTTTTCTTGTGTGACGCTATTTTATGATGACATGAAGTGAGCGACTTCTCAAAGAGGGTTCCATACCATCTTCCAACCTTCCTTTAGCCAAACTAAAACTTGACACCCTCCACCCCTTGCCCCTCCCAAGTCTTGTGTAATTTACTTTGTGTTTTTGGGCCAACTAAACTCATTCTCTTGACAGCTGCCATTCAGAGACCACACACACACACACACACACACACACACACACACACACACGCACTTCTGGGATTGCACTTTCCCATGCGGCGCCCAACCCTGCTTTCACACCCCGCCTCAGGCCTGCTGGGTTTGTCGTTTTACCACAACGGTGTCATCTTAGTGGGTGTGGACTGTATCAATAAGACCCTGATAGGCTGCGTTTACACTCCCAAAGTGCTGAGTTTATATTTATCCCAATGCCTCCCTTGTATGCTGATTGTAATCTACCTTCCTTGTACTTAATGTTGAGAAATGCGGCCATTAGCTCATCCTTGTCCTTTCACCTACCTTTCCCTTCTTTTTTTTTTTTTTTTTTTGTTGTTGTCGCACACCAATGTCAATACCAACGTCTAAAGGTCACCCTGGCAATATGGGGAGGCGACGGTCGATAGAGAAATAAATAAGCAGTTCTGAAGAGAGAGGAGTGGTTGACGGCAGAGCCTGCTGATTCACAGGGTTAACCATCGGCCAACATCTCAGGAGCACACCCAAAAGTCTTGACAGATTGACGTATCTGCTCTTTTTCTTTTTTTTTTTCTAAGCCTCTTTCACACACCTCAGAATTGACGCATCGGAGCCGTATCAGAAGAGCCAGCATTTATCTGCTTTTGCTTTTCATGCACCGTCAAACCAAGAAAGATGTCGCAATTGCGGGTGGTTTCTTGCAGAGAATCAGTTAATTGCATGACATCGGTATCGGGTGTTGAACTTCACACCCTCATTCCACCTTTCAGAAAATTGACCGTTTGACTTTATTTACCGCAATCTGTGCTCTTGCCGTTTATGCAACACAGATACTTGGTAGGAAGGAAAGACTTGGCTTGTTTCATATTTTGAGGACTTCATACTCCTCTCCGCTTATGTTGCCTCTACATTCTCACCCATTTTCCTGTTTTCCTGCTAACACTCTCCCTCCCTTATTACCGTACCAACCCTCCCTCTGGTGAGTCAAAGTTTGTGGGCAGTTGCTGATATTGAGCCTTATTGGACAGACGCATCATTATGCATTTGCGACTGTTAAGGCTTGCTAGGAAAGCTTTGTGCCCTCTGAGTGACTCTCAGAATAAAACGCAGTTGCCTCCACGCATGATTTCAGCAAAAAGATGCAGCAAAGTCACATGAACGCAGCACAACTGAAGTCTTGTTGTTTCATGCGAATCCTCTAGCCAAGTTGTGACAAGTCGGCTGTGTCTGTGTGGAATTCTTGCGTGTCCATCCGGGCTACGAGTGGGTCACTGAATCCCCTTCTACACACACACAGCCATTTGGCCTCTGTTACTGTTGCGAGTGCTCCAAAAATGGGCATCCCCTCCAAATCCGCCACAGACAATTGTTCATTCTATGCGTGCGATGCGAGTGGGGTGTATTTCCTGGATGTAGGACTGATTTTTCAGGCCCTAAGCCAGAGAGAAGGGTGGCTTTTGTCCCAGCACTGAATGACACTGCTGACTAAGAACGGGCCCAAGGGCAGTGGGAGGCGAGTAAGAGTGGGCTCTGTTTGTGTGTTTTCGAACAGTCGGCCTCATCCAGCAGATGTAAATAGCCAAGTGTTACTGAATGGTGATTGATTGCAGGATTGGGCGAATGTGGTGCGTCTGTGTCTCCGTGAGAGTGGGGAGCTCAAAGCTCTGTTGTTTGTGCTTCAACGGTTGTCCACTGTTCATTGACAGAAGAGGAAGTGGACGCGCAGGGGAGCTTCTCGCTTTTATTTTTTTTTGGACTGCAACAGTTCTCTCTTGACTCTCCTAATAAGGCTGTATTCATCGCAGTCAGGTTGTTGGGAAGAGGCATTCTAGTGATGATTAACTTGAGACAACGATGAGTCCGTTACAATTTGGCAGACTCACTTTGAACCGAGTCGTTTTGTGGATCAGCGTAATAACGAGCAATTGGACAACCATCACTTGAGTTTTTGTAGAGCGGATGGACAACCAACGAGTATCAGGTTATGGGTAGGGGGTTGTTGTGGGTCTAAATATGTCTGTTTCCTTACATTTCTGGCATCTCCTAATGACAAGTGAAGCTTTTTGCAATGTTTTTATTGTTGTTCAGTCCATAACTCTGCAGCTAACTGGCTCATTGGCTATTTATTGAAAAAATATATTTTTTTCATTCCATCTACAGGTCAGCGACTTCTTGTCTGGCCGCTCCCCCCTCACGCTGGCGCTCCGTGTGGGCGATCACATGATGTTCGTCCAGCTCCAGCTGGCAGCACAGCAGTCGGGCGCTCCGCAGCTCCAGCACAGGCACCTTATCACCCGGGGCAAGTCGGATGCCACAGTGGGCCAGCCCACAGGACAGCCTTGTATCCCTCAACCGCACTCTCATCTCCCTCATCATCCACACAGCCCCAACTTGCCTCAGCCAGGCCCCTCCACATCCCCTTCCACGAGCACCTCAACTTTCCCTCTTCCCCCCACACACCAACAGTCCCTGGCCCCCATGTACCACCAGGCCCCATCGTCCGTTCCTCACTGCAGCCCGGCCACCCCTCCCCCTCCCGCTCGCTCTCCTCGCACGTCGCATGTCCCCGGGAGTCTCTTCCGGTCTCCTCCACATCACCTGCGAGACCACCACCACTACCACCAGCCTTCCTCAGGCCAGGCCAGCCACAACATGGGCCAGGCCAGCCCTGTAGCCCCTGTTTTGTGCCCTGAGGTAAGCCTGCAACTCATCTTATTGCTTGTCAGTAACATAGCCGCCGCACTCTGAAGTTTGTATTGTGCCTGGCTTTTCATAAAAGTTACCTGACCAAAACACCCCAAAAGCTCTACAGCACTGCTGTGGGAATGCTGTTTCCCTGCGCTAGAAATGCAGATCTGGTTTGGAGTAACTAAACTCCCAGCGGTTTGACATTCACTCTCGGATATCCAATTAGTTGCCGAAGTTGCCAAATTTGGCCTTTGTGGAAACTTAATGCCTTGTCATTTTGGTGCGGAGTCTGAGCCGCAGATCCTATTGCTTTTTACGTACATTTCTAGTTGTGTGTTGATCATGACATAAATATCACTTAGCATTGGCTACTCCAAATCTTTTTTTTCCACAAAAATGTTGTACACATGAAGATAGACTCACCCTGCTCACATTTTCTTGTTCCAGGCAAGCTGCAGCACCAACAGCCCCAGTAGTGGCACGAGTTCATCAGCGCGCTCCCGTAAACCTGGCGCCATCATTGAGAGCTTTGTGAACCACGCTCCTGGAGTCTTTTCAGGGACCTTTTCAGGTGAGATTTATTGATGCCCTGAGCAATAAACATGCACGCTCTCCACTTGAGTGTGCCAGCGGTGCTATATTTAGAAACACGTGCTTCAATACTCTTGTCTCCTCTCTTCTCAGGCACTTTGCACCCTAACTGCCAGGACAGCAATGGGCGCCCCAGACGAGATATCGGTACCATCCTTCAGATTCTCAACGACCTCCTGAGCGCCACACGCCATTACCAGGGCATGCCGCCTTCCCTCACCCAGCTCCGCTACCAAACCCAGTGCGGCACGCCCAGCTCACCGTCCCCGTCGCCGCCTCCCTCTCCCCCAGTCGTCGGCACAACGGGACTCTCAGCCAAAGCTACCTCGGTGCCCGCCGGCAACCCCAGCAGCCCTCCGCCGACCCTTCATCCGCTGGTGCAGTGCCAGAGCCAGATCCGCATGTGCAAGCCCCCTGGTGAGTGACTGCGCATGAAAGCGCGACACGGAATCACAGGCGCATGAATTCACCGTGCATCCTTTTGAAGCACTCATGACACAGACGTTCCTGCTGCTGCCCTGAAAGAATGTGTGTTCATTTCTAGTTCATCATTTTCTTGATCAGCAGCTTTTTTGGTTTGTTTTTTTGCTTCGATAACATGTCAAAGACAAAGTAGAATTTTTTTAACCTTGACAGTTGGTGTAGCCTTTGATGAAATATGGAGCGAAAAGGGGTTACTTTGCTAAGAAATACGATCCAATGCAAGCCTCTTGAGACTTTTTCAGTTAGGCATCACTTGTCACACAGCAAGTTGGCTTTATTTTACTGCACCAAGGAGATAGGTTTACCCCTTCCACCCCAGGCAACGCTATGTTTAGAGTAGATTAGGCTTCGGCTGCTTTAAGACAACAGGGATGTGTGCAGGTCAGGACTAGTATAGACCGAACATCGGACATACCCATGCCCAAGGGCAGGGCCTAGTGCAGGTGCTGGAGTTCAGATGACACTCTTTAAAAGCACCTTTCCGGCCGGAGAAACAGATTTGGAGTGTCAGACAGATGTCCAGCACAGATAACATTGAGCTAGTGTTGTAAGGTTCCGCGAAGAGAAAACGGCATTGTCTTGTGGGGCCTCCTTATCTCCTGTCGGGGGAAATGGGAGTTTGGTGAAGTAGTCCGCTGGGTTCGGTCCTGAGACGCAGTGAATCTTGTTTCATGTTTTGCTTTTGCGTGGCAGAATAGAGGTTTCAGTTTTAGCAGCTGACTGATTGTGAATGTACAGTCAGTCCAGCATCCCCCGTGTCAACCCCAATGCCCTCGCAAGTGTCCAGTGAACAGTTGGAAAAACACAGGCTTATTTTCCTAACTTAGGGAAGACCTTTCCCTCACTGCCTCCACCCCTCATACTCGCACCCTCCCCTTGTCCTGTCTGTACATCTGCACTCCGCAGCCCACGCAATGCCCCCCACGCCCCCCATTCGCCGTCCAAAAACAGTCTCGCCTGTAAAATCCATCTGTCCATCTTGCTGCTATTCAGCCTCCCCTGCTTCGTTTTCCCCGCCTGTGTTGTGCATCAATACTGTACATTCATTTGGCCTTTAAATAGATTTATTCTGAACTTCAGCACCGGGGTGGTTGTTAAAACCACAACACTAAACTGTCAGTCTTTGTATGGGTGTTAAATCCTGTCCATTAGCCAGCCAACTGCCCACAAATTGACCAGTGGCTTCCAGCGGAGGAAAAACAAAAAGAATGAGTGAAAGAAAAGCTTGTCTCCTTCCCCTGTTTTGACTTTACAGTCCTTGCCCCAACTTCCTGCTCACCATCGAAACTTCTGGGAACTGATATGAATGGGAAACCAGCTGAATCAAACCCAGTGCGGCTCACTGATACAATGAACCCTGGTCTCTTTGTGGCCGCTCGCATCCTGTTCCGCCTGGCGTCCCAAGGAAGCCAATGTTTTAGCATGCTCAAGCGGCCTTATCTGCCCGCACCTGACGGATGACTTACTGGACTTAACACTACGGCTTAACTCGACTTCACAGAGGCCTGCCTTCATTCAGCTGCAGGACTAACCAGTCTGTGGCGTCCGCCTCAGTATGTGTACACGCTTAAAACTCGAGACAGCCTCTTGAAAATGTCACATAGCTGGGTTCCCTCCAGAGAGCCTTTACCCTTTTCCACTGCAAGTTCATGTGCGGGGAGGATAAGACAAGCGTGAATAAAAGAGCTTGACGTGCTCGGCCTCAAACGCCTGGTTAAAAAGTTTGCTTTCGTGGCTCCGGTGAAAGGAGTTGCTGAGTTTGAAGATTTTTGTTTCAGCTCAGGACTCACAGCCTGGCAGGCTGATTGTTAGATAAATTCCATAACTGGGGAGGGTGGGCCTCCCTCCGGCCCCCCTGTCCAGCCAAAGCCATTGTGTAGGGGCCAGGGACAGGGGCTGCATACAGGGCACCGGGCTGAGCCATTGTGGAGTAGATTTCCCACTGCAGCTGCCTTAGTTCAACATAGGCCCACAGAATAGAGCTGAAAGCTCCTGCGCCATCCCCGCCCCCCTTCCGGATCTCTTCACCCCCACTTCTCCCCTTTAGATTTGTCAGGTCATGTTAGCGTCCCGGGGAAGCCAGACGAGAAGGGCGGGTGAGGAAAAATCCCGAGATCTCTGCCTCTCTGCGTTTTAAGATCCGACCGCCTTGAACCGATTCCGTCGCACCCGTTATCCGTGGCTAAGACGCTGCTCACACGTGCGGCGGCGGCTCAGCGGTGACGCAGTACAACGCGGCGCTATCGAGCGAAAAGCCAATCAAGTACATCAGGTGCCCTTTCATTGTCGTCAGAGAAGAAGGGATAATGCAAATGAAGTCTTAAAAAGTCGTCGAAGAGCGTGCGACGCGACAGGACCGCCAGCGTCCTTTCACTTGCTGCCACAATGCTCATATTTGGTGGACAAGGACTTACCTGGAATGATGGAAAATGTACAGACATTATAGCTCTTACTGTCAGTTCAAATGAATGCAGCTTTGTTTGGTCTTGTCAACCAAACCAAATCAAACCAGTACGTCAAAGCTTTTCTGCTCTCAAGCAGAACAGCTCAATTTTTACAGAACAGTAAATCAGCCTGATCTGGCCCGCAGATAGCAACTTCATACTACCCTCAGTGTAACCTGCCAATAATTTCCACAAAAGAAGAGGACACTGTAAAACAAAGGACAACAGCCATGGAGGGCATCCATTTCTGTGGTCTTCCCCTTCCTTTCCCGAGTGACTCCGCTCTGCCGACCAATCGACAGACCGCAGCCTTGCTCCACCCTATCGACGGAGGGTACGGAATGGTGTCGGTGTATCGGACAACTTCTGACATTGAAAGACAAAGACCTTATTGAACTCCCTTATCTTAAATGGACGCGCTCCTTAGCAAGTAGCGTGTTCGTTTTCCCATTGTCTTTTCCGTGCGAGATCATGTGTCATGTTAAAGCAAAGAGCTTCTAACACCGCCAACAATAAATCTTCACAACATTAGCTCTGTAAGAGAAACTTCAATTGTTTTGTGTCCTGTCTTCGGCACCCCATCTTTTCTTTTACCCTACCCTGCGCCTCCTCCCTCTGCTGGCCCTCTCTCTAGCTCCGCCTTTGGTCTTGTTTCTGGGCTGGGCTTCTGTCAAAGCACGAGGGGACAAAATGGAATTGTTTTGTCTCTCCCATTTGCTTCCTACTTCTCTTTGGGCCCTCCAAGGTTATTGTGCTCATGTCAAAGCTCTACAGTCAGGCTCTGAGCCAGCCAGCATGAATGCGCGCATCTGTGCGTGCGTGTGTGCGTGTGCGTGTGTCATAGCCAGCCCTAATAATAGACCCACTGTCATAAACATAGACTGGAGATCCCTGTGGCCAGCTGTGTCCGGCCCAGCCGCCCAGGGCTCCGGTAGTGACGCTGATGAATGGTTTCTCTCTCTCGCTCTCTCGCATTTTGATGGTGCTCCAAGCACATTCTCAAACCTCTTGCCAAGCCAAAGGCCGTAGACCTCCTACAGCATCATCAAACTGCCTTTTATACTGTTTGTTGTATTCGCGACTGCTTTTTGGAAAGTAGAATTGAAAGTGCTTGCCATGCTTTTCATACAAGTGGGAACTAGGAGGACCGGAGAGGGAATGAAAACCGTGGTCCAGTGTACTAGGGCGTGAGTATACGGGGGTCCAATATATTTGCGGAAACCTGTTTTCATCCTCGAAATTGTTGGAAGTTCATAGAGCTGGGCTAGAGGAACACCGGTTTGAATCGAGGAGCTCTCCTGCGCTTTTCCTTTGAGATGTCATTTTAACATCCTTGCTGATCTTCAGCATCCAATGCCAGCAAATTTCCTCTTCACAGTGGCTCGTATTTACAGAGGCGGAGGAAAAACACTCACGGGGGAGGCAAATGAAGCCCACGCGGGGTTCACAAGTCATTCCGATGGAGGTAGAGCAAAGGAGGTTAGAATCGATTGGTAAAACTGCCACCAACGGCCGATCCTTTACCCTCCGCCCTCCATCTTGCTCTGCCCCTTGGGGAGAAATTCCTTAACCCTCCCCTCTCAGTGCCCTTCCTCACACTGCCCCAACTAGCAGCAGCCCTGGGGAGGCAAAGGGGGGCAGGGTAGAGATGAAGAGGGAGGTGGTGAGGTGGGGGGCTCTGGGTCAATGAGCTGAGAGTAGGAAGCCATAAAGGAAGAAAAAAAATAGAAGAAAAACCCAATCTCCCTTTCTCTCTCTCACACTCTCTCACAGAGTACAATTTCCATTCGCTTGCATTTTCTATTGAAAGCCAATAGCGTTGTCCTGAGCCTGAGATGGATGGCTGCACTAGAGCTAAGGTTTAATCAATAGGTCTTTTTAATTTGCCATCGATCCACGTTAAAAGCTACTGCGGCTGTTGCTCTCTATGTGTGCGTGAGTGCGCGCGTCCGTGCACGGCAATATGTGATGCCGGATCGGAGCCACAGTTGGCGATGGGCCGCCCCGCTTTGCTTTATCGACATGGGAGCCCGTTATTTCATTATTTAATTCCCAGACAGACACTAATGGAACTGACTAATAGATTGTGGTTACATGCACCTTCCTTCCCAGCCCTGTATACAGTGTGTGTGTGTGTGTGTGTGTGTACACACACACACACACACACACACACACAAGAATGTGAGTGTTTGTTTCTGTTTACATATTAGGGATGTAACGATTCACTCAAGCACTGGTAGGATTTGATTTTCAATTTTCAGTTCCCAATTGTTTTTTTTGTAAAAAAAAATAAAATTTCTTATAACCAAAATATATTTTTACTCTGACATCTGTATTTTGCCCTGGTTACAAATTCCATTTTTGTAACTTTACAAAAACTGCAAAACTACAAAAACTTGAAAGTGATCATTTTGACTCTTTCACGATATTTTTGTCTTATCAGTATTTGGTTAGTGCTGGAACTAAACATGAAAATAAATAAATGTGTCGTAGATTTGACTGTTACCATGACAAACTCTTTTGTTCTCAAAGTTTTTTAATAGAATATTTCCTGTCTTTTTTTTGCTTTTTGGTTAAAAATTTGGGTGCTTAAATGCACTGTGCACCCTACTGAGGAATAATAATATCCAATTCTTCCCCCAAGAACAAGAATGGGCAACCAGACTTGACTAGAAACCAAAATTCAATCTTGCTATTGATGTTTTTGTTGAGTATTTCAAGCATGTGTGAGTTTTCTTGGTTAACTTTGTCTTGTTCTCTCCCGACCCAGGCGATCGAGTCCGGCAGACGGAGAACCGCGCCACGCGCTGCAAGGTGGAGCGTCTGCAGCTTCTGATGCAGCAGAAGCGCCTGCGCCGGAAGGCCCGGCGGGACCAGCGGGGCCCCTACCACTGGCTGCCCAACCGCAAGGCGGGCCGCAGCAACAGCAACAGCAGCATGTCCAGCGAGGGCTCCCTGGACCTGGACTTTGACGACTCCGTGTGGAAGCCCGACGTCAAGGCCGACTTGAAGTCCGAGTTCGTCATGGCCTGAGAGGAGGGAGGACGCGCCGAGCAAAGTTTGGGGGAGTTTGCCACTGGCAACTTGATAGGAAAGGCCCTTCCTTGCAGACTTCGGTCCCATCATACTTTGCAGCAACATGACTTTGTCTGATGCTTGGATTTGGACTCAAGATGAAACTTCGACTTTGAGCAAAGTAGAATTCCGTGAGTGGGGGTGGTATTTTATTTTATTTTTTCTTAACGTTTTCATGTGTGCGTGTGATATGGCGCACTCTGGACAGTGACTAAGAGCGCCAAGTGGACTTCCCCAACAGGACACAAGCACCAGATGCCTCAGTGTTCTCTCCCATACACCCCCTTTTCCCCAAATGGCAAAGCTGCCGAACTCTTTGGAATATTGCGACGGGCATTCATCACTGATCTCCAAATTCACTTGAGCAGTCCGCTTCTGACCTGTTACAGGCTGGTTCAATGTCTTGTTTTGTCCTTTGTTTGTTTTTTTTTTTTAACATACTATTTTATAAAGCAGAAAAGAAGATGTAGCATTGTTCACAAAGCATTCAGGTTTTCATAGAACAGTTCAAAACGGTGATTTGCACAGGATCTTTGATTTCTAACAAGTGTGCAGAAATAATATGGAAGTATTGATATCAACCTCAGTGATCGGAGTGGTAAAAGGATGAACAGAAAGTGCTTTAGATTTTAAAATCTTTACAAAAGCAAATGATGACATTTAATAAGAAAAAACAAAGCAAAACAAATCTATTTTCTATTTCTATTCCTATCTTGCTGTTTTCCAAAAGCAGCGGCCCTTCGTGGCTTTGTGGTTGACTACCAATAAACATCCATTCAGTCGTTCATTCATTTTTGTGGTTCATGGCGTTATAACGACACGCAACTCGCAACCCAAGTAGACTGTGTACATAAACGTGGCGATTGGCAAAGTTTTATTTGGGTGTATGTTACTCGTCCCCCACCCACTCTGTTCTCCCAAGTTTTGGCTAAGGATTTCCCCAACCCTCACAACCATATGGAGTCGTCTTCACAATTCTGTTTTTATTGGCAAAGTGTGAGGGGAAAGTGTGATCGGTGTGTTACCTAGTGCCTCCACCGGGACATCCATGAACATATCACAGTTTTGCTGCTACACACTTGACAAAAAAAAAAATTGCAAAAGAAGTGTCAGGAAGGGTTTTTGTGCATGCGGAAGACGTGGTGGTGAAATGGAACAAGAGGAGCAGAGGTGGAGGTTCACATGCATGAATTTCTGATGAAAATTTAAAAAAAAAAGTGCTGCTGTTGTTAAGGTTTTTGTAATTTTTACTTGTGCGTGTTTGGGGGAGATAAAAAAAAAAAAAAGACATCCTATGAAAGTATTAACAACAAACCAGAACAGATGAAGTTAAGTGTGCCCTCCACTGAACATTCCTGTTATGTGACAATGAAGTTGGAGCCAATTCCCTCCCCCACAACACCCCAAACTAAGAACTTTGAAGCCCCCTAACCCCTTTCACGCCAGGAGACCGAGGATCACGTACGGACGCACTCGCGGAGACTCGAGGAACCAGCGGAACATTTTCCACGCAACTTTGTCCGAACTATCGAGCGCCCTGCCACGATTGCACTCCAAAGAGCTTGCAGTGAGAGATTACCATTTTTTGGGGGGGTGAACCTCATCTTTTTGTTAAGTGGCCTTACCTTTCACTAAGAAATTGGGGACAATGGGGACGGGAATGTTTATTTGCTGATTGTTTTGAAACAAACAATTTGTCATCACGGCACCACTTTCATAACCCCTTTTGCACTTCCTGTAAGAGCCCTCATTTGTCCGCCACCTATCTGTGTTGCTGTTCCTTTTAAATGACGCGGAATGGGGGTACAAAGTCAGACCCAGCCATTTTGCGCTTTTTGATGTCCCAGAAGTAATAACAGCAGAACAGCACCTGTGTAGCCCATTTTACGCTGCATGTAATCTGTTTTCCCGCCCCTTTCTGTATGAAAGGCACAGATGCGGAAAAGGGGGTGCAAAGCCGAATTTACCACAAAGGAGCTAGTATCTGCCTGTAAAAGTGTTTTCCCACCCTCTTTCAGTGTCGCCGCTATGTAGAAATATGATTGACAAGAAATGAGGGAACAATGTCCGACCCGGCAATTTTTCCGTGTTTGGAGGTAGTATGAGACCTTGGACTGCGCCATTTTGCACTGCATGTAAAAGCTGGTATTGTTTGACCTGCTTTTCCGTGTCGCTTTTGTGCGAAAACATTACCAACACGGAATGTGGGGACAAAGTCAATTTGGCAAGATTTCCTTTTTCTCAGGTGGTATCGCCACACAAAAGCTGAGTTTTTCCACCATTCCATGTCAACTGTTGTGCATAAACGTACCCGAAATAGAAAGTGGATTTGGCAGTTTTCTACCTTTTTGGAGCTACTGTCTGTGTAAAAGACATCATTTTTTCCACGTTTATCTCATTCTGTATAAACAGCGGCAACATTAAATCTGCGGACAAAGTACTAAAGTGATAGTGGTCCACTGTCTGAGGGAGTATCTACCTGAAAAAGCTGATGTTTTCCCGTTTTCTTTTCCATGTCACTGTTAACTAACATGGAATTGTCCCCTGTAGCCATTTTCCAACGTGTGCAAATTTTGTAATTTTACTCTGTTAAAGTGCACCGACGTGGTATAAGTTGGCTCCATATTTTCCACCTTTTCAGAGGTAGTATCTACCTGTAAAATCCCTCCGCCCTCTTCCTTGTCGGTGTTGTGTTTAACTCTTTCAGGAACAGCAGTTACTGCAGTGGACAGCTTATCATTTTTTGTGCATGAAAGGGTTAAACTCTAATTATGGGACAACATAAACTATCAATGTTCTACATATGGGGGTAGTATGAAAGACAGCACTGATCTGTTCTGCCTTTGCTGGGCTCTGTGTAAAAGTCATGCCGGATAAATGACGGGCCATTTTGCAAGGTCCCCCAAGGACTCGGGTCATGCGTTGTTTTGTGTTCTCTAGCTGGTGGAGTCTCTATTATGTCAAGGCTTCTGTGCCTTAAAATTTTGCCCTTGCAGTGTCGATGAAAAGTTCGTTTTCACGTCGTCATTCCGACCTCACGTCCCTGGGGGGGAAAAAAAGAAAGGAAAAAAAGAGGCTAAATTTGAACTGTTGGCACAAAAGAGCCAGAAAGGTCCTATGAGGACCACATGCACTTCCTTTTTCCTTGGATCCATCATTACCAAAAGGACAGTTCAACCACCCATCCCTCCACTCCCTTGTCAAATTCTATTTATTTTCCCTTTGTATATGTATGAACTATACTCTGTGTGTGTGCCTCACTTCTGTGTGAAATTGAAAAAGATGACAAAAAAAATGATAGAGCATTACAGAGGGATTTAAAAAAGTAATAATTACGTCAATGAAATTCCAGATCATAACAGTTTCAGTTGCCTGTTCTTACTTGTAGCCAACGATTGAAATTAAACAAGATTCAAGACTACAATTTACAATGTTCTAGCTCTAGACCGGTGTAGCACATGCTTGACTGTATTAATTTATGAAACCAAAATGGTTACTGTGAATTACGTATTTCTTTGTGCATTTTTTAAGTGGGGTGGGGCAGGGGGCAAGGCAGCGGCTCTTGCTCATGTCTGGATTTTTTTTTCTGTTGATGGAAATATAATGGAAACAAACCACGTTTCTCCCAAAAAAAAGAAAAAATGAAAATATATATGAATATATTTTTTTTTCTTAAGCAATACATTTCAGTGTGACTTGTGATAGAACATTTTCATTTTTAGGTAATAAATAAATAAAAAAATCCTAAATGAGAATACAAGCTTGTATCCATGCGTGCTCATTCCATCTGCAATCGAAAGCTGTTATTCGGTCTAGGATTTCATGTGAGAATCTACTTATTCAAGTAATGTGATCGAATCAAATTAGGAAGTATTGGATTGATTACATATTATTTTACCGTTATTACCTTTCATGACTGGAGCATACCACGTTTGCTGTCGAGGCGCGCAAGGTTTTTCATAAAACGATTGCTATGGTAACATGAATTATAACAATGGGTTGACACTGGCGTTTCGGGGTGGGCAAGATCACCTAAATTGTATTCCAGCATTAGATTTTTTGTATACCCTTTATAAACTATCTGGAAAAACACATGACCTTACAGTACTTTATCAAAACGCTTATTTTAAAACAGAAGTACAGTACAGCAGTCCCCCACTTGCTTCAAAAATGGTTTGTTCCACCGCAGGTGGGTAGAGTAGCCAATAGTTCAATAGTTAGCAATGCAGGATGAGTACTTGTTTTTTGTTGTTGTTGTTGTTATATTTTTTGTAGCTTTTGCACTTCTGAAAAGAAATGACAGAATGTTTCAAGCAAGGTGCTACGGAGAACGGAGATATAGTTTTTTTCCCCTTCCATGTCCCATTAGGGGCTCCGTAAGGGGTGTATCCTGCGCATGTGTTAATATTCAAGGCAAGTTGTGACTGACACGCTAACTGACGGTATGCCATGCCCATTGTAACTACTGTACAGTAATTAGGACACGAGGGGACACCGTAAGAGAGGATTTTATATATTACTGTTCAAATTATTCACAAAATAATGTTCTGTTAATATGTTGTAAACTGCATCTTATATAAAAGTCATTTTTTGGTATTTTACTACGTATTTGGAGGCTGGTTTACTTCGAAAAAATGCATACTGGTAGAGTACCGTTAATGATTGTCTTGAGGTGTTGTATCAAAAACGAGTGGGAACGAAATTGGGTTCAAATGTACAAAACAATGAAATGTATCTTGCCTGATTGGGAGCTCCACATCCATCCCTAAACCTCTGACGAAAGACATGCCCCTTGCTTGACAGGCAGTATCTGATCAGTAATACAGGCCAGATGGTGCTTTTGGAGCCCATTTTACACTGCATACGAAAGCAGCCCCCCCAATGTCATAGTATAGACGGCATCGACACGGAATGAAGGGATGTATAGTGCACTCGCCAATTTTCCTTCTTCTCTGGTTGCATCACTGGCTAGCTCTAAATGAGGTTGGACAGCATCTGTGTAGCCATTTTTTGACTGCCTGCACAGAACCAATTTTCCACCTTGTTTCCATGTCTCTGTTCTGTACAAAAGGCACTGACACGAAATAGGAAAAGGAAGTCATCCAAAAGTGTCACTGACTCTTGCGCATCATTGGGTCTGTCTCAGAATGGGTTGGCAATGACTGGAGGGGTGAGCAAGATTCACGTGCTTAGCAGTCTGATAAATCCGTCCCTATGGAAACATCCATAACTTCTGTCTCGTCAAAGCTGGGTTTATATCACCTGAAGACCAAAACCAGACATTTGGTTGGTTGGTAATTACTGTCGTGCCATAATTTGGTCATACACTATAAATGATCTAATGATGAAGAGCACGCGGCAAGGCATGTTTTTTTTCTGCAACAAAGGTGAATTAAAACGTGAAGCCTGACACGTGCAAGCGGTTAAACGTGTTTCTGAGTCGGCGCCGCCAGCTGACTTTTCTAAGTGCGAAGGTCGAGAAGAGTGAGCTCAACTCGGCGGGATTTGAAGTCGGATTGAACATGAAAGGACGAGGCCTCAAAAGCCAAGAAGGATTGACTTGTGCATGTCAAGTAAACCTTCACGTTAAAACTGTTTGTAGTGCTGACATCAACCACAGCAGGTGTGGAACTATTTGAGCTTTGTTGTCGGCGGCCTGATATCGCTGGAATTTATTGTATTGCGAACACTTTGGGGAAAGCTAAGCTTAGGAGAAAATATAGAGTTAAAAAAAAAGGTTTAGGTCAAAACAGGACACTGCCAAAAAATCCCATTGGGGGCACCATCCATCCATCCATCCATCTTCTACCGCTTATCCGGGGCCGGGTCGCGGGGCAGCAGCAAGCAGGAAGCCCAGACTTCCCTCTCCCCAGCTACTTCTTCCAGCTCTCCCGGGGATCGAGGCGTTCCCAGGCCAGCTGCGTGACATAGTCTTTCCAGCGTGTCCTGGGTCGTCCTCGAGGTCTCTTCCCGGTGGGACATGCCCGGAACACCTCACTAGGGAGGCGCTCAGGGGGCATCCGAATCAGATGCCCCAGCCACCTCATCTGGCTCCTCTCGATGTGGAGGAGAAGCGGCTCTACTTTGAGCCCCTCCCGGATGACCGAGCTTCTCACCTTATCTCTAAGGAGAGCCGGACACCCTGCGGAGAAAACTCATTTCGGCCGCTTGTATCCGGGATCTCGTTCTTTCGGTCACGACCCATAGCTCGTGACCATAGATGAGGCTGGAACATAGATCGACCGGTAAATTGAGAGCTTCGCCCTTTGGCTCAGCTCCTTCTTTACCACGACAGACCGATACAGCGTCCGCATCACAGCAGGCGCTGCACCGATCCGCCTGTCGATCTCTCGCTCCCTTCTGCCCTCACTCGTGAACAAGACCCCAAGATACTTAAACTCCTCCACTTGGGGCAAGATCTCCTCCCGACCCGGAGAGGGCACTCCACCCTTTTCCGACTGAGGACCATGGTTTCAGATTTGGAGGTGCTGATCCTCATCCCAACCGCTTCACACTCGGCGCGAACGCTCCAGTGAGAGCTGGAGAGACCGCTTGAAGGAGCCAGCAGTACCACATCATCTGCAAAAGCAGAGATGCAATACTGAGGCCACCAAAACGGACCCCTCAACGCTTCGGCTGCGCCTAGAAATTCTGTCCATAAAGGTGATGAACAGAATCGGCGACAAAGGGCAGCCTTGGCGGAGTCCAACCCTCACTGGAAACGATTCCGACTTATTGCCGGCAATGCGAACCAAGCTCTGACATCGGCAGTATAGGGACGGACAGCCCGTATCAGGGGCTCGGTACCCCATACTCCCAGCACCCCCACAGAACTCCCGAGGACACGGTCAAACGCCTTCTCAAGTCCACAAAACACATGTAGACCGGTTGGGCGAATTCCCACATACCCTCGAGGACCCTGCTAAGGGTGTAGAGCTGGTCCACTGTTCCACGGCCGGGACGAAAACCACACTGCTCCTCCTCAATCCGAGGCTCGACTTCCTGACGGACCCTCCTCTCCAGCACCCCTGAATAGACCTTACCAGGAGGCTGAGGAGTGTGATCCCTCTGTAGTTGGAACACACCCTCCGGTCCCCCTTTTTAAAGAGGACCACCACCCCGGTCTGCCAATCCAGAGGCACTCTCCCCGCTGACCACGCGACGTTGCAGGCGTGTCAACCAGGACAGCCCCACAACATCCAGAGCCTTGAGGAACTCCGGGCGGATCTCGTCCACCCCTGGGGCCCTGCCACCGAGGAGCTTTTAACCACATCGGTGACTTCGACCACAGAGATAGGAGAGCCCACTTCAGAGTCCCCAGACTCTGCTTCCTCCAAGGAAGGCGTGTTGGTGGAGTTGAGGAGGTCTTGAAGTACTCCGCCCACCGGCTCACAACGTCGAGTCGAGGTCAACAGCGCCCCATCCCCACTGTACACAGTGTTAGTGGTGCACTGTTTCCCCTCCTGAGACGTCGGATGGTGGACCAGAATTTCCTCGAAGCCGTCCGGAGTCGGCTTCCATGGCCTCACCGAACTCCTCCCACGTCCGAGTTTTGCCTCGGCGACCACCGGCTGCATTCCGCTTGGCCAGTCGATACCTGTCAGCTGCCTCTGGGGTCCCACAGGCCATAAAGGCCCGATAGGACTCCTTCTTCAGCTTGACCGCATCCCTTGCTGCTGGTGTCCACCAGCGAGTACGGGGGTTGCCGCCACGACAGGCACCAACCACCTTACGGCCACAACTCAGATTGGCCGCCTCAACAATAGAGGCACGGGCGTGGTCCATTCGGACTCAATGTCCCCCGCCTCCCCCGGAACATGGGAAAAGCTCTGTCGGAGGTGGGAGTTGAAACTCCTTCTGACAGGGGATTCTGCCAGACGCTCCCAACAAACCCTCACAATACGTTTGGGTCTGCCAGGATGGACCGGCATCTTCCCCCACCATCGAGCCTACTCACCACTAGGTGGTGATCAGTTGACAGCTCCGCCCTCTCTTCACCGAGTGTCCAAAACATGCGGCCGCAAATCCGACGATACAACCACAAAGTCAATCATCGAACTGCGGCCAAGGGTGTCCTGGTGCCAAGTGCACATATGGACACCCTTATGTTTGAACAAGGTGTTCGATTATGGACAATCCGTGACGAGCACAGAAGTCCAATAACAAAACACCACTCGAGTTCTGATCGGGGGGGCCGTTCCTCCCAATCACGCCCCTCCAGGTCTCACTGTCGTTGCCCACATGAGCATTGAAGTCCCCCAGCAGAACGAGGGAGTCCCCAGCAGGAGTACTCTCTAGCACACCCTCCAAGGACTCCAAAAAGGGTGGGTACGCTGAACTGCTGTTGGGTGCGTATGCACAAACAACAGTCAGGACCCGTCCCCCCACCCGAAGGCGGAGGGAGGCTACCCTCTCGTCTACCGGTGTGAACCCCAATGTACAGGCACTGAGCCGGGGGGCAATAAGTATGCCCACGCCTGCTCTGCGCCTCTCACCGTGGGCAACTCCAGAGTGGAATAGAGTCCAACCCCTCTCGAGAGAGCTGGTACCAGAACCCAGGCTGTGTGTGGAGGTAAGTCCGACTATATCCAGTCGGAACTTTTCAACCTCACACACCAGCTCGGGCTCCTTCCCTGTAAGAGAGGTGACATTCCATGTCCCCAGAGCTAGCTTCTGCAGCCGAGGATCGGACCGCCAGGGTCCCCGCCTTTGGCTGCCGCCCAGCTCACATCGCACCCGACCCCTTTGGCCCCTCCCATGGGTGGTGAGCCCATGAGAAGCCATTGGGGGCACAATTTTTTTAATTCATTTTTTATTGTGTAAGGTGATTTGTGGAGCCTATTTTTTTTAAACACTGCTACTTGCCATACAAGTGTCAATAAAAGTTCACCCACTCTAGTTGGTAAGACACGAGAGTCACAAACACATCTCACTTGTTGAAATTCTGATCACACGTCTAACAAAAAAAAAAAAGTTAACCACTGTAAAGTCACATGCTTGTCCGTGCCTCCATTTATTCTTCTTCGCTTGATGCGCTTGATGCACTTTATGCACGTTGGGGTTCTCATCCTTAGGAGTTTTTCCTTGCCAGCGTCACCAGAGGTCTTCTTCACAAGTTGCAGCTGGTATTTTTTTAAAGGTGTGAAGAGACGCCTTGCGTTGAGAATTGACGGTACATAAATCAAAAACGACTTGATTATAAATACATGCGTCGTCTCATGTGGCACTTTTTTTTTCAGGCGCTGCAAACCATCTCATGACTTCCAGTCAAACTGCAACTGTCAGGAGGCCTCTTCTGAGAAGTAGCTGCCTCTTTCTCGCTGTCACTCTCGGCCTCCGCACTCAACCGTCTTCATTGACAGACATGGGTGAGCGAGTCGCACTCGTACTGAGAGAGAGAGAGAGAGAGAGAGAGAGAGAGAGAGAGAGAGAGAGATTGCCTCAGCTGCCACCACTAACTGAAAGCTGGTGGTTTCTTCCAGGATGGAGAGAAGCTCCAAAGAGTTGGGGGGTTTTCTTGATGTGATCTCCGATAAGACACATTGCTTTTTCACGCATACACACACGATGCAAGCACGCGACAGCAGCTCTTGCGGGGTGTAGTTATTGTTGATGTGATTGCTTGTCATAATGAGGGTTGGATCCGCACGGCAAACCAAAGCGAGCCTACCTGTCATGCTGGTGTTAGCACGTGTTGTTTTCCATTGCTGTTTTATTTTTGACGTCAGCAGCAGTCACGCATGCTGACGGCTGCACTGCAATTTGGCATGACATTTTGTATATCTGTTCATCTCATCCCGCTCACTGACAGCAAAACACAGCGCCTAGCTATCAGCAGTTTTTAATTGCCTTCAAATAGCAACATTGTTAAAAGAAAAAAATATATGTTCAAATCGGCGTGCATAAGTTGTGTTTCTAAACAGTATTCCATTTCATTGTAAAAAATAAAATAAAAGATGTCTTTAATTAATTAAACTTGGAATTCAAACCCTGAACCGCCAAATTGTGAAGCAGATTTGCTCACAAGGGCATAATATCATGTTGTGTGTTATTTTGTAGAACTGTACAGCAGAGTGTAGTTTGTAATTAAAATTATTGCAATGAAACACGCAATGAAGAAATTTCAAATGTCATTTATTTCAAAGGATAGTTTGATATAACACCTACTGCACACCAAGCGATGTGCCTGAAACGCCGTATGGAGTTCAGCAACTACATTCTCTGAGCGGTCGACAATCAGCCTCTGCCTCTGCCGTGAATCGCCGGTAAATCGCATCAATTCGCTGATGTAACAGCCAATAAAAACAATGTGCCTTGTGATTGGCCGGGGACCTGTCCAGAATATAACTCAATTTAGTTCAGCTAGGCTCCAGCTTACCTGCAACCCTAATAAGAACAAGTGCAATTGAAAATAGCTGAATAGAATGAACACAAGGCTCTTTGTAAAGGCAGATATTGTAATGAAAGTTTTGTTCCGATCCGCCCGCCAAAAAACCTCAACAGATTTCCATGCCTTCACCCAGACGTTTGATGAGGGGGTGCCATATGTCTGTGCGAGTGTACACAACCTGTTTACACAGTTAGCAGGGTTTATTTTAACCATGACCTCTGGGCCGTGTCGCCAGGTCAAGCTGCGGGGTTGCTCAGAGGCGCACAGACGCAGGCACACTGATGGCGTTGGACAGCTGAACACCCTCAACTCTGACATATATGTGAATGCGTGTGTGTGTGTGTGTGTGTGTGTGTGTGTGTGTGCGCGCAAGCGTGTGCGCGCGCGTGTGTGTGTGTGCGCGTGAGTGCGTGTGCGCGTATGGGTGTGTGCCATCTCTAGTCAAGTGTGTGTGTCTGAGAAGAATATCAAAGGTTCCCCTCACAGCTGCATAAATATCAACCAGGTAATGTCTCAAACAGAGAGCCACTCTGTTCTTCGTACAAACAGAAAATAGACAAAAGACAACAAGGAACCTGCTGACCGTGTCAACACAGTCCCCCCAAAAAGTCTGCTAAAAACCCCAAAACAAAACAAAACAAAACAAAAACAACTTTCCACTGCAGATGGAGCTTTTATCACAGCCAAATGCTCATTTCTTGCCTTGTTCCATGGAGGTGATTTAAACCAGTGTTCACAGATATATCGAGTGTAAGATGGTGGCTGAGGACAGTTGGAAATAGTCATACATGTCCAGAAAACCAAAGGCTGATGGCCCATGGTAAAACTGACTGTGTATGTGAAATGAGCAACGCCCCTATCGTGACTTAGTTGGTTAGAATGTGGTTCAAATTATGCCAAGATTGTGGGTTAGACCCCGACAAGAAGCATTTGTTTAAGCAAAAGTATCTCAAAATCAAATCGTGCTATTTCAAGTAATTCAGGTCAATATCAGACAGGAAGAACGACAACATTTCTAGGGTCTTACACAAGCATTTGTACTGGCCCCAACTTCACATAAGGTTTATGGTGCTTGAGCACAGTTAATGTAGTCATATTTGTCAGATGCTGCGAGCAACCCATTGGTAACTACCAGACTTTGCTTGTACGTGTACCAGACTTTGCTTGTATGTGTACAAGTACACATGGTTAGTTAGCTCAGTTGGTTTGAGCGTCGTGCTAATAACGCCAAGGTCTCAGGTTTGACCCTCTTACTGGCCATGTCCTTCAGTGACCGAGCTCAAGTCGTTCATTTAACGATTGGACAGGACCAATGACCATGTTGCTTGGCGATCATATACGTTCTTGGTCGCCTTTTACAAGTATATGTCCTTCCCTTATACTTGTCTGCAGAGTATTGTATTTGAGCAGAGTTTGAAATGGTCCGATGTTCAGACACTGCCAGCAATCCTATGGTAACTACCAGACTTTGTTTCTATGTGGAGTCGGCGACTTTAAAAGAACATGTGGCCGGTTAGTTCAGTTAGTTAGAGTGTGGTGCTAATAGCGCCAAGGTCACGGGTTTGACCCCTGTACGGGCCATGTCCTTTCGCGACTGAGCTCAAGTGGCATTCATAGATAGTCTTGGTCGCCTTTTACAAGGATATGTGCTTTCCCCATGCCTGTCTGCAGTACTATACTTGAGCAGACTTTGAAATGGTCTGATGTCCAGACGCTACCACCGTGGTAACTGTCAGACTTTGTTTCCATGTGTAATTGGCGACATTAAGAACTTGTGACCGTTTAGCTCAGTTGTTTAGAGCGTGGTGTGAATAACGCCAAGGTCACGGGTTTGACCCCCCGCACGGGCCATGTCCTTTGGCGACTGAGCTCAAGCGATTTCATGTCCCTCATGTCAACATCAGACAGGAGCAATGACAACATCGCTTGGCGATCATAAACAGCCTTGGTCGCCTTTTACAAGGATATGTGCTTGACCCATGCCTGTCTGCAGTGTACTGTACCTGAGCAGACTTTGAAATGGTCTGATGTCCAGACCCTGCCACCAATCCAGTGGTAACTACCAGACTTTGTTTCCATGCGTAGTTGGTGACTTTTAAAGAACACATGACTGGTTAGCTCAGTTGGTTAGAGCATGGTGCTAATAATGCCAAGGTCATGGGTTCGACCCCCATACGGGCCATATCCTTTAGCGACGTTCGCTCAAGCGATTTCAAGTCTTTCATGTCATAATTGGACAGGACCATTGACAACATCGCTTGGCGATCATATACAGTCTTGGTTGCCTTTTACAAGGATATGTGCTTTCCCCATGCCTGTCTGCAGTGTACTGTACCTGAGCAGACTTTGAAATGGTCTGATGTCCAGACGCTGCCACCAATCCAATGGTAACTACCAGAATTTGTTTCCATGCATAGTCGGCGACTTCAAAAGAACATGCGGCCGGTTAGCTCAGTTGGTTAGAGCGTGGTGCTAATAACGCCAAGGTCACGGGTTCGACCCCTGTATGGGCCATGTCATTTAGTGACCGAGCTCAAACGTTTTCAAGTCCTTCATGTCATAATTGGACAGGACCAATGACAACATCGCTTGGCGATCATATACAGTCTTGGTCACCTTTTACAAGGATATGTGCTTTCCCCATGCCTGTCTGCAGTGTACTGTACCTGAGCAGACTTTGAAATGGTCTGATGTCCAGACGCTGCCACCAATCCAATGGTAACTACCAGAATTTGTTTCCATGCATAGTCGGCGACTTCAAAAGAACATGCGGCCGGTTAGCTCAGTTGGTTAGAGCGTGGTGCTAATAACGCCAAGGTCACGGGTTCGACCCCTGTATGGGCCATGTCATTTAGTGACCGAGCTCAAACGTTTTCAAGTCCTTCATGTCATAATTGGACAGGACCAATGACAACATCGCTTGGCGATCATATACAGTCTTGGTCACCTTTTACAAGGATATGTGCTTTCCCCATGCCTGTCTGCAGTGAACTTTACTTGAGCAGACTTTGAAATGGTCTGATGTCTTGACGCTGCCACCAATGGTAACTACCAGAATTTGTTTCCATGCGTAGTCGGCGACTCTAAAAGAGCATGTGGCCGGTTAGCTCAGTTGGTTAGAGCATGGTGCTAATAACGCCAAGGTCATGGGTTCAACCCCCATACGGGCCATGTCCTTTAGCGACGTTCGCTCAAGCGATTTCAAGTCTTTCATGTCATAATTGGACAGGACCATTGACAACATCGCTTGGCGATCATATACAGTCTTGTTTGCCTTTTACAAGGATATGTGCTTTCCCCATGCCTGTCTGCAGTGTACTGTACCTGAGCAGACTTTGAAATGGTCTGATGTCCAGACGCTGCCACCAATCCAATGGTAACTACCAGACTTTGTTTCCATGCGTAGTCGGCAACTTCAAAGGAACATGTGGCCGGTTAGCTCAGTTGGTTAGAGCGTGGTGCTAATAACGCCAAGGTCACGGGTTCGACCCCCGCATGGGCCATCTCCTTTTGCGACAGAAGCGATTTCAAGTGCATTATGTCAATGAGACAGCCGCTACGTTAACATTGCTTGACCCCCGTACCTCAATGAGAAAAAGTGGAAAAGAAAATGACCAGGTGCATGCAGTCACTGAATGGTAGTCTTTTTTTGTCCACAGTTTCACATACTCAATAAACTCAGCAAACTGCTTAAAAAGTACTCTGTGTTTCATGAAGTTTTGTTGAATTGATTTCCATTAAACTGGTGTCATGTTAACATGCCCTTCAGCCATTTGGAGACATGTCAAAGTCTTCCTACTGGGTAAGAAACAATTTACAGACAGAGCCATTCATGAGAGACCACCAAACTGAACTTGACCTCCTTTTGTGTTTTACATAGTTCACCATTAGCATTCTCTTCATCTGTGTGTGGTGATAATTTTGTGCGAATGGCTGCATTTTTCACTGCTTAATTTGGGAGCATGGCACATGGCCGTTATGTGCAGGCAGATAAGGGGGAACCCTCCATGCATGAAGCACCATATATGGTGAATAAACAGTAAACAGTTATCTGGAGTAACTACAAAAAAATGAATGAGCACAGGAAGACCCAGGCGGGCAGGAAGTGGCAGCTGCTGCCATGGTAACAACGTGAAACCCGAAGAAGTGAGAAATACGCCTCGCTGGGCGCTCTTGACGTCACTTCTAGTAGCACTGACTCAAAGGCAGCAGCTGCGCGGCACACAAAGCTTTGTGGCGGCGCGCACACACAAAAATGATGAGAGACACAACAAAAACATTCTGCCTGTATTGTCCTTTCAAAAAACTCATTGTGGTGGAAAATCCCCATATGTTCAGAAAGCACGATGGAGGACAAAACGCAAGTGACAGCATTAAGAAAATCAGAATGTATTTGAAAGAAGTGTGACTGATGAACATGCAAATGCTCATTGCCTTAATGCCAAATTAGCAATATGGTCACAGCATATTTCTGGCTCTCGTACAGCTTAGAGATACGTGTGTGTAACTCTGTGTGTTGTCATTGTTTGCATATTTCACGATTTAAAATCTGCATTACAAACCATCAAGCGTCATGAAGTCAGAAACAATTAGGCATGTGCCACATATCACAGGCTAACGCTAACAGTGTAGTCTGGCCATTGGTTGAAAGGGTCTCTGGATCTTGGCCCAGCCAAGCTGACTGCATCTTAGGTCTCACAAACACCACACAGAAGGGGCAAAGTTAAGATTCGAACCTAAACCTCAGAGGTGTAAAGTAGACCTGCCACCCACTATTGTTCAATTGTTGGATCCTAGCTTCCTGACTTTTTCATTTTCATTCGGGCGAAGTTTGAATTGTGACGATTCCACCTAAGTTTGGCTGACCGACATACAAGCATTTACTGACATTCAACGTCAAATTCAGGTGCACCATGCATGACAAAGGATTGAAACGTGTGTACGGTAAACCTTAAGCAGGGTACAGTACATCCTGGTCGATTAGTTTTTAAATGGTGTTACAGTAAATAGCCTGGATGCTAGTTCATCTCCTGTATGAACCATCTGTTTTATGCCGGTTACACACCGACTCACAATTGGGTTGTTTTTGCCCCGATTTTTCACCTTCCAGACCAACGATGTAAGTTCAAATACCTTATGTCTTATATTTTAGCAAATTCTTAGGTCGGGGCAGAGAATCTTAAGTATAATATTTATGACCAAAAATCTTCATGTGTGGGCAAAGCACACATCTTCCTGAATCAGTTGACTTGGATTGTGATGTGAACGGAATACAGCCAAACAAAGAAGTGCCTTAGCTGATGAACAGATCTAGTCTTGCAAACATCACTATCTCAAGCCGCTCCCGCCGCGGGTTTCCTTCTGAACCACTCGGGAAACATCGGCACATATCAAGAAGTGTCTGTTCTTAGCCGTTTTTGCGAGAACATGAGATTTCCGGCTTCATAGGATCTCGTTTTGAGATGTCGAGTCAAGTCAAGCTTTATTGTCAAAGCTTGGTTTTTGAGACCGAATCTTAATGTGGGTGGTGCTCTTTGTTAAGATTATCAGAGGAGACAACACACACAAAAAAAATGTTAAATGCCTGATTTTCTTTCTTTATGTGTGGGGTCTGTCACAGATAAGTCGTCTTTTAAGATTTGCAAAGTCATTAGGTGTGCAGCAATGCCTTAGGGACAGTAGCCCAGATTGTGCTCATGCTGTTTCAAGTCTCGCGAGTGAATAACAGACAGGAGGAAAGCGTTTTGCAATTATTCTGGGCTGGCACCCACGTGGACCATTGATGAATGACACATTCTCATCCGGTAAACCAGACTTTCTCCGGCAAAATGACCGCTTGATTTGAGTGTTTATGCGAAACTGCTGTGTCACTTCATTGCCGGGTTGCTCAATTTGTCAGCGCCGATGGCACTGGATCTGTTCTGGAAATAGTGTTAAAGATTTAGGTAAGTTCACACTTTTACACAATTTAGAGCCCACCCTTGCTGACCTGGGGCGAGAGGTGGCGCACACGCTGGACTGCTTTTCAGCTGGTCATAGGTCATTAAACAAATAACCCTCTCACGCCTGGGAAGAATTAAAAGTCGTCAGTGAAGCTAATGTGCATGTTGTGCAGGAAACGGAAGGAAGCCATAGTACATGGAGAAACCCCACAAGCATGGGGAGAACATGCAAAGTCAACACAGGAAGTCTGCAGCCAAGATTTGAGCCTGAACCTCAAAACTGTGAGGCAGATGTGTTCACCGTGCATCTACTGTACTGCACTGTATACAAATCAGCTTTCCATCATATGTCACTTTAAAAAAGTTTTAACATTACCGTACAGACATATTTTTTACTTAAACGAGCTAATTCACCATTTAATAGATGTTTACCTTTTGTTGGCCTTGGGGAAATACCATCATGAAATACGAACAGTCAAACCTCGGTTTTCGAACGTCTCTGTTCTCGACCAAATCGGGTTTCGACCAAACATTTCGAGTTTTTTATGCCTCAGATTACGACCGAAAATCGGTTCTCGACCAAACTGATCACACTTGAATGCGCCACTTGACTCCACTCGCCTTCCTTACACGAGGAAGTGACGCTTCCTCGGGTAGACGAGGAAGTGACGCTTCCTTGTGTAGCGTTCCATTGTGAACAGATGTGTTCAATAAAGATGTTTTTTTTTTTTAAAGAGCGTGGTTTCGATTTTTGAACAAATCGATTTTTGAACAAATCGATTTTTGAACAGCCTTCTCGAATATTTATAATTATGGTCGAAATCCAAGGTATGACTGTTCATTGGATCCCTCTGACAAATTGTGGCTGCCTTCTTCAGTTCCTTTGTCTTATTATTACGCTCATATGACAATGGTAAAGACCGCACCAATTACAACCCCCATCCAGATGAGTTGTCCACACTGGGATTGGGGTGCGAGGGGGAGGGGGGTGTGGGTGGGGGAGGCAACTCTGGTGGTCCAACAAAGGGGGTCGCCACTAGACAGAAATATCACGCTGTCACATATTTAGGTCATGGCTCAAATGCAAGACGGCGGCGCCACCAACGCCCGCGGGGCAAAAGCATTTAACGTGTCCCTGCAATTATCTGAACTGAGTGCCCGCAATTGGATGCAGCTGATCCATTTATATCCACCAATGACGCTCGGACTTTGTGCCAACCGGCGAGTCTTTCTTCTTTCTTTTCTGTCTTTAACACCAATTATCAGCACCTGTCAAAAAAAGGAATAAAAAGTGTCCAAGAGGAAGAGTCCCTCATGATTTGGCTCATCAATGCCTCATTAAAAACGCTGCACCCATGTAAAGGGGATTTGGGCTTTGTAATTAGAGGTAGTGTTAGATTTAGGCATCTATGGTTTTGAAAATATATCATTATGGCAGCACTGTGATCAAGTGGTTAGCATGTTCTAAAATTCTGGGTTTGAATTTTGGTTCTCCCCAAATTATAAAAAACATACGTTCGGTTCATTGATATTAACCTAAATCCTAACACATAAGAAATTGTCATATCATTTTTCTCCACTGCACTGCTTCCTGTACATGTATGTATTATTATTATTTGTTTATTTTAAAATCAGATTTCATCCTCAACCATGTCAAGCTAATCTCTGCTCAGGGCCTTGAAAATCAGAAGTGTAAAAATTTTTTTGTCACGTTAGATGACTATTCCAAATCACTCCAGATGATGGGTTATATTGTATTTTGTACTAGTTTCCATAGTTCAGATGAAATAGTGATTGTATTCAGAGGTGGATTAACACGATGTATATGATTTTTAGATTCTCAGGGGCCCTCTGAGAGAAACTATATCAAGGATGAGTTTGAAAAGTGTGAATGTGATTATAAACACTTTGATCACATTTTTTGTTGAACCCGTCGAGAGGAAAAAATTATGCCCGGCCCTGCTTTGTATGAAGCGGATGGAGGAAGGGTTGTGTTAAGGCGACGGCAATCCTATTTGCATTGAGAGGTGAGGGATAGGATGGCCCGAGTACGTGTCAAGTGTGTATGCGGGGATTATTGTAAATAAGGCACGTGCAAGGGGGGGTGGGGCAGGGATTTTCTGGCCGGCGTGTGCTTCTATGCAAATCGATGCAAATCTATGCAATAGTGTGGCTCCACCCAAAGACAAACATCTGCCCTTGTGCGCTTTCAGCCCTATAATCATGTGGACCTATTTGGCTCCCCATCGTCGTCTACCAGTTACTTTGTGATCCCGACAGCAAAGGGACAGGTGCCACTCTGCCTCCTTGCTTATTAGCTTCATTATAAGCCCTCCGAGGGCCACACTAATGATGTGAAAAAAGTACGAGGCACTGATCTTTATATGTTTTTTCTATTGAGCAATTATTAAAGCTATGCTCGCTTCATTCCAGACCATGACCAGCCAATGATCCTTCGGCCATATTATACAAAAGACAAACATAATTGTCTTCATGGGTTACATCTGAACGACCTTTCATGCACTGCGGAGCCATCCAGTCAATTTCCACCAAAATATGACAAGTTTAAAGGAAATATCACAACGTGGTCGCAGCATAATTGTGATGTGTTGTCGCAGACCCTCGTCCTTCTGTGTATTTATGGTTACTCGGTCACTTATTTTGGCGAGACCTTCTGTTTGTCTTTTTCTTTTGTCGGGCTGGGCCAGGTGATTTCTGGAGGGTGTTTCCAAACCTGCAGCTGATCGGCAATCATCCTCCTGAGTATAAGACCTCTGCTGATCTGCAAGCCGGTGCCAAATGATTCACGCCTTATAAGTGGTTTTGGCCATTTCTAGTGCACGTTTGTATTTTTGGACCTTTGGTACAATACCTTTTGATTGTGATAGTCTTTTTACCAGTGCCAGCCTGGCTCCATGTTTTTCCTCCACGGACTACTTGATTCCCTATTCATGCCTTCTTCTTGCTCTTAGTTCTACCCTAAGCCGGAGCGCCACATTCTTGTTTGCGAACCACCATTGTGACCTGAGCTGGATCATCAGTCTCTCTATCGCTCTCATTAAACACTCCCTTTTACTATCTCCCGCTCGCTTTTGGATCCTCTGCTGCCTTTACTTTTGCCAGCTGTAACAATCCGATTGAAAAAGATGGGTTCTTGCTATTTGGCCCTGTCTGACCCCCTCTCCATTAAATAGTGAAGGGATTATAATCAATAAGGAATTTTACGCGTTCGATCGTCTGCCACTGTGGAGGTCGTTCTGGTTTCCGTTTCGCAGAATCTGTATGTCTGTGTAAGTGATGCGTGTGGGGGACAAGCATTTTTCAGCTCACTGCTACGGTTGTGACTGATAAGAAAACAAGCCTCCCAGCATGTGGAGGTTGTGGCGGGTGGGAGTGGGGGGTATAGTAGAAAGGCTTTCTTTCACGCCATCGATCCCGATGTGTCAATTAGACGGCCTCAAATAAATGTGGCCCTCACCTCAATAGGCTCGCAGTGCGCCGAGCCTCCCGTGTAAGCGACACCCGCGCGCCGGCCTCCGTGTCACCCAAGACGGGGCGATAGCGGCGGGCCTTCAAATTGTACGGCAGCTTTTCCGCCACGCAGATTGTTTTTCACTTTGACTATGACCTTTGACCCTCAAAAAGCCAGGCGACATGCGGCTGCAAACACGTGCGGGTGCGCCAGCGCTATTTCCTACGTCAGTAAGTGAGTAGGATGATGCTGAAAAGTATGCAAAGTAGTTCACAGGCTATTTGTGGTCAAATAACAATGAATATGTTGTTGGTGAAGCAGCATGTGGTTCATTACACATCAATGGGTAAAGATATCCTAACTCCAGACAAGAAATGTGTCATGATTTCAGACAACCAAATAATTGTACTCACCATTAGCTACGTATTATTCATATTAAATAATTTTACAATTTTTTTTTCACCTTCTAGGAAAGTAATGTGATGACCATTGCCAGTGGTGGGCCCCTCGATTTGTTCTTTAATCCACTGAGCATTAACAGAGATCCGGTAAGTGTTCTGTAATATCTGTTGAATTAAATAAGCAGTTTTTTCCTTCAAAAATTGGTAAATTAAAATGTATTAACTAATTTTCATACCTGTTCACCTCCTTAAATAATTAACTAATTAGTATTACTACCTGAAAATTAAGATTTTTTTTTTACATAGACATGAAAAAAATTGTTAATTATAATTAAATTGACAATGAAATAAATACATGATATTTACACGTTTTACATAAACATTACAATGAAACCTGTTCCATCTGCCCAAGATTTACAATTTTTTTTTCACCTTCTAGGAAAGTAATGTGATGACCATTGCCAGTGGTGGGCCCCTCGATTTGTTCTTTAATCCACTGAGCATTAACAGAGATCCGGTAAGTGTTCTGTAATATCTGTTGAATTAAATAAGCAGTTTTTTCCTTCAAAAATTGGTAAATTAAAATGTATTAACTAATTTTCATACCTGTTTACCTCCTTAAATAATTAACTAATTAGTATTACTACCTGAAAATTAAGATTTTTTTTTTTACATAGACATGAAAAAAATTGTTAATTATAATTAAATTGACAATGAAATAAATACATGATATTTACACGTTTTACATAAACATTACAATGAAACCTGTTCCATCTGCCCAAGAGACATGAAAAAAATTGTTAATTATAATTAAATTGACAATGAAATAAATACATGATATTTACACGTTTTACATAAACATTACATTTTTTTCCCCACCACGCTTTATAGTCACCTACTGCCTTATTCTTCTCATATCGCACATTTTCAATTGAAGAAAGCACATTTAGCCACAACCTGGTCAGACAGACAAAGGCAAATACAACTTATTTTGTTTGTTCACCTTGGTAGAGGTCTTCGCTCCGGATTTGACCACAGTTAAGTGAAGCTAATTACTGGTGCTGACAGAGCAAATCATCACACCCATTAATACTCTTTACAATGCTGCACTCTGTCCAAGCACTCATGCATGGACATAAATAGACATTGGCAGATAAGATGTTAGAAATGACCAGACAAGGGACAAGGCAAGGGTGAAGCCTCTTGAAAACAACAGCACAAAGCGACCCCCATTTCCCTCAACACAATCAGTAACCCGCTTGCCCCCTTGGGCCGACTCGAGGCGATAAACCTGTACTTCTTCGGTCTCCCCAACCCCCTTTTCTCCATCACCCCCTGTCTAAAGGCAGCTCTTTGCACCTTCTCCCTGATGTGCCCTCCTACCAAAACCCGTTCCATTATCCACCCCCCGCCCCTCCCACCTCGACACTGATCAGTAGGATTTACTGTGCTCTCGTCTGTACTTCTCAGCCGGTCATACACGCCCTCCGGGTTGATGCAGGTCGAATTCAATTTGTTAGATATTATGTATTGATCCCTCCCGACCCCCTCCTGCACTATACGCCATATACCACCACCCTCATTGACCTGGGTGCACCGTTCCTTGGATCATCATCATCATCACAGCAGACGCATGGCAGTCTGAGCCAGTATTAAAGTCGTTGGCCTTAGGCCCCTTGCGATGACCCTGTTGCACCTGCTTCCAGACAGCCCCTACACACACTTGGGCGCATCTTGGCTTGGAAAAACAATATGATTAGCAGAGCGCAGATCTCCACAAAGGATGAACAAAACCTAATCATCACTTCAGGATCAGTTTTGACATTAGCATCTTTGTGAATTGAATAGCCTGCATTGATGAGAGAAATGGAAAAGTAATGTTGAATTTAATTCATGAAATCGATGCTATCCAATTTGTTTTTTAATTAAAAGTTTTTTTTGACTTTGAAATACAAACATTTAAAATCTGTGTGCTACAATATTAATCTGTATAATTAGTAGTTCTACTTAAAGTAATACTTCATCCAGCCATCCATTTTGTAATCCGCTTTATCCTCACGAGGGTCTGAAGCCTATCCCAGCCAACCACAGAGTAGTAATTATGCAGTCAATTAAAAAAAAACACAAATATTAAAATAAAAACAAAACATGTCTTGTGCATAGTATTCCGGAAGAAAAATATGAAAACGTCAAGGTTTCAGTTACCGCTAAAACTGGTGGTCACAGTTAATTAGATTTGTTTTGTGTATTTGAGGGGACTTATAAGAAGTGCAATATGAATGGCTGCTTACTAGCCACTTTTTTTCTCCTCTTGACTGAGCAGAAAGGGGAGGGGAGAACAGTTACAAAGAGAGAAAGAGCAGAGGGAGGCGACAGAGAACAACTGCGTTAACGCCAGCATACTTACAGATGCCTTTTTGCTCTAATGATTGAAATATGTTTTCCTAAAATAAAAAAAATAAATATTCATTCATTCATTCATTCATTCATCTTCCGAACCGCTTGATCCTCACTAGGGTCGCGGAAAAAATAAATAACTCATTTTAATTTAACTGGCAGATCTTGTAGCAGAACCCCCGCACACCGCAGCGGTGTTGAGTGAAGTTCTACCACATCGCTCAATCTGCAGCATCTGGAAGAGAACTTCCAGTAAGCAGCACATGACTTTTTTCAGCTCAGCCAACAGGCCCTAAATCCCTCAGATCAATAGTCGCTCCCTCCTCTCCATCCAACCCGCAAGTAAATAATTCCGATGAGACAGTTAAAACCTCCTCGGAATTTAAATTTCCACCCCTCCCCAAAAATGTGCATTGTGATTTGATTGTTGAATTTACAGATGCAGGATCCACGGCTGTCACCTCAAATAAGCAGGGGAAAGGATGGATTCGGGGGCTCTTGTCAATAAATTTGCATTTAGAAATCAATGTGTGACAGGATGAATTGAAAAGCTTTTATAACTTTCCATTATATTAACATCAAATTCACATGGAGCTTATAGCAACATCACACCGCTTCTAAAAAAAAAAAGGAAACTAAAGAAACCCAGCTGAAGAAATTGATAATACAAGCTGGTGACACACACACACACACACACACACACACACACACACACACACACACACACACACACACACACACACACACACACACACATATACATCACACATGCTCACACACACATGCAGATGAACAGAGGTCCTGCATGGCCGCAACAGATAAGAGAAATAAGGTCACATGCTAACAGGGGAGAATAAGGTGAGCGATGGCCATGACATTTCACAAACTAGGCTAATTCCCCTGAAAATGTCTAAAGGGTACGGCCGTGTATTATTGCTGAGCGGCACTCAGATAATCTCACAGTCGCAATTTCTTCTCAACCAGACTTTTTTTTTATACCTCCAACAGCGTTAGTAGAATGTGACTTGTAAAAAACTGATTTTTTTATCCGCCTATTTTCTAAGGCATCATGAAAAAGACTGTTAAATGATTTATAATTTATTCTCAATTTAATTATGTAATTATTGTATGTGTCTACAAATTACAAGATGAATAATGAAGTGCTATTTTTGCTTTTTAAATGCACATTAAAACAACTTTTTGGGGTGGGGAGGCTAGAATGGATAAAAGGCTTTGCCATTCATTTGTGACAGTTTTTTAGTCATGAGCATGGTTAAACAAGGAACTGAACTCATGATTGCAAGATAGCACTCCACTCTGATTTCTCTCGCCTGGCCCCTAAAAGACCCCGGGAATGAAATGAATACCGTCTGGCAGTAGAAACGGGGATACTGATGGAAACAAAGCGGCAAATGCAAACCAAAAAGTCGCTGTTCCTCTGCCGTCGCCCCCACAGCCTCCCCGAGCGCAGTCGTCTGCACGACTCGGTTGTTTTCCCTGACAGGCCGCGAGAGCCATGAAACAGGAGGGCACCTGGGATCAGGGCCACATTGACAAGTGGCGCGACCACATTGCACCCCGACTCGCATTAACAATCTCTTCACTCTTTCAAATATTTCCGACCCTCAGGCTGCTGCCTGTTTTGCCCTTTAACCACCACTTTTTTTTACTACTTCTATCATTTTCTTGTGACTTTTTACTCACAGATGCCCTGGAGTAGCCCTATTCAAGTGTCACATCTGCATGTTTGTCGCGACACTGCCTCAGTGAACAAGAGGAAAGCGAGGAGAATAAACTAACAATCCGGACTGGGAGTTAGATGCTTGTTTTCGCTCCAGATGAGGGAAAAGTACTTCTCACTCTCTATTCCATCCGCAGTGTTCCCTTCTGGCTGGGCGGAGCCTAAAATCGTGGGGCGTTTTATCTGGAGGCTTGGAGCCGAGGTAGCGATGGGGACAAGCTCAACTTGAATAGCCCTGGAGGGAGGCAGCTTGTGTGCAGTAAATAAACAGCCCACTCTCTCGCTGCACTTCCCTTTATGTAGCTCGAAGTCTCTCCAGGATGGCTTCTAATTACTGCAACTGTATTTTTTTTTGCCCCTTTGCAATTGCATGCCATTCAAACCTTCCACAACAAAACTGTCTCTGCAACAGAAGATAGGAATCACGTCTTTTCTGATCTTCTTTCAGCAATGTGGGATCTTCCTGTGGGAGAAGAGTTCATGAAAGAAAGAGGGAGGGAACACCCCCACTGCGTGAATAAATACTGTATGTGTCTGCTATTATTGTGACTTATAAATCATGGAGAGTACAAGGTTGAACATCAGGAAATTTCTGGTTCAGGTTTCTGTTAACCAAGAGCTAATCTCTTTATATTGCATGATCTCTTCTGGTTTTGTGGGTATCTCTCCCACCGATCTAACATAGTTTCCACATTGGAATGGTGTGGGTTCGATTCAAGTCGAAACTGGAACATAATTGTACGATCTTGAAACGTACACTGGATTCAGCCTTGAGAAAAAGTTTGCCCCTCTCACGTAAGCCGCACAGTTTCCATGGAGTAATGCTTAGCACTCTGGACTCTGAATCCAGCGATCTACGTTCGAGTCGTAGTGGGACTTCGACTATTTTGACACTGTTTTCTAATTGTCAAATCTTTGAGCCGTGTGTGTTCAGCCCTGAGAAAATGTATGACCCTGCCACGTTAGTTGCATCGGTTCCATGGTGTAATTGTTAGCATTCTGGACTTTGAATCCAGGGATCTGTGTTCAAGTCTTGGTGGGACCTTCATCATTTTGACACTAACTGTTACATCATCGTCAAATTATCCGAGCAATGTATTTTGAGCACTGAGTAGTATGCAACTCTCCCATTACCTGCAGAGGTTCCATGGTGTAATGGTTAGCACTCTGGACTCTGAATCCAGTGATCTGAGTTCAACTCTAGGTGGAACCATGATCATTTTGACACTAACTGTTATGTCATTTCAAATTATTCGAGCAATGTGTTTTGAGCCCTAAGAATATGTATGCATTTCTTTGATTTCCTGCAGAGGTTCCATGGTGTAATGGTGAGCACTCTGGACATTGAATCCAGTAATTGGAGTTCAAGTCTTTGGTGGAACCATGATCATTTTGACACTGTTATGTCATTGTCAAATTATTCTTCGAGCAATGTGTTTTGAGCCCTAAGAAGAAGAATGCACCGCTCCCATTGGCAGCAGAGGTTCCATGGTGTAATGGTTAGCACTCTGGACTTTGAATCCAGGGATCCGAGTTCAAGTCTCGGTGGGACCTTGATCATTTTGACACGAACTGTTACGTCATTGTCAAATTATTCGAGCAATGTGTTTTGAGTCCTGAGAAGCATGCACCACTCCCATTACCAGCAGAGGTTCCATGGTGTAATGGTTAGCACTCTGGACATTGAATCCAGTGATCTGAGTTCAAGTCTCGGTGGGACCTTGATCATTTTGACACTAACTGTTTCATTATTGTCAAATTATTCGAGCAATGTGTTTAAGTCCTGAGAAATATGCACCTCTCCCGTTACCTGGAGAGTTTCCATGGAGTAATGGTTAGCACTCCGGACTCTGAATCCAGTGCTCTGAGTTCGAGTCTCGGTGGGATCTCAACTATTTTGACAATAACTGTTTCCTCATTATGAAATATTTCAGCCATGTGTGTTCAACACTCAGAAAATGTATGCCCCTCCCACATTAGATACATTGGTTCCATGGTGTAATGGTTAGCACTCTGGACTCTGAATCCAGGGATCCGAGTTTAAGTCTCGGTGGGACCTCAACTGTTTTGACACTAATTGTTTCCTCAATGCCAAATCTTTGAGCCTTCTGTATTCACCCCTCAGAAAATGTATGCCCCTCCAACATTGGTTACATTGGTTCCATGGTGTAATGGTTAGCACTCTGGACTCTGAATCCAGGGATCCGAATTCAAGTCTCGGTGGAACTTCAACTGTTTGGTTAGCATGGAACCATGATCATTTTGACACTAACTGTTACGTCATTGTCAAATTATTACAGCAATGTGTTTTGAGCCCTAAAAACAAGTATACACCTCTTCCAAATCCAGCAGAGGTTCCATGGTGTAATGGTTAGCACTCTGGACTCTGAATCCAGTGATCCGAGTTCAAGTCTCGGTGGGACCTTCATCATTTTGACACTAACTGTTACGTCATTGTCAAATTATTCGAGCAATGTGTTTTGAGTCCTGAGAAGCATGCACCTCTCCCATTACCAGCAGTGGTTCCATGGTTTAAAGGTTAGCACTCTGGACTTTGAATCCAGTGATCCGAGTTCAAGTCTCGGTGGGACCTTGATCATTTTGACACTGACTGTTTCCTCATTGTCGGATATTTGAGCCTTCTGTGTTCACCCCTCAGAAAATGTATGCCCCTCCCACATTGGTTAGATTGGTTCCATGGTGTCATGGTTAGCACTCTGGACTCTGAATCAAGTGATCGGAGTTCAAGTCTCGGTGGGACCTTGATCGTTTTGACACTAACTCTTCCGTCATTGTCAAATTATTCGAGCAATGTGTTTTGAGCCCTAAGAAGAGGTATACACCTCCCCCAAACCCAGCAGAGGTTCCATGGTGTAATGGTTAGCACTCTGGACTCTGAATCCAGTGATCCGAGTTCAAGTCTCGGTGGGACCTTGATCATTTTGACACTAACACTTCCGTCATTGTCAAATTATTCGAGCAATGTGTTTTGAGCCCTAAGAAGAAGAATGCACCTCTCCCATTGGCAGCAGAGGTTCCATGGTGTAATGGTTAGCACTCTGGACTCTGAATCCAGGGATCCGAATTCAAGTCTCGGTGGAACTTCAACTGTTTTGACACAGTTTCCTAATTGTCAAATCTTTGAGCCTTATGTGTTCACCCCTCAGAAAATGTATGCCCCCCCACATTGGTTCCATGGTGTAATGGTTAGCACTCTGGACTCTGAATCCAGTGATCAGAGTTCAAGTCTCGGTGGGACCTTGATCATTTTGACACGAACTGTTACGTCATTGTCAAATTATTCGAGCAATGTGTTTTGAGTCCTGAGAAGCATGCACCACTCCCATTACCAGCAGAGGTTCCATGGTGTAATGGTTAGCACTCTGGACATTGAATCCAGTGATCTGAGTTCAAGTCTCGGTGGGACCTTGATCATTTTGACACTAACTGTTACGTCATTGTCAAATTATTCGAGCAATGTGTTATGAGTCGTGAGAAGCATGCACCTCTCCCATTACCAGCAGAGGTTCCATGGTGTAATGGTTAGCACTCTGGACTCTGAATCCAGGGATCCGAGTTCAAGTCTCGGTGGGACCTTCATTGCTTTGATCCTAACTGTTTCATTATTGTCAAATTATTCTTCGAGCACTGTGTTTAAGTCCTGAGAAATATGCACCTCTCCCGTTGCTTGGAGAGATTCCATGGTGTAATGGTTAGCACTCTGGACTCTGAATCCAGTGATCTGAGTTCAAGTCTTGGTGGAACCATAATCATTTTGACACTAACTTTTACGTCACTGTCAAATTATTCGAGCAATGTGTTTTGAGTCCTGAGAAGTATGCACCACTCCCATTACCATGAGAGGTTCAATGGTGTAATGGTTAGCACTCTGGGCTCTGAATCCAGTGATCTGAGTTCGAGTCTCGGTGGGACCTCAACTATTTTGACAATAACTGTTTCCTGATTGTTCAATATTTCAGCCATGTGTGTTCATCCCTCAGAAAATGTATGCCCTTCCCACATCAGATACATTGGTTCCATGGTGTAATGGTTAGCACTCTGTACTTTGAATCCAGTGATCCGAGTTCAAGTCTCGGTGCAACCATGATCATTTTGACACTAACTGTTACGTCATTGTCAAATTATTACAGCAATGTGTTTTGAGCCCTAAGAAGAAGTATACACCTCTTCCAAATCCAGCAGAGGTTCCATGGTGTAATGGTTAGCACTCTGGACTCTGAATCCAGTGATCCAAGTTCAAGTCTCGGTGGGACCTTCAACATTTTGACACGAACTGTTTCATCAGTCAAATCTTTGAGCCTTCTGTGTTCACCCCTCAGAAAATGCATGCCCCTCCAAAATTGGTTCCATGGTGTAATGGTTAGCACTCTGGACGCTGAATCCAGTGATCCGAGTTCAAGTCTCGGTAGGACCTTGTTAGAGGAATTTATGAGCAAAATTGTACCATGTTTAAAGTTTCATTTTAAGTCGGTCACATCCAAATCGTTTGGGTGCGTATACAGCACCCCCAAATGCCTGTGCACAAAGCGCCGCCACCTGGCGGAGGGCCGTTGGAGTCCACAATTAGCACATCAATGTAGGTGGGCGATCACAGGGAGAGGGCGAAACTTCGGTCACAAAAGGGAATGAATAATTCGGGAACAGCGGTTGAACAACAAAAGACGATTTGAGAACACCCGCGCCCAGGCGACATTGGCCATCCATAGCGTCTGCGACATGTTGGTTCATCGTAGACCAGACAGAAAGGCGCCAACGTACTGGTGGTTCAAAGCTTAAACACAGGTAACCAATCACTACCGAGGGGCGGACCGGGAGTGCGGCATGCAAATATCGGGGCAGTGTTTTTCTTGTATTTTTCATATGTTACAATAAAGGTCGAACTCGCGGAGGCGGCTCTGGAAGTGTGATCACGAGCAACTAAACCGTCGTTCGCTCTCAGAGATCCGCTTCCGTCGACATTGAAGACAATTTTCCCTGTGTGCCGAGTCGTTTCTTTAACTTTGTCCGAGAAAAATCTCTGACAGAAACTTGGCGTTGTCAGCAGGATGATGCGCTTGTTCGAACGGATTTGAGCTTCTTTGTTGGACTCTCCGATTTCCTCCGGTGGACGATCCGTGGCTGATCGCGCGTTTTGCGCCTCAAAGACCAACCAGACCCCGTGGAAACTTTTCCTGGAGGAGCCAGCCGCGCACTGGACGCCGTGGGGAACGAGCAAACGCCATCATCCAGCGGACCTGGGATCGGCTCGGCATCGGGACAATTGTCGGAAAATAAGGTCAGTCGGCGTGGTGGAGTAACCGTTGCGTAGTCGGTTATCTCCACTGAGTGACGGAATTAGACGAGTTAATGCCGAAAAGTAGTAGGCTAGCTCGAGTACCGTTTTGTGGTTAGCGGTACGGGGAAGTTCGATTCCCACGGGACACAGAGCCCAAGCGCATCTGTGAGAGCATTGGCTCATTTAGATACCGTTTCTTGCTAAGCATAAACGGTAAGGAAGCGCTGCCTTCCTGCAGAGGTTGACCACCTCGGCGTATGTTTATGTCTAACGTTGTATGTGTATGTTGCGCGTATTGGTTTTGTGTTACTGCGTAAGTGTGATTGGCGATCACGATATTGTTTCCTTTCGGGTAACGACCCAGAACTAGATCGCGACTTTTTTGTGTGTAAAATACCTGTAAACGCTTCTGGTTGTTGCTAGGCAACATGGCGACACGGAGTCATCGGGCTGCTGGCAATTGGGCGAACGCGACAGACGACTGCGGCGTCACGATGTAGAAGCGTTAGTCGAAAACACACGTTTGGCTGAAATTGACTACAGAGGGTCAACGCGATTCGTGAAAAAGTGGAAAAGAAATCACGGATTCTCGGGAGACGTTAATGATTGCGATGAGTTGGAAACAGTGTTGGGCAAACTAACGCTAAAAGACAAAGAAAAGCGGAAAAATAATGAACACGGAAAACAATGGTATAAGTGTAAAATCCTCGTTGAAAGGGCCAGACAAATACGGGTGAAAAAGGCAAAAGACAAACGTCAGAGGCTAGATGAGGATTTAATTGCGGCGGCTGCTGCAACGCGACCCTCAGCCGCTCCAGCGGCCGCCATTTCGGGAGGGCTGTACCCGGCTCTCCCCCCGCATTCAGAAACAGAGAACCGGGCCAAAACGCAGGATGGTCCAAACACTGGACACCAACACCAAACGCGCTCCAAAGGCACGGTGGGCGAGTGGAGGCGGACCCTCGACCCGTCCACCCCGCTAGAACATAATTCGCACGAACCTAGATCCGAAGAGTACCCTTTCCAAGCGTTCCCTATGGTTCAAATGCCGTCAACGAAAGATGAATCGCTGTATGTATATAGGCCATGGACGCCAGCCGAATTTCGAGACATCGCCGCGTCACTTCCAAAACCGAAAGACGACCCGGACGAGTTCGTGAAAGAATTATCGGATTTGGTCCATAGTCACAGGCTTAACGCGAGTGAACTTTTGAAATTGCTCTCATTAACTACCAGTTCTAAATTTGGCGCAGTTGTGGGCAACTTTAATGGTAAAAAAGCTGCGGGAGGTTATCTGTGCTATGATGAACTCACGCAGTTCGGGGGGCCCCTTGACCAAATTATGGAACGTTGCGCCAAGGCCTACGAGCGGACGCAAAATCCAAAAGAAATTGCCACATGCATTCAAAAGGCTGACGAAACTACAGACGACTTTTTCCACCGTCTGCGGACAGTGTTCAAATTACACGGCGGTATTCCTGAGACACAATCAGACTTGTTCAATTCGCATTTAAAACAGCATTTGCTGAACCAAACACATCCTGATGTTATCCAATATGTCAAAAGACATAATTTGAATTGGCCAACATGTCCGATCGATGAGGTTTTGAATTATGCACGGAATTTCGAGCGACTTGAGAATAAAAAAGAAGACAGGAGTCATGTGACCAACATTTATTACGCCGCAAAAGCTCACGCACACACGTGAAAAATCCTCCTTATGAAGGTAATAAACGAATAAGGTCGTTTGCTCCCTTCAAATTAACTCCTAGGGACCAAAAACGTTTTGTTGAGGGCCGATGTTTCCTTTGTGGGCAAAAGGGTCACATGGTAAAAGAATGTAGACAACGGCGCAAGGACAGGCGCGTGCGGGAGCGTGAGAGTAGCACGGGCACCTCCTCATCAGATGAGGAGGATTTACGAACAACACGGAATAAAACAGAGGGGTAGCTATGACAGCAGTTAAGGCCTCTGCGCCTTTGTTTGAAACGCCCTCCTCAAGTGAGGACGAGGGTGACATCTCAGCCGATAGCAATCATGTTTTTGACACGGAAAACTACCTGCTGAGACGTCAAACCTCTCCCATGACCAAGCCAGAAATGACGCTGATGGTCGAAGGAGTCCCGACTGTTTTCCTTGTCGATACTGGTGCAGACATCACCGTTCTCGGTCGGTGGGATCGCGATACTGTGAAGCCAGGCGAGCGCAAAATTTGCATGAAAGGAGCACACGGTTCCGTGCAGCCCCTGATGTTATCGCAAACAGTAACCATCACTTCCCCCACAAACCCAGACCGGAAGGCACTCGTCGAAGCTGCGTTAAACCCTCGTTCTCCGCACAATTTATTGGGACGAGATGCTCAAACGCAACTCGAGATTTACACCATTGTAAATCACAAGGGCCAGGTCGAAGCCCGCATGGGGAGTAGTCAAGATGATGCTCGCTATTTTTGGACACTCGATTTACCGAACGATGACGTAACTCGGATTTCCGAATGTCTAGTTCGATTGGCAGGTACCAAATTAAAGCCAGAGGTAACGTGCAAACGGCGAACGACCTGCACGTGACCATAAGACGCAAGCAGACACCGGGACCAGACTCAAACTACACAAAAGTTTTTCTGGGCCTGGAACCTCAGGGCATTGTTATTGAACATGTGTATTGGAAAGATCAGTGGTGTTTCGCCACAGCGCGGGTGGGAAGGGCTGTCAAGCCCCTCCTCGCACAAGGGCAATACATTTACATACCGCTCGGCAAACCAGAGCAATGTGAATGGAAAACCATGAATAACCTTGCCAGCTCCGTTCCAAACCACCTGTGGAGCCCCTCCCCCACCAATCCGGGGTGCGAGGAAACACAGGATGGCTGGGTGCGTCAATACATCAATTGGAATGTGATGACCACTCTGGCCGTTCATTTCGGCTAACAAATTGCAAGAATATGTGACGTACTAGCAATAGAGGCGTAGAGCACGACACATGATGATTTGAAAATTAAGACAAATTTTAGCACTTCACACAGAACGAAAATATCGGACAAATGAAAGAGCAAAACCAGACTCAGGGTTAAAGAAATTGGAAGACGGGAAGCTGCAAGGTTGACACATGGCTTGTCACATGTGTCAACAGGGGGGATGATAGCATAGGTGCACCAATATTATACACACATGGGTTTACGCATTTTAAAATTTTCTGTTGACGTTATATAATCTGTGAAACGATACTGTCTTGTCTTTGTTTATGTATGGGTCGAACTGTCTTTGAGCGCTTGCGATGATTCGGGAACTCTCGTGAAAGCATTGTGCGAATTGTTGTACATTGATTTGAAGCGACACTGTGTGTACCACCCGCAATCTGCTGGATTTGTGGAACTGTCAAAGCCAGGCTCATTAAGACAATGAGAGAGACTAAATGACTATTTGATCAGAAAGAGATGCATAGGCACAATGACTTGCCAGGATGTTCTGCTCCACAGACTCGCCAGGTCCGGAGTGGTGATCAGAATTTCCTCAAGGTGCTGAAAAGACTTCTCTGGGACAGTGAACGCTGGAATGGCCCCTCCCAAGTGATTGCAGCAACAAAAACTGCGGTCAAGGTCGAAGGACGCGACGGCTCGATCCACCAGTCGCAGTGCAAGCTCCTTCGGTTCGAGGTTGAGGGGCCTAGCGACGCCAGTCCCAGGAAGGAGAATCAGCACCTAAGTCCAAGTGCGCTGACCTTGCGCGCAGCCAAAAGACCACAGGAAGGGCAATCAAGCGTTGCCTATGCATCATCAGCATCATCGGCATCATCCTCATGTGCCTAAGGGCAGTCACGGTGGGCACACAGGCCCACGAAAGGAGTGACTTGCCTCATGGGATTCAACGTCGGGAGGCAGGAGAGACGATTGTGGTATATTTTTTTTATTTTCCTGTTTTCGCGTCGCTTGCAGGATCCCGTTGGTCAGAGGTTGGTTGTGCTGCCAAATTCATGGATGCTATCAAAGTGAAGTGGTGGCTCAGCTGGCTGTGGCCATGTCGCAGTACCAACAGGTGCACACGGAGTCTGCCGAAGATTATTTTAGCACTGATTTTGACGATGATTTACTGTAACCTTATGTAAGCCCGTATGATGACTTCACAGAAAGGCATTGCAGATGTGATTGTTTGATGTTTTGGGTTGGCTTACTTTGTACATAGTTAGTTAGTTAGTAGTTAGTATACAGGTAGTTAGGTTTTTGATTTTCATTTTATGTGTGCTTAGATTAGGTTTTTGATTTTCATTTCATGAGTGTTTAGGTTAGATTTTGGGTTCCATTTAAGGTGTAGCCATTGCCCGGGAAGGGTTTTCTGTCCTGATCTTGTTACACCCCCATCCTCCTCAGGACAGTTTTTCCTCCCACCCGTGCAATTGCATCTCAATGTCACCTGGGCGTTAGAAGAAACTTTAATTATGATACAGAGGTGGGAATGTTAGAGGAATTTATGAGCAAAATTGTATCATGTTTAAAGTTTCATTTTAAGTCAGTCACATCCAAATCGTTTGGGTGCGTATACAGCACCCCAAATGCCTGTGCACAAAGCGCCGCCACCTGGCGGAGGGCCGTTGGAGTCCACAATTAGCACATCAATGTAGGTGGGCGATCACAGGGAGAGGGCGAAACTCGGTCACAAAGGGAATGAATAATTCGGGAACAGCGGTTGAACAACAAAAGACGATTTGAGAACACCCGCCGCGCCCAGGCGACATTGGCCATCCGCAACGTCTGCGACATGTTGGTTCATCGTAGACCAGACAGAAAGGCGCCAACGTACTGGTGGTTCAAAGCTTAAACACAGGTAACCAATCACTACCGAGGGGCCGGACCGGGGGTGCGGCATGCAAATATCGGGGGCAGTGTTTTTCTTGTATTTTGCATATGTTACAATAAAAGGTCGAACTCGCGGAGGGCGGCTCTGGAAGTGTGATCACGGAGCAACTAAACCGTCGTTCGCTCTCAGAGATCCGCTTCCGTCGACATTGAAGACAATTTTCCCTGTGTGCCGAGTCGTTTCTTTAACTTTGTCCGAGAAAAATCTCTGACAGACCTTCATCATTTTGACACTATCTGTTACGTCATTGTCAAATTATTCGAGCAATGTGTTTTGAGTCCTGAGAAGCATGCACCTCTCCCATTACCAGCAGTGGTTCCATGGTGTAATGGTTAGCACTCTGGACTCTGAATCCAGGGATCCGAGTTCAAGTCTCGGTGGGACCTCAACTGTTTTGACACTAATTGTTTCCTCAATGTCAAATCTTTAAGCCTTCTGTGTTCACCCCTCAGAAAATGTATGCCCCTCCAACATTGGTTCCATGGTGTAATGGTTCGCACTCTGGACTCTGAATCAGTGATCAGAGTTCAGGTCTCGGTGGGACCTTGATCATTTTGACAGTAACTGTTCCATCATTGTAAAATTATTCTTCGAGCAATGTGTTTTAAGCCCCGAGACGTATGCACCTCTCCCATCACCTGCAGGTGTTCCATGGTGTAATGGTTAGTACTCTGGACTTTGAATCCAGTGATCCGAGTTCAAGTCTTGGTGGGACCTTGATAATTTTGACACTAAATCTTACGCTATTGTCAAATTATCCTTCGAGCAATGTGTTTTGATCCCCGAGAAGTATGCACCTCTCCCATTACCTGCAGAGGTTTGATGGCGTAATGGTAAGCACTCTGGACTCTGAATACAGTGATCTGAGTTCGAGTCTCAGTGGAACTTCAACTCTTTTGACACAGGTTCCTCAGTCAAATCTTTGAGCCTTCTGTGTTCACCCCTCAGAAAATGTATGCCCCTCCCACATTGGTTCCATGGTGTAATGGTTTGCACTTTCGACTTTAAATCCAGCGATCCAAGTTCAAGTCTCGGTGGGACCTTGCTCATTTTGACACTAACTCTTCGTCATTGTCAAATTATTCGCGCAATGAGTTTTGAGCCCTAAGAAGAAGAATGCACCGCTCCCATTGGCAGCAGAGGTTCCATGGTGTAATGGTTAGCACTCTGGACTCTGAATCCAGGGATCCGAGTTCACGTCTAGGTGGGACCTTGATTGCTTTGATCCTAACTGTTTCATTATTGTCAAATTATTCTTCGAGCAATGTGTTTAAGTCCTGAGAAATATGCACCTCTCCCGTTGCTTGGAGAGATTCCATGGTGTAATGGTTAGCACTCTGGACTCTGAATCCACTGATCAGAGTTCAAGTCTCGGTGGAACCATAATCATTTTGACACTAACTTTTACGTCATTGTCAAATTATTCGAGCAATGTGTTTTGAGTCCTGAGAAGTATGCACCTCTCCCATTACCATGAGAGGTTCAATGGTGTAATGGTTAGCACTCTGGGCTCTGAATCCAGTGATCTGAGTTCGAGTCTCGGTGGGACCTCAGCTATTTTGACAATAACTGTTTCCTGATTGTTCAATATTTCAGCCATGTGTGTTCATCCCTCAGAAAATGTATGCCCTTCCCACATCAGATACATTGGTTCCATGGTGTAATGGTTAGCACTCTGGACTTTGAATCTAGTGATCCGAGTTCAAGTCTCGTTGGAACCATTATCTTTTTTACACTAACTGTTACGTCATTGTCAAATTATTACAGCAATGTGTTTTGAGCCCTAAGAAGAAGTATACCCCTCTCCCAAATCCAGCAGAGGTTCCATGGTGTAATGGTTAGCACTCTGGACTCTGAATCCAGTGATCCGAGTTCAAGTCTCGGTGGGACCTTGATCATTTTGACACTGACTCTTCCGTCATTGTCAAATTATTCGAGCAATGTTTTTTTCAGCCCTAAGAAAAAGAATGCACCGCTCCCATTGGCAGCAGAGGTTCCATGGTGTAATGGTTACCACTCTGGACTCTGAATCCAGGGATCCGAGTTCAAGTCTCGGTGGGACCTCAACTGTTTTGACACTAATTGTTTCCTCAATGTCAAATCTTTGAGCCTTCTGTGTTCACCCCTCAGAAAATGTATGCCCCTCCAACATTGGTTACATTGGTTCCATGGTGTAATGGTTCACACTCTGGACTCTGAATCCAGTGATCAGAGTTCAAGTCTCGGTGGGACCTTGATCATTTTGACACTGACACTTCCGTCATTGTCAAATTATTCGAGCAATGTGTTTTGAGCCCTAAGAAGAAGAATGCACCTCTCCTATTGGCAGCAGAGGTTCCATGGTGTGATGGTTCGCACTCTGGACTCTGAATCCAGGAATCCGAGTTCAAGTCTCGGTGGGACCTTGATCATTTTGACACTAACTGTTACGTCATTGTCAAATTATTCGAGCAATGTGTTTTGAGTCCTGAGAACCATGCACCTCTCCCATTACCAGCAGAGGTTCCATGGTGTAATGGTTAGCACTCGGGACTCTTAAATCCAGGGATCCGAGTTCAAGTCTCGGTGGGACCTTCATTGCTTTGATCCTAACTGCTTCATTATTGTCAAATTATTCTTCGAGCAATGTGTTTAAGTCCTGAGAAATATGCACCTCTCCCGTTGCTTGGAGAGATTCCATGGTCCAATGGTTAGCACTCTGGACTCTGAATCCAGTGATCTGAGTTCAAGTCTCGGTGGAACCATAATCATTTTGACACTAACTTTTACGTCATTGTCAAATTAT